>CM038145.1:400261801-400861801 GCA_021437245.1 Aegilops speltoides
CATCCTCAAGATGTCCGGGTTGCACGCCAGATGACCCAGTTGAACATTAACCTCCTGATGAGGCGGTCATTGACAGAATCCTCCAGCCGCTCCCACCAAGCTTCAAGAGCTTTGTGATGAACTACAACATGCGGGATGGTAAAGACCATTCCTCAAGTGTTCTCGATGTCAAGTCAGCAGAGGCTGAGATCAAGAAAGAACATCAAGTGTTGATGGTCAATAAGACCACTAAGTTCAAGAAGGGCAAGGGTAAGAAGAACTTCAAGAAGGACGGCAAGGATGTTGCCGCGCCTGCAAACCTGCTGCCGGAAGAAGTCAAAGAATGGACCTAAGCCCGAGATCGAGTGCTTTTATTGCAAGGGAAGGGTCATTTGAGCGGAACTGCCCCAAATACTTAGCGGATAAGAAGGCCGCAACACCAAAGGTATATTTGATATACATGTAATTGATGTGTACCTTACCAAGACTCGTAGTAACTCCCGGTATTTGATACGGTGCCGTTGCTCACATATGTAACTCACAGCAGAGCTGCGGAATAAACGGAGACTGGCGAAGGACGAGGTGACGATCTTGCGTCGGGAATGGTTCCAGAGTCGATGTGATCGCCGTCGGCACGCTGCCTCTACATTTACCTCACGGATTAGTTTTGAACCTTAATAATTGTTATTTAGTGCCAAGTTTGAGCATGAACATTGTATCCGGATCTCGTTTGATACGAGATGGCTACTCATTTAAGTCCGAGAATAATGGTTGTTCGATTTATATGAGAGATATGTTTTATGGTCATGCTCCGATGGTCAATGGTTTATTCTTAATGAATCTCGAGCGTAATATTACACATGTTCATAGTGTGGATGCCAAAAGATGTAAAGTTGATAACGATAGTCCCACGCACTTGTGGCACTACCGCCTTGGTCACATTGGTGTCAAGCGCATGAAGAAGCTCCATGCCGATGGACTTTAGAGTCTCTTGATTATGAATCGCTTGACACATGCTAACCATGCCTCTTAGGCAAATGACCAAGACTCCGCTTCTCCTAACAATGGAGCGAGCAACCAACTTGTTGGAAATCATACATACCGATGTGTGCGGTCCAATGAGCGTTGAGGCTCGCGGAGGATATCGTTATGTTCTCACTCTCACTGATGACTTGAGTAGATATGGGTATGTCTACTTAATGAAACACAAGTCTGAGACCTTTGAAAAGTTCAAGGAGTTTCAAAATGAGGTGGAGAATCAACGTGACCGAAAGATAAAGTTCCTACGATCAGATCGTGGAGGAGAATACTTAAGTCACGAATTTGGCTCACACTTAAAGAAATGTGGAATCGTTTCACAACTCACGCCGCCTGGAACACCTCAGCGAAACGGTGTATCCGAACGTCGTAATCGCACATTATTGGATATGGTGCGGTCTATGATGTCTCTTACCGATTTACCACTTGCTATTTTGGGGATACGCCTAGAGACAGCTACATTCACTTTAAATAGGGCACCGCCTAAATCCGTTGAGACGACACCGTATGAATTATGGTTTGGGAAGAAACCTAAGCTGTCGTTTCTAAAAGTTTGGGGATGCGATGCTTATGTCAAGAAACTTCAACCCGAAAAGCTCGAACCCAAGTCGGAAAATGTGTATTCATAGGATACCCTAAGGAAACCGTCGGGTATACCTTCTACTTAAGATCCGAAGGCAAGATCTTTGTTGCCAAGAACGGATGCTTTCGAAAAAGAGTTTCTCTCGAAAGAAGTAAGTGGGAGGAAAGTAGAACTCGATGAAGTACTACCTCGAGCGGGAAAGTGGTGCGGCACAGAAACCGCTCTGTAATGCCCACACCAATCAAGAGGAAATCATTGATGATGATCAAGATACTTGGATCAAGTTACTCTTGAACTTCAAGGTCCACAAGGACACGCTCCGCACCTGAGTGGTACGGCAACCCTGTCATGGAAATAATGTTGCTAGACAACAATGAACCTTCGAACTATGAAGAAGCAATGGCGGCCCAGATTCCAACAAATGGCTTGAGGCCATGAAATCCGAGATAGAATCCATGTATGAAAACAAAGTATGGACTTTGACAGACTTGCCCGATGATCGGCGAGCAATAGAAAATAAATGGATTTTTAAGAAGAAGACGGACGCGATGGTAATGTTACCATCTATAAAGCTCGACTTGTCGCTAAGGGTTATCGACAAGTTCAAGGGATTGACTACGACGAGACTTTCTCTCCGTAGCGAAGCTTATGTCCGTCTCAATCATGTTAGCAATTGCCGCATACTATGATTATGAGATATGGCGATGGACGCCAAAACGGCATTCCTTAATGGACATCTTAAGGAAGAGCTGTATATGATGCAGCCGGAAGGTTTTGTCGATCCTCGTAACGCTAACAAAGTATGCAAGCTCCAGCGATCCATTTATGGACTGGTGCAAGCATCTCGAGTTGGAACATTCGCTTTGATGAGATGATCAAAGCGTTTGGGTTTACGCAGACTTATGGAGAAGCCTGCGTTTACAAGAAAGTGAGTGGGAGCTCAGAAGCTTTCTCCTATTATATGTAGATGACATACTCTTGATGGGAAATGATACAAAACTTCGACAGCATTAAGGCCTACTTGAACAAGTGTTTTTCAATGAAGGACCTTGGAGAAGCTGCTTATATATTAGGCATCAAGATCTATAGGGATAGATCGAGACGCCTCATAGGTCTTTCACAAAGCACATACCTTGATAAGATTTTGAAGAGGTTCAAAATGGATCAGTCCAAGAAGGGTTCTTGCCTATGTTACAAGGTGTGAAATCGAGCTCAGCTCACCACCACCACGGCAAAAGATAAAGAAGAGATGAGTGTCATCCCTATGCTTCAGCCATAGGATCTATTATGTATGCCATGCTGTGTACTGCACCGATGTAAACCTGGCCGTAAGTTTGGTTGCAAGATACCAAAGTAATCCCGCAAAGAACACCGGACAGCGGTCAAGAATATCCCGGCACCAAAAGGACAAAGGACATGTTTCTCGTTTATGGAGGAGACGAAGAGCTCGTCAGAAGGGTTACGCCGACGCTTAGCTTCGACTCAGATCTGATGACTCAAGTCACAAACCGGATACGTGTATATGTTGAATGGTGGAGCAATGGTGGTGCAGCTGCAAGCGAGCGCGCGTGGCGGGATCTACGTGAAGCGGAGTACATGGCAGCCTCGGAGGCAGCACATGAAGCGATTTGGGTGAAGGAGTTCATCACCGACCTAGGAGTCATACCCAATGCGTCGGGCCGATCAAACTCTTCCGTGACAACACCGGAGCTATTGCCCTTGCCAAGGAGCCCAGGTTTCACAAGAAGACCAGAGCACATCAAGCGTCGTTTCAACTCCATCCCTGAAAATGTTCAAGATGGAGACATAGAGATTTGCAAAGTGCACACGGATCTGAATGTCGCAGATCCGCTGACTAAACCTCTCTCAAGGCAAAACATGATCAACACCGAACTCTATGGGTGTTCGATTCATCACAATGTAACTAGATTAGTGACTCTAGTGCAAGTGGGAGACTGTTGGAAATATGCCCTAGAGGCAATAATAAAAGTATTATTATATTTCAATGTTCATGATAATTGTCTTTTGTTCATGCTATAACTGTGTTATCCGGAAATTGTAATACATGTGTGAACACTTAGACCACAATATGTCCCTAGTGAGCCTCTAGTCGACTAGCTCGTTGATCAATAGATAGTCATGGTTTCTCGACTATGGACATTGGATGTCGTTGATAACGGATCACATCATTAGGAGAATGATGTGATGGACAAGACCCAATCATAAGCATAGCATAAAAGATCGATAGTTTGTTTGCTAGAAGCTTTGCCAATGTCAAGTATCTATTCCTTCGACCATGAGATCGTGTAACTCCCGTTACCGTAGGAGTGCCTTGGTGTATCAAACGTCACAACGAATCGGGTGACTATAAAGGTGCATTACGGTATCTCCGAAAGTATCTGTTGGGTTGACATGGATCGAGATCGATTTGTCACTCCGTATGACGGAGAGGTATCTCTGGGCCCACTCGGTAATGCGTCATCACAATGAGCTCAATGTGACCAAGGTGTTGGTCACGGATCATGCATTACGGTGCGAGTAAAGTGACTTGCCGATGCGAGACCGAACGAGGTATTGGGATACCGACGATCGAGTCTCGCAAGTAACGCATCGATTGACAAAGGGAATTGCATACAGGGTTTGATAGAATCCTCGACATCGTGGTTCAACCGATGAAATCATCGAGGAGCATGTGGGAGCCAACATGGGTATCCAGATCCCGCTGTTGGTTATTGCCCGAGAGTCGCCTCGGTCATGTCTCGTGTCTCCGAACCCGTAGGGTCTACACACTTAAGGTTCGGTGGCGCTAGGGTTAGTAGGAAGACTAGTATGTGAATATTGAATGTTGTTCGAGTCCGGATGAGATCCCTGACGTCACGAGGAGTTCCTAAGGGTCCGGAGGTTAAGAATAATATATAGGAAGTGGTGTTTCGCCATCGGGAAAGTTTCGGGTTTCGGTAAAATCACGGACCACCGAAGGGTCCCGGGTCCACCGGTGGGGCCACCCATCCGGAGGGCCCCATGGGCCATAGGGGAAGGAACCAGCCCACAGGGGCTGGTGCGCCTCAGGCCCACCCCGCGCCTAGGGTTGAAACCCTAGGGGTGGGCGCCCACCGGCTTGGGGGCACTCCACCCCTTGCCGCCGCCCCTTGGAGATTGGATCTCCAGGGGCCGCCACCTGGGGCCTATATAAAGGGGGAGGGGCTGCTGTACACAACTCCCAAGGCGCAGCCCTCCTCCCCAACACATCTCCTCCTCCGTAAGAGCTCGTGAAGCCTCGCCGAGTATCGCTTCACCACCATCACCACGCCGTCGTCTGCCGGTGGTGCTGTTTCTTCCTCAACCTCTCCTTTCCCTTGCTGGATCAAGAAGGAGGAGACGCCACTCGTCCCGCACGTGTGTTGAACGCGGAGGTGCTGTCCGCTCAGCACTTGGCATCGGTGATCTGAATCACGTTCGAGTACGACTCCATCATCACCTTGCAAGCTTCCGCACGCGATCTACAAGTGGTATGTAGATGCAAACTCTCTCCCGTTACTCGTTGCTTAGATGAACTCATAGATGGATCTTGGTGAAACCGTAGAAAAATTTTAATTTTCTGCAACGTTCCCCAACACTTACTACTTTGCCCCTCGCGAGGTTGTTCTTCGTCCGAACGGCTCGGCTTGCCGATGCCCGTTCGGATCGAGAGGAACCAGCGCGGCCTTGCGGCGGCGCATCTTTGCCGGTGAGCCCAAGGCCCTTCTCCGGTGGAAATTTTCTTTGCTCTGCTCTAGCGTTCCAGGGACGGGGATAACTTTCTGTGATTTCCTTTCAACCGAAAAAATTTAACCCAATTTGGCTGATACCATTGTTGAATCCATGGGATTGGGTAGGTTAGATCAAGGGTCGCGATAACTGCCACACGTGTGGCATGGATACGAACCCGCCCACATGCCTTGTGTGGCGTGAACAGGAACCCGCCCGCACGACCGCCTCCGGGTGTGCAATTGCACAACCCGCACGTCCGGTGTGTGGCAACCCCGCCCGCACTACCCCATCCGGGCCAGACGACCCGCTGCCCGTACGACCCAGCCGTTCCCGGCCTCTGATCGATCGCCTCTCTCGACTGCCGCCATCGTCCCCCACCTCTCGAACCCTACCTCCGTCGCTGGCCTTCTCTGGTTGCCATGGCAACCACAGTAGATCCGTAGGGCACTCCCACCGCAAACCACACGCCAACCCTCCCCACCCCCAGCCCCCCACTCCAACCCAGCCCTCCAGAGACGATCAGCTAAAATCAGGTGAAAATCTCCTGATCTCATCCTTCAGGCTGAAAATCTCCCCGATCTTGTACTGGATCCATGCTATAGGGGTAGAACACTGCATGGTTCAGTGTATCTTCGCAAATTGCCAGGCAGAATACACCAGATCTGCCATGTACTATGTTTGAGATTAACTTAAGTTCCTAGTTTGATTGACGCAAGTAGTTGGGTATGAAAATGGATGAGTAGGAATCCCTAAAAAAGGAAAGGAAGGACAATTTGGAATAAAGGGGGTGGGAAAAATTAATTGCCACTTGTGTATAACCACAGTTGCCACCTTTCGTGTTAGTAACTGCCACCTAGTTGACCTGTTGATTGCCATCCCTACCTTCTACGTACAAACAGCAGAAGAATACAATTCTTGTGGATTGTTGATGCGTTCTTCTTCATGCAGTGATTGAGAACACATTGGAAACAAGCGAGACACAGAAAGAATGAATCACGAAGATGGCGCTAATACTTGGGGTTCTCAAAGGCCAGAAACGCCCCCTTGGGATGCATCAGAGTACAGTCAACTCATCTCTGCAGGACCATTGCTGCCACTACTAGAACAGTATGCATGCATTGGTATGATGCGTGATAACAAAAAGAAGAGAACAGTTGCCATCTTCGCAATGATGAAGATGACATTCTACTTATGTCATGCACTGTCATTTTTTCGCGGGTTCTTATGACCAAAACACTCTCAGGGGGCCCCCGTGGCAAGTTCAGTCACAAGGCGCTAACACTAACAAATGTACGGGCAACCAACTTCAACTAGCTAATATGACTAATCAAGGTAATGCATACGAAAAAATAGCACATGCTGGTCTGGACATGAAAAATGAACATGCAAAAAAATGGCAAAAAGGACTCACGAGTTATCACGGGTGAAAATGCAGAGCCTTCATGCAGCACGTGGCATCAGATAGCACCCATGTACCTGCCATCGACATCATACACAGGTGAGTCCATAAAAAGGTGAAATTGCGGATGCTCAATTAGCAGAAGGAGCATAGTTGTCAACTGCAATTGCCATAACTGGACATCTACAATTGCCATGGATAAATAACTGTAGTTGTCATCCCTGGACAACTGTTGTTGCCATCCCTGGACATCTGCATTTGGCTTGGAGGAACAACTGCAATTGCCATGCCAGTGCAACTACAGTTGCCATGCCAGGACAACTGCAGTTGCCACATCAGGGGCAACTGTAGTTGCCATGGAGGAACAACTGCAGTTGCCGTACCAGTGCAACTACAGTTGCCATGCCAGGAAAACTGCAGTTGCCACATCAGGGGCAACTGCAGTTGCCGTGAATTGACCAACTACTACTATGCTTACATATTATTACGGTGGTGGTAACCCGGCAAACGTCTCATGGCAAGCTTCACAAATTGCAGGTGGAGCACATCATTTTGGTGTCACAGACCGCACAAGATGGTCACATGCAGCACAACAAGGTAAGGAAAAAACTGAACCACAAAACAGCACTACATTTGTTTTTGTGGCAAAAAATGCATGTGCCGAAAAAAAGAATTGAAGCAGTGATGGTGGACAAAAACCAAGCATAAAACGCTAACAAGTGGTTGCGTGTACATGAGTCATGTATTGTCTTTGAAAAATTGGCAACTGCTAAAAGCATGTGTTCATCACTAATGGTTGAACGCATTTCGCCTAGTGAGATCAATCTTATAATGCAGTAGTTTTGTTGCTAGAACACAGTGGTTGCCATTTGTTGGTAGCAGTGTTTGCCATGTATGCAGACTGCAGCTGCCATGCATATAGAACCCAAGTTTTGTACTAAAAAGGAGCTTGTTGTCATGCATTGGCAAACAATAGTTGCCATGTTTGTTGAATCAGAGCTGCCATGATCGACAGCTACATTTGCCACCCATGTCCAGCGCAAACCGACATCTTGCTGTTCAATGATGTAATGCCAAATCACTCTACGTTGATGGCATCCGCTATGATAAACATGTTATTCAAACAAAAAATCTTACTCGCACTGTTTTTTCCATTACAGGCCTACAACTACTGATGAATGGGCGCGGGCACATCTATCAGGGAGCTCTAAGCGCCGTAAGACGGTTCCCCAGCCAGCAGACAATCATGCCGCAAATAATGCCGAGTCAGTGTCGGAAATGGCAATCATTCCAGCAATTCCCACAGCCACCCCTTTGAACGCAAGCACTGCCAACACTCAAATCGATGAAACTACCGCCGATACTGAAGTGAATGATGAAACTGACGACGAGGCACAAGGGGATGAATATGATGGGCAACTAGATATCATGGTACCTCAGCCACCGTACGTTGGGCAGAGATTTGAATCGTTTGCAGAAGCAAAGGAATTCTACCAGACATATGCAAAGTTCCATGGGTTTGCCGTCAACACCGAATACCATAGGAAAATTAAGAAAACTAACGAGTACAGCAGAGGTGAGATGAGGTGCCACAAGGCACGAAGGAACAAGAAAGGGAAATGTGTTGCACCTGTCGTTCCGGAACGAAAGAGAGGGATCATTCTCAAGACGGGTTGCCCTGTCCGGTGTAAGCTAAACATAGATGGAACACAGTATGTGGTCACTGAAAATTTTGACGAGCACAACCACAAACTCATAAAGAAGTTCAATCTAGTCAAATTTCTGACCGCCCACAGAGGGTTCACCCCAGTCGAAAGGCAATTCGTAAAGCTACTACATGATTGGAACGTCGGTCCATCAAGAATGGTCCAGATACTATCATCCACAGCCAAAAGGGGAAACTGAGTAGCATGCCGTACATACCAGCTTACGTCACAAACCTACAGGCCAAGTACCATAGAGAGAGCAAGCTGGCTGACATAGAGGCCATAATGTCCTACTTCGATGAGAAAGTGAAGGAAGATCCAGATTTCTTCTACAGGATAAGGTTGGACGATGAGGACCGTGTCAGGAACATGTATTGGGTGGATGGTGCTGCAAGGAGAGCCTACAAACATTTCCGAGATTGCATTTCATTCGACGCGACGTATCTGACTAATATGTACAAGATGCCATGCGCTCCGTTCATAGGAATCAATAACCACAATCAGTCGTTGCAGTTCAGCTGCAGGCTCGTCCAGAACAAAGACACGGATGGGTACATTTGGTTGTTCAAGACCTTCTTGGAGTGCATGGATGGACTTGCTCCGATAAACATAATAACAGACACGGATTTCAGCATGCGTGCAGGCATAGAGGAGGTATTTCCATTGGCAGTGCAGAGGCACTGCAGGTGGCACATTATAAAGAAGGCTGAAGAGATGCTAGGACCGTTCTTTGCTGACCGTCCAGAGCACCACAAGGCGTTCGAGCTGTGCGTGGACCACATCTTGATGGTAGAGGAGTTTGAAAGGAGCTGGATGGCCATGATTGAAACATATCAAGTCCAAGACAACGAGACGCTTGCTAACCTGTGGGAGAAGCGAATGTACTAGGTGTCGGCCTACTTCATGCAGTGCTTCTTCCCCTTTCTGTAGACTACGCAGCGCAGCGAGGGGTTCAATGCTGTTTTGAAGCGGTACGTGAGCCCTGGCAACTCATTGCTACAGTTTGCCAAACAGTACACAGCTTTGAAACAAAAAATTCTGGGATCTGAGCTACAGCAAGAAACTACCACCGCGCTAAAGCAGCCGAAATTGCTAACGTATTTACCGATGGAGAGGCAAATGAGCAAGATATACACAAACAAGATCTTTAACAAGTAAGTCAGTTGTGTTACAGTCTTATTTGCACAAAAAGCACTAAGGCAGTAGGTGCCTTATAGAGTGCAATGCAGTTGCCATGATATGCAGTTGCCATGTTTAATGAAATACTGTTTGCCATGCTTACTCTGCTGCAGTTGCCATGTTCAATGAAAATTCTGTTTGACATGTTTAATGAAATACTTTTTGCCATGCTTACTCAGCTGCAGTTGCCATGTTCAATAAAAATTTTGTTTGCCATGCTTGCTCAGATGCATTTTCCATGTTCAATGAAGTGCAGTTGCCATGTTTAATGCACTGTACTGCCATTGGGGCATGTTGGTATGCAAATGCCAATGTCAACTGAAAAATGTTATATTCTAGACACATATGATGAAATGCAAACTTCCATGTTTGTTAAAAAATGCAATTGCCATGTTTACTCAACTATAGATGCCATGTTCAATAAAAATGCAGTTGCCATGTTTTATGCAAAGGGCTTCCAGTGGGGAATGTTGGTGTGGAAATGACAATGGCCAGTTGAAAATGCAATACAGTTGCCTTGTCTAGTTTACTGCAGTTGCAATGTTTAGTGTACTATGTTTGCCATGTTCATTGTACTATGTTTGCCATGTTCAGTATACTATGTTTGCCATATTCAAACAAAAATGTATTTCTATTTCCATGACAACATGAGGTGCTACAAAAAAAGATCGCATGATAGTTTAACAGAAAACACACAAAACTTGCAGATTCCAGGAAGAAATAAAACGTGCCAGCATGTTCACGGCTTTCCAGGTGGACGAACATACGTTCAAGGTGTGTTCCATTTTGGGCATGTCGGATTCAGAACCTGAAGACCCGGACAAAGGAAGGAACTACTTCGTGAAAGCCTCGATAGGACAAGGCGAATACTACTGCCAATGCTGCAAGTTTGAACGGGACGGCATTGTGTGCTGTCACATACTAAAAGTAATGGACATGAACGCTGTGACACAGATGCCCCGCCATTTCATAAGGCGGCGATGGACTTGGGACGCTGACGACGCATTTGCGCCACAGACAGCAAACGCAGTTCTGGCTGTGCATGATGAGAGACCTGAGGCAACCATGGAAGCCGTGAGGCACGTTGTGCTGACAAAGAACTATGCTGAGCTAATTGATGAAGCGTGCAAGAGTGATGAGACAGTGAGAGTCGCAGAAAAACACAGGAAGGCCCTGAAAAGAGAGCTTGATGAGATCAAGAAGAGGAAAGCTGAGGAAGCCTTACACCGGTTCCCCCGCACATCAAGTGTGCCTTCATCCACGGGGCCATCATTTGAAAACTCTAAGATAGGATCTGGAACAGCAAGCACACAAACCCAGGTCAGGAACCCACCTCGTTCCATCACAAAGGGTCGTCCAAGAGAGATAAGGTACAAATCGGGATTGGAGATTCAAGCAAAACACAAGAAAACGAAGAAAGGAACGGGCAATCCATAAGCAAAAGTTGGGGCACTGTGACATGGTCCTTTTGGACATTTTGTTTTGTACCCTAGATGTTGTCAATTTTTTTTAATTTGGGATAATGACTCTTGAGGGGCTTCAGAAGTTGAAGGAAAATGCATTGAATGGATAAATGTAGTTGCCATGTTATGGGTACTTAATCTGCCATGCTATGTGTAGTTAATCTGCCATGCTATTTTATACTAAAAATATGCCATGCTATTTTATACTAAAAATATGCCATGCTATTTTATACTAAAAATATGCCATTCTATTTTATACTAAAAATATGCCATGCTAGTTTCACTGTATCTGCCATGTTAGTTGTACTGGTTCTGCCATGTTAGTTATGCTGGTTCTGCCATGTTAATTATGCTGGATCTGCCGTGTTGTTTGTACTGGATCTGCCATGTTAGCTGTGCTGAAAATATTCCATGGTATTTTTAATGACTCTGCATCGCATATATTTCCATAACAATTCGACTCGGTTTAGTGACACATATTGTGTTGTGTGCAATGTATGGGAAACAAGTTGGAAAAAGTGTAACGTGCATAAACCGCAGCAAAGGTTGTGGCTACATGATCAACCTACGATGCTAGCCGGTGAAGTTAGTGATGAAAAAGAAGAAGCAAAACGTCCAAATTAACAACGACGATGACTTTCACTAACCATGTCTAATGAACTACATTTGCCATGTTTTAAAACATCATGACGCATTCGAAACAGCAAAACAGGTGCTACAAACGATGAAACCATAGTAATAATGATAAACATAAAAACATATCTGCTGTCACGCCTAAGTAGGTTCACATCCACACATATATTACAGAAACTATTCAAATGTCACTCACACACCACCATTGTATAGTAGGCTGCGCGGGTTTGCAGTCATAACATAGCACACGAACATAGTTTTTGACAAGAACAAAAGAGATAGTACCTTACATTCCTCAGCAATAGAATGTAAGGTATGCGTCCGGTGTGTATCGCCGCATGATCACTTCTACCTCTTGATGACTTTCTTGACAGCTTCCTCCACAAACTCGCGTGCTCCAGACCGCTTGTTGAAATCTTCATTCGTCAACTAGTTCCACGTGTAGATTTTCCGGAGCTCAACGATCGTTGCAGCTGTGACAGCGGGGACAAGTATACCTTCCCACTTTGCAAAGTATTCCAACGTGTGAAAGCCACAGTCCGTCCTGCACAATAAAAAGAGTCATGTGAACTCACAAAAAAGGACATACATAGCAGTGATAGACTTCAATTCAGATGTAACAACAAAAGAGGGGTTGGATTGATGTAAAATGGCACATGGAGGATGGGGGTAGGAAATTACGTGTTCCCTTGCTTCGTAGTCGCCACGTACTCAACCGGGAAATGTCTGATCTAGACCTTTGAGTGTTCGTAGTGACGGTTCCATGTCTCTTTGAGGTTGTTGATGAAGAATTCAGCGTGCGTAGTAAGGTCTGCATCAGCTGCCGAACGAATTGAATCAAGCACCTCAAAACATTGGTTCTTCAGGTCAAGACAGATCGCATAGTGGTGACCACACTTGTCGTGTTGGTCATGTGGTGCAAGTTCCTGGAATATGGGGAACATGACCTGCATTTAAAAGTGAGGGAAATGAGAAGCAGAGTTCACATGAAGAACCGCAGAGGGACAAAAAAAGTAGAATCACGTAGAATGTTTGGTTATGGGTGGGAGTAGTTGAAAGAAAGTTGCCATCCATGTATGAACAAAATTTGCCGTGTATTTTTCTATGAAGTTGCCACATAGGTTGCACGGGATGCAAAAAATGTCACGTTGCACGGCAGCTATTGCCACATGAAACATCTGCCACATAAACAGAGTGCAGAAGATGGCAAAAGCCATACCATGTGAAAAAAAGTGCAAATAGGGAAGGAACACTCACATATTTCTTCAGTGTGAGCTTGAATTCACCATGTTGTGCAAAATTCTTCCTCAGGATTCTGTGGTGGAAGTCACCATCCCATATTTTGCAGGTCACACTGTAATGCATGATTGTTTTGTTGGCACACACATCCATATGATTGTTGATGTAGTTAATCCCGCATGCAACTACATTCGTCGACATTTTACCGTTTGGCCTCACGGACTCGGCAAGATCACCCAGGTCGACGTACGTCGCTTCGCATTGAATGACCTTGGTTCTGTCCAAACATGAGCTGTATGAAAACGATATAACATGAAAGAATCATGCCTACTAAGTAAAAAAATGAAAGAAGTAAAACATAAGCGGATCATGTATAGAAAATACAAAGAGAAGATGAATGGTAAAAAAGGAACAAGCAAAATGAGAGATTATGGGGGTGTGGTCATTTACGCTTTCAGCTCCTTCATGTGCTCGCTGCTGGACCTCGCATTTCCAAAACGCTTCACAATATCGTACAGCTGGGTCTGTTCCTTAGTGGCCCTGAATTCGGGCTCGTAGTCTTCCGCGAGAGGTGGGTGAACTACCCTCTGCTGCCTCACAGAACCAGGGGTGGCACTCCTGATGGTATCCTCAGATACCGTATCTGCAGGCACGTTGGAACTTGATTGGCCTTGCCCTCATGAGGACCTCCTCTGCAATGCTGCCTCCTCGATCCTGCGGTAAGCTTCATCTCAAGTGACGGTGAAATCTCCTCAGGGGTGGCTGCAAGGATCAAAAAAGTGGATTAGGATACGTAGAAATCAAAAACAGATGCATTGTGAGAAGATAGGGTGCATGATGTGAGATGTATGTACAAAAAGTGGGGAGTTGCCATGTGTGGTGCAACTACAAGGGCCATGTTGTGGCAACTGCAGGTTGCCATGTAGTTGCAATCAGAGTTGCCATCTGGTTGGACCTGTAGTTGCCATCTGGTTGGACAGAAGTTGCCATGTCACAAAGAAACTACAGCTACTATGTTGTGCTAACTACACTTGCCATGTGCTTGCCGAGTGGAAAAAATGCAGCATGGAAACAAAAAAGTACAGGTGACATAGTGCAGCAACTCCAGTTGCCATGTGTAATGCACTGTATTTCCATGTAACAGCAACTACAGTTGCCATGTTAAATCAACTTCAGTTGCCGTGTGGTTGCTCAAAATGTGAAATGCAGGATGGCAGCAAAAATAATGTAGGTGACATGGTGCATCAAATCCAGTTGCCATGTCATCACATATCAGTTGCCCATGAAAAATGGTATACAAGAAATGATATAAGCACATGATAAATGTACCTTGAACTATCGGCTCTGCGAACTTGACAGCCTTCTTGCCCTCGACCATTGGCTGCGCCATCATTGCGGGCATGCCTCCCGGGAAAGCAAATGCAACTGGCATAGGATCTGGCACCACTGGTTCATCTTGACTGATGCCGAGACTGAAGCTCGGTGGGGTGAAGGCCAGTGGGTGCCTCTCATGCCTACTGGCCGGACCACGAACAACTTGCGGGGCAGAATCCAAGGGTGAAAGATCAACAAACATATCTGAATTTGCCACTACAAAATGATCGGGCTTATTTGTAGGGCGGGGCGTGTTGTCAGCTGTATCAGCCGCAGCTTTCTTGACAATCTTCTTGTTTGGGCTGTATGGGACACCCACATTGTCTGGGAGCTTGGAAGTGCGCAGATTTAAGCTGGAGATTTCCACTGCGGGTAAAGGCGCACTCTGCTCCGGACGTTCACCTGCATCACTCGTGCCCGGCATGACACCTGCATGAGTTGTGCTCCGGTCTTCCGGTTTCTCCATCGTATTGTTTGTGGCAGGTGGGGGGAACAATGTGGACGCAGGGACATAACCAGACGCGTCTCTGCTGCTCCTAGCTACAGCCGGCGCGTTGGGTATGTATGTTGATTGCTTGTGGGGGCTACGACGCCTAGGTGGAAGACCAGCACGCGAAACGGTCGCCTTAGCAGTATCTGCACCGACAGGAGCTGGAGCTGTTGTGCCAAGACTCTCACCTGTAGATGGCATATCATTCTGAACTGCCGGCTCAGCCGCTTCTGTCGTGGACACAGGAGTGCCACCACGCACACACTTGGAATCAGTGTCAGATGAGCGGGAATCTTCCTTTCTTAGGTTGGTCTCAGGAGCGTCCACTTCAACGCTTGCTGATGGGGTGGCATGGCTCATAGCAGCTTCCTTCATTGCCAGAAGAGTTGGCAATATTTCAGCTGTCCTGGCAGATACCGACTCGTCACTCCCCGATGTACGGATGCCTGTTGTTCTAGCCTGCACATCTGCAGCCGGCGGAGATGGTCGGCCACTTGCATCAGAGTTAGTGGGAGCAGTTGATGGTGCAGCAGCAGTATTGTCGCCTGGCGCCTCATGAACATCTAAGTTGCCCCCTGTTGACAACTTTGAATGCAGGCGTTCGAGTGGGTCCTTAATGATATGCTTGGCCCCACGCGTAGTAGTCTTCTTCACCCTGCAAAAAAAGAAAGCACATGAAAAAGGTATTAAAAAATGAACAAAATATATTTGCCATGGTAGAAATCTTAACAAAAATGAAAAACAAGTTGAAAAGCAGGTCGTTGCCATGTAAGGGGAACATGAGTTGCCGTGTGACATAGTTGGCAGTTGCCATACAAAATCCAGCAGTAGTTGCCATATTAGCCAACTTGAAGAATGATAAAAATGTCTGATCTGCCATGAATGCACTTTCAAACCTAGGTATTGGATGAGCACACAAGCCAATGATAAATATGGCAGTTGCCATTAGGTACAGTAAGAGTTGCCATTTGGCCTAGATGCTAGTTGCCATGTAAAAACCAATAGGAGTTGCCATACACTTAAAAATGAAGGAAGAAATCATTTGGAAAAACAGCAGTTGCCACATAGGGGACGATGACAGAAGACCATGTGACAAGCTGAACAGATGCATTGGAAAATCAAGAAAAAATAGCACTATGTCAATGAAAGCACATGGAAAACCTACTTCTTGACTGGCTTCCTCAGGTCTGGCAACACGACAGGATCCCCGGTGTTGGTCGTCGTCGTACGAGGAGATGACCTGGTGGAAGGGCTATCACCGGCAATGGGGGCACCTTTGTTCAACCGAGCAGAAACATGGGTTGGCGTTGGCGCTGTTTCAGAATCGCCGCCCACCACCAGTGTCGGCTCGCTGCACGTATGAGATGGAGGGGAAAAAAGGTGGCAATTGTCAGACAGCAAACTCATTGCCGCACTTGACAAAAAACAAGTGCAAAAAAGGGATGAGTCTGTTCCAAGAAAATAGACAAAGCAAAAAACTAAAATTAAAGTCGAACCTCCTCCTGGCAGCTACGGGATCGGTCCTAGACCTCTTGCCAGGAGAACCCTGCCCAACATCCTCTGGAGCCCTACCCCTCCTTGATGGCAACACCCCCTCTCCTCTCGCAGCCGTATGTTCTTTGACTTTCTCCGGTGGGGGGGACATCTGTTGCATCCTTGCCCTTGTTACCACCTGCACGAACTTCGGCATGTTCATCATCATCGGTGTCCTGTTGCACATTCTCCATGTCATAGTCGTCATCCTTGCTGAGGCCAGCGTCTCCATCTAGTTCATCTTGTGTGTCACCGGGCTCTTGGGAACTGTTGTAGTCATACCGGCCACGGCAACCGGTTGGCCGATGTGTACGTTCTGGGACAAATGAAGTGAACTGCCTCACAACCGCGTCGCTGTCAGAACCACTGAGGGACGTCCACCCCTCAACCAACTTCCCGAGCAAGCCGGTCATTCCGGATGCAAACTGCCCAATTAGATGCTCAACAGGTGCCCTCGCCTATGCACGAAACAAGAAGCATCAATAACCACCCATATTGTAGTCACTTGCGCGATATCAAAAAATAATCCACGGCAAACCATAGATGTAGATATTTTGATTACCTCAGTAGGGCAAGACGGAGCTGAGTGCACGTCCATCCACTTTCCAAAGTTTTGAGGCCCCCCAAACACGCTGTAGTCTATAGCATCTTGGCCATCAGCTAGAAAAAACAAAAAAATGCAAGGATGTAAGAGAGAGAAGGTAAGTTTCAGCACGAATGAAAGAGTTCCCATGTGGAGTGAAACATGGATACAATATGCAGACAGCCATGGATAACAAAAGGTAGTCATCCCTTATGAACCACGGACGGTTGCCTCATGTCAAATTTGTAAGCATGTCGTGTGGAGAGAGAAACCAGAACTAACCTGCAGTTTTCCATATTTGGTATTAGTTACCCTGTCTGCGGCAAGCACAACCTTGACAGTGTTGATAGTCCACGCAGAAATAGCAAACTTGTGCGTAGGCGGCGGGCCTCCTGTCCCAGTGAAATCCACGGTGGACAGATCAAGACAGTTGACGCACATGAGCTGATTTAAAACAATTTTACAAAGAAAGAAATATTAGTTGCCATCATGGATACTCTGTAGTAAAAAAACAGGATAATCTATGTTCCCATGATAATCAAGTTGATGTGCATGAAAAGAATAGAATAAAAAGAAGAAGTTGCCTTCTATATGTGCTAGTTGCCATCATAGTGTGATGGCAGTTGCCATATTGCCATGATGGCAGTTGCCATCATAGTGTGATAACAGTTGCCATACTAATATGATGGCAGTTGCCATATTGTCATTATGCCAGTTGCCATATTGTCATTATGGCAGTTGCCATCTTGTTATGATCAGGTTGCTATGCATGAATAAAAGTGTGTTAAAAATAGTGTTCACAGAAAGAACTGGTAAAAAATACCATTAAATGCAGTCGACAACCCTTTTGGTACATTTTGCTTGAGAATGCATCATGCAGGAAGTCGGCAATAAACTTACACCAATTCATGTTCTTCACATTTTTCAGATCCGCCTGCACCACACAAAATTTCAGGACAAAAAGGTTGCCGCATCAGAAATCAAATGGAAAAAACATCGAAAACACTGGCAGTCACTAGCTTTACACATGACATCGGAGCCAAAAGATTGAAGGAAAATAAAGTAGTAAAGATGGATCATTCACCAGGATGGGGAAGCATTTGTTGCTTGGGCGAAGAGAAGTGGTCGGCGTGAAAACAGCTGAGATGAGGTACATGAGTAGCTTCATCTTAAAAACATCTCCATGCGTCATCATGGCCTGCAGCGAATCTGCCAGTGCAGACGTGTTCGGCATGGATTCCAACCCAGGAAACAAACGGGGGAACGGCGCTTCCTCGATCTCATTATTGACCTCGTACGTGACTTTGATATGTCCACGAGGCACACCCAAAGTGCAGAACACGGATTCCTCGTTCAACGGTAGCCTTCCACGTCCTGGAATCACGAATTCCCTGGAGGCGGGGTCGTAGATCTCACCAAGCCAGTCGCATACAGGGTTGACAAGGTTCGTGCACCGGACATCCATCAGAGCCTACATACCCATCTCAGCAGCAGCTCCCTTCTGATCGTCGGTGAATTTGTCAGTCAACACAGTCAGTAGTTCTTGGGAGGCTCTGTTGCGAATACGTTTCTTCTTCTGCAAAAAAACAGACAAAAAGTGATCAGTTGTTGCCATGTTTTGCAATGTCATGAAATTTTAGTTCATGACAGACGACTGCAGGCTTGAGGTGCCAACCAGTAACATAAAGCAGGAGGAGGGGGGATGTGTGGACAGTTGCCTCATCACCCTCTTTTCTCCGTCCAGTTGCCCGATTACGATGTGGTGGATCCATGAAATCATCATCATCATTTTGATGATCACCACGAGTCATTCTGCTGAGATAGGAACAGACCAAATTGTTATGGTGGAAATGTAAATGCAAGAGGTAAGCAGTTGCCACCTAACAGAAAATGTCAACTAGTGAATGCAAAAATATAACATGAACACACACACACACCCCTCCTATGATTGTCGAAAACATAAACGTGGCAAGTAAGCACGTTGGTTGCATTATCAAGTAAAAAAAGTGTACAGATGGTAAATGCACTTGAAAATAAAAATGTTGAAGTTGCCATGTTAGCCCAAGATAGTACGATAGAAAGTCACAAAATCCTCCACATCACAAAAACTAAGATGTGGCAGCTCACACACTGTCCTAAAAATACACCAATCAAATGCCACCTGTTCAGCGGCAAAAATGTGCTACGGTGAAATTGCCGTGCTGAAATGCAACACATACTACAAAAAAGCGATGAAACCACATCTAATCAAGAACCTGAAAATTGCCACAGTGTGTTCAGATATCACAAAGTCATTGTGGCAAAACAAAAAAATTACGTGTGCAGTACAATGAATTTGCCACATTGTAATCGACCGTAACATGGCAATGCATATGATGTGGTCAGCCAAAAACTTGCCACATGCAAAGCATATGTATGGCATCTGACACAATTGATATGCAAATTTGGTTGCCATATTATGCAGCCAATTTGCCACATTGTCCTATCTGCAGTATGGCAACAGACAGCATGTTCACATTCTATTTGCCACATGAATATACTATCCAAGTGGCAACAAGCACACTTGATGTGCACATTAGTTGCCGTCCAGTGCAGTTGGCTGCTGAAACTGCATTGACTACCGATTTACTACACTTTACCATTCACACCGTGTGGTAACTATCACAAATCATTCAGAAAAATTAGTGTTGCCACAATGAAAAAGCATGTTTGTGGCTACTATCACAGTAATTCAGCAAATTAGTTGCCACATGGAAGAGCGTGTGTGTGGCAACTATCACAGTCATTCAATAAAACAGTTGCCGCATGGGAAAGCTTATTTGTGGCAACTATCACAGTCATTTCAGTAAGTTTGTTGCCGCATGGGAAAACACGTTTGTGGCAACTATCACATTTTTTCAGGAAGTTAGTTGCCATACAATCATGATAGTTAATCAAACTACCAAGTTTGCCTCATACTACAGTTTCAAAACCCAACTAACTAGATCTAGGGTTCAATGGCAACTACAGTGACTTCAAATTCAACCTCAAAGTTCTCCCCCGAACTGATTGCAAACACCAATTCGAACCAATGCGCATCAAACAAACCGGGAGACACCGCCCAATCCAAAGGCAAGACTAGTGCGTGCCTCCGGACAGGCATAACCACACCGATGAGGCCGCCGCTGCGGCAGCGACGAAACTACCCAGTGCCACCAAAAACGGCTAGCAGACGACTTCGCCGCCGGCGGGAACGCCGACGCATCGCCGAATCGCCTGAATCTCTACGAATCTCGATCGAGGAATCGAACAGGGAGGGAAGGGGAAAATGCAGAAAGGATTGCGAGTTGTAGCGAGCATTACCTTCAACCCGCAGCGCCCGGCTGGCCGCCCGCTCAGCGAGCACCACCGACGGCCGCGAACACCGTCGATTCTTCTGCCTCCGCCGCCGCCTTCTCCCCTCACCTTCTCCTCCAATGGTTTGAAATGCGAGTGGGTTGTGCCAGTAACTGCGGTGCGGGGGTGAGTAAATGGAACCGTGAGGGAGAGGGGGCAGAGGTGTGCGACGTGTTTGACATCAACCGCGGTCGGCGTGTGGCGTGCGGGCGCATAGCAGTTCCACCGCACGCCCCCGAGTGGCAACCGCTGACCGCGGGAGGGCAACCAACGTGCGGGCGAACTGTCTCGCACACCGCACACGCGCCTCGTCCTACGTGGCGCAGAAAAACGACCGGATTGTGCCAAGATTCGTGCACAAAGTACCCAACGGTGATGCTTGCGTGTGGTCGAGATGGTGAACGCCCACACGTGCGGGCATTAACATTTCCGTAGATCAATCCGGTAGTCCTGCCTTCTCCTTGGGTTGAAGAGCTCAAGCCGGTGCCGGCCATGGTGAAGTAGTGGCCGGTGATGGCAGAGAGTGGGCGAGGTGGTGGTGGTGCTTCCCGTCACTACTACGAAAACCCTAGATCGAAAGGGATTGTCGATGGGGTGTGCGGCTGGCGACGAACCTCGTGTTGCGAGCCGCCGGCCCCCACCTCTTTATATGGCGCAGTGTGACAGGGCCCGCCAGCCATATATAGTGGGCTGGGCTCCCCCGATCAGGGCACGAATCTAAGGGCCCAGTGGGCCATTGGGCCTACACGGAGGAGATCATCCTAACAGTTCTCTCTCTTGAAATAGTTAGTGTTTCCGGTTCGAGAGCTTCTGGCTCAATCAGGCGGGCTTCCGCGAAGCCGTCGTCGCCCGCTGGGTCTACGCCAGGACGGCACCCCATCGCTCCATGTCCGCGGTCGATACTTGGCACTTCTGTGCCAAGTTAGCCCGCCAGTTCATGAAGGGGTGGGGGGCTAATCTAGTCCGGGACCTGAGAGAGCGCAAGAAATCCATCCTTGTGGCGATTCAAGCCTTGGATGGCCGCGCGGACGCGACCGGGCTCTCCTCGGATGAATGGCTGCTGCGCTACGACCTAGAGGACCAGCTATCCCTCATCTACACGGACGAGGAGGCCTACTGGCGCCTTCGGGGCACCCAGAGATGGGTGCTCCAGGGCGATGCGAACACCGCCTACTTCCAGGCGGTTGCGAACGGCCGGCGGCGTCGCAACTCCATCCACCGCCAGGGATGGAGAGACGCAGCTTAGTGCAGCCCGCGGCCATCCGCCTTCATGTGGATGGCTTCTATAGGGCCCTATTTACCCCCACCCCCCGCGGTGGGGCTAGCCTCGCCCCCGACATTTGGTCGGGTGCGCTTAGTGTCTTGGCTGCTGCCAATGCGGCCTTGGTTGCTCCTTTCAGTGAGGACGAGGTCCTCGCTGCCATTAGAGGGATGAACCCCTCCTCGGCCCCGGGACCTGACGGCCTACCAGTAGCTTTCTTCAAGACGTTTTGGCCTACCATCAAGCAGGAGGTCATGGCTCTCTTTGAGGAATTCTACTCAGGTACCATGGATTTGGGGCGCCTTAACTATGGTGTGGTGACCCTCATCCCCAAGGTCCCGGGGGCCGCCGATATCCGCCAGTTCCGCCCCATCACAGTTATTAATGTGATCTTTAGGATCCTGGCGAAGGGGTACGCCAATAGGGTGACCCTCCTTGCGGACACTATTACCCACCTGAACCAATCCGCCTTCATTCAAGGCCGATTTATCTTGGATGGCGTGTTGGTGTTCCACGAGGTGCTTCATGAGGTTCGTCTGAAACGCCATACAGGCGGTCTTCCTTAAGCTGGACTTCCACAAAGCCTATGACACGGTCCACTGGCCGTTCCTGAGGGAAGTCCTCCTTCGCAAGGGCTTCGACGACCGGTGGGTGACCCGCGTCATGCAGCTCGTCTCCTGCGGCCGGACTGCGGTGAACATCAACGGCGAGATCGGACCCTTCTTTCCTACTCTTTGTGGGGTTCGGCAGGGGGACCCCTTCTCGCCGTTCTTGTTCAACATGGTGGTTGATGCCCTAGCTGCCATCCTAGTTAAGGCCACGGCTGCGGGGCACATCCGAGGCTTAGTCCCGCACCTGGTTGGAGGGGGAGGGGTGACCCTTCTCCAATACGCGGATGACACCATTATTATGACTGAGGGATCCACCCTCGAGATCTCCAACCTGAAGTTCCTCCTTCTGTGCTTCCAGCAAATGTCGGGCCTAACCATCAACTTCGACAAGAGCGAAGTGATGGTGCTCGGCTACCCCGATGAGGATGCTCAGTCCATTGCCGACCAGCTTAACTGCCGGCTGGGTTCTTTCCCCACAACGTACCTGGGGATCCCCATTAGCGACTCGCGCCTCACCGTGGCGGACCTCCGCCCCACGGTGACCCGTATCTGCACACCGTGTTGAGCCCCGAAAGGGCGTTGGCTGTCGGCGGCACGTGTGATCCTTATCAACTCGTCGCTTGCCAGCCTTCTGTGGTTCCTCATGAGCTTTTATAGCCTTCATGAAACCCTTCACACGGAGATCGCCAAGTACCAGGCCAGATTTTTCTGGGCTGGAGAGGCTGGCAGACAGAAATACCACATGGTCAGTTGGCCAGACATCTGCAAACCCAAAGACCAGGGTGGCCTTGGGATTTTATCCTCGCGGCGCATGAACATTGCCCTCCTCACCCGCTGGCTATGGCGCATTGCCAACGGGGAGGGAGGCCTTTGGCTGAATATCATCCGGAACAAGTACCTGCGTGGACAGCCTCTGGCGTTCTGCCAACGCTCGGGCGGTTCCCAGTTTTGGCAGGCTGTCGTCCAGCTGCTTCCTGTCCTGAGGATAGGCACCTCCATCTCGGTGGGATCCGGCGCCTCGACCTTGTTTTGGCTTGATAGGTGGCTTGGGGACTCCCCACTGGCCGCCCGGTTTCCCATCCTCTTCGACATTGTAGCTGACCCTCGGGTCTCGGTCGAGGCGGCCCTTATTGACTTAGGGCGCCTCGCGTTTCGTCGTCCTTTTGGCCCTGCTGAGGTGGCCGCTTGGGATGTCCTCCTCCAGGACATCGCCTTGTTGCCTACGGACGTGAATGACTCGCCGGATGCCATCTCATGGCGTCTGGATCCCTCGGGCCGCTTCTCCACCAAATCCCTCTACGCGGCTATTGCCCCATCTGCTGCTCCGGAGCCTTTTGGCCTTATCTGGGACATCCGCCTCCCACTTAAGATCCGGATCTTCTTGTGGCAATGGATCATGACCGCCTCCGTCCGGCGTGGAGGTCCTTAAGCGCCATGGGCCTGGGGATGGGATGTGCCCCCTTTGTGACACGGCAGAGGATGCCAATCACATCTTCTTCTCCTGTTGCACGGCACAGTTCCTATGGGCGTGTTTTCGTGAAACTGTTGGGGGTCAATGGTGTAATAACAATTTCCCCGACTTGCTTGCGGAAATCCAGGCCTCCCCTCCGCGCTACAGACATATTAGATGGCTGTGCGTTGGGGTGTTGGCTTGGACGTTGTGGACGGTTCGCAATAAGCTTGTCATTCAGAAGGTGCCTCTGCGACGTGCGACTGACTCCATCTTCAAAATGTGTGGTTACTTGCAGCTCTGGCGGCCGCTTAGCCGCCCTCCGGACCGGGATGCCATCGACAGACTCCTCTCCGACCTTCGTGCGTTGGCCTTCCGACTGGCGCCGCCGCTGCCGCCGCCGCCACCGGAGCCCGACTAGTGGCGTCCTCTCCCCCGGCGTTTGTGCCGCTTTTTGTGTGTGTGTTGGGCTTGTTGAGCTGTGCCCTCAGCACTAACCCTTGATGCTTATTTGTGCCTGGATTCTGTGTGTGTGTGTGTGCACTTTGTTGTTGTGAACCTTGTGGATGTTGGCTTTGGCATTGGCTTTATCTATAAAGCGGGGCGTGAGCCTTTTTCGGTAAATAGTTAGTGTGACTGCGCGAACAAGCATGCCAGACTAATAAAAAAAAAATTATTGCAATTTTTTGTTGATAGCTTACCAAGCTAGCCGCTTGGTTCCAGACTGATAAACTTTTGTATCTTGACAGATACGACTTGTGTTGTGCAATAGAGAGTTAATTAGCTTAACTTGTCAACCAAAGCTTTGTACAGAATTTGTTGAGTTCGGATGAATATTTTTCATTCCGTAATGGAGCTTTCTTGGAGGGTGGCAGAAACTCCATCACCAGAAAACATGACAAGTTCTTTAGACCTCTCAAATTGCAATATGTTTGCCTTCCACATCAGCTCACTGAAAGGGGCAGAACGCTAAACAATCACTACATGACTGAATCTTCAGTAGCTAGAAACAGCTATTTGCTCTTTTTAAAAAAAAAAAAAAAAAAAAAACAGGGCTAAAGCTATAGCACTAGTGCACTACGGCAACCATTCTCCAGAATCTAACAAGCAGCTACTTCATGACCAAGCCCTACACATGGCGCCACCGCGCCGCCTTCAAAGCTGCTGCATGGCCTCTCGACGGAGCTCATGAACACCCTCATGATGACTTCGGCGGAGGCATCTCTCCGGAGCAAGCACATGGCGTACTCCATGACCGCGGCATCGCAGGGCAGCATGATCCTCCCGTCATTGTCGCCTGCAATGCCGAACTCCTCTTGACATGGTCAGGAGCTCGTTGAAGACCGCCGTGCTGAGGCATGCCAGCGGCACCTCAAACCGCGCACTGTCGGCCGTGTACACCACACAGTGGCCCTTCATCGCCACCGAAGGCGACAACGCTGTGCTGCACTCATTCTCTATGATGGATCCTTTCGCCACTGCTGTCGTGGTCCGGGTGAGCCTCTTCCTCCCCATGGCCGCCATCCTTTGCCACTTCTTTGCCATCTGAGCAAGTCTCTTGGCACTGACCATGGTTGTGTTTCCTCCTCCTTGTGTTTCTTTCTTGGCTAGGTGTGGTAATGCCGCCTTGGCTTGTGGTGGTGCTAATCTGATGGATTTATAGGTAGGGGTGAGGGAGAAAGAAAAAGAGAACAAGTCAGTTTAGGTGCAGCAGCTATCCTGACAGGTTGGCAAGGGACATGGCCATGAGCACAGAACATGCAATGCTAACTGCAAGAGTGCAATGTGATCTTGATTTGGTTTGTCTGGGGCCATCAGTTTGCCACTTGTTGGACAGTACTAGCAGTGTAGTCTTTGGGTATGCTTGGACATCATATCATAGCATGCTCAGGCGTATGACTGATATGGAGACCATGCATAAATTGGTTCCATTTCTGTTGTGATTGCACAGCCACATATCTTCAATGGTTTACCAAAAAAGAAGAAGAAGAAGAAAAACTATAAGTATAAGAAGCATATGACTGATATGGAGACCATGTGTAAATTGGGTCCATTTCTGTTTGTGACTGCGCAACCACATACAAACTAATCAATTTGGGTGCCTGATTAATCATATATTACGAGATGAAATGTATAGACTGGCCCCTGCCGAGATGGAGATATTCAGTGTGAGAGCTGTTCATGCAACAAGATAAAATCTCTTCAATGGTCCACACACCTAGCTAGCTACAAGATTACAAGTAGCTGAACTATTGTTTTTACATGATTTATTTTCAAAAGGAAACAAATGCGAAACAAGGGGAAAAAAATTCTGAACATAACAAGATCGTTGTCCTGTGGAAACATTCTAATCATTTTTGCACGAGTGGACTTTACTTGATCACGGTTTCATAATATATCCCTTCGGCAAATCTTTGTTGTGCCTATGACATACATAATCCGAGATTAGCCCCGATCCCCTACTCTATCTCTACATGGGCGACAAGTTGGCAAGGGGGAACAGAGCTCCGAACATGCAGCGCTAAGAGCAAGTGTAAGGCAAAGATATAGCAATATTCCTGTCAGAGATCAAATCAGAGTGTGTTGCCATACCACACGTCTTTCGACTGGAGAGATCAAATCAGCCTTTCCAGCCAGCTTGCCACACTGACACACAGACAGGTCCATGCACCTGACTCACTTAACCCAGCCTCCTCCGATCACCTACACATTAATTTTACCATGACTCATAAGTTCCAATCCGAAATTAGTTGTTAATTCAAGCAGATTGGAGTATGAGAATGGAGTCTCCAAACAAATATGAACAAGTTCAAAACCAAAAGGACTACAGAAAGCCGGACAATTACAAATGCTGAATATGTCTGTCCACAAGGAGTTCAAAACCTCAATGCAAGAAACGTATGGTCGTATCCAAGAAATCAAATATAACTGGAAACATCACATTTCAATATACAATGTATTGGAAACGAGCAGCCAACAAAACACACATGAGACATCTGGTTCACAGGAAATAAAAAGAAAGGTGGCTGCTTCACGGCATGTTTGCTTCTAGTAGTAATGTACTCCTGTATCCAAGAGACAAGAAGTGCAAGCAGAACTCACCACGTCAGATGCCGAAAATCAAGCAGATCATGTGCTAGCTAGAGCAGCACAAGCTTTCAATTAAATGTTCAGAGAGAACTGCTTAATCCAGAAAATTGTACAATTGCATCTACGCCCGGATATCTCTTTCTCAGGGGGGCTCACAAACTTTTTATCATTAGGATATAATCAAATCAAGCACCCAAAATAAATAAATAATTGGTATCTCATTGAGCAATCACAGACACACAAATGGACCCAGTTTTAGGTGGTCCTCAGTCATATTTCTCTTGAAACAGGTCAGTGTCAATAGACACAAATGTACCAAGCACCAAAGACTACGCTGCCAGTATCAATAGTCTCAGAGAAATCAAATCAAGATCACAATCACATTGCATGCCCATACACTCTTGCAGCATTGCGTGTTCTGACTTCTTGCCAACTTGTCATGATAGCTTGATAGCTGCACCTGCACTGCATTGCATTGTTATCTTCTCTTCCTCCTCACCTATAAATCTATCAGCTTACCACCATCTCATCATCACTTCATCCACAAGCCAAGCACCACCACATCTACCCTAGCGTCTACAAAAGTTTCTCTGGACTTTCAGCCAAGAAAGAAGGAGAAGCAGTCATGGTCAGTGCCCAGAGGCTTGCCCAACTGGCAAAGAAGTGGCAGAAGATGGTGGCTATTGGGAGGAAGAGGATCACCCAGACTATAACAGCAAAAAGAGCCGCCGCCGAGTGCCGCGCGGTGACCTCAGTAGCGGTGAAGGGGCACTGCATGGTATACACCTCGGATGGCAGCCGGTTTGAGGTGCCACTGGAGTACCTCAGCACAGTGCTCTTCAGTGAGCTCCTGAGGATGTCTCAGGAGGAATTTGGATTCGCGGGCGGACATGAAGGTCGCATCACACTGCCCTGCAACACTGCAGTCATGGAATACGCCATGTGTTTGCTCAGGAGAGATGCCTCCACGGAAGTAGTGATGGCGTTCCTGAGCTCCAATGCAAGACCGTGCTGCTTTGATGATGGTGTGGTGCCATGCGTAGGGCTTAACCATTATGTAGGTGTTTGTTAGCTTCTGAAGAATGGCAGCAAGCTAGGCTCCTTGTTCTAGGCACTATTGTTTGCTCAGTGGAAGATGTAAATAAGGAAGTTAGAAGATTAGAAATGGAACAAAGTTTTGTGATGGAATTTGCAAAATGTTCAGTTCAACTTCTGCTTTGGAGTGTGTATGCAGCGATAAAGCTTCAGTAACACAATTATAGTTGTGCGTTAACAAACCGAGTAAATGTGTACACTTTGAAACTACTAAAACTAATGGATGCTGCTATTTTAGAAAAAAAAAACTAACCAAGTCTCACATATGTGTATGCAGCAATAAAGCTTTGACTTTACAAGCAAACGCCCATACATTCAGGTATGCATGCATATGAGTTAGCAGCTTAGAGTCACACAAAAGAGAACTTTCATTTAACAGCAAGTTCAGCTGAATAATTAATGAACACCTGCAGATTTAGTAACAGTATGAGAACTAGTTATCAAACACTTATATAAGAACTAAAGTTACGAAATATACCTTTCTTTAACCCTTTCTGACATAAGTGAAAATGGGGGAAGCAACAATGAAATGGAGACCACATGAGATGCTGGACTGGAGACTGATGCACAGACAAGACCATGATCTGAAGAAATAACGGCGTTGGTCAAACAAGTTGATTCAAGCAGAAGTACAACATCTGAGATCTGACTGAACAACAACCAATCTAAAACTGAAAGTTTAGCGGCGAGTGGCGACCGATCACGGCCATGGACGAGTTACTGACCTTTTAGTCCTACTTGCTTTTTTTTACTTCGGCAAGACAGGAGTCAAATCAGAGCCTCAGATAGCAGCATGATCATTGACACCGATGATATCTAAACCCAATCCATCCATAACAGAGTCACAGAACAGATCATGGCATTGTCCCTCACCAGCTTGCCACATTGATGCTCCAAACTTTTGGCCCCATCACAATCTAAGCCAAAATAATCATATATACTACTCCCGCCGTTCCCAAATATTTGTCTTTCTAGAAATTTCAACAAGTGACTACATACGAAGCAAAATGAGTGAATCTACACTATAAAATATGTCTACAAACATCTGTATGTGGTAGTCCATTTGAAATGTCTAGAAAGACAAATATTCGGGAACGGAGGGAGTACAACACTGCATGTGATGATCCCATGGCCTTGTCCCCTGCCATCTTTTCTGATGACAACTACACTTCACCTTCACAATGTCCTTCCTCTCAGCTATAAATTCAGCAAATGGCTAAGCTCAACAGCACCACTTCATCAGCTCATCCACCACCAACAGAGCATTATAACATCCATCGCTCACTTCTCTGAATTCCTAGCTGAAAATAGTACCACTTAGCAGTATAAGGAAAATTTCTTCTTAAGATAGAAATTATCAACATTTACATGGTAGTGAAGAACACCCCTGAATCCATACAACGTTGAATAAGGCAGTCGGCAGCCTGAAAATACTCAAGGACAATTTTTAAAAACTCAACCCAAGGGGAGTGATATCCTGAAGGCATTGCATTGTAAGGTCGAGAAAAGGCCCCGGACGCCAGCTAGCGGTGCAAGTATACACAGTGAACACGCTGGCTTGCACAACACAAGTATACACAGCGAGGGGCCTTTTTTTTTGTGAGAACCCAGGATTCGAGCCCTGGTTGGTAGCCCCACTCAGGAGGTCATTACCACCGTGCTAAATGCACGTTCTCCTCAAGGACAATTATGACAGCACAGATTTGGCATGTGTTTGTTATTCATAATCTTCAGCTTCATCTGAAACCATGGTTAGCAGGCTTGGTAGATAAAACATTTATAAAACAAACACTCAAGACAATTGTTCATCAATGTGAATTTGTTCATTTCAGCATGTTAACATTCATATGTACCATCATCAGAAAATAAAGGATAAAAAATATATGAATGCAAGGTGCATGAAGTAAAATAGAAGGCAGGTAATGCAACACAACAAAAGAAACATACAGACTATTAATAACAGAACTTGGTGCCAAGCAATTTCCATTGTACTTCCTCCGTTCCTAAATGTAAGTCTTTGTAGAAATTCCACTATAAACCACATACGGATGTATATAGATGCATTTTAGTGTGTAGATTCACTCATTTTGCTCCGTATCTAGTTCATAGTGAAATCTCTACAAAGACTTATATTTAGGAACGGAGGGAGTACAAATTTAATTATAGCAGGCCAAGTGCATAGGTTGCAGTTTGATCGAAACCATTACTACGTAGTACTTATGACACCCGATCGCTGACAAGTAGCATAATACATACATAAGTAGTGGTTTTTGTTCTTGGCTCGATAACGAGATCCACCGAAGTGCACACGGAAGCCAGATAAGGATCAATCAATGAACCTCCTGGCCCACCTTCGTCTTACTTGCAGCTAGCTAGCTTAACTATGGCAATCAAGCTTTTACTTCGCTTGGCCAGTGGTTGCACGTGAAGTGGCAGCGGCGTCGGCGAGGTCAATGTGCTCTTGCATGAACTTCTCCAAGGTATTTATGTGGTCCATGAAGACCATGAAGTTGAACTCATTGACCGCTGTACTGTCGCCGTTGAAGGTGGCCTCCTCACAGAGGTGGATGAAAAGGTCGAGGTGGTCATGCACGATGAGGCTCTGCGCGGCGAGAGCGGCCTCAAGGCAGAATTCCGGAGGCGCGGTCACGGGCAGCTGCAGGGCCATAAGTGCACGGAATAGATCATTTCCATGAAGGCCGGCGAGCTGGGCAGTGGGGGAGACACCGTGACGGAGGCCTTTATGGTGGCCTTCAGGGCTGCGCGTGGCCTGGAGGCGAGCGGTGAGGTTGTCCACCTTCCTGGTGTCATTGCTGAAATTGCCAACGAAGTTGTCCAACATCTGTTTGAAAGAATCGGTGAAGGTGGGGTTAGAGATGCAATGTGCCGCAGTGGCGCCCAGCACCGTTGGAGGCGTTCCAGAGCATCAGGATGTGGGTGGGTGCCCCCGGCCATCTCAAGAAGACGAGTGGCGCTTCTCAAAATTGCCCCCATGTCCATGGCTGGCCACACTATTGACTTGAGTGATCTCCCTCACTCAGTCTTGCTGCCAAGGTGGTAGAAATAGAGGTGGTTACAATCACACACGGTTGTCCATTCAAGAAACATCAACGCAGAAATGATGATTCACAGGAAAAAGCATGGCTATTTCAGGCATGAATTTACAGAAAGAGGCCAAAGTTACAACTTCACAAAAGCTAGTTCAGGTTGTGAAACTTATGGCGTCAAAAAAGATGGCTAATAGCCGACTCCCAAATCTGCCCGCTGCTGTTTCAGATTGGAAAATAAAATGATTAACAGGTTCCACTATGAACTGGGCCAAAGACCATGAGCTTTACAGGATGAACTGGCATTAAATGAACCCTGAAAAATATCCCAAAACTGGTGTGGATTGAGTTAATTGCATACTAGGAATAATAATAATAAATTGGCTAAAAGCCGCACAAGAATAGAGGAAGCAAATCACATCTAGATTTAGGATATAAATGGAGATGGGGGCGGAGGGGCTCTCCGGCGGTGAGTGGCGGAGTTGGTGAGCCGCCGTTAGGGCGCGTACTGCAGAAGAAGCGGCGAGGCGTCGGACGGGTGGATACATACCAGCTTTGAGGCAAATACGAGCACCGGGGGCGGCCTTCTGCGATGAGGGGAGGCGGTGAGCGGAACTCCGGCGGCGGCGGACTGGAGAGTGGAGTTTAATTTGGGATGCTATTCACCCAGTCACGCAGATCACACGAGAGCCAACTACTGTTTCAACACAAATAGCAAAAAACACCCCACAAACAAAGAAATATACAAATAGAGCCCTGGGAGTATGGTAGGTCATCCAGAGTACAGCTGGCCAAATGGGCCTTTTTTTCGGCCCGACCCAGCAGCACGGCGGCAGGGCACGCGACGGGCCCGGCCCGGCACTGGCTAATCGGGCCGTGCCATGCACACATCACGCATTGGGTCGTGTCTGGGCCGCCACCCTCAGCCCACATGCCAGCCCGGCATGGCAAGACTAATCGCGGGCCGGCACGTGGCACGGCACGACACGTGGCACACGGCACGACCGAGAGGCCCGCCTCGATCGATGGGGGAGCGGGACTGCGGGAACGGGGGAATCGGCCGACAAGCGACATGCAACAGGAGGAGCGGGGCCCAGGGGCCTAGCGCCTCGATCGATGGGGGAGCGGGATGGGGATAGGGGGACTGGGGGAGCGGGGGGAGCCGTTGGGAGGGGTTTAGGGTGAGGTTAGGGTGGGTTTAAAGAGGTTTAGGAGAAGGTTTGGCTAGTTTTTTTAAAAAGAAAATTCATATATTCAAAAATTTGATTGTTAGAGGGTCAAATTTGTCTGGAAAAATGTCAAATTTTTGCGATAAATAGGGCTGCCCCTCCCACATATTTCTCACACTCAACATGGATGACCATGACAATACTAGCTTCGCACTCTCCGATTCCGGTCTTGGGGATATGAAGTATATCCTCTACCCTCCTAGCTCTAATCCCACTACCATGCCCCCACCCGAGCAACATGCCTATACCATGCCCCCACCCAAGCAACATGCCTATACCGATCATCCCACTCTCGAAGCCCATACCAATCCCACTTCCGAAGTCGAAAGTCACACCAATTCTAGTTGTGGGACGAGTTCCTCCACCGCCATGGGTGTAAAGCAAAGAGGTCATCGTAGAACCTCCGCGGTGTGGGAATATTTCGATGAAGAAATATCCATGGTGGCCGGTGTCCGGAAGCTGAATGCAAGGTGCAAAAGGTGCAAGAATAAATATACCGGAGAAGCTAAGGCAGGAACCAGCCACCTGAAGAGGCATGTGGATAGCCACGCCAAGGAGGATGCAACGAGAGCATCGAGCTTGGCAGCTGTGCAAACTCCGCTCTCCTCAACCCTGACGGTACGATACGCAATTTCACCTACGATGCTAATGTTCAGCGAGAAGGTCTATGTCGTCTTATTGCTTCTAATGATTTACCACTAGGCTTTGGTGAATCTGACGGTTTGTAGAATATATTCAAACTTGTCATAATCCTAATTATAGACCAGTTTCTAGACAGTAGGGATATTACAAAGCTATACAAAACTGGTAAAGAGAAAATAAAAAGAAGAACTTTCTACATGCACTTTTTCAATGTCATTAACATCTAATATCTGGACTGGTCACGCAAAGCAAGACTACATTAATGTGGTAGCTCATTATGTTAACGAACATTAGCATCTACAAAAATGAGCCATAGGATTTCAATTAATTGATGTATCACATAGTGGGCCAAACATTGCTGAACTTGTACTCAAAGTTGTGAATGATTTTAATCTTGCCGACAAGGTTTTCGCAATAACCTTCTGAAAGAACATGCGGTGCCCCCATGTTTGGTTTTGGCAATTGATGACAATCTCTATGGACTAATGGTTGCCTTGAGTTATATTTGAAGGGTTTGTCCATAGGCTTTTCTTGGAGTCCATTTGTTGGTTTCAAGGAGAGTTTGTGATGACCACGGTGCTATTAAGGAATTATCCAAAGATCGGTCATGTGAGTGTTGAGCTTATTGCAAGCATGTCTTGAAGAAGAAGATTGTGTGATCATTCATGTCTACCTTCAAGACATCATCCAAATGAACAGAGTTGGAAAGATTCAACACACAAAGCGCACAAGATATACCGAGGGATCAAGTGATCCCATTGTATGGTAATAATTGTCCATTACGCATTGTGTGCTAACCCATGGTCTTCGTGAGAGTTCTTTGTGGGGTTAGGTTGCGGTGTGCAAGTTCAAGTGATGCATCACGAAGAGATCAAGTGCTTGAAGCTTGCCGTCCATTGTGGTGACAATGGACTTGTGAAGATGAGCGGAAGAGTGGCTCACCCATAGTGGAGTATGGGGGAGCAATCAACTAGTCTTCATCGAGCCAACGCAATCAAGAAAGGTGGTCCATCTTGAGGAGGAGTAGATCGTCATCATCTAGCTCAAGTGGACTTTGTGCAAGGCAAAGGTTTGCCCTCGATAGGTTTTCTATTTTACCGGTCTCATGGTAGTTGTGGGAGACCGGGTTATAGGATCGATTGTCGTACTATCAAGGGGGGCTCTCGATGAGTTGCTTGTTCGTGTCGTTTGTAGAGAGCTCAAACCATTGCATCCTTGCATCATCTTTATTGGTTCTTGTTTGGTTCTTCTCCTTGCGAGATTTGGAGCTTATGGTCATTTTTATGACAAGCTCGAGTTCATCGAAAACGGAGTTCACATGCTTCTTCTATGATGTTTTCGATGTTGGAGGGTATGCCGGTTCTTCTCTGTTGGAGGTTTTACTCCTTTGTTTTGATGCTACTCGTCTTCCTCTATCCAACAAGCTTGAGTTTGCTCAATTCGGAGCTCATTTGCAGAAGTTATGGCAGTTCTGGTTTTATTGTTTCCCTCTGTTGTCTTCTCTACAAAATGAAGGACTCCTAGTGTTGCTGATCTGGGGCATGCGGTAGTACTGCTCTCCGGAGCGGTAGTACCGCAGGCCCTTGCGGTAGTACCGCAGTCCCCTATGATAATCTGCAGTGCTCACGATAATACCGCTCTGTGGGAGCGGTAGTACCATGACCTCGAGCCAGCGTAGCTGCTCGGCGGTAGTAGGGCGGATGTAATTTTTACATCCGCGTCCTCTGTGATAGTACCAGCGCCGCTGGCGCGGTAGTACCGTGGGACCTGGCCAGGCTTAGCAGCATGAGCGGAAGTAGGGGCGGATGTAATTTTTTACATTTGCGCCCTACGCGGTAGTACCGCTCTTCGTGTGTGGTAGTACCGTGCCGGATTTTTGCGCAGGTCCTCCCTCAGCGGCTAGTGTTGCCTGCCTTACGGTAGTACCGTAGGGGTGCGCGGTAGTACCGCTTCGGTGGTTCTACCGCTCGTTGCCCTGTGCAACAGGCCTTCATCTGGCCAGTGATGCACATGCGGTAGTACCGCAACCTGCAGCGGTAGTACCGCAGCCAACCGCGGTAGTACCACAGCTCCGTGCGATAGTACCGCGCCGTGCACGCTGAGTGAGGGGATAACGGTTGGATTTCTCCCCACCTATAAAAGGGGGTCTTCTTCCCCATTGAGACTTATCCTTGGAGCTCGTGTTCTTCCCCCATTGTTGACCTTCTTCAAGCTTGCTAACTCTCAATCCCTCCTATGATTCTTGCTAGTTCTTGAGGGAAAAGAGAGAGGAGATCTAGTGAAGGAAATATGCCCTAGAGGCAATAATAAAGTTATTATTTATTTCCTTATTTCATGATAAATGTTTATTATTCATGCTAGAATTGTATTAACCGGAAACATAATACATGTGTGAATACATAGACAAACATAGTGTCACTAGTATGCCTCTACTTGACTAGCTCGTTAATCAAAGATGGTTAAGTTTCCTAACCATAGACATGAGTTGTCATTTGATTAATGGGATCACATCATTAGAAGAATGATGTGATTGACATGACCCATTCTGTTAGCCTAGCACTTGATCGTTTAGTATACTGCTATTGCTTTCTCCATGACTTATACATGTTCCTGTAACTATGAGAATTATGCAACTCCGTTTACGGAGGAACACTTTGGTACGACCAAACGTCACAACGTAATCGGGTGATTATAAAGGAGTACTACAGGTGTCTCGAAGGTACATGTTGAGTTGGCGATTTCGAGATTAGGTTTTGTCACTCCGATTGTCGGAGAGGTATCTCTGGGCCCTCTCGGTAATGCACATCACTATAAGCCTTGCAAGCAATGTATCTAATGAGTTAGTTACAGAATGATGCATTACGTAACAAGTAAAGAGACTTGCCGGTAACGAGACGCCGGGGTCAGGGGCGACGCCAGGGTCCTCGGCGTGCAGGTCGAGACGCCGGAACCTGGCGTCGCCCTGAGTCCGAGAAGGACTCTTGCCTTCGGGTGAAACCGACTTTGTGGAGGCTTTTACTCCAAGTTTCGACCCCAAGGCTCAACATATAAATAGAGGGACAGGGCTAGCACCAAAGACAGATCAAGAAACACCAAGCCGTGTGCCGGCAACCCCGTCCCCTCTAGTTTATCCTCCGTCATAGTTTCCGTAGTGCTTAGGAGAAGCCCCGCGAGATTGTTCTTCACTAACACCGCTACCACGCCGTCGTGCTGCGGAGCTCATCTACTACTTCGCCGTCTTGCTGGATCGAGAAGGCGAGGGCGTCATCGAGCTGAACGTGTGCAGAACTCGGAGGTGCCGTGCGTTCGGTACTTGGATCGGTCGGATCGTGAAGACGTACGACTACATCAACCGCGTTGATAAACGCTTCCGCTTGGCGATCTTCAAGGGTATGAAGATACACTCCCCCTCTCGTTGCTATGCCATCACCATGATCTTGCGTGTGCGTAGGATTTTTTTTGAAATTACTAGGTTCCCCAACATCTAGATCCACGTTTCCACTAATTGTCGGGGAACGTAGTAATTTCAAAAATTTTCCTACGCACACGCAAGATCATGGTGATGTATAGCAACGAGAGGGGAGAGTGTTGTCTACGCACTCGTGACCCGGCGGAAGCGATCACAACGTAGAGGAAGTAGTCGTCGTTCTCCTCGCGATCCGACCGATCCCGCGCCATACTCCGGCGCCCGAGTTCTTGACACACGTACAGCTCGATGACGCCCCTCGACTCGATCCAGCCGAGTGTCGAGGAGAGTTTCACAAGACGACGGCGTGGTGGCGATCTTGATGTTTCACCGGCGCAGGGCTTCGCCTAAGCTTCGCGACGGTATGACCGAGGTGGAATATGGTGGAGGGGGGCACCGCACACGGCTAAGGAACGATCCAAAGATCAAACTTGTGTGTTCTAGGGTGCCCCCCTGCCCCGTATATAAAGGAGGGAGGGGGAGGCCGGCCCTAGCTAGGGCGCGGGAGGAGTCCTACTCCCACCGAGTAGGACTCCCCCTTCCTAGTTGGAATAGGATTGGGGGAGGAAGAGGAGAGGCGCCGCCCCCTCCTGTCCTATTCGGACTGGGGGAAGAGGCGCTGCCACCTCCTGGCCGGCCCCTCCTCTTCTCCTCGAGGCCCACCGAGGCCCATTTACCCACCGGGGTTCCGGTAACCTCCGGTACTCGGTAAATTCCGTTTTCGCGGAACCATTCCAACTCCAAACATAGGCTTCAATATATCAATCTTTATGTCTCGACCATTTCGAGACTCCTCGTCATGTCCGTGATCACATCCGGACTCGAACTTCTTCGGTACATCAAAATACATAAACTCATAATAACCGCCATCGAAACCTTAAGCGTGCGGACCCTACGGTTCGAGAACAATGTAGACATGACCTAGAACTATTCACGGTCAATAACCAACAGCGGACCTGGATGCCCATATTGGTTCCTACATATTCTACGAAGATCTTTATCGGTCGACCGCATAACAACATACGTTGTTCCTTTGTCATCGGTATGTTACTTGCCCGAGATTCGATCGTCGGTATCCAATACCTAGTTCAATCTCGTTACGCAAGTCTCTTTACTCGTTCCGTAATACATCATCTCACAACTAACTCATTAGTTGTAGTGCTTGCAAGGCTTCATGATGTGTATTACCGAGAGGGCCCAGAGATACCTCTCCGACAATCGGAGTGACAAAACCTAATCTCAAATCGCCAACCCAACATCTGCCTTTGGAGACACTGTAGTACTCCTTTATAATCACCCGATTCGTTGTGACGTTTGGTAGCACCAAAGTGTTCCTCCGTAAACGGAGTTGCATAATCTCATAGTTACGAGAACATGTATATGTCATGGATAAAAGCAGTAGCAACATACTAAGCGATCGTGTGCTAAGCTAAGGGAATGGGTCATGTCAATCGATCATTCTACTAATGATGTGACCTTGTTAATCAAATAACATCTCCTTGTTCATGGTCGGAAACATAACCATCTTTGATTAACAAGCTAGTCTAGTAGAGGCATACTAGTGACATGTTGTTTTGTCTATGCATTCACACATGTATTATGTTTCCGGTTAATACAATTCTAGCATGAATGATAAACATTTATCATGAAATAAGGAAATAAATAATAACTTTATTATTGCCTCTAGGGCATATTTCCTTCAGCTCCCACTTGCACTAGAGTCAATAATCTAGATTACATAGTAATGATTCTAACACCCATGGAGTCTTGGTGCTGATCATGTTTTGCTCGTGGAAGAGGCTTAGTCAACGGTCGCAACATTCAGATCCGTGTGTATCTTGCAAATCTCTATGTCTCCCACGGACTAAGTCCCGGATGGAATTGAAGCGTCTCTTGATGTGCTTGGTCCTCTTGTGAAATCTGGATTCCTTTGCTAAGGCAATTGCTCCAAGATTGTCACGAAGATTTTCATTGGACCCGATGCACTAGGTATGACACCTAGATCGGATATGAACTCCTTCATCCGCACTCCTTCATTAGCTGCTTCCGAAGCTGCTATGTATTCCGCTTCACATGTAGATCCCGCCTGACGCTTTGTTTAGAACGCACCAACCGACAGCTCCTCCGTTTAGTGTAAATACGATCCGGTCTGCGATTTAGAATCGTCCGATCGGTGTCAAAGCTTGCATCAACGTAACTGCCACGATGAGCTCTTTGTCACCTCCATATACGAGAAACATATCCTTAGTCCTTTTCGTATTTCAGATGTTCTTGACCGCTGTCGATGATCCACTCTGGATTACTTTGGTACCTCCTGCTAGGCTTATAGCAAGGCACACATCAGTCTGGTACACAGCATTGCATACATGATAGAGCCTATGGCTGAAGCATAGGAACATCTTTCATTCTCTCTCTATCTTCTGCGGTGGTCGGGCATTGAGTCTTACTCAACTTCACACCTTGTAACACAGCAAGAACCCTTTCTTTGCTTGATCCATTTTGAACTTCTTCAAAATTTTGTCAAGGTATGTGCTTTGTGAAAGTCCAATTAGGCGCCTTGATCTATCTCTATAGATCTTAATGCCCAATATGTAAGCAGCTTCACCGAGGTCTTTCATTGATAAACTCTTATTCAAGTATCCCTTTATGCTATCCAGAATTCTATATCATTTCCGATCAGCAATATGTCATCTACATATAATATCGTAAATGCTACTGAGCTCCCACTCACTTTCTTGTAAATACAGCTTCTCCAAAAGTCTGTACAAACCCAAATGCTTTGATCACACTATCAAAGCGTTTATTCCAACTCCGAGATGCTTGCACCAGTCCATAGATGGATCGCTGGAGCTTGCACACTTTGTTAGCTCCTTTGGATCGATAAAACCTTCGGTTGCATCATATACAACTCTTCTTCCGTAAATCCATTCAGAATGCGTCTTTACATCCATTTGCCAAATTTCATAATCATAAAATGCGGCAATTGCTAACATGATTCGGACGGACTTTAGCATCGCTTCGGTGAGAAGGTCTCATCGTAGTCAATCCCTTGAACTTGTCGAAAACCTTTTGCGACAAGTCGAGCTTTATAGACGATAACATTACCGTCGGCGTCGGTCTTCTTCTTGAAGATCCACTTGTTTTCTATTGCTTGCCTACCCTCGGGCAAGTCAACCAAAGTCCATACTTTGTTTTCATACATGGATCCCATCTCAGATTTCATGGCCTCAAGCCATTTTGCGAATCTGGGCTCACCATCGCTTCTTCATAGTTCGTAGGTTCATCATGATCTAGTAGCATGACTTCCGAACAGGATTACCGTACCACTCAGTGCGGATCTTACTCTGTTGATCTACGAGGTTCTGCGATAACTTGATCTGAAGTTTCATGATCAACATCATCAACTTCCTCACTACTTGGTGTAGGTGTCTCAGAAACCGTTTTCTGCGACGAACTACTTTCAAGTAAGGGAGAAGGTACTATTATCTCATCAAGTTCCACTTTCCTCCCACTCACTTCTTTCGAGAGAAACTCCTTCTCTAGAAAGGATCCATTCTTAGCAACAAATGTCTTGCCTTCGGATCTGTGATAGAAGGTGTACCCAACTGTCTCCTTTGGGTATCCTATGAAGACACATTTCTCCGATTTGGGTTCGAGCTTATCAGGTTGAAGCTTTTTCACATAAGCATCGCATCCCCAAACTTTAAGAAACGACAACTTTGGTTTCTTGCCAAACCATAGTTCATAAGGTGTCGTCTCAACGGATTTTGACGGTGTTCTATTCAGTGTGAATGCGGCCGTCTCTAGAGCATAACCCCAAAACGATAGCGGTAAATCTGTAAGAGACATCATAGATTGCACCATATCTAGTAAAGTACGATTCCGACGTTCGGACACACCATTACGCTGTGGTGTTCCGGGTGGCGTGAGTTGCGAAACTATTCCGCATTGTTTCAAATGTAGACCAAACTCGTAACTCAAATATTCACCTCCACGATCAGATCGTAGAAACTTAATTTTCTTGTTACGATGATTTTCAACTTCACTCTGAAATTCTTTGAACTTTTCAAACGTTTCAGACTTATGTTTCATTAAGTAGATATACCCATATCTGCTTAAGTCATCTGTGAAGGTGAGAAAATAACGATATCCGCCACGAGCCTCAACATTCATTGGACCACATACATCTGTATGTATGATTTCCAACAAATCTGTTGCTCTCTCCATAGTACCGAGAACGGTGTTCTAGTCATCTTGCCCATGAGGCACGGTTCGCAAGTGCCAAGTGATTCATAATCAAGTGACTCCAAAAGTCCATCGAGATGGAGTTTCTTCATGCGTTTTACACCGATATGACCTAAACGGCGATTGCCACAAATAAGTTGCACTATCATTATCAACTCTGCATCTTTTGGTTTCAACATTATGAATATGTGTATCACTACTATCGAGATTCATCAAAATAGACCATTCCTCAAGGGTGCATGACCATAAAAGATATTACTCATATAAATAGAACAACCATTATTCTCGATTTAAATGAATAACCGTCTCGCATCAAACAAGATCCAGATATAATGTTCATGCTCAACGCAGCACCAAATAACAATTATTTAGGTCTAAAACTAATCCCGAAGGTAGATGTAGAGGTAGCGTGCCGACCGCGATCACATCGACTTTGGAACCATTTCCACGCGCAGATCGTCACCTCGTCCTTTGCGAGTTAAGCAATCAGTAGTCCTGCTTGAGTTGCAAATATTAGCAATGAACCAGTATCAAATACCAGTGCTACTACGAGCTCTAGTAAGGTACACATCAATAACATGTATATCACATATACCTTTGTTCACCTTGCCATCCTTCTTATCCGCCAAATACTTGGGGCAGTTCCGCTTCTAGTGACCATCGCTTGCGGTAGAAGCACTCGCCAGGTTTAGGGCCGGACTTGGGTTTCTTCTCTCAAACTTGCTTGCTGTTCTTCTTGAGATTCCCTTCTTCTTCCCTTTGCCTTTCTTCTTGAAACTAGTGGTCTTATTGACCATCAACACTTGATGCTCCTTCTTGATTTCTACCTCCGCAGCCTTTAGCATTGCGAAGAGCTCGGTATAGTCTTTACTAACCCTTGCATATTATAATTCATCACGAAGCCTTTGTAGCTTGGTGGCGGTGATTGAGAATTCATCAATGACACAATCATCCGGAAGATTAACTCCCAATTGTGTCAAGTGATTATAGTACCCGGACATTCCGAGTATATGCTCACTAATGTAACTGTTCTCCTCCATCTTGCAGCTATAGAACTTATTGGAGACTTCATATCTCTCAATCCGGGCATTCTGTTGGAATATCAACTTCAACTCCTGGAACATCTCATATGCTCCATGACGTTCAAAACGTCGTTGAAGTCCCGGTTCTAAGCCGTAAAGCATGGCACACTGAACTATAGAGTAGTCATCAGCTTTGCTCGCCAGACGTTCATAACATCTGCGGTTGCATTAGCAAGAGCACTGCACCTAGCGGTGCATCCAGGACGTAACTCTTCTGTGCAGCAATGAGGATGATCCTCAAGTTACGGACCCAGTCCGTGTAATTGCTACCATCATCTTTCAACTTTGCTTTCTCAAGGAACGCATTAAAATTCAACGGAACAACAAAGACGAGCCATCTATCTACAATCAAACATAAACAAGCAAGATACTATCCGGTACTAAGTTCATGATAAATTTAAGTTCAATTAATCATATTACTTAAGAACTCCCACTTAGAAAGACATCTCTAGTCATCTAAGTGATCACGTGATCCAAATCAACTAAACCATAACCGATCATCACGTGAAATGGAGTAGTTTTCAATGGTGAACATCTTATGTTGATCATATCTACTATATGATTCACGCCGACCTTTCGGTCTCCGTGTTCGAGGCCATATCTGCATATGCTAGGCTCTTCAAGTATAACCCGAGTATTCTGCGTGTGCAAAACTGGCTTGCACCCGTTGTAGATGGACGTGAGAGCTTATCACACCGATCATCACGTGGTGTCTGGGCACGACGAACTTTGGCAACGGTGCATACTCGGGGAGAACACTTCTTGATAATTTAGTGAGAGATCATCTTATAATGCTACCGTCAATCAAAGCAAGATAAGATGCATAAAAGGATAAACATCACATGCAAATCAATATAAGTGATATGATATGGTCATCATCATCTTGTGCTTCACGATCCCCATCTTGCAGCACCACCATGATCACCATCGTCACCGCGCGACACCTTGATCTCCATCGTAGCATCGTTGTCGTCTCGCCAAACTTATGCTTCTCGACTATCTCTACCGCTTAGTGATAAAGTAAAGCTTTACAGGCCATTGCATTGCATACAATAAGCGACAACCATATGGCTCCTGCCGATTGCCGATAACCGGTTACAAAACATGATCATCTCATACAATAAAATATAGCATCATGTCTTGACCATATCACATCACAACATGCCCTGCAAAAACAAGTTAGACGTCCTCTACTTTGTTGTTGCAAATTTTACGTGGCTGCTACGGGCTTAAGCAAGATCCAGTCTCACCTCGCATCCAAACCACAACGATACTTCGTCAAATAGACTCGTTTAACCTTCTTCAAGGACCGGGCGTAGCCACACTCGGTTCAACTAAAGTGAGAGAGACAGGCACCCACCAGTCACCTTTAAGCAACGAGTGCTCGTAGCGGTGAAACCAGTCTCGCGTAAGCGTACGCGTAATGTCGGTCTGGGCCGCTTCATCTCACAATACCGCTGAACCAAAGTATGACATGCTGGTAGGTAGTATGACTTGTATCGCCCACAACTCACTTGTGTTCTACTCGTGCAAAACATCAAACCATAGAAAAAACCTGGCTCGGATGCCACTGTTGGGGAACGTAGTAATTTCAAAAATTTTCCTACGCACACGCAAGATCATGGTGATGTATAGCAACGAGAGGGGAGAGTGTTGTCTACGTACCCTCGTAGACCCGGCGAAGCGATCACAATGTAGAGGAAGTAGTCGACGTTCTCCTCGCGATCCGACCGATCCCGCGCCGTTACTCGGCGCCCCCCGAGTTCTTGACACACGTACAGCTCGATGGCGTCCCTCGTACTCGATCCAGCCGAGTGTCGAGGAGAGTTTCGTCGACGACGGCGTGGTGGCGATCTTGATGTTTCACCGGCGCGAGGCTTCGCCTAAGCTTCGCGACGGTATGACCGAGGTGGAATATGGTGGAGGGGGGCACCGCACATGGCTAAGGAACGATCCAAAGATCAAACTTGTGTGTTCTAGGGTGCCCCCCTGCCCCCGTATATAAAGGAGGGAGGGGGGAGGCCGGCCGGCCTAGCTAGGGCGCGCCGGGAGGAGTCCTACTCCCACCGAGTAGGACTCCCCTTCCTAGTTGGAATAGGATTGGGGGAGGGAAGAGGAGAGGCCGCCCCCTCCTTGTCCTATTCGGACTGGGGGAAGAGGCGCGGCCACCTCCTGGCCGGCCCTCCTCTTCTCCCTCGAGGCCCACCGAGGCCCATTTACCCCGGGGTTCCAGTAACCTCCGGTACTCAGTAAATTCCGTTTTAGCCGGAACCATTCGAACTCCAAACATAGGCTTCCAATATATCAATCTTTATGTCTCGACCATTTCGAGACTCCTCGTCATGTCCGTGATCACATCCGGGACTCGAACTTCTTTGGTACATCAAAATACATAAACTCATAATAAGCATCATCGAAACCTTAAGCGTGCGGACCCTACGGTTCGAGAACAATGTAGACATGACCTAGAACTATTCACGGTCAATAACCAACAGCGGACCTGGATGCCCATATTGGTTCCTACATATTCTCTGAAGATCTTTATCGGTCGGACCGCATAACAACATCGTTGTTCCCTTTGTCATCGGTATGTTACTTGCCCGAGATTCGATCGTCGGTATCCAATACCTAGTTCAATCTCGTTACCGCAAGTCTCTTTACTCGTTCCGTAATACATCATCTCACAACTAACTCATTAGTTGTAGTGCTTGCAAGGCTTCATGATGTGTATTACTGAGAGGGCCCAGAGATACCTCTCCGACAATCGGAGTGACAAAACCTAATCTCAAATCGCCAACCCAACATCTGCCTTTGGAGACACCTGTAGTACTCCTTTATAATCACCCGATTCGTTGTGACGTTTGGTAGCACCAAAGTGTTCCTCCGTAAACAGGAGTTGCATAATCTCATAGTTACGAGGAACATGTATATGTCATGGATAAAAGCAGTAGCAACATACTAAACGATCGTGTGCTAAGCTAAGGGAATGGGTCATGTCAATCAGATCATTCTACTAATGATGTGACCTTGTTAATCAAATAACAACTCCTTGTTCATGGTCAGGAAACGCAACCATCTTTGATTAACAAGCTAGTCTAGTAGAGGCATACTAGTGACATGTTGTTTTGTCTATGCATTCACACATGTATTATGTTTCCGGTTAATACAATTCTAGCATGAATGATAAACATTTATCATGAAATAAGGAAATAAATAATAACTTTATTATTGCCTCTAGGGCATATTTCCTTCACTAATCACTTTCTCCTCTAAGTGAGGGGAACCCCTTGGATCTAGATCTTGGAGGTCTTCGTGTTCTTCTTACGTTCTTCCTCTCATTTTCCTCCCTAGCATTAGTTGCTTTGGTGGGATTTGGGAGAGAAGGACTTGGGCACTCCGTGTGCCCTTGCCATTGCATTTGGTGCATTAGTTTGAGTTCTCCACGTGATATGTGGAAGTTACAATTTGAGAAGCTTATTACTCTTGGGTGCTTGGTGCCCTTGAGCTTGTTCCTCTTGGGTGCTTGGGCGCCCTAGACGGTTGGTGGTGTTCGGAGCTCAATCATTGTGGTGTAAAGCTCCGGGCAAGCGTCGCGGTCTCCAATTAGGTTGTGGAGATCGCCCCGAGCAATTTGACAGGTACCAGTGACCTCCCCCAAGGGTTGCCAAAGTGTACGGGTTCGGTGACCGCCCTCAAGGGTCCCTTAGTGGAATCACGGCATCTTGCATTGTGCGAGGGCGTGAGGAGATTACAGTGGCCCTAGTGGCTTCTTGGGGAGCATTGTGCCTCCACACCGCTTCAAACGGAGATTAGCATCCGCAAGGGTGTGAACTTCGGGATACATCGTCGTCTCCGCGTGCCTTGGTTATCTCTTACCTGAGCCCCTTTACTTATGCACTTTACTTTGTGATAGCCATATTGTTTCTTGTCATATATCTTGCTATCACTTAGTTGTTTACCTTGCTTAGCATAAGTTGTTGGTGCACATAGGTGAGCCTAGTTGTTGTAGGTTTTGTGCTTGTCAAATTAACCGCTAGGTTTATTCCGCATTTGTTCAAGCCTTAACCATAATTATTTTAAAGCGCCTATTCACCCCCCTCTAGGCGACATCCACGATCTTTCACCTTCGATAATGCTTCAGCAAACACCAGTGCAATTAATACCCGAACTCCTATATTCTCCGTATATGTTGCATCCTTTTTAATTCATCAACATTGTGTTTGCCATATCATTAATCTTATTGCTAAAGGTGCATTACATTTACGTGAACCACTTGAAGTCATACGCAAAGCAATATCTTATTTTTCGCCTTCAACTTAACGAATTACAAACTATAAGAGATATTGCCTTGCTCTAGGCTGCGTTCCACATAAATATATTTCAGACATGCCTATTATATGGAACTCTACATATGATGCTTAAGGCAGTTATTCAAGACAGAGTTCCGTTCAATGGTTTTATTAATGCCAAATGTGGGGTAGAACCACTAATTAGCAAGGAAACTCATCATTGACATCATTTCTTGAGTTGTTCTATGATGCAATAATTACTTTATCTGGGGTTTATTACCCGACATCTCCTTTGATGGTTGTAATGCCCCGAGTCCGATGCGCCAGGTGTCTTCCAGTTATTCGTAGTTCTTGCCATGTCATTTGTTTGTGTGTTGCACTTTGCCATGTCATCATCTGCATTTCATCCGCATGTTTTTCAAAACTTGCTTCCGTTCGGGTCCTCCCAGTCCTTTCCATTGTCCGTTCCGAGCCCAACCACACTCGCACGCGCCCGCGGCACCTCCGAAATATTATTTTATGAGTGGCATAAAAACGTTCTCGGAATGGGGCGAAACTTGGCGAGCGGTCGTATTATAGTGTAGGTAGACCACCTGTCAAATTTCATCGCATTCGGAGCTCATTTGATAGCCCAACCCTCATCCGTAGCGGCACCATTGCCGGTTTATTCGTCGGATGTTTTGGGTCTCCGAAAACCGTTGTCGGGCTGCACTCCTTCCCTCCCATCTCAGCCTAGACCGTCGACACAGCCCACTAGCTACTCACCTAAAACCCCCTCCGCCCGTACCGTCAGATCAAGATCCGATGCCCGGAAACCCCTCCAAAACCCTCAAACCCTAGCCCCTAGCCTTTATATACACCTTCCCCTTCCATTTTTGGCAGACTACCCCTCTCCTCGTCTTCAGCGCATCCTCCCACCTCGGGGGCCATGCCGCCGCCTCCCCTCTCCAGATCTGGCAACCGCCACCCTAGCACTGCCACTTGGCGTGCCCGGAATGGCCAGCCCCCGCCAGCCTCTCGCCCTCGCTCATGTAGCCCCTCGATCGAGAGCTCCCGCCGCTGGCCGATGTCCTCGCCGCCTTGCTGAAGTCACCGCCGGCGCCAATCTCCAGTCAGCCGACCCCGTCGCCCTCTTCTCTCCTTCCTCTCTCTCACAGAGCTCTCTCTCCCCGTGTTCCCGCAGGACCCCAGAGCCTCGTCGCGCCGCCGCATGGAGTTCGCCGGATCTCGCGACCCCGTCATTCCGGCGCTCGGATCCGTGCTGCCGCTCGCCGTCCTTGCCCAACTCCGGTCGGATCCGGTGCTCCGGGACCGGATCCACCCGTCCCCGTCGTCGGACCCCAGCATCCGCCGGAGTTCATCCGCCGCGCCGCCCCCGGCTGCATCGAGCAGCAGTAGTGGGTCGAGGCCCGTTGACCTCTCCCCCGCCCAAGGCCCAGCTGAGTAGGCCTCAAGCCGGCCTGCCCGACCCCTCCCCGCTTCATGGGCCGAGCCCATGGGTGAGCAACCTCAAGATCCCGCCCATGCGCTTTTTATGCTAACCGACGTTCATCTGTTTTTTTCTGAAAGCTGCCAAGTCCCAGAAATTTCAGCATATGTGCTCATGTTTGTCATATCATAGCTTTGTGTATATTGCTTCGTTTTGCGTGCATGATATGTCAAAATGTTCATCTCTTGATGCTCTACATGATGGTTGCTTTTTCATTCATGCTACTGTTAATATTGATGCCTTAATCTTCATTGCTAAACTGCTAAGTGATATAAAGTGTTGGAATCTACTGATTGTTAACTTCATGTATGCATCTTGTGAGTGTTATAACTGTCTCTGTTGATCCTATCTTGATATGCACATATTATGCTCTTCATGCTCTACATGTTGGTGTGATTTTCATTCATGTTAGGGTGCCTATAGATATCTTAATCCCTGTTGCAAAAGTGCATGTTGCTGTTAACTGCTGGAAACTGTTATAACTTGCCTATTTGTCTTTTTTATATCTTTTTGTGTGATTTTTTAGCATGATGTCTACATGTTTTACGAGCATAATTATGCCATCTTTACTGTGGTGCAATCCGTGTATTTTGATATGCCCTGTAGTGAGTGCATCAAGCTTGTGAAGTGGGCTACTTGCTGTTAACTTTCTGTCAAGTCTGTTTCTGTCATATCATGATGCCATGTTTGCTTGATGCTACCAATTAATCCATGCATAATTTGGAGATGCTTAGTTGACATGTTTTGTTGTATATGTTATGCTCTATCATGCCATGCCTTTTGCCCTATATATGTCCTGTAGCATATGTTTTCATTGTCATGAAGATGCCCATATACTGTTCCAGTTTTCTATTAACTTCATGATGCCTTGTTGTGAGCTTGTTATTGATTGAGCTATGCCTATTATGGAGATGCTCCAATTAAATGATTTGAAGTATGCTATGAGTACTCTGTTCACATGCCATGTTTGATACTTTTGGATATCATATGCCTCTGTTACATGCTTGCAAACATGCTATCATAATGTTGCTGTGTTACACTTGCTGAAACTGTTTAAACATTCAGTCTTGTCATGTTGGTTCCCACTAATCCATGAGCCATATGTATATGATGCCATGATGTTATTTTATCTTTGTTATGTGTAATTTGATGTCATGCCCTTGGTTGCTATGTTTACTTGTTGTAGCTTGTCTCTTTCTTACTCTCAAGTTGCCATCATATTAACTCTGTTCATGTATATGCTCCTGTGTTATAAAGTTGCATTTTGCATCAATCACATTGGTTTAATCTTGATGCATATGAACCTGAACCTTAATCATATTTGAAGTATGTTATCTGTACATGAAGTGAATGTCAAGTTTGTGCTGATATGTTTCCTGTAGCATGTTGTTTTGATGTTTGCAAAGTTCCTACTTGCTGTTTTGGGCAGATTGTTGTTATATCTTGTTTGGAGTGTATGTGTTGCACCGTTGTGAGCATGCTCTATATGAAACTTGCTTAGAATTGCATGTAGTTTCATATTATCATGTTGCATCCATGTGTTGAGAGTGTTTGCTTGATGTTTGAATGCATTTTTGCATCAATGCCATGTTTAACTTGTTTTGCTCATATCTTCTAGGCCTTAGCTCCGAATTAAATGAACTTTATATGTAACTTGACTAGATTTTCGAGTAGATCATCTTGTTGCATCTTAACTTGCTGTTTAATAACTTGAACATAATGTTTATTCAGATCTGGACCAATTTCAAAATTTGCATATGAGGACTTACCAGAACTGTTATATGTTGTTCCGGCCTCATTTAAACTTGCTTTGATGTGTTGTTCTTGTTTGCATCATCTCTTGCCATGAGTAGCATCATATAGCCTTGTCATGCATCATACTTGGTTGAGCATCATGCCATGTTTATGTGTTGTGTGTTTATCTTGTTGTTTGCTTCTTTCCAGTTGTGCTTCTTCTCGATAGTTCCTATTTCATTGCGATCGTGAGGAGTCGTTCGTCTATGCTTGGTTCGTCTTTGCCCGATCATCTTCTTCATGGACTCGCTCTTCTTCCTAGCGGGATTTCAAGCAAGATGACCGTTACCCTGGATCTCACTACTATTATTACTATGCTAGTTGCTTCGTTCTATCGCTATGCTGCGCCACCTATCACTTGTTTATCAAGCCTCCCAAATTGCCATGACAGCCTCTAACCTTTTTCACCCTTCCTAGCAAACCGTTGTTTGGCTAAGTTACCGCTTTTGCTCAGCCCCTCTTATAGCGTTATTAGTTGCAGGTGAAGTTGAAGATTGCTCCATGTTGGAACAGGATTATTTTGGGATATCACAATATCTCTTATTTAATTAATGCATCTATATAATTGGTAAAGGGTGGAAGGCTCGACCTTATGCCTGGTGTTTTGTTCCACTCTTGCCGCCTTAGTTTCCGTCATACCGGTGTTATGTTCCTTGATTTTGCATTCCTTACGCGGTCGGGTTTATGGGAACCCCTTGACAGTTCGCTTTGAATAAAACTCCTCCAGCAAGGCCAAACATTGGTTTTACCGTTTGCCTAATAACAACTAAAATTTAGATAGGGGATTTTCTCCGGACCCCTAGTATTTTTAATCAACCCCCGGGCCAGTGCTCCTCTGAGTGTTGGTCCAAACTAGGGCACCGTGCTGGGTCGCCCCGGGGCAACCTGGGTTATTTTGGCACCTGTACGCGTAGCTCATCCATGGTGCCCTGAGAACGAGATACGTGCGGCTCCTATCGGGATTTGTCGCCACACCAGGAGGTCTTGCTGGTCTTGTTTTATCATTGCCGAAATGTCTTGTAACTGGGATTTCGAGTCTGATCAGGTCTTTCCGGGAGAAGGAATATCCTTCGTTGATCGTGAGAGCTTGTGATGGGCTAAGTTGGGACACCCCTGCAGGGTTTAAACTTTCAAAAGTCGTGCCCGCGGTTATGTGGCAGATGGGAGTTTTTAATATCCGGTTGTAGAAGACTTGACACCAGATTCGAACTAAAATACCCAACCGCGTGTGTGACCGTGATGGTCTCTTTTCGAGTGGGTCGAGAAGAGAACATGGTGGTGTTATGTTTGTACGTAAGTAGTTCAGGATCACTTCTTCATCATTACTAGTTTACGACCGTTTGTGTAGCTTCTCATCTTATTCTTGTATTCGTAAGTTAGCCACCATATCATTGCTTAGTCGCTGCTTCAACCTCACCACTTATCCATTCCATGCCCAATAAGCTTTGCTAGTCTTGATACCCATGGTAATGGGATTGCCGAGTCCTCGTGGCTCACAGATTACTACAACAACAGTTGCAGGTACCGGTAATGCGATGATCATGACGCGAGAGCGATGCTTGCTTGTTTTGAGTTCTTCTTCTGCTTCGTCATTTAGGGGATATGTTCCTGGTCGGCAGCCTGGGCTAGCAGGGTGGATGTCGTTTGAGTTTCTGTTTGTGTTTCATCCGTAGCCGGATGTTCCCGGTCGGCAGCCTGGGCTAGCATGTGGCATTGTATGTCTTTTGTATGTATCCCCAACTATTATGTAATGGTACAATGTAATGATATCCACCTTGCAAAAGCATCTCCAATATGCGCTTCTATCTTTGGTGGGACCTTGGAGTTCCTTTAGGATAGAGTTGCATATTGGGCGTGACATGATGGTGCATACCCTATTAGACATTGCTGGTGCTACGTCTTGAGCTTGCATAGGTTTTCCTTGAAGAGGAAAGGGTGATGCAGCAATAGTAGCGTAAGTATTGCCCTCAGTTTCTGAGAACCAAGGTATCAATCCAGTAGGAGGCTCCTCAAAAGTCCCACGCACCTACACAAACAAACAAGAACTCACAACCAACGCAATAAAGGGGTTGTCAATCCCTTCAAGGCCACTTGCGAAAGTGAGATCTGGTAGAGATAATATGATAAGATAAATATATTTGTGGTATTTTATGATATAGATTGGAAAAGTAAAGATGCAAATAAAAGTAGATTGAAAGCTTATATGACAAAACATAGACCTAGGCGCCATAGGTTTCACTAGTGGCTTCTCTCAAGATAGCATAAGTATTACGGTGGGTGAACAAATTACTGTCGAGCAATTGATAGAGAAGCGAATAATTATGAGATTATCTAGTCATGATTATGTATATAGGGATCACATCCGTGACAAGTAGACCGACTCCTGCCTGCATCTACTACTATTACTCCACACATCGACCACTATCCAGCATGCATCTAGAGTATTAAGTTCATAAAGAATAGAGTAACACATTAAGAAAGACACTACAAGAAATATGTCAACTTATGACCACCACTATTGGTCACTGAAAGGTCACAAATTTTCATTTATGACCTTTTTGTGACCAAAAACAGAAGGTCAAAAGCTGGCCGTCGTAAACTGACTATAGCGATCTTTCTTCTGGAATGGTCAAAAACGTTTACGACCAAAATATTCCTACTGTGCCGTTTTGGTCACTAGCAACCTCCCCAAGCCACATAGGCATCCAGCGTGGCAAGCTGATGTGGCACAAGATTCAGCCCGGTCCAATTCGGTTTTCTACATGGGCCGAGCCCATTAATTCAGCCTTTCTATATTCTTTTTCGTGTCAATTTTTGGTCAATTTCATGGGCCTAGCCCAACGTTGTAGCCTTTTTTATTGTTGGCCCATGGCCTTTTATTATTTATTGCTTTTCTATTTTCAGCCATTATATATTCAAGTTGGTCCCACTAGTCAAATGGGTCCCACTTGTCATGATCATCTCTCAAATTGGTCCCACATGTCAAAAATGTACAAATTTGACAGATTATTTTCATAAGTGGACCCATTGGTCAAGTTTCCATTTCACAAGTTTTCAGATCACATACATAATCAAAAAGAACACATAAATTTCATCAAATATACCACTAAATAAATCTATTACAATCTTTACAACACATATATGCTACAATATGCTACTCTTTACTAAGTAGAACTTGACGGCTTCACACTTCACGGCTTCACACTTGCTTCACACTTCACACTTGAGCATCTGTAAACGAGGAACAACCACAAATTTAAATCTCAATTGTAGTATAGGCCATATGCAGAAGCAGTTCAAAGTTGAAACAACATGAATTAAACACACGCGCACAGAAACATAGGAGTCAAATGCATTATAGGACCAGGACAAGGAAACTCCTGTTATCAAATCAACACACAGCTTGTAGCAAAACAGTAACAGAATACATTATAACAAGAGTAAGCTTGAATCAAACAGCACAGGAACATGTGGATATCTCATGTGAGCATCATGCTGTGGTTTTATTAAACAATGATACATCAACAGAATACAATATCTTCAATGCAAATTATGGTACTTGTGGCAAAATAGTTTGAAACAACAACTACACAATACATTATAATCACTTGCCAAACAAAGATGGATGGAGGCAAGATAGAGAAGAAGCAGCCAACCTCATACTACTCGATCCACAGGCTGGTCCCAATGGCCTGCTGGTAGCGGTCGAAGATCCCCTTGATGCTGCAAGTAGCACATGAAGAAGAAGAACAAAACGAAGCTGCCTTAGAGAGGTAATCAAGCAAGCAAACAGAAGCAACAGTGTAGTACAGAATGTATCACTATAGCAGGGGCATAATTTTTGTACTAGTTAAAATAGAACATGGTTTGTACTTCTCACATAAATCTCTACTCTTGTAAATTCAAAGCTATGTTTGATCCCAGACGACATGAGCTGATGATTATAATGTATGACACCCTACTGAAGCAACAAACAACTCTTGACTTATTACTACAAAGAAAATAGTTCTTCCCAAGCCTCCATTTTAACAATGTATAAATCTGCACAGGCATATACTGTTATGTCACTGCCTCCTAAGTATATAGTGACAACCAATTTAAATTCAGCATACAAGGTAAGATGCAACATGTTAATCAACTCACATTAACTCCTGGTAATTCAGAGTGAAGTTGTTTCTGAACACCACTAGTGTAATTAGCTAGCTAGGTGTGTGCAGGGAGGGAGGGAAGCTAGCTAGGTAGCTAAGGACATTTATTTCACTATTGAATTCAGACATTTATTTCACTTGTGGAAGAATTGTATTGGTACCTAGTAAAGCAATAAAAGCGTCAACAAATCGAGCCAACTGTTCGCCCTTCCCCTCATGCATGCCAAGAACAGCTCTAACTTCACCTACCTGATCGCCTAATACATATAGGAGCATGGATCAGGAACAGCAAGCTACAAAGCATATAGCTGTAATATAACTTCACCTACATAATGGCAGTTCCATTTGATGAAATGAAACCAGGAGGCACACCCTTTTTTCTCAAAAAAAATGAACAGAACTACAGCCTACAAGCTACTGAATTTTCATGGAAAAAATGAACAAAGACCCACATATATAAACACTTTCAGGGCAAAAGACAATCTGTAGTTGTAACAAAACTACCCGTTCATATGTTTTATTTCATGGCAACATTTTCTAGGCAAAAGATTTACAATTCGATCAAGATGCAGAACACCACTTGCAGGGACACTCACGAAACATACCAATGTGGCGTGGCATTTCTATCAGAATAGTAGACTGGATATGAAAAAACATAGAGGTGTATTCCCAGCTGAATTATGATGTCACATGCTAGTCTAATAATTAAGATGAAACAAGAGTACAAGACTGGAATTAACCTAAACCATCTCAGCTGTAGTTCATTGAGCTAAATAGCAAATGGGTCTCATAAATGGAAAATGACTAAATTCAGATTATGTTGAAACTATTTTCGCAAATAGACCACATACATCTCCATTCCAATGTTGAAACTCGTACTGCCAAACTGAGAACATGTAACAATCAGCTGCTGTAATTCCATTTCGGTGCTCCAAATTAAGTAACTTCTAATCAAAGTTACAGGTAGCAGCTTGATCTGAAATTCAAAGCACTATATTAGTTTCCTTCCAGAGCACACATGGTGATCCATTTATAGGGCGTGCATCAAAATGTAGAAACAACTATACATTGCTACATATATAAACTATAAAATCCATGCCACTCCAGCAAGCAAACCAACAGCAGGGTGACATTAATATCTATCAAGCCTCTAAAATTTTGATAAATGAAACAGACAAATTTAAGTTGCTGATGTAGTACATGTTGAATAAAAAATGTTGCAGATTGGTTCGTAGGAATTGAATACCCAACTAATTTTATTTTCAATTTAAGAAACGCACATACAAATAGAAGTAAACCAAATACCCCAATATATGTGCGTCAAATGCTGTCCAAACTGAAACTCAACTGTCCAAACATTGCTACATATACAAATGTTTGAAACAAGTTTAGCTTGCTGAGCTCAAAAGTATGGAACTGAAATGCAGAGACTTATGCAATATTATTGTTTCCTTTCTCTTTTGTGAGGACATATGCTTTCAAAATATACAGTATACGAGGAACTCGACCAAATTCATGAAAATGATTTGTTCCAGATGATTTATATATCGCAAATAAGACATGAAGGCGCATGTGTTTGCCCTGGTAAGAGCAGCCCGCGTTCCTCAACATAAAAATAGGACTCCACACATGCACATGAAGGCCTGCAGTACAAGGGGGTTCGGAGGAGGTGGGAATCATACCTAGCAGTAGCGTGGCCGGACTCTACCCAGCAGCAGCAGTAGGCCCCTGCCAGCCCTGGCCTTCATGTTGTACTTGCGGGTCTGGCATTGCACGATTGGGCGAAGAGGTCCAGAGGTAGGGCGGGGGAAGATCTTCACAGCCTTCTTATGGCGAGCTGCATACAGAAAGAACAAATTGTTAGATGACAGTGAGTCAAACCAGCACCACAATAACACAAACATGTTGTCAGCGGATCGGATGGTAACTTATCAGTAAATCAACAAAGAAACTAATGATATACATCTAATCTGCCCTGCAATAGCAGACATGTAGTTTAACTCCTTATGTGTAAATACATAAGGCAGTGCAAGTGTTGTTCACATGTTAGTGCTGGATTCAACTTATAAATATAGAGAGACATGGCAATACGCATCAAACTTGGATTCATGGTATATGTACTAAAAGAAACTAACTGACCAAGTGGCTTATTAACAGATATCCTAGATGGCATTCTATAGCACTGTATACCTCAACCCCCAGCCACATCCATCAGTCATGAACATCGCCATATTCATAAGCGGTAATAAATCTGATTACAAATTGTACTAAAACAAAGCACAGTGACCAAACCTGTGAGGCCAGTGGCAAGCAAGCCGGTGTACTTGGTAATGGAGAACAGGTGCGTGATGCTGGTGTCATCCAGCAACTTGTCCTGCAACCAGAACCACATCACAAGGACAAAAAAATCAGCCTTTCGGTATCTGAGTAAACCTCGCAGGTATCGACGGTTAACAAATCGGACGCGGTCAAATTCGCAAGTTCTTGAGCCAAGAACGGCGGCGCGAGAGCTGGAATCGACGAGGAAGGGGCGACTCACGGGACTTTCTTCGGGTGACGACGCAGACGGAGTCCTTGCCGCGGACGCCGATCGAGGTGACCCCGCCGACTTGACCGCCTTGAACGCGTACTCTGCGCTGCGGACGGATTAGACGCCAGCCGAATCGAGGGCGGCGCCCGCAGATCTACTAGGGGAGGAAGGGAGGAAGCTAGGGTTTGGGGAGGCACGCACCGACTTGGTAGAGGCGGTCCTCAGGGGAGAAGATGGTGATGTGGCGGTCGTAGCCCGCGCCCAATCCGCGGCTCATCTCGAAGGGTGCAGGATTGGTCACGGCCGAGGGTGCAGGATGGGACACGGGAGAGGGGAGGAGGAGACGCGGTGATCTCGTCTACGATGAGGTCGTCGATGGTGGTGGTGGGGGCGGCGGCGAATCAAGATCTGAGGGAGGGAGAGGGCGGGTTGTGTTAGGATCTGGATCGGGGAGGAGGCGGCGGCGCGTTGGATCAAGGAGGAGGCGTTTCGCGTGCTGTGGGACGGAAGCGAATGGGAGAGGAGAGGCCATCGGCGACGAGCTGTGGGAGGGATGAGGCGGGGAGAGGAGTGGATCGGGAGGGGGGCGGCGGCGAGGAGATGGGAGGGAGAAGGGTGTGACGGGGGATGGATCTGAGCTAGGGTTTTGGCTGCGGGTGGGGGGTATCTTTTCTTTTTTTTTCTTTTTTTCGGTAGAAAGATGGATGGATGGATGGATGGATGTGGGATGGAGAGATGGATGGATGGATGGATTCCATGTCATCAATCCGTGAGAAGAGATCTGATTGGTTCGGAAAATCAGTGACTTAAAATAGTTTTCAAGTACTAAAAACAAAGGGATTTTATGAAGTAGCTATCAAAAAAATTGCAAAAGAGCACCACACAAATTTTCACTAGAGTTAGACCACATTTTATGGATAAGGACCAATTTGTATGCATTTCTGATCTTTCTAGCTATTTTTAATCATTTTTCGAGTGGCAAAAATGATTTTTTTTGTGAAGAACCTACCAAATATTTGTTGCAAAATTGGACCAAATAAATTTTATAAAATACTAGTCCATATTTAATATACAATTGAACAAATGGTTCGGTGTCAAAAGCTTTGATCCACCTCTCGTGAAAAAGACAAATTTCCGCCGGTTTAGCTGAAAGCGGGTCAAATTTGAACTGCAGCTGCCTCATAGTTTGCTCTTTATTTTTTTCAAAAATCATTTCTAGGTACATAAGTATCTATTTAATCATAGAAACACTAAAAAGGTTCCAAGATTCAACCACTAGCTAGGAACGGTCATTCCCGCCGTTTTGACCGCATTTTGAAACGGGCATAAAAAATTCAAAAAAAATCAAAAAATTGGGAAACCTTCGCATTGTGTCATTATATGTGGCCAAGTTCCCAGAAAAATAACAAACTTGTAATCGGCAATTATTTCAAAAGTGTTCTCGAAATGAGCTATCATCTCTGAAGATTCATGGCTTTCAAGCCAAGTGATCAATCTTATGGCCACATTCGTGGCATAGTTTGTTCAAATGATCTCATATTGTGCACAAGGGTGCATATTGGAATGGCAAACAATGTTGCCTAAGGAAGTTTTCATTTTCGTTGGACGAAAAAACCATTTTCCATTTTTCGAGTGCCCGAAAGGAGATTTTTTTGTGAAGGAACTACCAAATAATTGTTGCAAAATTGGACCAAATCATTTTTCTAAAATACTAGGCCATATATAATGCACAATTGACAAAATGGTTGGGTGTAAAATTTTTTTATCCACCTCTCGTGAAAAAGACAAATTCCCGCTGATTCAGCTGGAAACGGGTCAAATTTGAACTGCAGCTGCCTCATAGTTTGCTCTTTATTTTTTCCAAAAATCATTTCTAGGTACATAAGTACCTATTTAATCAGAGAAAGACCAAAAAAATGCCAAGATTCAACCACTAGCTAGGAACGGTCAAGCCCGCCGTTTTGACCGCATTTTGAAACGGGCATAAACAATTCAAAAAAAATCAAAAAATTGGAAAACCTTCGCATTGTGTCATTAAATGTGACCAAGTTTCCAGGAAAAATAATAAACTTGTAATACGGTAATTATTTTAAAAAAGTGTTCTCATAAATGAGCTATCAAGTGTGAAGATTCATGGCTTTCAAGCCAAATGATCAATCTTATGGCCACATCCATGGCATAGTTTGTTCAAATGATATCATATTGTGCACAAGGGTGCATATTGGAATGGCAAACAATGTTGTATAAGGAAGTTTTCATTTTCATTGGATGAAAAAACCATTTTCCATTTTTTGAGTGCCCGAAAGGAGGTTTTTTTGTGAAGGAACTACCAAATAATTGTTGCAAAATTGGACCAAATCATTTTTCTAAAATACTAGGCCATATATAATGCACAATTGACAAAATGGTTGGGTGAAAAAAGTTTTGATCCACCTCTGATGAAAAAGACAAATTGTCGTCGATTCGAGTTGGAAACGGGTCAAATTTGAACTGTAGCTGCCTCATAGTTTGCTCTTTATTTTTTCCAAAAATCATTTCTAGGTACATAAGTACCTATTTAATCATAGAAAGACCAAAAAATTCCAAGATTCAACCACTAGCTAGGAACGGTCAAGCCCGCCGTTTTGACCGCATTTTGAAACGGGCATAAAAAATTCAAAACAAATCAAAAAATTGGAAAACCTTCGCATTGTGTCATTATATGTGACCAAGTTTCCAGGAAAAATAATAAACTTGTAATACGGTAATTATTTTTAAAAAGTGTTCTCAGAAAGGAGGTATCAAGTGTGAAGATTCACGGCTTTCAAGCCAAATGATCAATCTTATGGCCACATTCATGGCATAGTTTGTTCAAATGATCTCATATTGTGCACAAGGGTGCATATCGGAATAGCAAACAATGTTGCCTAAGGAAGTTTTCATTTTCGTTGGACGAAAAAACCATTTTCCATTTTTCGAGTGCCCGAAAGGAGGTTTTTTTGTGAAGGAACTACCAAATAATTGTTGCAAAATTGGACCAAATCATTTTTATAAAATACTAGGCCATATTTAATGCACAATTGACGCAATGGTCTGGTGTAAAAAATTTTGATCCACCTCTCGTGAAAAAGACAAATTTCTGCCGATTCAGCTGGAAGCGGGTCAAATTTGAACTGCAGCTGCCTCATAGTTTGTTATTTATTTTTTTCCAAAAATCATTTCTAGTTACATAAGGACCTATTTAATCATAAATACATGGTTTGCGATACTTCGAGGTTTGGGCAGTGGCCGAGGGCCCCAACTCTAGAGCACGTAAACTCGCATGCCCGCCGCGTGGTCACCGCGTGACCGTGGTGTTGCCATGTGTTCTGGGCGGCCTAGGCATGTCTAGTGGGTTGGGCACTCCCCAGGGTGGTGCTAGGAAGAAGGTTACAACATAAGATTCTCACGAGGAGACCAATCGATGCTCAAACATGAATTAGCAGCCAAGTGTTTGACTAGCGGTACGGGAAATGTACATGGCTAATGGGCGTGAGTTTTGGTGAGGATGATCGGTTACTAAGAAGACCGTTTTCACAAATTTTCAGCTCAAAGGAGGAGCCTAGGTGGTACTTGCTTTGCAAACCACCACACTAGACATAAATACGAATGTTGAAGCTCGGCTCAAAATAATGAATGGATTGAGCTGGCATTTGGTAGAGGATGGTTATTTGGGCATAGGAAAGCACTTGTAGAAAATTGATACTATTTGGACATGCCAAAGTGGTACTTCCTTCACAAACTGTTACTCTGATGAATAGGAAAATGAATATTTTTGAATTATTTTTGAACTAGGCAAGGAAGGTTTTTACATATTTGACGAAGATATGACCCAAAGAATTTATGAGATTTTTGTGGGAATTTTGGGAATGACAGAAATATAGGTTGCTTCACAACCTAGGGCAAAAACTGCCACATGGACATGACACATAGGCAAAACTGATGAGGTGGCGCCTAGTCATAGCAACCCACCACAATTTACAAGGCTATGACCATCTATATTGGTCGTTAACAACTAGAAATAAGGCAGCGGACTAGCGCTGTTAGCTTTATGACCATTTCAAGTAAAGAAATTATGACCTTTCTGACCAAAATGGTCGCAATGGTTTAGGGTTTGGAGCCCCTCGAACAGCTTTTGACCAATTGGTCTCAAATGGTCATAAATCTATGACCAATTCTTCCAGGGTCACTGACAGAAGGTCATAAGTTGACATATTTCTTGTAGTGAGATGACATGATGTAGAGCGATAAACTCATGCAATACGATATAAACCCCATATTTTTATCCTCGATGACAAAAATACAATACGTGCCTTGTTGCCCATGCTGTCACTGGGAAAGGATACCGCAAGATTGAACCCAAAGCTAAGCACTTCTCCCATTGCAAGAAAGATCAATCTAGTAGGCCAAACCAAACTGATAATTCGAAGAGACTTGCAAAGATAACTTAATCACACATAAAAGAATTCAGAGGAGATTCAAATATTTCTCATAGATAAACTTGATCATAAATCGACAATTCATCGGATCTCGACAAACACACCGCAAAAAGAGTTACATTGAATAGATCTCCAAGAAGATCAACGAGAACATGGTATTGAGATCCAAAGAGAGAGAAGAAGCCATCTAGCTAATAACTATGGACCCGAAGGTCTATGGTAAACTACTCACAACTCATAGTAGAGGCCTTGGAGATGATGTAGAGGCCCTCGGTGATCGATCCCCCCTCCGGTGGAGTGCCGGCGAAGGCTCCAAGATGGGATCTCGCGGATACAGAAGGTTACAGCGGTGGAATTAGGTTTTCGTGGTCTCCTCTGATGTTCTCGGGTTACATTGGTATATATAGGAGGAAGAAGTAGGTCGGTGGACGCCCGAGGGGCCCACGAGATAGGGGCGCACGCCCAATAGGGGGCGCGCGCCCTCCACCCTCGTGGCCAGCTCGAATGCTTCTTGACTTGCACTCCAAGTCCTATGGATCACGTTCGTTCCAAAAATCACGCTCCCGAAGGTTTCATTCCGTTTGGACTCCGTTTGATAGTCTTTTTCTTCGAAATACTGAAATAGGCAAAAAAACAGCAATATGGGCTGGGCCTCCGGTTAGTAGGTTAGTCCCAAAAATGATATAAAAGTGTAAAGTAAAGCCCATAAACATCCAAAACGGGTAATATAATAGCATGGAACAATAAAAAATTATATATACGTTGGAGACGTATCAAGCATCCCCAAGCTTAATTCCTGCTCGTCCTCGAGTAGGTAAATGATAAAAACAGAATTTTTGACGTGGAATGCTACCTAGCATAATTCTCAATGTAATTTTCTTTATTGTGGCATGATTGTTCAGATCCAAATGATTCAAGATAAAAGCTTATAAAACATAAAGAATAGTAATGCTTCGAAGCATTCTAACAAATAATCCTGTCCTATCAAAATAGCATAGCCAAAGAAAGCTTATCCCTACAAAATCATATAGTTAGGCCATGCTTCATTTTCATTACACAAAATACTCCCATCATGCACAACCCCAGTTTCAGCCAAGCAATTGGTTCATACTTTTTAACGCGCTTCAACTTTTTCAACTCTTACGCAATACATGAGCGCAAGCCATGGACATAGCACTATGGTGGTATATGGTGGTGGTTGTGAAGACAAAATGGAGAAGATAGTCTCACATAAACTAGGCGTATCAATGGGCTATGGAGATGCCCATCAATAGATATCAATGTGAGTGAGTAGGGATTGCCATGCAACGGATGCACTAGAGCTATAAATGTATGAAAGCTCAACAAAAGAAACTAAGTGGGTGTGCATCCAACTCGCTTGCTCACAAAGACCTAGGGCATTTTGAGGAAGCTCATCATTGGAATATACAAGCCAAGTTCTATAATGAAATTCCCACTTAGTATATGAAAGTGACAAAACAAAAGACTCTCTATTATGAAGATCATTTCGCTATTTCAAAGCACAAGTGTGGAAAAGAGATAGTAGCATTGTCCCTTCTCTCTTTTTCTCTCAATTTTTTTGGCCTTTCTCTTTTTTTTGGCCTTTTTTTATTTAAAGTCCGAAGTCTCATCCCGACTTGTGGGGGAATCATAGTCTTCATCATCCTTTACTCACTTGGGACAATGCTCTAATAATGAAGATCATCACACTTTTATTAATTTACAACTCGAGAATTACAACTCAACACTTAGAACAAAATATGACTCTATATGAATGCCTCCGGCGGTGTACCGGGATATGCAATGAACCAAGAGTGACATGTATGAAAATTATGAGAGTGGCCTTGCCACAAATACAATGTCAACTACATGATAATGCAAAGAGCAATATGACAATGATGGAGCGTGTCATAATAACAGAACGGTGGAAAGTTGCATGGCAATATATCTCGGAATGGCTATGGAAATGCCATAATAGGTAGGTATGGTGGATGTTTTGAGAAAGGTAAATAATGGGTGCATGATACCCGCGAAGGTTGCGTGGTATAATAGAGGATAGCAAAGTGGAAGTGTGAGTGTGCGTATATCCATTAACTCACATTAGTCATAAGGAACTCATATACTTATTGCAAAAGTTTACTTACCCTCGATTAGGGAAGGGTTGGTAGGAGTTAACCATCGCGTGATCCCGACCTCCACTCATAAGGAAGACAATTAAAAGAGCACCTCATGCAACAAATTTGTCACATAACTTTTACCATACGTGCATGCTGCGGGACTTGCCAACTTCAACACAAGTATTTCTCAATTTCATAATTACCCACTAGCATGACTCTAACATTACCACCTCTATATCTCAAAACAATTATCAAGCATCAAATTGATCCTAATGTTTTATGCACTTTCTATAATAGTTTTTCTTATACCCAACTTGGATGCTCATCATTCTAGGACCAAATTTATAACCATAGCAAATACCATGCTGTTCTAAAAAACTCTCAAAATAATATAAGTGAATAATGAGAGATCAACAATTTCTTCAAAATTAATCCACCGCCATGCTCTAAAAAATATAAGTGAAGCACTAGAGCAAAAACTATCTAGCTGAAAAGATATAAGTGAAGCATATAGAGTATTCTAATAAATTCTAATCAAGTGGGATTCTCCCAAATGGTGTGTACAGAAAGGATGATTGTGTAAAGCTAAAAAGCAAAAACTAATATCATACAAGACGCTCCAAGCAAAACACATATCATGTGGCGAATAAAAATATAGCTCCAAGTAAAGTTACCGATAAACGAAGACGAAAGAGGGGATGCCTTCCGGGGGCATCCCCAAGCTTAGGCTTTTGGCTATTATTGAATATCTTGGGGTGCCATGGGCATCCCCAAGCTTAGGCTCTTGCCACTCCTTATTCCATATTCCAGCAAATCTTTACCCAAAACTTGAAAACTTCACAACACAAAACTCAACAGGAAATCTCATAAGCTCTGTTAGTGAAAGAAAGAAAACCACCACATAAGGTACTGTAATGAACTCATTCTTTATTTATATTGGTGTTAAACCTACTGTATTTCAAGTTCTCTATGGTTCATACCACTTAATACTAGCCATAGATGCATCAAAATAAGCAAACAACACACGAAAGACAAAATCTGTCAAAAACATAATAGTCTGTAGCAATCTGTATCAAATGTATACTTCTGGAACTCTAAAAATCATACCAAAATAGGAAGTCCTGGGCAATTTTTCTATTGATCTACATCAAAAGGAATCAACGCAAAATCATGTTTATGTGAATTACTAAAATTATTTCGTGCGTGCAAAGTTTCTGTTTTTCAACAGAATCAAATTAACTATCACCATAGGTTATCCTATAGGTTCTACTTGGCACACACACTAAATAAAACATGAAAGCACATCTAAACAGAAGGTAGATGCAAAATTTATTATTAAACAGAAATAAAAACAAAAAACACAAATAAAATTGGGTTGCCTCCCAACTAGCGCTATCGTTTAACGCCCCTAGCTAGGCATAAAAGTGAGTATAGATCTAAGTAGTGCCATCTTTGGCAGTCAATTCTTCAATAGAGAACTTATAATCCCTAGGAGTTTCTTTCTTTCTAGTAATGATTAAGCTCCTAGGAAAGAAATCAAGAAATTCGTTTGTAGCAAAAGGTTCCTTAATGATAGCAAGAAAATTGGGGTGAACACTAATTGATTTGAGATCAGCACTTCCTTTACTAGAAGATTCACCCTTATTTTTAGGAACATACATGACCTTGGCAAATTTGGTAGGAGGAGTTGGGGTATGTTTCACAGATGAAAAGGCAGACCATAAGTTGGTGATAATGTCCTCCAGTTTACCAATTCTTGTAGAATCTAGATCTATTCTTTCATTAACTATGGGTTCTTTTTCTTTAAAAATTTTCAAGGTAACACCAACCCTAGATCCATATTGGGTAATTTGATGTGGATCTTTTTATCCAAATTTTCAATTAACTCAACAGTGGCAACTTTATTTTCAATAATTTCAAGCCTTTGCATCACATGTTCCAAAGTTAAAACAGTTCCATTAACTAAAAGAGGAGGTGGACCAAACAAATCTAACATAGCATTATAAGCATCAAGCCACCCAAGAAATTCCCTCCGGTAATGGTATCAAGGATATATCTGTTCCAAGGAGTAACGCCACATAAAAATTGCGAAGAAGAATGGAAGTGGATTGCTTCCTAATAGATCTATTTTGAGCATTGCAAATTCTATGCCAATCATCTTTCAAATTTTCTCCCTCCCTTTGTTTAAAATTAAGAACTTCATGATCGGGAGTATTGATGATAATAGGAGGACTAGCCATAGCGACGAGCAAACAAAAGGCAAGCAAAAGAGAGAGAGGAGATTGGGAAAGAGAGGGCAAATAAAACGGCAAGGGTGAAGTGGGGGAGAGGAAAAACGAGAGGCAAATGGAAAATAATGTAAATGCGAGGGAGATGCGTTTGTGATGGGTACTTGGTATGTCTTGACTTGAGCGAAGACCTCCCCTGCAACGGCGCCAGTAATCCTTCTTGCTACGTCTTGAGCTTGCGTTGGTTTTCCTTGAAGAGGAAAGGGTGATGCAATAATAGTAGCGTAAGTATTTCCCTCAGTTTTTGAGAACCAAGGTATCAATCCAGTAGGAGGCTCCTCAAAAGTCCCACGCACCTACACAAACAAACAAGAACTCGCCACCAACGCAATAAAGGGGTTGTCAATCCCTTCAAGGCCACTTGCGAAAGTGAGATCTGATAGAGATAATATGATAAGATAAATATATTTTTGGTATTTTATGATATAGATTGGAAAAGTAAAGATGCAAATTAAAGTAGATTGAAAGCTTATATGACAAAAGATAGACCCGGGGGCCATAGGTTTCACTAGTGGCTTCTCTCAAGATAGCATAAGTATTACGGTGGGTGAACAAATTACTGTCGAGCAATTGATAGAAAAGCGAATAATTATGAGATTATCTAGGCATGATTATGTATATAGGCATCACGTCCGTGACAAGTAGACCGACTCCTGTCTGCATCTATTACTATTACTCCACACGTCGACCGCTATCCAGCATGCATCTAGAGTATTAAGTTCATAAAGAACAGAGTAACGCATTAAGAAAGATGACATGATGTAGAGGGATAAACTCATGCAATACGATATAAACCCCATATTTTTATCCTCGATGGCAACAATACAATACGTGCCTTGCTGCCCCTGCTGTCACAGGGAAAGGACACCGCAAGATTGAACCCAAAGCTAAGCACTTCTTCCATTGGAAGAAAGATCAATCTAGTAGGCCAACCCAAACTGATAATTCGAAGAGACTTGCAAAGATAACTTAATCACACATAAAAGAATTCAGAGGAGATTGAAATATTTCTCATAGATAAACTTGATCATAAACCCACAATTCATCGGATCTCGACAAACACACCGCAAAAAGAGTTACATCGAATAGATCTCCAAGAAGATCAAGGAGAACATGGTATTGAGATCCAAAGAGAGAGAAGAAGCCATTTTGCTAATAACTATGGACCCAAAGGTCTGTTGTAAACTACTCACAACTCATCGGAGAGGCCTTGGAGATGATGTAGAGGCCCTCCATGATCGATTCCCCCTCCGGTGGAGCGCCGGCGAAGGCTCCAAGATGGGATCTCGCGGATACAGAAGGTTACGGCGGTGAAATTAGGTTTTCGTGGTCTCCTCTGATGTTCTTGGGTTACGTGGGTATATATATAGGAGGGAGAAGTAGGTCGGTGGACGCCCGAGGGGCCCACGAGATAGGGGGCGCGCCCAATAGGGGGGGGGGGGGGTCACCCTCCACCCTCGTGGCCGCCTCGACTGCTTCTTGACTTGCACTCCAAGTCCGCTGGATCACGTTCGTTCAAAAAATCACGCTTCCGAAGGTTTCATACCGTTTGGACTCCGTTTCATATTCCTTTTCTTTGAAATACTGAAATAGGCAAAAAAAACAGCAATACGGGCTGGGCCTCCGGTTAGTAGGTTAGTCCCAAAAACGATATAAAAGTGTAAAGTAAAGCCCATAAACATCCAACACTTGTAATATAATAGCATGGAACAATAAAAAATTATAGATACATTGGAGACGTATCAGCTGGTCATCAGAAAGCATATGAAGGCGATGGATTATTACTTAATGTTGTTGCTGACATGAAAACCAGGTATTTAAAATATTGGCAACAAATTCCACTGTTGTATGCATTTGCATTTGTCTTGGATCCTAGAGCTAAACTTGAAGGGTATCGTAGTGCACACAATGTACTTTCTACATCCCTAAGTTTAGATTATACTGATGACTTCAATAAGGCTCGTGAGAAGCTTTTTGAAGTTTTTGCTAAGTATGAGGGAAAAATATGCTGGAGTTTGAATGTAACTACCTCCACCAGCGCCAACTGCAGGTAAAAAGAGAGGAGATGGAGCAAGATCTTTGGTTCTTCGTCCTCCTCGACCGTCAGAAGCTCTTCCACATCAACATCTGTTCTTCAAGGTGGCGGGGAGTTAGCGAAGTACCTCAAAAGTGACAAAGTGATGTACAATTTAGATAGTGAGGAAGACTTCAACATACTATAGTGATGGCAAGAACACAAGCTTACATTTCCGGTGCTTTCTATATTAGCACGTGATGTGTTATCGGTGCTTGTCTCTACGATGTCATCGAAGTCTGCTTTCAGCCTTGCTAGAAGAATAATTGAGGAGAGAAGAACTAGTCTCACCCCTTATATGGTGAGAACACTGATGTTCGTGAAAGATGTGAAGTGCAACACACTGCAGAAACCACATAACTACTAGCCATGTGTGAAGAAATGAACATTGAAGAACAAGATCCAGAAGAATAGTTTATGACTTGTAGTGTAGTCCTTTTCTTTTTATTTTGTAATTTTCTTACCTTTTTGTAATTTTCTTTCCCTTTTGTAATTCTAGAGCGTGGCTTTGTACTCTTTTACTTCCCAGGGATGGAAGGTTTCAATGAAGCAGCCAGTAATAAAGCTCAAGATTTATCCCAGATGATACATTGCCTCAAATTTTATTTTATGCATTATTGTTGCGGTGCCCAACTTGCCTTCCGTGCCTAACGTGCCAAACGTGCCAACTTTTTTCTATAAAAAGGATGCCCACTTTCTCATTTATCACACTCAAACTCCATCTCATTTTCCACACACAAACATGGCTGATCCAAATCAAAACGTTCTTCAGAGACGAGCTCCCATCTGGAGGTACTACGATGAAGAATTTGTTACAGATGACGATGGTCTCATCGAGCTTTTTGCAAAGTGCAAACAGTGCCGGGCTAGCACCCACCCATCGACGCCCTGCCTATCCACATCCCGGACATCTTTGTCCCGCACGGGTTGGTGTACGACGTCAGCCACTTCGCCTTCGCCCATCTCAACACGCCCATGGTGGTCTCCTGTCGGTGGAGTTCCACTTCGCAGCCGCCTCCCGCTGCTCTGCGCTGCTGGTCTTCGAGACTGTGGCAGGTAGGGATGAGGCTGTGGAGTTCTTCCCCACCACTTACATGGGAATCAAAGTGGAGCTCCTCCGCCTTGAAGACGCCGACAACAGGGCCATCACGGTCTACGACCACCTCGTCGAGGTCGACGCTGCTGGCTACCCCCTTGAGCTGTGGCACCACCAAGGGGGGCAACTTCGTGTTTGTCCACCTGGGAATGCTCTGCTGCGTAGACCGTCCCTTCCTCCACCCTCCCCAATCTGTTTGGAGAGCTAGGACTTTTCGATCAAATTGTCTTTCAACAAGATTTTGGAAGTCATGAAATTTTTGGAAAACTTCGGACTTATGCTTAATGAGGTAGATCCATGTGAATTTACCGAAATCATCTATAAAACTCACATAGTGTTTCTTTCTACCTACAGTTTCAACGGCAGGACCCCAAACATCATAGAAGATAAGTGCCAATGGAAATTTTGATTCACTCATAGACTGAGGATATGGTAGCTGGTGACTTTTGCCCTTTTGGCATGTGTCACATACAAAATTTATTTTCATCATTGCTAACACATGGGAATTTATTCTCACTAACGATCTTCCTAACAACAATGGAAGATGGGTGACCTAGACGTCGATGCCACAAGTCTGAAGATGGCTTGGTGGCACTTAGCACATGCTTTGTGACATTCCCCCCGATGTGTTTGAGAGGATAGAGACCTCTCCTACCCTTGCCGCGAAGTAGAACCCTCTTCGTTTCCAGATCCTTGACAAGAAAAAAATGAGGGTGAATTTCGACGAAAGTGTCATTATCAAGAGCAAGTTTACTTGCAGAGATCAAACTTTTGGTGGCCTCCGGAACATGAAGAACGTTATTTAGATGAAGTTCACGATCTAGGGTATAAATAGTTGTATGACCAACATGATTAATCGCCATACCTGAATCGTTTGCGGTGTGAATCTGCTCATTGCCGGTGTACCTCTCCCGGACTGTGAGCTTCTCTAGATCACCGGTGATATGGTCAGTTGCACCACTATCCATATACCAGTTTGTATCTATGCCGTATTGCGGAGCAGCAATGTTCGCCGAGCGCTCTTCCCCTCCCTGGTAGGCGGAGTCGTACCGCTTCCAGCACTTCCAAGCAACATGCCCAACTTTGCCACAGATCTGGCACGTTGGTTTGGCAGCGGAGTTGTTGTTGAAGCCGCCGCCGTTTCCTCCTGAATTGCCACGGCCACCACCGCCGTTGGGCTTGTTGAAGCTGCGGCCACGGTCACCACCGCCGCCAGTTTGTTTGTTGTTGAAGGCGCGGCCGCGGTCACCACCACCGCCGCCGCCGTTGCCGTTCTGCTTGTTGTTGAAGTTGTTGAAGCGCCCGCGTGATGCAGCGTTGGCGGAGGACTGGGAAGCTCCCGCGCGAAGGTCCATGCGCGTCTCGAAGCTCAGAAGCTGCGAGTATAGCTCCGGGACAGTCACATGTTCGACCCGTGAGCACATGGCAGAAACCACGGGATCGAATTCTTCCTCCAGCCCGGCAAGGATGTGTGAAACCACATCTTCTTCGTCCACCTTTTTTCCTGAAGCCATCAACTCATCACAAAGAGTTCTGATCTTACCAACGTACTCCGTAATGGTGGAGTTGCCCTTCTGAAGATTCGCCAGTGCGATCCTGACGTTGACAGACCGCGCTCGGGTATGCAAGGTGAGCATCCCTTGCACTGTTCCACAGCTCCGCTGCGGTGTGGCAAGTTACCACTTGGATGGCCATCTCACGAGGTAGCGTAGTCAGCAGATAGGAAAACACCTGCTGATCACGAGCATACCAGGTGCCAAACTCAGGGTTGGCGGCCTTCGACTTGGTCTTGCCGTCGCTGCTGGTCACCTCGATCGTCGTGGGAGGCACTTCTTGCTCCAGATTGAGGAAGCCCGCCATCTGCGCCCCCTGATGGCAGAGAGGACGGTGGCGCGCCAGAGAGCTTCGTTTCCCTTCGATAGTTTCTCTGTGGCGATGTGTGCAAAGGGAGATGAGGGGAACGTATTTGTGGATGAGCTCGCCATGGATGAATCTGAGGTAGGCTCTGATTACCATGTAAGATTGCGAGGTATTGATGTGAAGCGTATGCCTCCTGACAGGGACGTATGCGTGTTATATATCCAACAGATTTACAAGGATGCGGCAGGTGGTTAAGTCTTGACCCCTAGTGCAAGCTATACATGGATATCTACTAGCACCGGCTCCTCTAACCACCTGCCTTGATACACAACATAACACACATGTACACACATCTACAATCGTGACAATGTCATGTTACAATGCAAGTCCATCATCTAACAGTGCCACGTTCCCATGTGCTAGTGCTGCCGAGTAGCCATTACAAATCCCAGTGCCCACGTCCATTTTTACTTGCTTTACGGTTTTATGCTTGAAGTATGAATTGACTACCCATCATTATTTGCCTACCCTCTACTTGGGCTTCTCATTTGTACAAGCCTCCTTCTCCTTCCCTCTAATCTTTAACCATATCGTAGTTCTTAGCTTATACAGATACTTTAATTACTTGCTCAGCCCATAGAGCCTAGATTGATTGACAACCAAAATGATGATAGTGGTGTCCATTTGCTAGCTTGTTGCACTATCCATTTGTTTGGCTTGGGACTGGGAGACATGGGGACAAGCAGATGTGCAATTCCACATAACTAGACTTAGGTATGACAATAGAATGGTAAATCGGCTTTCTTAGACATAGGTCCTATGCAGACAATATGCCCGTCTTTATAAGTATAGCTATAACAGCAAGTTGTCCAACAAACGCCAATTAGGGTAGCACTTCGTCCAGGTGGAGTCATCTGCAAGCCTTCCCGACCGCTGCATCCTGCGCCTGCTACTGGCGCAGATCGTCGACATCGGTCTCTCCATCATCAAAACCTAGGAAATCGTTGGGATCACCATCCCACTTGACGGTGACCACGACGAGCCGGAGCACATCCCGCACGTCCACGGGGTCTGGGTGGACAACACTCACCCGTGCGCATGCAACAGGGTCCACCACCACGACGACTACATGCCTCCTCCCTCACCACCCGCGGGCGACAACGGCGGCGTCGGTGCCGACAGGCAGTCCCCGCTCTTCCACGAGCCCCACACGCCCATCCTCGGCCACGACGATGTCGTCATTGACATCAGCAGCGACGACGGTAGCATCAACTCCATCACCTCCATCTTGGACGGCGTTACGGTGGAGAACTCCTTCTCTGCCCTGGCCGTCGACGTTGAGGACGATGAACCACCCCCGGATAGCATGCTGGGTACGAATAGACACCCTCATCGATCCTCCGTTAATACTGTTTCACTCCTTCCTTCATCTAATGTGCCTACATCTCCCATCGCATGACTAGCCGGTGATGAATGAGACCACGAGATCGTTGCTCACCGCCTCTGGGCCAGCGACAAGCGCGAGGCTGACCTCACACAGACCCTGCATCGCAGCCGCCGCATTGCTGGGATTGAGGGGCTCGCCTTCATTGACATGACGACCAAGGCCATCAGAGCTAAGGCCAAGAAGATCGACATCTCATCTGCACCCAGCGGCCTCGCCACGGCCATCAACGCCGCGGGACTAGCTGATCCTGCGAGCATCCCCTCTGACGACACGGCGGGCCGGCGGCACTGTCACTCATTGCAGTTCAGTGTGGCGCCACGGCGGAGGATGTCCGTGAGATTGCTGCGGTGGCCACCCCGGAGCCATGATCTGCTGCTACAGCCTCCCTGGCCGATCGCCATCACGCACGCTTCCCTTCGTAGTTCAAAAACTAGAGGACCCCCCGACCATCGGTATTGATCTTGCACTGCACGATGGGGATGTTTCTGTTTCATACCTTCCTTGTGTAATGATTGTGATGCTGATGCAGTGATTGTCCTATGCATTGCTGTGTGAAGGATGCAATGCATCTCAAATTCTCAATACGGGAAAGCTAATTTCCAGTTTGAATTGAATTGTGCACACCCTACACATCGATCGTATTTGATATATTAACAAATGATTGCTCTGTCTGTCTTTGAATTATACCACGTATAGTAGTATGCCTCCCGATCCTATGCCACACCGCTAAGTGCATACTGGATCCAATCAAATCTACTCGTAGTGCACTGCCTTCTTCAGCTCGACTACATGTCTCTCTCCTGTAACGCCGGGCCAACTAGTTTGTGCCACTTATAATGACACAAAAATGTACCACTATGTGTACATTAGTCATTAGGCCAAGCCCACTATGTGTACTCTAATGGGAGCACCGCAGACCCAATTCGTCAATTCAGTGCTTAGGGGCTAAGTTCATTCCATATGGGGCAAATTGATAATGGTTGGTGAAGACATCTAGCTAATTACAGCCTTACCCTTAAATGTGAAAACCACCACATTGAAGGCTTCGTCATCAGAAAACATGGTTTTACGATTATTTTTTTTACAAGAAACATTGCATCTACGGTAAGCTTTTGGCATAAGACATTGATCGACAGATTGGAGCATTTTGAGCTTGTTTATGATAGGTGGGTCTCACTTTTGCCGATGTTGCATAACGGTTCGATCTAGACAGCATTAGACGGAGGATTTGTCTAGATTTACAAAAGAGACTCTGTAATTTTACAAGAACACCCTTCAATTGAAATACCAGAAAGGCAATTGCCCAAGCACGCGAGCAGCAGCACAAAGCACAACACCGCGAGGAGGCGCACCATCTGGATCTAGGAGCAAATGTCTGCGGCGCAGCAAGCCGTCACATTTGCATCCGCACCTTGGGCGAGGCACTGAGCTAGCCGTGCTGAGCATCGTAGGCCCTGCTGGTCACGCCATTGCGTGTATGGGAAGACGAAGGTGTAGAAGAACTCATCGTCACCGCGAACATGGTCGGAGCATGCGAAAGAGGCCGCCACATCCGCCGCTACTCCGGTCGGTGCGCTCGCCGACCTCCTCGTGTGGCTGCTGCCCAGTTGTCGTGTGTGCGTGGGTGCGCCTATGCGTGCTCGTGCATCGGTGGACAGGAGGATCTCCCATGCCTGCTCCGCTGCGGGCTGGAGGTGACCGAGTGATGTTGGGCATCATGTTGGTCGCCGGTCATCGTGGAAATAGAAAGGTCCGACCACACCATAAATGCAGTCCAACAAAAGAAATTATAGAAATATATCTTCAAACCTCAAATCAATCCAGATCAATGTCCAGCTGAAACACGGGGTCTATTTCATTCGTTCGTGCAGAGCCATCAGTGTCTTCACCGTTTGTCTCCATATCACTATCAATATCTTTAGCTTCCAGTTCAGCCTTCAACTTCTCATCATTGACAGCCGGATTGGGCCTTTCAGTGTAAAACGCCTGAGGGCCAGTTGGATGACTAGACTCACTAAAAACGCCGCGATCCTTCCTTGGAACATGGCCTCCACTTAGACCTTCCGTTGTGCCAACAGACTCATCAACATGGGACCAAAGTACTGAATCGTCATTGTCGGTAGCTTCATTTTGATGAACCAATTCAGCAGACATCAACCCATTCATTATCCCATTGAAATTCTTCTAGGATAAGGTGCATTAGCCCTCTTTCCTTTCGAACCTTGCTCATGTATGTTTTAAAACATAGTTCTCATTTGCCGGTTGTAAGAGACACATCCTATCTTATCCAATCTCTTATACTCCAAGAGGTTTCTTCCTTTGGTATGGATCTAGCAAAATCTTTTGTGAGAATTTGCTGCAATTAGGTACCAAACCATCCAATTGCTAGTTACTTACATGAGAAAATGTACTTCAATTGCCGTTTACTCCATGAAACATTCACCCTCCGTCCACTCATAATCAACAACATAAACTAATGAGCTCTCAGCCGGAAGATCCACCGAACAACTACAAAAATCAGCAAGTAGAAGCTGAAACATAGAGTCAATAAGCTAAACTAAGAGCTGCAACAATATATATATTTACGGGGACTTTATCAAGGTTTTCATTGCCATTTGCCTCATGAAAAATTCACCCTTTGTCCACTCATAATCATATTGGTTTGTAGTTCATCATCGATCACCATCTTCCATAACACATCATTCAACATTGAACGCAACCGTGTAGCTAGTCTTCGGTTACTCTAGCTAGTCAATGTCTTGACACGCCCATCTATGTGTACTCTAGGACGACGATAAACTCATAGTACTGCTCGCCAGTGTGCACAATCAAGATAAGAACTCGAGATGAGCAAACATCAATCAGTCCGCAGCCTCAAACTGCCATGCAAAATCCAAATGGCCTGGTGATGTCATGATGACCAAATCTATATGTCGACCCTCCCCCCCTCCCGTTACAGTGTAAACAATTTGTATTGCTAGTCAATTATCACAACAATATCTCCCATTATGACATCCCAAGTTTGTTACATCTCATGTGTTCCAAATGATTGTTAACTAACTAAGGATACATTGGTTGTGTGCATCATGATAATGCGGAGGCCAGGGTGATCCCCTTTCGGGAAAAATAATCCAATTCAAGATACATGAATGAACCCAGAGCTCTCGAGGTTCTTTACGAACTAAGTTTTGATATATTAAAAGAATTGGGTACGACAATTCAACTTTATTAATTAAACGAATATGTTAAAATAAATTTTAAAACCCAAAACAACATGATCAACAAAGAATGATGCAAACTCAAGATTTACATTAGATATCTCTAAAAATTGGCATCTTTAGCTCCTCCATTCACAACTGTATGTGAACTAATATGTAAAATAACACTCCCTACATTCCTAAATATATGGTGTATAGTTTTTGGCACGGAAGTTAAAGAACGGATGTGGACTGAAAATTTCACAAGTTTTGGGAGAGATTTCACCTGACTAATTGACATGAGAAAATAGAGGAGCTTGCCTAATATAAGTAAATGTAATCAAATTTCTAAAAAAAACATCCAAATGAGTGGTGCAACGCAAGACACCTTATATTTTGGATGTTTTCTCAAAAATCTATACACCTTATATCAAGGAACGGAGGGAGTATATTTTCTTGTGTCTGTAATTTGTCCAGACTTGAAGATTTTTGCATGCATCACGTGGACACATCCTACTTACTATATAATTACATGTATATTTCAATTATTTGTGTATACGCAATTTTAAAAATCATTTTTATTGAAAAAAGTGTCAAAATGGATTATTTGAAAATTTTAGTATATGTCAGCGTTATGCCCTCTCCTCGACAAGTGGGCCATCTATTTTTCATCACTGACTCGGCACCATCTCTTATTTATCGAGGAAGCCGCACCCAGACAGTGATTAGGCGTTCTGTTGCACTGGGATATATCCAGCGCTATCATGCTTTTATTTTAACAACATGCCTGCAAAAATGATACTTGAGTTCCTCGAGGAAATGATGGAGTCAAGGCGATGGGGCCTTTTGACACCTGCATGTGCAAATATTTGCTACCTCCTCATCCTATAACCCTATCTATTAGATGCCTCCAAGCAAAAATGAGATTAGAAAAACGGAAGTTTCCATGCCCCCATTCATGAATTCTACAATTAGGAAAATACAAATAAAATGGGGTGCCATAACTGCTTGTTTCAAATGGTTTTATTCACCATTCGTTCAATCATTTATACAGTGATACATTCATATGTCCGTTGATATGATGTTAAAACCAGTTAAGGCAGTACTTCATTAACTTTAAGTTTTGAACATTTTAGGTTAGCTTGTCTTAAAAGGTCTCAACGCCAGATTGAGAAGCTAAGTTATGATCCACATTAAGTCTCATTTATTAATTTATTTTTAAAATAGAGGAGAAATCCCATATATGAAGAGCACGCACAAAGCAAGTGCCTATTTGTGAGTGATTCGAAAGAGCGAATATAAGCAAATCAAGCAATAAGCAAACACCTATTACCAGTATAAAAGTTGCTCGAGCGAAGGCCCTCCAAGGCCCAATCAACGGACATGTGGATTCATGTTGCACGAATTTCCATGTTCATCCTAATCATATCTAATATAAAGAAATGAGATTGTCTGCAAAACTATTTATAAAAGTGTGTTCTCAATCAAAATTATTATAAGAGTTGTATTTGAATACCCAAAGGTTTAAGTTTCAATATGCAATACGAAGTTCTTTAACTTGTTTGTAGAACAAAATGATAACATAGTTGGAGGTGGTGATCGCGATTCGCAAGAAAGCCGCACCAAATTATGCAACAAGGCCTAACGTTCAAGTCCTGCTGCAAGTGGCAAAGAAGGTGAGCCTCAGACGAGCAACTACTCTGATTTGTCGGAGAACTGAAGTGGACCGACCAGTATAGATACTGTAATTAGAATCAGCTGGAAGAGAAAACACGGTGGATTTAGCATACCCTCTTGTTTCGAATGGTTTTGCTGCCCATTCGTTCAATTATTTATACAGTGGTAAATTCTTATGTCGGCTGATATGATGTTGAAATCAGTTAAGGCAGTACTTCATTAACTCTAAGTTTTTCCATGTGTGACTGCCATTCCACACCTTTATTTCGGTGGATTGTTGTATCATGCAACATCTGGAACTTCATCTACTCAATGAAGATGGTGAGTCGACTCTATGTGATTGGCATCCCTCATCCACTATCCTCTATATGGGGGATTGGGGGTGTTCCACCAGCCATCGGACACTACCACTGGTGGAAAAAAGGCCTTTGGTCGCGGTTCGCAACTGCCATTAGTCGCGGCTGCGCAACCGCGACCAAATAAGCGCGACTAAAGCCCCCCACCTTTAGTCGCGGTTGCTTAAGAACCGCGACTAACGGCCCGTCCACGTGGGCGCCAGGCGGCCGTCGGGGCGGAGGACCTTTAGTCGCGGTTCTTCGCCAACCGCGACTAAAGGCCGCCAGAGTTTAGGGTTTTAGCCCCCTAAACCTGTTTTCTGTTTAATTTGTATTGTTTTATTTCTTTTGTGCTTTATTTTAATTTTGAAGGAGTTTCATATATTCTACGGTACTACATACATGCATATGAATGTACAATTTCAAATAAATTTGAAATTAGAACCAAAAGAATTCAAGAGGAATATACAATATATATTCAATATCATCGGATGACCATATACAATTTTGAACAAGTTTCCATACATGATTTAATCCATATAAAGTTCTACGTCCTCGTAATAGTGTTCTCCTTTAGGATGGAGGACTTCCCTGCTGAACCATCCAGCTAGTTCCTCTTGAAGTGGTCGGAAGCGAGCTTCTGGACTAAGCATCCACCGGAGGTTATTCCTCTGAGCATTGGTATCACTCGGAACCCGCTCAGAGGTGTATCTCCGGATCATCTCACAGACATAGTATCCACATAGATTGGTCTCCGGTGGCTGAATATCCCCAGCATTCTTAGGCTTTAACCTTTTGAATTCTAGCTCTTTTTTGAATTCACCGACCTTTGTATCTACGAACCGTCTCCAAACCCTACGAGGCAAAGAAAATTAAATGAACAAGAGAGTTATTAGTTACTTGATATTAGGAAATGAACGAAATAGGCCGATCGATATAGAGCGCAAATGAATGAAAATAATTACTTCGCAGCATTCTTCTCATGTCGCCCCAAAGCTTTGGATCCATATTCGAGAGTCGTGGACGAGACATTACGAGGTGTTAACTTTAATTACTAGCAGAATCCAGTGGAACTGCGGACACGATACATGCACAAGACGTCATGCATAACTCATCGATTAGCCGCCACATACCATGCATGGAGTAAACAAAGAGAATGTGCTCAAGACGAAACACTCACCCAAAATGGTAAGGAAATAGAATATCACTTTTGAGTTCCTGCTTTGTAAGAAACGCCACAGTCTGCCTCCACGTCGGCGGGGTGACGCTTCAACACATGTCCATTAACGATGTGTGGGTCAATGAACCCAACATCATGGATGTTCCTTACTCGCATTCCTTAATCTTCATTCTGCATGTATAATAGCGGACACAACAATATAGTTAGGACATATATATAGTGCAGGCAATATGAACGAGATGGGGTAGAAATTAATAAATCACTTACGTAACGTAGCAACCGATGATAGATTTGTCGAGCTCGCGCAGATTGAAAAGCTGGAACAATTCACTCAAGGCAATTTGTACATAGTAATGTTTGAATTGATGCTCATGTCTAACTTCCGCATAAATATATTCTTTGGCGTTTTTATTTTTATGTAACCCTTGTACCAATTCAGCAGACCTTTTATTTGGTCGTAGATCCTTTTCTCGCAGCAGCTCGACGAGAGGCCCATTCTTGACATATGTAATTACTACCTCCTTCATCGGCGCCTCATCAAGGCCTAATAGTTCACGAAGAGTAATACCTAAGTTGGCGCTTGTTCTCGCACTCGTTCTACCAATCCTGTGTTGCCGCAGCTTGTATGATCTCGGGGCATCCGGACGAAGGCTTCCACTATAAGCGGGCAATCGATTGTTTACTTTGTTCCCGAGCTGGGCAACTTGTTTCCGCTTTTTTACTTTCGCCTTCTCCGCTCTTTGTTCTCCTTGAACATGAGTGCCTGCCTGCAAGTTCACGTGCATAGTCGTTAGGCGATTCTTCGCGGCTTGGGACGGTGTGCTCAAAATGACTTAGCCCACTTCTTTTGCTCATCGAAAATACTGGCTTGGGCTCGGGCTCTCTTTTCTTCTTGCAGTCCGCCTTCCATTTCTCCAAATCAGCAGCAGCGTCAGCGCCGACTTCCTCGGCACTACGCTCCCAAGGCCTTGTGGGGAGAGGCTTGATGATGGCTCCGGTACCTTTGTGGTCTTAGGTACATAAGGGTCCGGGTTAATAATCCAGACTGCTTCGCTTTTTGCCGAGGTGGATTGGGGCGGCGCTCGATCACCCGCCGGACGAGGATCGGGGCGGCGGATGATCACCCGCCGGACGTTAGGATCGGGGCGGCGTCGGCTGATGTGACGGCGGTGTAGGTGAACCGCCACCACCACCACCACCACCACCACCGCCACCGCCACCACCACCACCGTAGGGGGTGGACTTGTTGTCCTTGGCGCCTCGCTGAAACTTGATAAACTTCTTTTGCCATAGAATGTAATGGCGCTTGACATCTCCAAGTCTTTTCTCCCCTTGGTGTAGCAATGTCAATCTCCGTGTCCTCAAACCCTTGGACTATGTCCTCCACCGTGACACGAGCATAGCCATCTTGAATGGGGTTGTTGTGGTGGAGTGCTCGAGTAAACATGGTAAAGCACTGCCGATGGCTACCTTCATGGACATGTTCCCGATAGGATAATACAGATGACATTCTTTCATCTCCTTTATATCGCCCACGGGTAGCGAGGAGGCTCCGGTGCAGTAATTTCACCACCGAGGCTCCGGTGCAGTAATTTCGATCACCGAGGCTCCGGTGCAGTAATTTCGATCGTCGGTGCATCTGCACCAGCCGGTGGGGCCTCCGTGGAAGCCACGCTGCTTCTCCGCTGCTGGCTTCCGAGATCCGCCGGATGATCTTCATGCTGCACCCGAGCTGCATCTCTTTCGGCTACTAGTACACTCGTGGTTTTCTTCATCACATCCATTTCCGATGCCAACCGCGCCACAACATCTGCTTCCCGATCCATCTTTCTCTTACGGCTTCAGAATCGTCACGGGTCATCGCTCGGGGAACCCTATTTTCCACGGAATGTGCCCCATGCCTCGTACACGCCCTCCGTGTTCGGGATTCCCGAGGGCTTTTGTCGTGCGTCGTTCTCTCTGTTGAACTTGATCTTCCCTGTTGAGCATCCTTCATTGCGCCAATAAGGGCTTGGGTGGGTTTAATTAATTTGCCCGGTAAACACACTCCCCTGTCTCCGGGTTCAGCGTTCCCCATGCCCGCATTCACCAGCTTTTGGCCCTTGGGTCCCATCCTCCGTACTGGACGGATTCCTCGCGCCTCAGCTCGTTCTCCATCTTCTCCAACCTAGGCACCCAAATGCGATACCCTCCTGGCCCCATAACATGATTGTACTCCTTCTTAGCCGATTTTCCTTATTTTTTCGATATTTGAATGAACTGCTCCGATTTCTTTTGCTTCACAAATTCTGGCCAATCATGTTTCAGTTTCTCATATTGTCCTTTGAAATCCGGAGTCTTGTTCTGCTTGACAAAGTCATGGGCTAGATTTTGCTTGAATTTCCGGAATGCGTCGACCATCTTATGAAGAGCGAACTGTTTGACTAGCCTCCTCCTCTCCTTGTTTTCCTCAATCTTGTTACCCTCCTCATCGAATTTGTTGTATTCCGGAGGTAGAACGAAATGTTCCATAAGCTTCTTGAAGCAATCTTTTTTGTTCTCTTATCGACAAAAGTGAAACCATCAATTCGTGCCTTCTTTGGCTCATTCCACTCTGACGGTGATCGAGACGTTGTCTCTAACAATGGCTCCGCATTGGTGACAAACTTGGTGGCGTTCTTGCGGGGCTCCAGCTGCCTGCCGGTTGCCTTCGTCGACAACCTCGATGGTGCATGTTTCTCCTTGTTTCATCGTCTTGGTTGCGCCACGCTTTGACGACGTACTCGATTGTTTCGACGATCCGGCCGAGGGCTAAAATAAGAAAGAGAGTCGCGCGCGTTAGTACACACATATTTATTCAAATCAGTTAGTTTGTATCACCAGAGGCTCAATGTATATATATACCTCGGCGCGGAGGTGGTTGCTACTTCCATTTGAAGATCGCCGTTTATCGACGCTTGTTCGACATCACCTTGTCGACGGCGCCTTCATCTTCACCGTCAAGGTTCAGATAAGAAGAGATATCATCTTCTTCTTCTCCGGTCGGCACATATAGAATATCGCCGTTTATGATGCGAACATATGTGCTTCACCGTCCGGATCATAGTTGTCCATAATCGGGTCAGCTCTATCGTCCGCCATTATGTCAGTCCTGAAAACATGTAGTAAAAACAAATTAATTAAGTGAAGAAGGGGGGCGGTGGCGGTGGCGGTGGCGAAAGGGCGGTGGCAAAAGGAGGGGGCGAGGAAGGGGTGGGAGAGGGTGTCGCGGTAGAGCGCGAGACGGGGCGGCAGACGACGGCGTCACGGAGAGGGAGGCGAGGACAACACACATGTATAACCCTCGCCGCCCCCTCTCGATCCCAAAAAAAAACACCGCGGAGTTTTACTTTTTTTGTTGTTAATTATCAAGTTTTATATACGTTTTTTTGGTTAATTATCAAATTTTACGGTTTTTTTGTTAATTATCAAGTTTTAAGTTATTTACCGTTTTTGTTAAACTAATTAACTAGTTAAAATTAAAAAGAACAAAAAAAAGAAAAAAAAGAAAATATTCCGGTGGCCTTTTTTCTTCCTTTTTTTTGTTTTTCATCTGTTTTTCTTTTGTTTTCTTCTTCCTTCTTTCTTCTTCTTCCTTTTTCCTTTTTCTTTCTTCTTCTTCTTCCTTTTTCTTCTTCTTTCTTCTTCTTCTTCTGTGGCCAGAGGAGGGCAGTGTGGCAGGGCTGGCGGCGGCGGCGGGCGGGCAAGGGCGCAGGCACGGGCGGGCAGGCAAGGCGCAGGCACGGCGGAGGCGGCGCCACTCGGGACGGGCGGCGGCGCGGGCTTCGCGTCGGGCGTGGGCTTCGGCGTCGGCGTCGGCGTCGATCGGCGTCGAGGCAGCGCTCAAGCGCCGAGAGAGGAGAATGGGAAGTGGCAAACTGCTAAGTGCAGATTTATAGACGCACCTTTAGTCGCGGTTGGGGAGGCGGGCGCGACTAAAGGTACCCTTTAGTCGCGTCCGCCTCCCCAACCGGGACTAAAGGGTTTTGTTGCTTTTCTCACAGAAAAGACCCTTTAGTCACGGTTGGGGACAACAACCGCGATTAAAGGGTACCTTTAGTCGCGTCCGCCTCCCCAACCGGGACTAAAGGGTCTCTTTGAACTGGCGCCAGGCGGTGGGATGTTTAGTCCCACTCGCTAGCCGAGAGGCTTCGACAGTGGTTTATAAGCGGCTGCGCCACCACTTCGAGCTCCTCTCAAATGCAAAGCTTACGGGCCTATTCATTACTATGAGCTCAGGGCCTATTGGGCCTTCTGGGGCTGAATCTGGCCCATTAATGGGTTTCTAGTCGATTCAGCCGTGGTGGCCCAAAGAGGGTGGCATATTTTTTATTTTTGCCTGTTTTTTGTTTTCATTTTTGCTTTATTTATTTTGTTTTGTTTCTACTTACAACAAAAAACTTATTTATTTTATTTTATTTTGTTTCTAATTACTTATTTATTTTACTTTATGATAATTATTTTTGCTATTAAAGTTTCTAATTACTTATTTATTTATGTTATTAAAATCTTAAAAATACAATTATATATCAAAAAATCAGAAAATAAAACTAATTCATTTTAAATTCTTGTTTTTCTTCTGCTTTTTTCTTCCTTTTTCTTCTTTTTTTCTTCATTTGTTTCTTCCTTTTCTTGTTTTTCTTCTTTTTTTCTTCCTTTCTTCCTTTTCCTTTTTTCTTCTTTTTTTCTTCATTTGTTTTTTTTTCTTATGTTTTTCTTCTGCTTGTTTTTTTCTTCTGCTTTTCCTTTTTTCTTCTGCTTTGTTTTTTCTTCTGTTTTTCCTTTTTCTTCTGCTTTTTTCTTCTGTTTTTTCCTTTTCCTTCTTTCTTCTTCTTCCTTTTTCCTTTTAAAATCAGAAAAATAAAACTAATTCATTTTAAAATCTTAAAAATACAATTATATATCAAAAAATCAGAAAAATAAAACTAATCCCTTGAAGGTTTGACAAAAGGTTTGATACATCATTCAGTTCATCGACCAAATACAAAGTTTGGTACAATAAATTATTACACATCAATTCTTCCCTTGTGTCCTCGCTTGCTTACGATTGTGCGTATCCATGGAGCATCCTCATCATTTAACTTAATGCTTGGGTCGGTGTTCACTTTGAAGGGCGGAATTTCAGCAAACATATTATAATCTTCCGACATGTCTGTCTTGTCCTCCACTCCCACGATGTTTCTTTTCCCCGAAAAACAATGTGGCGCTTTGAATCATCGCATGATGTATTGATCGTTTTCTTATCTTTCCGCTTTCCTCGGTTTGCTACTCATGTCCTTCACATAGAAAACCCGAGCGACATCTTTCGCTAGGACGAATGGTTCGTCAAGGTAACCAAGATTGTTGAAATCCACCATTGTCATTCCGTATTGCTGGTCCACCTTTACCCCACCTCCTGTTAGCTTGAACCATTTGCACCGGAACAAAGGGACCTTAAAGGAGGGTCCATAGTCAAGTTCCCATATCTCCTCTATGTAACCATAATATGTGACCTTTTGCCCATTATCGGTTCTTTGCATCAAAGCGGACACCACTGTTTTGGTTGGTGCTCTTTTTATCTTGGGCGATCGTGTAAAATGTATTCCCATTTATCTCGCACCCTTGGAAAGTCGTTATAGTCGAAGATGGTGTCTTGGCCAACATGTACAGCTGATCTACAACATCATTGTCATTCATTAAATGTTTTCTCAACCAACTGCCGAAAGTCTCCATGTGGGCCTTCCTAATCCAGATTCAGCTTCCCGGGTTGTCGAACGTAAAATATTCTTGTGTTTCTCAAAGTACGGAGCCACCAAGCTGGAATTGGTCAAGATGTGGTGTGCTTCATCGAGAATGGCCATCCATACATATCGTTGATTTCCTTCCGATCGTGCCTTTTCCACTTAGTCTCCCCTCGTGCGCGATCGAGGAAGACCAATCGGCTTAAGGTCGAGGAACAAAGTCAACACAAAACTCAATTACCTCCTCATTTCCATAGCCCTTGGCGATGCTTCCTTCTGCCTAGCACGTTCTGAACATATTTCTTTAATACTCCCATGAACCTCTCAAGGGGAACATATTGTGTAGAAATACAGACCGAGAACGAAAATCTTTTCGACTAGGTGAACCAGGAGGTGCGTCATAATATTGAAGAAGGATGGCGGAACACCAACTCGAAACCGACAAGACATTGGATCACATCGCTCAGAACCGTGGTAGAACTTCGGATTGATTACCTTCGAGAGATTGCATTGAGGAATGCACATAGCTTCACAATGGCTACTCGAACATTTTCGGCAGGAGCCCCTCAAAGCAATCGGAAGCAATTGCGTCATAATCACGTGGCGATCGTGAGACTTCAGGTTTTGGAACTTTTTCTCCGCCATGTTTATTATTCCCTTTATATTGGGCGAGAATCCAGACGGGACCTTCATACTGCTCGGGCATTCAAAAAGATGACCTTCTCTTCTTTGGTCGAGCGTAGCTGCACGACCTTGAAACCATTCCGGATGCGGTCATCGTGGTCTTTCAAACGTTGCTGGTCTGCCGCCGCTTCCTTTGTATCATTTGTCTTCCCATACACGCCCAAGAAGCTTAGGAGGTTCACGCAAATATTCTTCGTAACGTGCATCACGTCGATTGCAGAGCGGACATCTAGGACTTTCCAATATTCTAGCTCCCGAATATAGATTTCTTCTTCCACATGGCTGCGTGCCCGTCGGCTCCCTTCGAACTGATTGTCCGCCAGACCCTTTCCAAAGATGACTTTCAAATCCTTGACCATATCAAATACCTCAAAGACCACCGGTCGTTCCGCAGAGCTTCGCCGGTGATCTGCCTTGCCGTTGTAATGCTTGCCTTTCTTTCTTCATCGGATGAATTTTCGGAAGAAATCGACGATGCCCAAGGTACACGTTCTTCTTACAATTTGGCAAATGTACACTTTCAGTCTCATGTAAGCGGTGCGTGCATGCATTGTATCCCTTATTTGACAGTCCGAAGGTTACTAAGAGCAGGCCAATCGTTGATGGTTACGAAAAGCAACGTCGAGGTCAAATTCCTCTTGTTTGTGCTCATCCCACACACGGACACCACCCCACAGCTGTAAAAGTTCATCAACTAATGGCCTTAGGTACACATCGATGTCGTTGCGGGTTGCTTGGACCTTGGATGAGCACGGCATCATAATGAACTTCCGCTTCATGCACAACCAAGGAGGAAGGTTGTAGATGCATAGAGTCACGGGCAGTGCTATGGCTGGAGCTCGCCGCCGCCAGGATTCATGCCATCCGTGCTTAGAGCAAATCTTATGTTCCTTGCGTCACCGCAAAATCTTTGAACCATCTGTCGATCTTTCTCCATTATGCTCCATCTGCGGTGTGTCTCAACTCCCCGTCCGACTTACGGTCCTCTTTGTGCCATCGCAACAACTTGGCATGCTCTTTGTTCCTGAACAGACGTTTCAACCGTGGTATTATAGGAGCATACCACATCACCTTGGCGGAACCCTCTTCCCGGTTTCGCCCTCAACATCGCTACCGGGTCATCGCCTCGATCTTATAACGCAATGCAAAGGCATACCGGCATTCATTCAAATTCTCGTATTCACAGCGGTAGAGGATGCGATCGTTGATGCATGCATGTATCTTCGTAACCTCTAAACCTAGAGGGCGATAACCTTCTTTGCTTCAGACGTCTTGGCGGGCAACTCGTTATCCTTTGGAAACATATTCTTCAACATTTTCAGCAAGTTTTCAAATGCCGAGTCAGCTACACCTGCCTCGCCTTCCATTTCAGCAAATCCAGATGTGTAGCCCAGCTTTTTCGACCATCATCGCATCCGGGTACAGCGCCTTTCGTGATCCTCTAACATGCGATCCAAATTCTCCTCTCCTTTTCGGTTTCAGGCGTCTCCGTGCATCAAGCAATGGTCCGACCAAGATCATCAACGGGATCATCACGTGCCTCTTCTTCACCTTCCCTTCACCTTCAAAGATCCTCCATGAAAGTATCACCGAAATGAGCAAGATAGCTTTCATCGATGAAATCATCCCTTCTTCATCTTCTTCCATTATAACCCCTCTTTCTCCATGCTTGGTCCAACAATTATAGCTTGGCATGAAACCCTTCAAGCGGATGCATGTGAACAACTCTTGAGGAAGAGTAACCCTTCTCATTCTTACAGATAACACATGGACAGATAACAAAACCCCCCCGCTTGTTCGCATTAGCCACTACGAGGAAATCTTTCAAACCCGTAGTGAACTCGCCGGAGAGTCGGTTACCGTACATCCATTGCCGATTCATCTGCATTATTATAATATAAAATATATAATTAACCATCATGCATTTGTTAAACTAACTAGCTACAAACAATATAAATTAAACAATGAACTACACACATGCATATTGACACATCAAAGGTTCATCAAGTTGCTAACCGCGATCGAAGAGTGTGGCTCCAACACTTCATGTCATGTTTGTTTCATGCTCTTGGGGCATTTCATCAAACACCTTATGTGCATAAGAGGAACCAAAAGCAAACCTACACCCACTTGTGAAGAGAATGGCTCCAAATGGCTAAGTGTTGGCTGCTGGATGGGTATATATAGGGAGGGCTTTAGTTGCGGTTGGCACGCAAACCGTGACTAAAAAGTGCCGAAAGGCCTTTAGTCGCGGTTGTCTGGCCAACCGCGACTAAAGCCCCTCACGCACCAGCTGGCCACCGAGCGCCTGGCCCAGGCCTTTGGTCGCGGTTCACCTCGAATCATGATTAAAGGTCCCATTAATCGCGTTCCTATAGCTTCGCGACTTATGGGGCTGGACGGAAGCCTGTTTTTCCACCAGTGTACGTATTGTCCATAGTGCTAGGCATTGCCGTACTTCATGATTCCAAGTCCCTATTGCCTCCCGATCCCAGAACACAACACTAAGTGGATACCGGATCCGATCAGATATACAAAACATATTGTCTTCTCTAACTCTAGTCTCCCTCCAGAAGAGTTAGGCGAACTAGTCTGTACCCCACTTTTATACTGCTGGGGTGAAGGCATGTGCTATTTAGCAGATAGCTCTGTTGGTGCCGTGCCCGATCGCTGTCTAGCCGTAGCTCTCCTCTCTGTCTTCTCTAGCCCGAACCAAGCAGAAGGGAGGAAGGAAGAAGACATAGGACACGGGAGGTTTTTTTTCCGGCGCTCGAACGCCACTTCCACGAGCACGAACAGAAGACAGAGGACACGGGAGGAAGGAAGAGAGCACGAACTGGTGCGGTCGGGCTCGTCGGGCGCGTCGCGTGAGCGCGGGACGTGTGGGGCGCCGAGGGATGCCAGGCATGTGTCGCCGGCGGAGAAGGAGCTCGGCGTATGTCGCCGGGGTCGTGACGGAGCACGGTGCGACCGACATCAATGCGCCAGGTCGGGTCCGTGGCGGTGCGACTGACGTCGATGCACCCGGTTAGTTCCGCGGGCTGGGTCACGGCCATGATGACGACAATGAAAGGAGTTGCAACAACTCCGGCGACGGCGAGATCATGGCTTAGGAGGAGAATGTTAGGAATAAGCCTATGTATTTTTCAGTAAGAGGTAAATTTTTAACATCCTCAATTTTAATACATTTTTCCTTCATAGATTTTTTTGCCTCTTGCATATCTTTATGACTGAGATATAAAATACGCCCCTTCTTTAGAGTGGCTTTAGTCGGTGGTTCAGGAAGAGTCCAATCATCATTATTTTTCAACATGTTATTCAATAATTTTCAGCTTGCCCAATAGTTCGTTCCCTGAAAACAAAACCAGCACAACTATCTAGGAAATCCTCAGAAGTATCGGTTAGTCCATTATAGAAGATATAAACTATTTCATTTTTCTAAAGAGGACGATCAGGAAAAGCATTAAGCAGTTGGAGAAGCCTCCCCCAAGTTTGTGGGAGACTCTTTTCTTCAATTTGCACAAAGTTAATTATTTCCTGTAAGGTGACTTGTTGCTTATGAGCAGGGAAATATTTTCCAGAGAAGTAATAAATCACGTCTAGGGACTACGCACACAACCAGGAGCAAAAGTATTGTACCAAGATTTAGCATAAACCTTTAATGAGAACGAAATAATTTGAGAATATAATAATAGCGAATTTTCTCATCATGAGCAAAAAGGGTAGCTATGTGCTACGTCTTGAGCTTGCGTTGGTTTTCCTTGAAGAGGAAATGGTGATGCAGCAATAGTAGCGTAAGTATTTCCCTCAGTTTTTGAGAACCAAGGTATCAATCTAGAAGGAGGCTCCTCAAAAGTCCCACGCACCTACACAAACAAACAAGAACTCGCAACCAACGCAATAAAGGGGTTGTCAATCCCTTCACAACCACTTGCGAAAGTGAGATCTGATGGAGATAATATGATAAGATAAATATATTTTTGGTATTTTATAATATAGATTGGAAAAGTAAAGATGCAAATAAAAGTAGATAGAAAGCTTATATGATTAAAGATAGACCCCGGGGCCATAGGTTTCACTAGTGGCTTCTCTCAAGATAGCATAAGTATTACGGTGGGTGAACAAATTACTATCAAGCAATTGATAGAAAAGCGAATAATTATGAGATTATATAGGCATGATCATGTATATAGGCATCACGTTCGTGATAAGTAGACCGACTCCTGCCTGCATCTACTACTATTACTCCACACATCGACCGCTATCCAGCATGCATCTAGAGTATTAAGTTCATAAAGAACATAGTAACGTATTAAGAAAGATGACATGATGTAGAGGGATAAACTCATGCAATATGATATAAACCCCATCTTTTTATCCTCGATGGAAACAATACAATACGTGCCTTGCTGCCCCTGCTGTCACTGGGAAAGGACACCGCAAGATTGAACCCAAAGCTTAGCACTTCTCCCATTGCAAGAAAGATCAATCTATTAGGCCAAACCAAACTGATAATTCGAAGAGACATGCAAAGACAACTTAATCACACATAAAAGAATTCAGAGGAGATTCAAATATTTCTCATAGATAAACTTGATCATAAACCCACAATTCATCGGATCTTGATAAACACACCGCAAAAAGAGTTACATCGAATAGATCTACAAGAAGATCAAGGAGAACATGGTATTGAGATTCAAAGAGGGAGAAGAAGCCATCTAGATAATAACTATGGACCCGAAGGTGTGTGGTAAACTACTCACAACTCATCGGAGAGGATATGGTGTTCATGTAGAAGCCCTCCATGGTCGATTCCCCCTTTGGCGGAGCGCCGACGAAGGCTCCAAGATGGGATCTCGCGGATACAGAAGGTTACAGTGGTGGAAATAGTTTTTCGTCGCCTATGATGTTTTCGGGGTACATGGGTATATATAGGAGGAAGAAGTAGGTCGATGGACGCCCGAGGGGCCCACGAGATAGGGGCGCGCCCAGTAGGGGAGGGGGGCGCCCTCCACCCTCGTGGCCGCCTTGTTTATTTCTTGACTTCCACTCCAAGTCCTCTGGATCACGTTCGTTCCAAAAACACGCTCCCGAAGGTTTCATTCCGTTTTGGAGTCCGTTTGATATTCCTTTTCATCGAAACACTAAAATAGGCAAAAAAAAAACAGCAATACGGGCTGGGCCTCCGGTTAGTAGGTTAGTCCCAAAAATGATATAAAAGTGTAAAGTAAAGCCCATAAACATCCAAAACGGTAATATAATAGCATGGAACAATCAAAAATTGTAGATACGTTGGACACGTATCACTATGTCATTCAACTTAGTAAGGTGTGCCACAACAGTTTTAGTTTTATAACCATGGAAAGGATCAGATTCAACCAAAGTAATTACCTCTGGGTTGACAGAGATTCATAATCCTTATCATCCATAAAGATAGGTGAAGTAGCAAACTTAGGACCAAATTTCATTCTAGCATTCAAGGATTTTACTTATACTTGCATAATAATTTCTCTAGATCATCTCTATCCTTACAAGCAAGAATATCTCTAGTTGTCTCCTCATTCATAACATAACCTTCCGGTACCTTTGGCAATTCATATCTAGGAGGGATAGCTCTAATAGGTGTTTTTAAGATTTTCAGGTTCAAGCTCATCGTCAGTTTCAACAATATCATGTTGTCTTACTCTAGCAATTTGTTCCTCAAGAAATTCACCTAGTGGCACATTATCCTCAAGCAAGGTACTAGCATCATCATAAGCATCATTCATAGCAGAAGTAGTATCATCAATAACTTGCAACATATCAGGATTAATAGCATGTGGTGGTGTTGTAAGCTTACTTATAACAGAAGGTGAATCTAAAGAGGAGCTGGATGACAGTTCCTTACCTCCCCTCGTCTTAGAGGGAAAAATCTTAGTCTTAGCATCCTTCAGATTCTTCATAGTGATAATTTGTTAATAATCCCAAGTGACTCAACAAATATAGTTATGCTCCCCGGCAACGGCGCCAGAAAAAGGTCTTGATAACCCACAAGTATAGGGGATCACAACAGTTTTCGAGGGTAGAGTATTCAACCCAAATTTATTTATTCGACACAAGAGGAGCCAAAGAATATTTGCAAGTATTAGCAGTTGAATTGTTAATTCACCCACACCTGGAGATTAATTATCTGTAGCAAAGTGATCAGTAGCAAAGTAGTGTGATAGTTTTGATAGTAGTAGCAATAGCAATACTAATGGTAATAGTGATAGCAATGATTTTGTAGCAAGTGCAACAATAATGATAGCAGTAGTAACTTAGCAAGAACAATATGTAGGAAAACCGTAGGCATTGGATCGATGATTTGTTGGATAATATTCATCATGTGGCCGTTATAATCTAGGGCGATATGGCACTAGCTCCAGTTCATAAATATAATGTAGGCATGTATTCCGTAAATAGTCATACGTGCTTGGAAAGAACTTGCATAACATCTTTTCTCCTACCCTCCCGTGGCAGCGGGGTCCTATTGAAAACTAAGGGATATTAAGGCCTCCTTTTAATAGAGAACCGGAACAAAGCGTTAACACACGGTGAATACATGAACTCCTCAAACTACAGTCATCACCGGGAGTGGTCCCGACTATTGTCACTCCGGGGTCGCCGGATCATAACACGTAGTAGGTGACTATAACTTGCAAGATCGGATCTAGAACATAGATATAGTGGTGATAACATAAAGGGTTCAGATCTGAAATCATGGCTCCCGGGCCCAAAGTGACAAGCATTAAGCATGGCAAAGTCATAGCAACATCAATCTCAGAACATAATGGATACTAGGGATCAAGCCCTAACAAAACTAACTCGATTACATACTGAATTGATACGTCCATTTTGCATCATGCTTTTATATTGATATTTATTGCGTTATGGGCTGTTATTACACATTATGTCACAATACTTATGCCTATTCTCTCTTATTTTACAAGGTTTACATGAAGAGGAAGAATGCCGGCAGCTGGGATTCTGTGCTGGAAAAGAAGCAAATATTAGAGACCTATTCTTCACAACTCCAAAAGTCCTGAAACTCCACGAAAGTTATTTTTGGAATTAATAAAAAATACTGGATGAAGAAAGTACCAGAGGGGGCCCACACCCTGGCCACGAGGGTGGGGGTGACCGCCCTACCCCCTGGACGCGTCCCCTGCCTCGTGGCCCCCTGGCAGCCCTCCGGTGACCATCTTCTGCTATATGAAGTCTTTTGCCCTGGAAAAAATCATAAGCAAGCTTTCGGAACGAGACACCACCGCCACGAGGCGGAACCTTGGCGGAACCAATCTAGGGCTCCGGCGGAGCTGTTCTGCCGGGGAAACATCCCTCCGGGAGGGGGAAATCATCACCATCCTCGTCACCATCGATCCTCTCATCGGGAGGGGGTCAATCTCCATCAACATCTTCACCAACACCATCTCCTCTCAAACCCTAGTTCATCTCTTGTATCCAATCTTTGTCCCAAAACCTCAGATTGGTACCTGTTGGTTGCTAGTAGTGTTGATTACTCCTTGTAGTTGATGCTAGTTGGTTTATTCGACGGAAGATCATATGTTCAGATCCTTTATGCATATTAATACCCCTCTGATTATGAACATGAATATGATTTGTGAGTAGTTACGTTTGTTCCCGAGGACATGGGAGAAGTCTTGCTATAAGTAGTCATGTGAATTTGGTATTCGTTCGATATTTTGATGAGATGTATGTTGTCTCTCCTCTAGTGGTGTTATGTGAACATTGACTACATGACACTTCACCATTGTTTGGGCCTAGAGGAAGGCATTGGGAAGTAATAAGTAGATGATGGGTTGCTAGAGTGACAGAAGCTTAAACCCTAGTTTATGCGTTGCTTCGTAAGGGGCTGATTTGGATCCATATGTTTCGTGCTATAGTTAGGTTTACCTTAATACTTCTTTTGTAATTGCGGATGCTTGCAATAGGGGTTAATCATAAGGGGGATTCTTGTCCAAGAAAGGGCAGAACCCAAGCACCGGTCCACCCACATATCAAATTATCAAAGTAACGAACGCGAATCATATGAACGTGATGAAAACTAGCTTGACGATAATTCTCATGTGCCCCCGGGAGCGCTTTTCTCTATATAAGAATTTGTTTAGGCTTGTCCTTTGCTACAAAAAGGATTGGTCCATCTTGCTACACCTTATTTACATTTGTTACTTGTTGCCTGTTATGAATTACCTTATTCAGTTCTTGTAGAGAGTACCTTACTGAAAACCGCTTGTCATTTCCTTCTGCTCCTCGTTGGGTTCGACACTCTTACTTATCGAAAGGACTACGATAGATCCCCAACACTTGTGGGTCATCAAGACTCTTTTCTGGCGCCGTTGCCGGGGAGGGAAGCGCCTTTGGTAAGTGGAACTTGGTAAGGAAAAATTTATATAGTGTGCTGAAATTTACTGTCACCTATTACTATGGAACATAATCGTTTGAGGGGCTTGTTCGGGCTATCTTCACCCCGACCAGTAGAGCAAAGATTTGGTCCTCAACCTACTGAACCTACTGAAAATGTTTACTTTGAAATTCCTTCGGGTATGATACAGAAACTACTAGCTAATCCCTTTACAGGAGATGGAACATTGCATCCCGATTTGCACCTAATCTATGTGGATGAAGTTTGTGGATTCTTTAAGCTTGCAGGTATGCCCGATGATGTTATCAAGAAGAAGGTCTTCCCTTTATCTTTGAAGGGAGAGGCATTGCCATGGTTTAGGCTATGTGATGATATGGGATCATGGAACTACAACCAATTGAAATTGGAATTTCATCAGAAGTTTTATCCTATGCATCTTGTTCATCGTGATCGTAATTATATATATAATTTTTGGCCTCGCGAAGGAGAAAGCATTGCTCAAGCTTGGGGGAGGCTTAAGTCAATGTTATATTCATGCCCCAATCATGAGCTCTCAAGAGAAATGATTATTGAAAAAATTTATGCTCGGCTTTCTCTCAACAATCGCTCCATGCTCGATACTTCTTGTATTGGTTCTTTTATGATGAAGACTATTGAATTCAGATGTGATTTATTGGAAAGAATTAAACGCAACTCTGAAGGTTGGGATCTCGACGAAGGTAAGAAGTCAGTTATGACACCTAAGTTTGATTGTGTTAAATCTTTTATGGATACCGATGCTTTCCGTGAATTTAGAACTAAATATGGACTTGACTGTGAGATAGTAGCTTCTTTCTGTGAATCATTTGCTACTCATGTTAACCTCCCTAAGGAGAAGTGGTTTAAATATAATCCTCCCATTGAAGTAAAAGTAGTTGCCCCTATTAAGGTTGAAGAAAAGACTATTACTTATAATGATCCTATTGTTCCTACACCTATATTGAGAAACCACCTTTCCCTATTAGGATAAAGGATCATGCTAAAGCTTCAACTGTGGTTCGTAAGAGTAATACTAGAACACCTACACCACATGAGCAAATTAAAGTTGAACCTAGTATTGCTATGGTTAAAGATCTCTTGGCTGATAATATTGATGGGCATGTTATTTACATCTGTGATGAAGCTGCTAGAATTGCTAGACCCGATACTAAAAATAAACATAGACCTGTTGTAGGCATGCATGTTATTTCTGTTAAAATAGAAGATCATTGTTATCATGGCTTATGTGATATGGGTGCTCGTGCTAGTGCAATACCTCATTCCTTATACAAAGAAATTATGCATGATATTGCACTTGTTGAGATAGAAGGAATTGATGTTACAATTAAGCTTGCCAATAGAGATACTATTTCACCAGTTGGGATTGTTAGAGCTATTGAAGTCTTGTGTGGGAAGGTTAAATATCCTGCTGATTTTCTTGGTCTTAGTTCCCCACAAGATAGCTTTTGTCCCATTATATTTGGTAGACCCTTCTTGAATACTGTTAATGCTAAGATAGATTGCGAAAAGTATATTGTTACTATTGGTTTGGGGGATAAGTCTCATGACTTTAACTTTGCTAAATTTTGTAGACAACCCCATGATAAAGAATTGCCTAGTAAGGATGAAATTATTAGTCTTCCTTTTATTGCCGTGACTCCTAATGAGACTTTAGAACAATATTTGCTAGACCATGAAAATGGTATGTTTATGAATGAAAGAAGGGAGATAGATGAAGTATTCTTTAAACAGGGACCTATTTCGAAACACAACTTGCCTGTTGAAATTCTAGGGGATCCTCCACCAACCTAGGGTGATCCCGTGTTTGAGCTTAAACCACTACCTGATACTCTTAAATATGCTTATCTTGATGAAAAGAAGATATATCCTGTTATTATTAGTGCTAACCTTTCAGAGAAGGAAGAGGAGAAATTATTGAAAACTCTGAAGAAGCACCATGCTGCTATTGGATATACTCTTGATGATCTTAAGGGCATTAGTCCCACTCTATGCCAACACAAAATTAAATTGGAGAAAGACGCCAAACCAGTTGTTGATCACCAACGATGGTTAAATTCTAAGATGAAAGAAGTGGTAAGAAAGGAAATACTAAAGCTTCTGGAGGCAGGTATAATTTATCCCGTTGCTGATAGTCAGTGGGTAAGCCCTGTCCATTGTGTCCCTAAGAAGGGAGGTATTACTGTCGTTCCTAATGATAAACATAAATTGATCCCGCAAAGAATTGTTACAGGTTATAGGAAGGTAATTGATTTCCGCAAATTAAATAAAGCTACTCAAAAGGATCATTACCCTCTGCATTTTATTGATCAAATGCTAGAAAGATTATCTAAACATACACATTTTTGCTTTCTAGATGGTTACTCTGGTTTCTCTCAAATACCTGTGTCAAAAGAGGATCAAGAAAAGACCACTTTTACTTGCCCTTTCTGTACTTTTGCTTATAGACGTATGCCTTTTGGTTTATGTAATGCACCTGCTACCTTTCAAAGATGCATGATAGCTATATTCTCTTACTTTTGTGAAAAGATTATTGAGGTTTTCATGGATGATTTCTCCGTTTATGGATCTTCTATTGATGATTGCTTGAGCAACCTTGATCGAGTTTTGCAGAGATGCGGAGATACTAGTCTTGTCTTGAATTGGGAGAAGTGCCACTTTATGGTTAATGAAGGCATTGTCTCGGGGCATAAAATTTCTGAAAGAGGTATTGAAGTTGATAAAGCTAAAGTTGATGCTATTGAAAAGATGCCATGTCCCAAGGACATTAAAGGTATAAGAAGTTTCCTTGGTCATGTCGGTTTTTATAGGAGGTTCATTAAGGACTTCTCTAAAATTTTTAGGCCTCTCACTAATCTCTTACAAAAAGATATTCCTTTTGTCTTCGATGATGATTGTGTAGAAGCATTTGAAATACTTAAGAAAGCTTTGATTTCGGCACCTATTGTTCAGCCACCTGATTGGAATCTACCCTTTGAAATTATGTGTGATGCTAGTGATTATGTTGTAGGTGCTGTTCTAGGACAAAGAGTTGATAAGAAACTAAATGTTATTCAATATTCTAGTAAAAGTCTACACAGTGCCCAGAGAAATTATGCTACTACTGAAAAGGAATTTTTAGCAGTTGTATTTGCTTGTGATAAGTTCAGACCTTATATTGTTGATTCTAAAGTAACTGTTCACACTGATCATGCTGCTATTAAATATCTTATGGAAAAGAAAGATGCTAAACCTAGACTTATTAGATGGGTTCTCCTACTACAAGAATTTGATTTGCATATTATTGATAGAAAGGAGCTGAGAACCCGTTGCTGCACAACTTGTCTAGGTTAGAGAATGTTCTTGATGCCCCACTACCTATTGATGATAGCTTCCCTGATGAACAATTAGTTGTCATAAATGCTTCTCGTACTGCTCCATGGTATGCTGATTATGCTAATTACATTGTTGCTAAATTTATACCACCTAGTTTCACATACCAGCAAAAGGAAAAGTTTTTCTATGATTTAAGACATTACTTCTGGGATGACCCACACCTTTATAAAGAAGGAGTAGATGGTGTTATTAGACGTTGTGTACCTGAGCATGAACAGGAACAGATCATACGCAAGTGTCACTCTGAGGCTTATGGAGGACACCACGCTGGAGATAGAACTGCGCATAAGGTATTGCAATCCGGTTTTATTGGCCTACTCTCTTCAAGGATGCCCGTAAGTTTGTCTTGTCTTGTGATGAATGTCAAAGAATTGGTAATATTAGGAGTAGTCAAGAAATGCCTATGAATTATTCACTTTTTATTGAACCATTTGATGTTTGGGGCTTTGACTATATGGGACTGTTTCCTTCCTCTAATGGGTATACACATATTTTAGTTGATGTTGATTACGTTACTAAGTGGGTAGAAGCTATTCCAACTAGTAGTGTTGATCATAACACCTCTATTAAGATGCTTAAAGAAGTTATCTTTCCGAGGTTTGGAGTCCCTAGATACCTAATGAATGATGGTGGTTCACATTTTATTCATGGTGCTTTTCATAAAATGCTTGCTAGGTATGATGCTAATCATAGAATTGCATCTCCATATCACCCAAAGTCTAGTGGCCAAGTAGAATTAAGTAACAGAGAGATTAAATTGATTTTGCAAAAGACTATTAGTAGATCTAGAAAGAATTGGTCCAAGAAACTTGATGATGCATTATGGGCTTATAGAACTGCATATAAAAATCCTATGGGTATGTCTACATATAAAATGGTTTATGAAAAATCATGTCACTTACCTCTCAAACTAGAACATAAGGCATATTGGGCCATTAAAGAGCTCAACTATGACTTCAAACTTGCCGGTGAGAAGAGGTTATTTGACATTAGCTCACTTGATGAATGGAGAACTCAAGCCTATGAGAATGCCAAACTGTTTAAAGAAAAAGTTAAAAGATGACATGACAAAAGGATACAAAAGTGTGAGTTTAATATAGGTGATTTTGTTCTACAATACAACTCTCGTTTAAGATTTTTTTGCAGGAAAACTTCTCTCTAAATGGGAAGGCCCTTACGTTATCGAGGAGGTCTATTGTTCCGGTGCCATAAAAATCAACAACTTCGAAGGCACAAGTCCAAAGGTGGTGAACCGTCAAAGGATCAAACATTATAACTCAGGTAATCCCATAAATGTTGAAACCAATGTTATTGAAACCGTAACCCCGGAGGAATACATAAGGGGCACTTTCCAGAATGTTTCAGACTCCGAAAAGGAATATGTATGTGGTACGGTAAGTAAACCGACTCCAAAACAGTTCTAATAGCAATTTTTCTCCATTTCGAATATTTAAGAAAATAGGAAAAATAAGAAGTAGTCCCGGAAGGACACGAGGCATCCACGAGGGTGGAGGGCGCGCCCTACCCCCTGGGCGCTCCCCCTGCCTCGTGGGCACCTCGTGTGCTCTCCGGACTCCGTTTTCTTGCATGATACTTCTTTTGGTCAGTAAAACTTCATTATATAATCTCCCGAAGGTTTTGACCACCGTATCATGCAAATATCCTGTGTCTTTGTTTCGAGCTGTTTTTCTGACAGATCTAGATCACCATGACATCTTCAAGCGCCCCCAAGGACAAGATTTTTGAGAAGGTCATCAACCCCTACCTCACGGAGGTGCTGCAACACCCTCAAACCATTGAGATGCGTGAGGGGGTACTGCACATCTGCGGTGTTGAGGGACCAAGGAGGATTGGAAGCGTGGAGACAAGACTCGAAGCAATGGAACAACAAGTTTACAAGTGCCAAGAGATGGTGGAACACGGACTCAATGCCAACCACATGATGATCACGGAGTTCACCAACAACTACAAGCTGGATGCCAAGAACATTGGGGAGACCATCTTCAGTCTTCATAAGAAGATTGAGCACCTCCAGGCCCAGATCTATGACATGCAAAACCAAAACCATGAGTATGAATATAGATTCAAGAGGATGAGTTTGGCTGCAGATTTTAGGATCCCGGAGACTCAATCATCCTTCTATGATGGTGAGCCTATGCCTTGGAAGATGGACGACAAGCCTATATCATCAACAACTCCATCATCACCACCTCCGAACAAGGAGACATAAACACATGGGTATGGGCACTCCCCTTGGCAACTGCCAAGCTTGGGGGAGGTGCCCCGGTATCGTATCACCATCACACTCCTATCTTTACCATTTTTCTTAGTTCTTTCCTTTTGGAAATATCTTGATCTAGTAGAATAAAGTTTTAGAATGATCTAGTTTTGAGTTTTGCCTTATGATACTTCTATGTAATCGAGTCCGTGAGCTATATATAATAAAGATTAGTGTTGAGTCAAGGGCTTTGCTATCTTGCTATGATCTTGAGGGAATAAACGAAAAAGAAAGAATAAAGAGAAATAAAGAGATCATATTGATCTTATCGAGAGTAATGACTTCACATATAAAGAGTATGATGGATAAAAGTTGTTGAGAGTTGGCAAACATAGTTTTGGTCATCGTTGCAATTAATAGGAAGTAATAAAGAAAGAGAGGTTCTCAGATATAAATATACTATCTTGGACATGTTTTATGATTGTGAGCACTCATTAAAATATGACATGCTAAAGAGTTGATGTTGGACAAGGAAGACAACGTAATGGGTTATGTTTTCTTATATCCGAAATAAAGTATATTGTCATGGAACATCCAACATGTTGAGCTTGCCTTTCCCTCCCATGCTAGCAAAATTCCTTGCACCAAGTAGAGATACTACTTGTGCTTCCAAAATTCCTTAAACCCATTTTTGCCATGAGAGTCCACCATACCTACCTATGGATTGAAAGATCTTTCACGTAAGTTGTCATGTTGCATGTAATAAAAAATACTCTCTAAATATGTATGGCTTATTAGTGTGGAGAAAATAAGCTTTATAGGATCTTGTGATATGGAAGCAATAAAAGCGACGGACTTCATAATAAAGGTCCATATCACAAGTGGCAATATAAAGTGACGTTCTTTTGCATTAAGATTTCATGCATCCAACCATAAAAGCACATGACAACCTCTGCTCCCCTCTGCAAAGGGCCTATCTTTTACTTTTGTCTTATACATTTTGCAAGAGTCATGGTGATCTACACCTTTCCTTTTTACATTTTATCCTTTGGGAAGCACCTTGTGTTGGAAAGATCCTGATATATATATATATATATATATATATATATATATACACACACACACACACACACACATATATATATATATATATATACACTTCTTCTTCTTCCTCTTCTTGTTCTTCTTGTTCTTCTTCTTGTTCTTCTTCTTCTTCTTCTTCTTCTTCTTCTTCTTCTTCTTCTTCTTCTTCTTCTTCTTCTTCTTCTTCTTCTTCTTCTTCTTCTTAAGTTAGCATGAACTATTATTGTTGACATTACCCTTGAGGTAAAAGGATGGGAGCCAGCACTATAAGCCCCTATCTTTCTCTGTGTCCGATTAAAACTTCATACCCATAAGTATTGCGTGAGTGTTAGCAATTGTGAAAGACTAAATGATAGTTGAGTATGTGGACTTGATGAAAAGCTCTTATATTGACTCTTTCCGATGTTATGATAAATTGCAATTGCTTCAATGACCGAGATCATAGTTTGTTGGTTCTCAATGAAGTTTCTGATTCATACTTGACATTGTGAATAGATTGTTACTTGAGCATAAGAAATCATGTGACAAAATATATATTGTGGTTGTTATAAGAATGATCATGATGTCCTCATGTCCGTATTTTATTTTATCGACACCTCTATCTGTAAACATGTGGACATATTTTTTGATATCGACTTCCGCTTGAGGACAAACGAGGTCTAAGCTTGGGGGAGTTGATACGTCCATTTTGCATCATGCTTTTATATCGATATTTATTGCATTATGGGCTGTTATTACACGTCATGTCACAACACTTACGCCTATTCTCTCTTATTTTATAAGGTTTACATGAAGAGGGAGAATGCCGGCAGCTAGGATTCTGGGCTAGAAAAGGAGAAAACATTAGAGACCTATTCTACACAACTCCAAAAGTCCATAAACTCCATGAAAGTTATTTTTGGAATTAATAAAAAATACTGGGTGAAGAAAGTACTAGAGGGGGCCCACACCTTGGCCACGAGGGTGGGGGCGCGCCCCCCGCCTCGTGGGCCCCCTGGCAGCCCTCCGGTGACTATCTTCTGCTATATGAAGTCTTTTACCCTGGAAAAAATCATAACCAAGCTTTCGGGACAAGACACCGCCGGCACGAGGCGGAACCTTGGCGGAACCAATCTAGGGCTCCATCGAGCTATTCTGTCAGGGAAACATCCCTCCGGCACCATCGTCATCACTATCGATCCTCTCATCAGGAGGGGGTCAATCTCCATCAACATCTTCACCAGCACCATCTCCTCTCAAACCCTAGTTCATCTCTTGTATCCAATCTTTGTCCCAAAACCTCAGATTGCTACTTGTGGGTTGCTAGTAGTGCTGATTACTCCTTGTAGTTGATGCTAGTTGGTTTATTCGGTGGAAGATCATATGTTCAGATCCTTTATGCATATTAATACCCCTCCGATTATGAACATGAATAGGATTTGTGAGTAGTTACGTTTGTTCCCGAGGACATGGGAGAAGTCTTGCTATAAGTAGTCAGGTGAATTTGGTATTCGTTCGATATTTTGATGAGATGTATGTTGTCTCTCCTCTAGTGGTGTTATGTGAACGTCGACTACATGAAACTTCACCATTGTTTGGGCCTAGAGGAAGGCATTGGGAAGTGTATGTTGTCTCTCCTCTAGTGGTGTTATGTGAACGTCGACTACATGAAACTTCACCATTGTTTGGGCCTAGAGGAAGGCATTGGGAAGTAATAAGTAGATGATGGGTTGCTAGAGTGACAGAAGCTTAAACCCTTGTTTATGCGTTGCTTCGTAAGGGGTTAATTTGGATCCATATGTTTCATGATATGGTTAGGTTTACCTTAATACTTCTTTTATAGTTGCGGATGCTTGTAATAGGGGTTAATTATAAGTGGGATGCTTGTCCAAGAAAGGGCAGTACCCAAGCACCGGTCCACCCACATATCAAATTATCAAATTAACGAACGTGAATCATATGAACGTGATGAAAACTAGCTTGACGATAATTCCCATGTGTCCTCGGGAGCGCTTTTCTCTATATAAGAATTTGTCCAAGCTTGTCCTTTGCTACAAAAAGGATTGGGCCATCTTGCTGCACCTTATTTACTTTTGTTACTTGTTGCCCGTTACGAATTACCTTATCACAAAACTATCTATTACCGATAATTTTAGTGCTTGCAGAGAATACCTTACTAAAAATCGCTTGTCATTTCCTTCTGCTCCTCGTTGGGTTCGACACTCTTACTTATCGAAAGGACCAGATAGACCCCCTACACTTGTGGGTCATCATGAATCTCATCCAACTCCTAACCGACCAGCGAGGCTACGAAGGAATTACTCACTCCCGGTGGGGAGCATCATGGAATTGGCGATGAAGAAGGGTTGGTGATGATGAAGATCAAAGATCCCCCTCTCCGGAGCCCCAAATAGACTCTAGATCTGGCCTCTTGATGAAGAACAGGAGATGGCGGCGGCTCCGTCTCGTGAAATGCAATAATTCTTTCTCCTTGATTTTTTTCTGAAAAAATAGGATTTTATAGCATCGGTTTCAGGGTTCGTGGGGCCACCAGGTGCGGACAACCCACCTGGGCACGCCTGGAGGGGCGCTCTGGTTGGTTGTGCCCACCCAGGTGCCCCCCTCCGGTGGTTCTTGGCTCCAGAAATTCTCTTTTATTATATAAAAAATCCTCGCAAAGTTTTCTTCCATTCCGAGAACTTTTATTTCTGCACAAAAAACAACACCATGGTAGTTTTGCTGAAAACGGCGTTAGTCCGGGTTAGTTTCATATAAATCATGCAAATTAGAGTCCAAAACAAGAGGAAAATCATTAGGAAAAGTAGATACGACGGAGACGTATCAGTGCCGTCACCACCCGTTGGCATGCAGCAGCCCCATCTATGCCGCCACCGCACCGCCCACAACCCTCACCCGCGAGGCAGCCGCCAGGCAGTTCTGGCCGAAGCCCCCCGCCGGCACATCTTCTCCCCGCACATGCCACCAGCAACACCTTCGTCGCGTGAAGCCTGTCAAGGCTGCCAGTGCCCACCAGCATTAGTGCTTCGCCACGCCGCGCCGCCCAGCATCCGCGCCGTGTTCTGGCCAGAGGAGGCCCCGCAGCACCAGCCACCACCCACGGGAGATCAAAGAAAGCCCCGCGGTCATCGCGCGGGGCCGACTGAACTCCCAGGAGACGGCGGGGGAGGGGAAGGGAAGGCGGGGGACCGGCAGCGGCTGGTTAGGGTCCCCCCGGCCATCGCGCGGGGCCGACCCGAGGGGGGAGGGATGAGTTCTTGGCAATAGTTAGTTCTTGGCGATTAAAGGATTGTGAAGGTCTATAATTGCTCTAAATTGATCAAATCGGATAATGCTCTTCCAATATCCTTCACCATTTTTTATTTACCAGATTTAAAGCAGAGTGGATGTTAATCTGACGCAGATTTGAATGCGAATTATAGCGGACTACGAAAATGGATCAGACTTGAAACAAAAAAACACAAAATATATCAGATGAATAGACACAAATAGATATAATTATAATTTTACCATGCAAACAACATGAACACAAATTAATCTAGGTAATTGTGGATTAAGTGAAAACTTTCAATCAAACGGCTCAGCTACATTGGCTGGACCGTCGTCGGCATCTTACTCCATCCTGTTGGACAACCGATCTACACAAAAGATGCGGCCGGTGGTGCTGGAAGAAAATGTATGATGTTGCAGCAACCACGACTTCAATCAACTAACTAGCTGGTATTTGGGTTTGCCAGCTGGACTAATTTTATCGAATGACCCAAATAGGTAATCCCGAATAATCCGCGAAAATAGCGGATAATCCACATCCGATTTGCGATATCATATCCGTAGTGTATCGGGTGAACCAAAATCTGTATCCGCTTTCATATCCGACAAATTCATGTAAGTGCATACCGTATCCTTAAAAACAAATGTGGAGTGAAAGTTATCTGTATACCATTTACAAAAGTCAAAACCCAAAGAAATATCTTCAGAATTGGAGCCCATCCAGATGCCAAATGAGTCGGATGGGGTCAGTATATTATGCCTTTATAAGAGGTGATTGCCCACAACAATGTCCATACGTCTAATAAAAAACTGTGAAAGCTAAAAATAACTCTTAGGGTGAAGATATTCATCTAGTTTCTATTGAGGTGTGATCTTGACTAAATAAAGCATTGTATTTAGTAGGGTAGTAAGGATTTTGTCTTTTGTCACCATGATTAATGTATTAAACATTTAGTTTAGTGTAAGTTTGCTTGTGCGGTGTGGTCCATTCTTCATGTAGCTTCAAACCTTTACCCCCTTAGTGTGCGTAACATGTTCAACAAATGGCTGAGGGGCATTGGTAACAATTTTTCTTTACATATCCTCGTGGCCGCTATAGGCCTATGTTGGCCTTTGTGGCTTCCCCAGAATGTTGTGTGTTTTAATAAAAAAAATGTGTTTCTACCTGACTGGATCATACAACCAGAGATGTTTTCTCCCAACATGGATGGTAGTGCAATCTTTGGATAGGGCTTCCTCCATCTTGGGCTTGCCTTTTTTTATTGTAACACAATATCACTATTTCTGAACGTGTTAGCTGTGTGCATTTTATCATGCAGAGGCCAGACTTCGCCCACTTTGATTGTATCAACTTGATATATTGAATGAAAACGTCCTTTATAAAGAAGAAGAAAACATATAAGTGAGCCATGTTAGCGCCAGTAGTCATGACAATTTATGTAAAATTCCAGCTAAAAACATTAGGACTATGGTGCCATTTTGTTGACAGAAGATAACTAATCGGTCCAACTATAAATTTGGTGAGTGCAACTATCATGAAAAAACATGATGAACTGGGGTGGTTTGACATTAAATATTGCAGATCAGCTTCTGTGTGACGTCTTCTTCAACTAGGCTATGCACAGTAGAGGTGCTAACATTGCCGCCCTGTCAAAAGGAGTGTTGTCACTACGGGCTATGCAGCGCAGACCTACTTGTCCACCTTCCTGTCACCTCCCAATCCCATGCAACCATTGTCATGTAAGAAACATCTAATCATCTATACCATGCAAGGTAGTATATGATAAACAATCATAACCACACGTGTGAATATAGCTAGGTAGCTAGCCCGACCAAAACAAGTGCTTGTTGATAGCATAAAACAAGCCAATTTATAAAAGCCCTCTTGAGCAACTTGTTTATAGCATAAAACAAGCCAATTTATAAAAGCCCTCTTTTGCAACTGGCACTCTGCTTGTAGTTATGTGACGGTACAAGCTAGGTGTAAGCAGTTGAGGTGCAATATGTTTTGAGATCATGACAAAGCTTGTCCTTGGACCACCAACCTTATGTAATACTATGTACGTATGTACATAGCTCGATTCACCTGCCTTTTTATATGTCATTTATGTTATACACATGTCACCTGCATTTTTATATATGTCGTTTATGTTAGACCATACTTATCCCTCGATTCCACAAAGCTTTTCATTTTGGGCATACTTTTACTCCAAATTTCTAATATGATTACCAATATTTGAAAAAAGAATTAACTACTTGTATGTTTGGAAAGGCATAAATATAGAGATTTGTTTTGGAAAATACCTCCATGCATGATACAATATTGTGCAGTGATATTTTAGTAAAAGTAATGTCCAAGTTATTGCCAATCTCCAAAATATCATCATTTTAACGACTAGTGGGATTGATCAGTATTGGTAGTTTTAAAAAGAAGAATTAAAGTGCGAGTGTCATGTGTTTGTTCTCATTGTCCCCTTCAAATTCAAATCTTGAAAATAAAATGATGAATAAAAAATTACACAAAACAATGTGAAGCATCACACTAAAAATGACTTAAAGGTGATGAAGAATAATTGAATGTAGTGAAGGCTCATGATTTTTTTACCCAAGTTCAAGTTGTTAGCAACAACTCCGCGTCTCGATTTGAGAGGGTGAGAACACCCCTCTCGAGTCACTTAGACAATACCTTAATCTCATTGAGCTACGTTTCGTAGAACTCGCCCAACCGCTCAAGGTAGATCTTGTAGTGATGTCTGGGCCATTGCAAACCTATTCGAGGGAAATGCACACGTTGCATGCTAACAAATAGATGCTTAATTGTTCGGTGGATGCCAGTTTTTAGTAATAAGCTGGATGAATTGACTCAACTTGTGTTCTTGTTATGATGCTCAATCACAACCCATTATTCCACTTAGGTGCTTTTCCTCTCTTAGGATTACTCACGAATACAGAGGAAGAGGGAATCTCACTGTACAATTGGTAGAAAGACGATCGAGCAACCACCTGTGATAGGCTGGGGTTGGGAGTTATTTATAGCTTTCGACTAGAACTAGCCATTGTCGGCTAAACTTGCCTCCCATGAAAGGTACCCAACGATCAAAATTCAAAGCAGTGGCGCGGGCAACGGTTCTCTGAAGAACCAAGGCAACTCAAAAAATTGAGAACACTAACTCTTCATGAAGAAGCTAATCCCAGTGACATAGAAGAACTATGCTCCTTAGTTGTTAGCCATGTTCATTCTTCTAATGTATTGAAGTTAGTCACTAGCTAATAGATTCTTTTGGGCGTGCTTGTGATGTATGCCCCAACAGTTGATTCACAGTTGTATCAGATGGTTGCTATATCTATATAGCAGGTCGAAAGCGTATTTCGGTCGGAGATTTCAAAGGCTTCTGTTTGTAGAAATAGGTTCCGACTGAGGATCACACAAGATTCGTCAATCGTGTCACAACATCCAATCCCCTTTATAATACAGTTTGCTTTATGACTCAAATGAGGAAACACAAGAACTATAAATATCTTCACTACGTCTTCTGATTCTTCAGCAGGCAGACGAATTCTTGTTCCTGAAATTTTTTAGGGGTTGATATCCTTGAAGTTCTTCAGGGACTATGCACCTATGTATACTGAATAAACAAATTAGGAGCTATTTTACAGCACCCTTAAATCATTAAGGAACATTCATATTATAAGATCTGGTAGGTGGGATTTATTTGTACTCCAAAGCAGTAGCATGGAGTACCACAACCTGAAGTGCAGAAACATAATTGCTGTCAACTAACAACAGATTGAGCTGGACATGCATTACTTTGATATGGCCTTTTCATTGTCTTTTATGAGCACAACGATTCAACGTCAAGCTCATCATTTGTCATTCATGTCCATGTACACTCCTGGCGGTAGTTTGACTTATGAATTTTTTGGATGCATGATGATTTGAAAGGACTGCGGGTTGATTCTAAAAGGGTGAGGGGCTTTTCGGTAGAAGTGTATGATGGACCAAAATATCACCCCCCTATTAGTATATAGTTATAGATACCATGTTCTTCATTATTGTTCGTTTATGTGGATTATCACATTCAATGAAATTTCCTAATACCTGATTGTTGTGTTTCTAATCAGAGCACTGTAGTTGCACCTAGGATGAGGGGATGTTAAATGGAAGATATTGATTATAAATAGTTTATTATTTATATATTGTATATGAAAATATCTATTTTAAATGCCATTTACGATCACCAATGATCTTGCTGGATGATTGTTTTCATGGCCTTCAAAGAAGAAATGCCCTAAAAGTTGAGTGCGACTGGAGGCCCTGAATCCATTTGAGCCAAGAAAAGTAGATGGGGTATGTCCAAAATCTTTTAAGCTATGAATAGTAGATGGGGAGAGGTTGAAAATTTTTGTGCTTCCATGGGGTATGTGTTTTGCTACCATAGTTTCTAAATTGTAACCTCCAACTGCCTAATTTCATATGTAATAGCTTGTCATGCAATTGCATAATGCAATCATGTTGTTGGCTGTAGCATCTTGAAACACTTGTTTTAAGGAAAAAAAGTCTCTCTTTGTTATCTTTATTATGGATAATAACGAACATGCGCCATGAGATGAGCAGTCTTAAGCATAAAAAGGCATCAATGTGCTATCTATCATTTGTAATGCAGCACACAACAAATAGTTCTTTTTTCTGTATCACTTTTTTTGTGCATCATATTTGATAGTATACATCGCCGGATTACAAAAAAAAATTGCGGGGAAGGGAGATCATATCACTTGAGGTGGATCATCATTCTTACAAAATTGGGATAAGTATATTTTTCGTCCTCGAACTCTTCCGAGAGTTTAGAAATCGTCCCTCAACTCAAAACCGGATAGTTTTCATCCCTCACGCCGCTTCGGGCGGTTTTCGTCCGTCATGAACAGTAATTTCGAAACAAATAGCAAAAAAATCTGAAAATTTGTGAGGTCAAAGTTCCTCAAGTGCGCATGCGTACAAAAATTCATATTCTTTGGATATTCCAGGTGCTCATGACAAAGAAAAAACTGTAAATATGTATGCCATTGAACAGTAAATTAGAAAAATAGCAAAAATATAATAAAAAATGAATTTTTTTGGCATGAAAGATGCTTGGGTGTGCAAGGTGCGTGCCAATTTTCGTGCTCAATGACATACGGGGAGCTCTAGCTAATAAAAACAAAATAGTTCACTTTTTCAAAGTTACTTTCCCAACCAATTTTTGTTTTTTTGCCACGGGCTCCCACAATGTCCAAACACCATGAATTTTTGTAGGCACATTGAGCGCCCAAGCATCTTGGATGTCAACATTTTCCATATTTTTTTGGATTTGTTTTCTATTTTTTTCGAATTTACTTTTCATTGATGTACATATATATATATATATATATATATATATATATATATATATATATATATATATATATATATATATATTTTTTTCCTTTGTCATTAGCTCCTGGAATGTCTAAATAGCACAAAAAATTATACGCACCTTGCGCACCCGAGGAAATTTGATCCCAGAAAAAATCAGTTTTTTTTGGCAAATTTACTGTTCACTTGTTTACTGTTCATGTCAGACGAAAACCGCCCGAAACGGCACGAGGGGCGAAAAGTATCTGGTTTTGATAGTTGAGGGACGAAAACTATCCGGTTTGAGTTGAGGGACGATTTCTAAACTCTCGGAAGAATTCGAGGACGAAAAATATACTTATCCCTACAAAATTTGACAACGTCATCCGTACATTCCTTATTGAAATACATTGCAAGTGGAGTGAATTTCAATTATTCTATTGATGGATATATTTTTCTTTCCATGTGATATTGACATGCATTATACTTATATATGTGCAACAGGTACAAATTCTATAAAACCCGTGGCAATACAAGGGCGTTTTCTACTAGTATGAGGCAGGTAGAAGACGGACCTGTGGAAAATGGCGGCGACGACACACGAGTGCGTCTGACCGGATTGTGCCCCAGACCCGGTATGTTGCCAAAATGATGGATTCAGACATATTGTTGTAATACTTTATAAGATTCTCGAGAATAATCAATAAAGTGGCCGTATGCATCATCCAAATGCAGAGGCCGGGGGTCATCCTTCTTTTCTAAAAAAAAAGGTAGAAGAGGGACCTGGCTAGCATCTCTGACAGATTTTGCCACATCCAGATGCGCATACTCTAATGTGGCTAGCGGCCCACGTCCACTACCCTCTAGTTGGAGGTGTTCCATGAGCCGTTGGGCACCAGCTTTTTCATATCCTTCATGCTTGTGAGTCCCTATTGCCTCCTAATCCTATGACACACCGCTAAGTGGATATTGTACCGATCAAATTTGCGCAACACACTGCCTTCCTTAGCTCGAGTATGTGTTTTTCCTGCTGCAGGGCAATTCATAATGCCGCATGCACATGCATCCATTCATTAAAAGAAACAAAGACAGCGGGTACATTAGTCATTAAGCGAAAATTCAGTACTATGTACACACCAGCAAGGATCGTGCGGAACCCCATCGACCACTCTAGTATTGACCCAGTGCAAATTGATAACGGTTGGTGCTAGTCCTGACCAAATACAAGTGGAAACTGGTGCATTCATGAGGCAATGCGGATATAACTAATCACTTTATTATATGGGTTGCGGTTGTCACTTGAGGTTTCTGGTGATTTTGCGTGGTTGAAGTTGCTTTGTGCTCTCTCAAGCATGCTGCCACATGCTATGTACCTACTCTAGTGTGACTATTTTTGGAACAAATATGATGAACACGCAGGCAAAGGGAACTAAACCACGTACGCACTCTGTGAAAACACACTTACACTATTTGGTGAGAAGTTTGGGTATTCGGCTCACACTTTATGCACCCCTTATCAATGGATAGGAGAGGCGACAGATGCTACGAAGATGGTGGCTTCAGACGTATTGATGTATTATTTTGTAATGTCTTTGTGAATAATTAATAAAGTGGCTGCATGCATCTTTGAGATGCAGAGGCCTGGGGTCATCCTCATTTTCAAAAAACAAAGTTGGAACATGCAACAAAATCTAGCATCTTAATGTCATGTACACGTCCACCTCTGTGAACATTCGGCCGATGCTTAACTCTTGCTAGTACTACTTGCTAACATGCACAAGCAAGATGAGAAATCGAGATTAGATAACACCAATCGATCCACAGCCTTAGTGGTGTGTCGTCATGCAAAATCCAAAATGTCATGGGTGAAATCCTGATGTCCAGATCTATATGCAAAGACGAGCGCATTTTGCTCTTTGGGACCTAAATATTATATTGTTGACACCCCTACAGTGCAAACAATTCGTATTGCTAGTCAATTATCACAACAATATCTCTCATTCTGACATGACAAGTTTTCTGTATCTTATTAGTTCACAATGGTTATTAACTAGTTTTTCTCGCAAAAAAAGGTTATTAGTGTAAAAAAAGCTCTTATATTATGGGATGGAGGGAGTAGTTCAAGACACATAAGTTGTGTGGATCACAATAATGCGGATGCCAGGGTGATCCTCTTTTGGGGGAGAAATAATCTAATTCAAGATGCATGAATGAACCCAAAGCTCTCGAGGTTCGAACAAAGTTTTGATATATTAAATGAATTGTGCCCAACAGTTCGAATTTATTAATTAAACGAATATGTTTAAAATAGGTCAAAGAAGCCAAAACAAACATGATCAACAAAGAATGATGGAAACTCAAAATCTACATTAAATCACTCTAAAAGTTGGCATCTTTAGCTCCACCATTCACAATTGTGTGTTATCTAATATGTAGGTGCAATTTTTACAGACTTGAAGTTTTGTGCATGCATCACGTGGCCACGTCTTACTTATATATAATTACATGTATATTTCAATTATGTGTTTAACATCTATCTATGCAATTTTAAAATCAATTTCATTGGTATGAAAGGTCAAAACAGATGATTTGAAATTTTCAGTATATGTCAGCGTTATGCCCTCTCCTATGACAAGCGGGCCACCTATTTTTCGTCACTGACTCAGCACCGTAGGCTAGTTATTGATGGAAACCACACACGGTAAGTGCTTAGATGTTCTGTAGCAGTATGATATATCTTTAACCAATTTGGGTGGAATCCTTAAAGCCTCATGTTACATTGTTCATAAGACATGTCAATCAGTACCATGATAAAGTAGTGCCATGGTGAGATTTCCTAGCTCTTAACACCCGTACGCCTAAATCATGTCACCTGGAAATCCAATGCAACCATGCTTTTTTTTGACAACATGCATGACAAGAATGAGACTCGAGTTCCTCGAGGCCATGATGGAGTCAAGGTGATGGGGCCTTGCGACACCCATATGTGCAAATGCTTGGTACCTCCTGATCCTATAACCCTACCTATTACTACCTCCGTCCTGGCTTATTGGACCCCTTCGTATTAGTGTCAAATTTTTAACGGATTGATGTGACCGTAGCGGCGACTAGAATCGACCTGAATGAGGCAGTTATGGAGGAAGGATTCAAAAAAGGTGGGGGTCAAGGTGTATAATACGAGCTCCACTTTGAGGCAAAGAGCAAGCTTAACCCTGATTGCTTAAGGTTTAATACAGTCATGTTGGATCTGCTACTAAGAAAGGAAGAGAAAGACTGATTGCGACAGCTCAACCGGATGAGACATCTCTTATTTACAGAATTGTGCCATCGTGTGACTACATTGTTTGATTTACCAGTTCCGGGTATTAGATTTTGGAATACAATCTACGGTCAAAATTTGACACTAATACGAAGGGGTCCAATAAACCAGGACAGAGGTAGTAGATGCCTCCAACAGAAAAAACAAGATTAGAAAAATGGAAGTTTCCATGCAAATCATTCATGAATTCTATAGTAAAGCAAATGCAAATAAAACGGGATAGCATACCTGCTTATTTAGAATGGTTTCTTGGAGTGCGGCTAATCTGCACCCGGGCTCATCTGCACCCACGCTTAGAAAAAATTCAAAAAAAATACTAGAAAAATTCAAAAAATTCCAATTTCTTTTGTGGTGGTAGATAATTTGTGGTGAGGTCGCCCCTGATTCAACTCATTTGAGCATCTGAGCAGCTCTCGGCAAAAATGACAAAATCAGGGGCGAAAGACCTGCGCCAAATTATCTACCACCACAAAAAAATTTGGATTTGTTTGAATTTTTCTAGTATTTGTTTTGAATTTTTGTTGAGAGGGAGCAGATGAGCCCGGGCACCGTTTTGAGTTTTCGGGTTTCTTGTCCCTTCATTCAATCATTTGTAAAATGGTACATTCCTCTGTCCGTTGATATGATGTTAAAATCAGTTAAGGCAGTACTTCACTAACTATAAGTTTTGAACATTTTAGCTTACCTTGTTTTAAAAGGTCTCCAGGCCAGATTAACAAGCTAAGTTTTGATCCAAATTAGATCCTATTTATTTATTTATTTTAGAAATCGAGGAGAAACCCCATGTATGAAGAGCACACACAAAGCAAGTGCTTATATGTGAGTGATTCAAAAGATCAAACATAAAAAAATCAAGCAATAAGCGCACACACACATATCACCAACAATGTAAAACTTGCTCGAGCAAAGGCCCTCCAAGATGCAATCAATAGACATGTCGTATCTAATATGAAGAAATGAAGGTGGTGTGTCGACTCTAGGTCATCAGCATCCCTCGTCCACTATCCTCTGTCGTCCTTCGTGCTTCCAAGTCCCTATTGCCTCCCGACCCCATGACATACCACTAAGTGGATATTAGTTTCAATCAGATATACACAACGCATTGTCTTCTGCAACTCGAGTCTCCCTCCTGAAGAGTCGGTCGAACTAGTCTGTACCATTTTTATAAATGCCGGGGCGAAGGAATCTGCTATCTAAGTAGCAGATAGCTGGAAAATACCATTTAGACAACCCACCCCCCCTCCCCCCACAGCCCCCGCATCGTCCTCTCGGGCGACTCGGGAGGCGACTAGGGTTTCCACCTAGCGCCGCGACCCCCCGCCTCCTCCCCCCCTCGTCGTCACCCGAGGAGGCCGCCGGCAAGCCGCATGGTCGCCAGTGACGGTGGCGGCGAGGCCCTGCTCGCTCCGTTCCTGGCGGACGACTGCAGATCTGGGGCGGCGGCCCTTCATGGCGCGGCGGCGGCGCCCTCCCGGCTGGCGGCGTCCGCAGGTGATCCTGGCCGGCGTTCCCGACCACGCGGGTGGTGTGACGGCGGCGGGTGGTAGCTGCGGCGTGGAGACCCCCCTCCTCGCCAGATCTGAGGTTCGGCTCCCCTTCCCTTCGGCTCCCTCACCCTCACCGTTTTCAGTAGCTTCAGTTGCCGGAAAGGTGTTGATGGGTGCCCGGTGGTGTGGTTTTGGGACCATGGGAAACCATCGGTCGGCTGGTCCGGCCCGGTGGCAGCGACGCCCTTGGGCGCCGCCCTTCCTCCTTGAAGGTGCAGCCAAGGTCCCACCAAATCCACCCCCGTTCCCCTGCCGGGTGAAAGCCGAAAATCCTCCTTGTATTGGGCGGTGACGGCGTGCTCCGCGTTGTGTCCTCCTTGGAGGTGCCGCCTGGGGAGCGTGTGATGAAGTCATGTACCTAGGGTAGGGTAATGTACTTGTCTAAGGTACCCTACCCAAGGACATCTTTAGAAGAAGCTGCCTTCCAGTCGACCAAGAGTGATTCCACTCGACGGACTCGAAGGCACTCGACCATGAAGACTCACTCGACCACCAGGAGATCAAGAGTCATTCTGTATCCAAACGGTCTGTAATTAAGTAGTCTTTATGGCCATGATGATACTTTATGTAAGGCGTTACCTGTAACGCCAAGCCTTAATGTACTTTAAACCCTCTGCTGCGTGGGCTGGCTGTGGTCCTGGCAGACACTATATAAGTCACCCCCCTCCACTGGCAGAAGGGTTGGCACCCCTGTAACTCATACACTTATAATCGAGTCGACCGCCTCCGGGCTCCGAGACGTAGGGCTGTTACTTCCTCCGAGAAGGGCCTGAACTCATAAATCCCTTGTGTACACAACTACTCCATAGCTAAGATCTTGCCTCTCCATACCTACCCCCATTCTACTGTCAGTCTTAGTACCACGACAGTTGGCGCCCACCGTAGGGCAGGTGTCTTAGCGACTTGTTGGAGAAGTTACATTTGTTCCGATCGCCTTCATCATGGTTTCTGGCGGAGTTCTGGTCGAGGGCCGCGAGATCCGTCTCGGCGCTCTCACGTTCATCGTCGACAACTCCGCTTGGCTCCAGGAGGCTCCGCTCGACATCGACGCACTTCCCGTCCGCGGGGCGACACACTTTCGTGCGTGTGTCCGCGGTGTCCTGCTGCGACAATCGTCGACTCCGTATCGATCGACTCCTGTGTCGTCTTCCCTCCCTGTCTCCCGCCAGCGCAAGCGCTCTGGTCGGTCGAGGCTCCAGCGGTGGGTGAGACACGCAGTGGCTCGCCAATCGGCCACCACCCAAGTCGCGGCAATCGAGCCCGACGAATCTCTCTACGGCCTGTTCGATCTGTCGACTGGCTCCGTAGAGACTGCATCCGAGTGCGACAACAGTGATCCAGAGACGGAGGTTCTGATGGTTAATGGGCCTCGTAGTCCTCCCGGCTTCCCCTGCACTGACGGGATGGACGGCGGAGGCGATCCCGCTCAGGTCCATGAGGAATATCAACCCGAGCCACTCACTTCTCTGCAAAGGGAAGATCTTAGCTGCCGGAACATGGATGCCTTGCATACTCCCATCGCGGGAGAAACTCTCGAGGCTCGTGCCTTGGAAGAGGCGCATTTGGCCAACTTGGCTGAACACACTCGTCTGGAGAACCTTCATCGAGCACTCGACAAATGTGCGCGGTAACGAGTACCCGACTCCAGTCGACGTCAACTCTTTCCGCAACCAACTCAGGTATATCAAACCCCGATTCAAAATCTAGCAGCTGCGGCCCGTATAGCAGAGTCAATTCAGCCCTCTCAGTCGGAGGCTGGCAGAGGCTTGATGCAGATCCGGGATTTGCTCCGGGCAGAAGGAGATCAGAATTCAGCGGTGTCACAGTCACGCAATAGGATTCACAGTCGATCCGTCGCTGCGAATACAATTCAGTCGGCTCATAGCCCAAGATCGCCTCTGTGGCGCGAGGGACGTGGAGGTCGACGTGACCAGTATGATGACCGATTCGATCATGATGATCGGCGTCGAGTGCCCACTCCTCCCCCAAGGGGTGGGTCTTACGCCCATCGTCAACAAGATGACAGGCGCCAGCTCAGTGTTGGGCGAAGAGCTCCGGTCGACCCTAGGGTACCAGGCTTTGAAGCGAGATCCATCATCGTGCAAGGTTTGGTCGATCGGAACAGAGCTCATCGAGGTGGCCACGACAGAGAAGCGCCCACTAGCAGCCGAGTCCATGTTTCAGGTCCAGAATGTTTCAGCAGAGCCATCAGAGCCGCAGTGATACCTCCTAACTTCAGGTTGGCGATGGGGGTAAGTAAATTCACTGGTGAGTCCAACCACGAAACCTAGCTCGAGGACTACCGAGTGGCTGTACAGATTGGAGGTGGCAATGATGTGGTGGCCATGAAGCACTTACCACTCATGTTGGAGGGTTCGGCCAGGGCCTGGTTGAATCAGTTAGCTCCTAGCAGCATTTACACTTGGGAAGATCTTTCCCGAGTGTTCGTCGGGACATTTGAGGGAACTTGCAAGCGACCAGCAGAACTGACAGAGTTGCAGGTCTGCGCGCAAAAGTCGAATGAGACCCTGAGAGATTACATCCAGGATGGATCACCTTGCATCATACCGTGGAGAATGTATCTGATCATCAAGCGGTATGTGCCTTCAAGGATGTTGTTAAGAACAGGGAGTTAAGTTTGAAGTTTGGTCGGACCGGGGATATGACCCTGAGTCGAATGATGGAGATTGCCACCAAATACACCAATGGTGAAGAAGAGGATTGACTCCGGAGTGGCAAGTACAAGCCGAGTCAGTCGGAAAAAGGAAACTCCAGTCGGAAGTAGAAGCGGAAAGCCGAGCCAGCTGCTCCTGGAGAGGCTCTGGCCGTGACTCAGGGCAAATTCAAAGGGAAGCCCAAAGGATCATGGAATCCCAAGAAGGTAAAGGATAAAGAAGGAAACGACGTGATGGATATGCCATGTCACATCCACACGAAGAAAGACGAAGAGGGTAATTTCATCTACCCAAAACATACCATTCAGCAGTGTCGGCTCTTAATCCAGCAGTTTCAAGGAAAACAGCCCAAGGACAAGGAAAAGGAGACAGATAAGGCCGAGGACAAAGAGGACAGTGATGAAGGATACCCTCATGTCAATTCCACCCTGATGATTTTTGCTGATATGGAGAGCAAAAGTCGATTGAAAGTTATCAACCGTGAGGTGAATATGGTTGTGAGGGAGTCCTGGACTAGGGGGTGTCCGGACAGCCGGACTATCATCGTCCGCCGGACTCCAAGACTACAAAGATACAAGATTGAAGACTCCGTCCCGTGTCCGGATGGGACTTTCCTTGGCGTGGAAGGCAAGCTTGGCTATACGGATATGTGGATCTCCTACCATTGTAACCGACTCTGTGTAACCCTAGCCCTCTCCGGTGTCTATATAAACCGGAGGGCTTTAGTCCATAGGACAACATACATTACAACAATCATACCATAGGCTAGCCTCTAGGGTTTAGCCTCCTTGATCTCGTGGTAGATCCACTCTTGTACTACCCATATCATCAATATTAATCAAGCAGGACGTAGGGTTTTACCTCCATCGAGAGGGCCCAACACAGGTAAAACATCGTGTCCCTCGTTTCTGTTACCATCCGCCTAGACGCACAGTTCGGGACCCCCTACCCAAGATCCGCCGGTTTTGACACCGACATTGGTGCTTTCATTGAGAGTTCCTCTGTGTCGTCACCGATAGGCTTGATGGCATCTTCAACCAACAATGCTGTCCAGGGTGAGACTTTTCTCCCCGGACAGATCTTCGTATTCGGCGGCTTCGCTGCGGGCAATTCACTTGGCCATCTGGAGCAGATCGAAGCTATGCCCCGCCATCAGTCGATTCGAAGCTTGAACTTCACGGCTGATGTCGCGGAGACTTAATCTTGACGGACTCGAGCCACAGCCAGCGCGCCGCCTTTGTGACGATGGGCATGATCTAGCTCTGCCACGAGCAGTGCCTTGGTGGCGCTGCGGATCCGCTTCGCCATTAGCCCGAGCCGATCGCCCGGATCGAGGGCGGTGGATAGACGCCCACAGGGGCTTCAACATCCACGGCGATGGGCGAACACCGATCTTGTCCTGTGAAACTTCGTGATTCCGGCGCGCCGACTCCTCGCCGGACTCCGAACCTCCCGCGCCCTACCAATCGATCCGGATTGGGCGCGGTTATGGAATTCACCGCAGTGGACATCTTTCAATACTCGCCTTTTGGCGATATCCTGAATTCACTAAAGCATCTCTCGTTATCGGAGAGTCTGGCGGACTATGGCGGGGATGGTTGAAATACGGACTACGGAGAAATTGAGCCCACCCACCACCCACTTTGTAGCCACCGCCGATGATCTAACCGACATGCTAGACTACGACTCTGACGACATCGACGCTATGGACGACGATGCCGGAGATGAACAGGAACCAGCGCCTACGGGGCACTGGAAGACCACCTCATCATACGACATATATATGGTGGATACCCCAAAAGACGGGGACGGCGAAGCAGCAGCGGAGGCAGACTCTCTAAAGAAGCAGCCCAAACGCCGACGTCAGCGGTGCCGCTCTAAATCCCGCCACAACAAGAATGGAGATTCCGGCACAGGAGATAATAATACTCGAGAGTCCCGAAGACAATCCCTCCAAAAAGACTCAACGCAGGAGGATGCGAAGCAAGCCCTCACGAGAGGCGGCGGCGCATTTAAGAGGTTGAGGATCATAACTATATGCCTCCCTCCAAGACGAAGCAAGCCTCAACGATGATGAATTAAATGCACTCGAGGATCCCGTCGAACAAGAGCGCTTCAAGCGCGGGCTTATCGCCATAGCAAACAGCCTAAAGAAAAGCAGCAACAACTCCAAGCTGATCAGACCTCTCGGCGATCAATGGACCGAGGTCCTCGCGTCGAAGAGTATAAACTCGAACGCCCCTCAAAAGTTACCCAAGGCATAAGCTACTCCCCGATTAGAGGAGGAAGCATACATACCTCCATCACCAGCGCATGATATGGCTGACCGACCACCCGTGGTCGTGACGAGAGGCATCCGGGCCCCAGCCAAGACCGTACCCGGCATCGCTCCAAAAGTATGAAGCCAAGAGGGAACGCGCCGGACTTGCGAGACATATTGGAGGACAAAGCAAGGCAATCCAGATCCATCTACGGATCACGTGGGCGCCCTACGACCCACGACGAATACCGTCGCGCCAGATACAATAACCCCGGCCGGGCCGAACACAGCAGACAACGCTCTCTCGAGCTGCGTCGCGATATCGCTCAATACAGAGGCGCCGCACACCCTCTATGCTTCACTGACGAAGTAATGGATCATCAGATCCCCGAAGGGTTTAACCCGTAAACATCGAATCTTACGATGGCACAACAGACCCCGCGGTTTGGATCGAAGACTATCTTCTCCACATCCATATGGCCCGCGGTGATGATCTCCATGCCATCAAGTATCTCCCACTCAAGCTTAAAGGACCAGCTCGGCATTGGCTAAACAGCTTGCCCGCAGAGTCAACTGGGTGCTGGGAGGACCTAGAAGCCGCATTCCTCGATAACTTCCAGGGCACGTATGTGCGACCACCAGACGCCGATGACCTAAACCACATTATTCAGCAGCCACATGAATCGGTCAGACAATTCTAGACACGGTTCTTGACAAAGAAAAACCAAATCGTCGACTGTCCGGATGCAGAGGCCCTTGCAGCCTTCAAACATAACATCCGGGATGAATGGCTAGCCCGCACAGGGCAGGAAAACCAAATCCATGGCAGCCCTCACATCGTTAATGACCCGCTTTTGCGCGGGAGAGGACAGCTGGCTAGCCCGCAGCAACAACCTTCGTAAAAATTCTGGCAGTCCGGATACTAAGGACAACAACGGCAGGTCACGTTGAAACAAAAACAAGCGCCGCGTGCGGCGATGATAAGGAGGATCTGGCGGTCAACGCCGGATTCGAGGCTCTAAACCCGTCGTGGAAGAAGCCATTCAACAAAACCACTCCGGGTCCGTCCAATCTGGACCGAATACTCGACCGCTTATGCCAGATACATGGCACCTCTGAAAAGCCAGCTAACCACACTAATAGAGATTGTCGGGTGTTCAAGCAGACCGGCAAGTCAATTGCCGAAAACAATGACAAGGGTCTAAACAGCGACGACAAGGAAGAGACCCGACCGCCGAACAACAGAGGACAGAAGGGTTTTCCCCCACAAGTGCGGACGGTGAATATGATATCGCGACCCACATACCCAAGAGGAGAGTAAACGCGCACTAAGGGGCGTCTATGCGATGGAGCCGATCGCCCCAAAGTTCAATCCATGGTCCTCTTGTCCGATCACTTTCGATCGAAGAGACCATCCGACCAGCATACGCCATGGCGGATTCGCGCGTGGTTTTAGACCCAATCGTCGATGGGTTTCACCTCACGAGAGTCCTGATGGGCGGCGGCGAGCTGAACCTGCTTTATCGATACATACGCGCAAAATGGGCATAGACCCATCAAGGATTAAACCTACAAAGACAACCTTTAAAGGTGTCATCCCAGGAGTGGAAGCCAAGCTATGCGAGCTCACCACACCGAAGTGGTCTTGGATCCCGGATAATTTCCGGATCGAAGAGTTAATCTTCAACATAGTCCCGTTTCGCAGCGGCTATCACGCTCTGCTCGGACGAACCGCGTTTGCAAAATTCAACGCGGTGCCGCATTATGCATACCTAAAGCTCAAGATGCCAGGCCCTCGTGGAGCCATCACGGTCAATGGGAATACGGAACGCTCCCTCCAAACGGAGGAACATACAGCGGCTCTCGCGGCAGAAGTACACAGCAGCCTCTTAAGGCAATTCTCGAGTCCGGCCGTTAAAAGGCCGGATACAGCGAAACGCGCCCGGAGCAATGCCAATCAAGACCACCTTGTTGGAAATATGCCCTAGAGGAAATAATAAAAGTATTATTATATTTCATTGTTCATGATAATTGGTTTTTGTTCATGCTATAACTGTATTATCCGGAAATCGTAATACACGTGTGAACACATAGACCACAATATGTCCCTAGTGAGCCTCTAGTTGACTTGCTCGTTGTGATCAACAGATAGTCATGGTTTCCTGACTATGGACATTGGATGTCGTTGATAATGGGATCACATCATTAGGAGAATGATGTGATGGACAAGACCCAATCCTAAGCATAGCACAAAGATCGTGTAGTTCGTTTGCTAGAGCTTTACCAATGTCAAGTATCTCTTCCTTCGACCATGAGATCGTGTAACTCCCGGATACCGTAGGAGTGCCTTGGGTGTATCAAACGTCACAACGTAATCGGGTGACTATAAAGGTGCATTACAGGTATCTCCGAAAGTATCTGTTGGGTTGACACGGATCGAGACTGGGATTTGTCACTCCGTATGATGGAGAGGTATCTCTGGACCCACTCGGTAATGCATCATCATAATGAGCTCAATGTGGCCAAGGTGTTGGCCACGGGATCATGCATTACGGTACGAGTAAAGTGACTTGCCGGTAACGAGACTGAACAAGGCATTGGGATACCGACGATCGAGTCTCGGGCAAGTAACGTACCGATTGACAAAGGGAATTGCATACAGGGTTTGATCGAATCCTCGACATCGTGGTTCAACCGATGAAATCATCGAGGAGCATGTGGGAGCCAACATGGGTATCCAGATCCCGCTGTTGGTTATTGCCCGAGAGTCGTCTCGGTCATGTCTGCATGTCTCCCGAACCCATAGGGTCTACACACTTAAGGTTCGGTGACGCTAGGGTTATTAGGAAGACTAATATGTGACTACCGAATGTTGTTCGGAGTCCTGGATGAGATCTCGGACGTCACGAGGAGTTCCGGAATGGTCCGGAGGTGAAGTTTTATATATGGGAAGTTGTCATATGGACACCGGAAAGTTTCGGGGGTCTATCAGTGATGTACCGGGACCACCGGAGGGGTTCCGGGGGTCCACCGGGAGGGGCCACCCCTCCCGGAGGGCCACATGGGCTGCAAAGGGGAGGGAGCCAGCCCCTGGAGGGCTGGGTGCGCCCCCCACCTTGGGCCCATGCGCCTAGGGTTGGGGGGGAAACCCTAAGGGGGGCCCCCCCTTGCTTGGGGGCAAGCCTCCCCTCCCTGGTCGCCGCCCCCCTCTAGATCCCATCTAGAGGGGCCCCCCTTCCCCTTCCCTATAAATAGAGGGGTGGGGAGGCTGCTGTACCCATCTCCAAGGCGCAGCCCTCCCTCCCAACACCTCTCCTCCTCCAGAACGCTTGGCGAAGCCTGCCGAGTCTTCTGCACCAACACCACCACGCCTCGTGCTGCCGTTAGCGAGCTTCCTCAACCTCTCCTTCCCCTTGCTGGATCAAGAAGGAGGAGACGTCTCCGTCCCGTCACGTGTGTTGAGCGCGGAGGTACTGTCCGTTCAGCACTTGGACATCGGTGATCTGAATCACGTCGAGTACGACTCCATCATCACCTTGCAAGCTTCGCACGCGATCTACAAGTGGTATGTAGATGCAAACTCTCTCCATGACTCGTTGCTTATATGAACTCATAGATGGATCTTGGTGAAACCGTAGGAAAATTTTAATTTTCTGCAACGTTCCCCAACAAAGGCATCATGAGCTAGGTCTATCGTAGTTCTCTAATGCACGAGTAGAACACAATTTTGTTGTGGGCGTGGATCTTGTCAACTTACTTGCCTCTACTAGTCTTTTCTTTCTTCAGCGGTATTGTGGGATGAAGCGGCCCGACCAACCTTACACGTGCGCTTCGTGAGACCGGTTCCACCGATTGACATGCACTAGTTGCATAAGGTGGCTGGCGGGTGTCTGTCTCTCCCACTTTAGTTGGAGCGGATTCGATGAACAGGGCCCTTATGAAGGGTAAATAGAAGTTGACAAAATCACGTTGTGGTTATTCTTAGGTAAGAAAACGTTCTTGCTAGAACACAATCGCAGCCACGTAAAAGATGCAACAACAATTAGAGGACGTCTAACTTGTTTTTGCAGCGATTGATCATGTGATGTGATATGGCCAGAAGTTGTGATGAATGATGAATTGTGATGTATGAGATCATGTTCTTGTAATAGGATTCACGACTTGCATGTCGATGAGTATGACAACCGGCAGGAGCCATAGGAGTTGTATTTATTTTTTGTATGACCTGCGTGTCATTGAAGAACGCCATGTAAACTACTTTACTTTATTGCTAAACGTGTTAGCCATAGAAGTAGAAGTAGTCGTTGGCGTGACAACTTCATGAAGACATGATGATGGAGATCATGATGATGGAGATCATGGTGTCAAGCCGGTGAGAAGATGATCATGGAGCCCCGAAGATGGAGATCAATGGAGCTATATGATATTGGCCATATCATGTCACAACTATATAATTGCATGTGATGTTTATTATGTTTATGCATCTTGTTTACTTAGGACGACGGTAGTAAATAAGATGATCCCTTACAAAATTTCAAGAAGTGTTCTCCCTAACGTGCACCGTTGCTACAGTTCGTCGCTTCTAAGCACCACGTGATGATCGGGTGTGATGGATTCTTACGTTCACATACAACGGGTGTAAGACAGTTTTACACAGCGAAAACACTTAGGGTTAACTTGACGAGCCTAGCATGTACATACATGGCCTCAGAACACGGAGACCGAAAGGTCGAACACGAGTCGTATGGAAGATACGATCAACATGAAGATGTTCACCGACAATTACTAGTCCGTCTCACGTGATGATCGGACACGGGCTAGTCGACTCGGATCATGTAACACTTAGATGACTAGAGGGATGTCTAATATAAGTGGGAGTTCATAATTTTGATTAGAACTTTATTATCATGAACTTAGTCTAAAACCTTTGCAAATATGTCTTGTAGATCAATGGCCAACACTAATGTCAACATGAACTTCAACGCGTTCCTAGAGAAAACCAAGCTGAAAGATGATGGCAGCAACTATACGGATGGGTCCGGAACACGAGATCATCCTCATAGCTGCCAAGAAACAATATGTCCTAGAAGCACCGTTAGGTGACCCACCTGCTCTCCCAGCACTGCAAGATGATCTGAACGTTTGGCAGACTCGTGCTGATGATTACTCCCTCGTTCAGTGTGGCATGCTTTACAGCTTAGAACCGGGGCTCCAAAAGCGTTTTGAGCATCACGGAGCATATGAGATGTTCGAAGAGCTAAAACTAGTTTTCCAAGCTCATGCCCGGGTCGAGAGATATGATGTCTCCAACAATTTCTACAGTTGTAAGATGGAGGAAAACAGTTACACGGTGAGCACATCCTCAAGATGTCAGGTTGCACAACCGTATGACCCAAATGAACATTAACCTCCCGGATGAGGCGGTCATTGATGAATCCTCCGATCGCTTCCACCAAGCTACAAGAGCTTTGTGATGAACTACAACATGCAGGGGATGGTGAAGACCATTCTGAAGTGTTCTCGATCTTTGAAGTCAGCAGAGGCTGAAATCAAGAAAGAACATCAAGTGTTGATGGTCAATAAGACCACTAAGTTCAAGAAGGGCAAGGGTAAGAAAAACTGCAAGAAGGGCGGCAAAGATGTTGTCGCGCCCGGTAAGCCGATTGCCGGAAGAAGTCAAAGAATGGACCCAAGCACGAGGTGAGTGCTTTTATTGCAAGGGAAGGGTCCTTTGAAGCGGAACTGCCCCACATACTTAGCGGATAAGAAGGCCGGCAACACCAAAGGTATATTTGATATACATGTAATTGATGTGTACCTTACCAAGACTCGTAGTAACTCCCGGGTATTTGATACGGTGCCGTTGCTCATATTTGTAACTCACAGCAGGGCTGCGGAATAAGCGGAGGCCGGCAAAGGGCGAGGTGACGATCTTGGCGTCGGGAATGGTTCCAGAGTCGATGTGATCGCCGTCGCACGCTGCCTCTACATTTACCCACGGGATTAGTTTTGAACCTTAATAATTGTTATTTAGTGCCAAGTTTGAGCATGAACATTGTATCCGGATCTCGTTTAATCTGAGATGGCTACTCATTTAAGTCTGAGAATAATGGTTGTTCGATTTATATGAGAGATATGTTTTATGGTCATGCTCCGATGGTCAATGGTTTATTCTTAATGAATCTCGAGCTTAATATTACACATGTTCATAGTGTGGATGCCAAAAGATGTAAAGTTGATAACGATAGTCCCACATACTTGTGGGACTGCCTATAGGTCACATTGGTGTCAAGCGCATGAAGAAGCTCCATCTTGATGGACTTTTAGAGTCTCTTGATTATGAATCGTTTGACACATGCGAACCATGCCTCATGGGCAAAATGACCAAGACTCCGTTCTCCGGAACAATGGAGCAAGCAACCAACTTGTTGGAAATCATACATACTAATGTGTGCAGTCCAATGAGCGTGGAGGCTCGCGGAGGATATCGTTATGTTCTCACTCTCACTGATGACTTGAGTAGATATGGGTATGTCTACTTAATGAAACACAAGTCTGAGACCTTGAAAAGTTCAAGGAATTTCAGAATGAAGTAGAGAATCAACGTGACCGAAAATAAAGTTCCTCTGATCGGATCGTGGAGGAGAATATTTAAGTCACGAATTTGGCACACACTTAAGGAAATGTGGAATCGTTTCACAACTTACGCCGCTGGAACACGTCGATTATAACGGTGTGTCGAACGTCGTGTCGCACTCTATTGGATATGGTGCGGTCTATGATGTCTCTTACCGATTTACCGCTATCATTTTGGGGATACGCTCTAGAGACAGCTACATTCACTTTAAATAGGGCACTTTATCTAAATCCGTTGAGGCGACACCGTATGAATTATGGTTTGGGAAGAAACCTAAGCTATCGTTTCTAAAAGTTTGGGGATGCGATGCTTATGACAAGAAACTTCAACCTGAAAAGCTCGAACCCAAGTCGGAAAAATGCGTATTCATAGGATACCCTAAGGAAACTGTCGGGTATACCTTCTACTTAAAATCCGAAGGCAAGATCGTCGTTGCCAAGAACGGATGCTTTTTGGAAAAAGAGTTTCTCTCGAAAGAAGTAAGTGGGAGGAAAGTGGAACTCGATGAAGTACTACCTCTCGAACGGGAAAGTGGTGCAGCGCAGGAAACCATTCCTGTGATACCCACACCAGCTGAAGAGGAAAACAATGAGGATGATCAAGGTACTTCGGATCAAGTTGCTACTGAATTTCGTAGGTCCACAAGGACACGTTCCGCACCAGAGTGGTGCAGCAACCCTGTCCGGAAATCATGTTGTTAGACAACGGTGAACCTTGAACTATGAAGAAGCGATGGCGGGCCGATTCCAACAAATGGCTTGAAGCCATGAAATCCGAGATAGAATCTATGTATGAAAACAAAGTATGGACTTTGACAGACTTGCCCGATGATCGGCGAGCGATAGAAAACAAATGGATTTTTAAGAAGAAGACGGACGCGGATGGTAATGTTACCATTTATAAGGCTCGACTTGTCGCTAAGGGTTATCGACAAGTTCAAGGGATTGACTACGATGAGACTTTCTCTCCCGTAGCGAAGCTGAAGTCCGTCCGAATCATGTTAGCAATTGCCGCATACTATGATTATGAGATATGGCAGATGGACGTCAAAACGGCATTCCTTAACGGACATCTTAAGGAAGAGCTGTATATGATGCAGCGAGAAGGTTTTGTCGATCCTAAGAACGCTAACAAAGTATGCAAGCTCCAATGATCCATTTATGGACTGGTGCAAGCATCTCGGAGTTGGAACATTCGCTTTGATGAGATGATCAAAGCGTTTGGGTTTATCTTGAGACTTATTGAGAAGCCTGCGTTTACAAGAAAGTGAGTGGGAGCTCTGTAGCATTTCTCCTATTATATGTAGATGACATACTCTTGATGGGAAATGATACAAAACTTCTGGACAGCATTAAGGCCTACTTGAATAAGTGTTTTTCAATAAAGGACCTTGGAGAAGCTGCTTATATATTAGGCATCAAGATCTATAGAGATAGATCGAGACGCCTCATAGGTCTTTCGCAAAGCACATACCTTGATAAGATTTTGAAGAGGTTCAAAATGGATCAGTCCAAGAAAGGGTTCTTGCCTATGTTAAAAGGTGTGAGATTGAGCTCAGCTCAGTCACCGACCACGGCAAAAGATAAAGAAGAGATGAGTGTCATCCCCTATGCTTCAGCAATAGGATCTATTATGTATGCCATGCTGTGTACCAGGCCTGATGTAAACCTTGCCGTAAGTTTGGTAGCAAGATACCAAAGTAATCCCGCAAGGAACACCGACAGCGGTCAAGAATATCTGAAGTACCGAAAAGGACAAAGGACATGTTTCTCATTTATGGAGGAGACGAAGAGCTCGTCGTAAGGGTTACGTCGGCGCTAGCTTCGACTCAGATCTGATGACTCTAAGTCACAAACCGGATCGTGTATATGTTGAATGGTGGAGCGATGGCTGGTGCAGCTGCAAGCGAAGCGTCGTGGCGGGATCTACGTGTGAAGCGGAGTACATGGCAGCCTCGGAGGCAGCGCATGAAGCGATTTGGGTGAAGGAGTTCATCACCGACCTAGGAGTCATACCCAATGCATCGGGGCGATCAAACTCTTCGTGACAACACCGGAGCTATTGCCCTTGCCAAGGAACCCAGGTTTCACAAGAAGACCGAGCACATCAAGCGTCGTTTCAAATCCATCCGTGAAAATGTTCAAGATGGAGACATAGAGATTTGCAAAGTGCACACGGATCTGAATGTCGCAAATCCGTTGACTAAACCTCTCTCGCGTGCAAAACATGATCAACACCAGAACTCTATGGGTGTTCGATTCATCACAATGTAACTAGATTAGTGACTCTAGTGCAAGTGGGAGACTGTTGAAAATATGCCCTAGAGGCAATAATAAAAGTATTATTATATTTCATTGTTCATGATAATTGGTTTTTGTTCATCCTATAACTGTATTATCCGGAAATCGTAATACACGTGTGAACACATAGACCACAATATGTCCCTAGTGAGCCTCTAGTTGACTAGCTCGTTGTGATCAACAGATAGTCATGGTTTCCTAACTATGGACATTGGATGTCGTTGATAACGGGATCACATCATTAGGAGAATGATGTGATGGACAAGACCCAATCCTAAGCATAGCACAAAGATCGTAGTTCGTTTGCTAGAGCTTTACCAATGTCAAGTATCTCTTCCTTCGACCATGAGATCGTGTAACTCCCGGATACCGTAGGAGTGCCTTGGGTGTATCAAACGTCACAACATAACTGGGTGACTATAAAGGTGCATTACGGTATCTCCGAAAGTATCTGTTGGGTTGACACGGATCGACATCGATTTGTCACTCCGTATAGCGGAGAGGTATCTCTGGGCCCACTCGGTAATGCATCATCATAATGAGCTCAATGTGGCCAAGGTGTTGTACGGGATCATGCATTACTGATGCGAGTAAAGTGACTTGCCGGTAACGAGACTGAACAAGGCATTGGGATACCGACGATCGAGTCTCGGGCAAGTAACGTACCGATTGACAAAGGGAATTGCATACAGGGTTTGATCGAATCCTCGACATCGTGGTTCAACCGATGAAATCATCGAGGAGCATGTGGGAGCCAACATGGGTATCCAGATCCCGCTGTTGGTTATTGCCCGAGAGTCGTGTCGGTCATGTTTGCATGTCTCCCGAACCCGTAGGGTCTACACACTTAAGGTTCGGTGACGCTAGGGTTATTAGGAAGACTAATATGTGACTACCAAATGTTGTTCGGAGTCCCGGATGAGATCCCGGACGTCACGAGGTGTTCCGGAATGGTCCGGAGGTGAATTTTTATATATGGGAAGTTGTCATATGGACACCGGAAAGTTTTGGGGGTCTATCGGTAATGTACCGGGACCACCGGGAGGGGCCACCCCTCCCGGAGGGCCACATTGGCCGCAAAGGGGAGGGAGCCAGCCCCTGGAGGGCTGGGCGCGCCCCCACCTTGGGCCCATGCGCCTAGGGTTGGGGGAAACCCCGAGGGGCGCCTGCTTGGGGGCAAGCCTCCCTCCCGCCGCCGCCCGCTCTAGATCCCATCTAGAGGGGCCGCCCCTGCCCTTCCCCTATAAATAGAGGGGTGGGGGAGGGCTGCTGTACCCATCTCCAAGGCGCAGCCCTCCCTTCCCAACACCTCTCCTCCTCCGTGGCGCTTGGCGAAGCCTGCCGAGATCTTGCTGCACCAACACCACCACGCCGTCGTCTTTGCCGTTGGGCGAAGCTTCTCAACCTCTCCTTCCCCTTGCTGGATCAAGAAGGAGGAGACGTCTCCCGTCCCGTCGTGTGTTGAGCGCGGAGGTGCTGTCCGTTCAGCACTTGGACATCGGTGATCTGAATCACGTCGAGTACGACTCCATCATCACCTTGCAAGCTTCCGCACGCGATCTACAAGTGGTATGCAGATGCAAACTCTCTCCCATGACTCGTTGCTTAGATGAACTCATAGATGGATCTTGGTGAAACCGTAGGAAAAATTTTAATTTTCTGCAACGTTCCCCAACACACCTGGCGCGATCAGAGCATGCGTAGCAATGCGGCCCCAACCCTCGCCCGTGCATGATCGCAAGAATAACACTCCGCGTACATCATTACGCTTTGGAGATACCATGGGCACAGGGGAGGGGGCACGATCGGACCGAGAGTGCGGTTCGACCACACCGGGGGCTCGCAAGGGTGCCCCCCTCTTTTTTATTTTTTTATTTTTCTTCTTTTATGTACACAGGACTCAGTTAACCAGAAGCCCTGCCCGGCGGCGAACCTGCCGAACTCATGATGCAACAGTCAGGGACTAAAGAAGGCCGCGACGAACACTCAGGTGGTCTCAATCACGAGCATTAAATTCGATTATATACACCAAGTCCGCAGCTCATCCCTAGAGGGGGACATGTTTATTTAGTCCAAATCCCTTGCTTACCGCACTATTTGTATCTGTCCGTTCTACTAACAGACTTTCTTTCATAAATAATGCAGCACCTTGTCGATCGCAATTGCATTACCTTATGTATATATATGCTCATTATATGACATCTTGCGCCCATATATTTTGGTACCGTCTAATACACCGGGGGCTTACGTTCCCCACTCTATGGTGTGATAAGTCCGAACACTTTCACAAGTGCGGCACCCCGAACTTATAGCATTATATGAATCGGCTCCGAATCATGTCTTGGGTCAATAGTTGGGTTTGCCCGGCTCCCACGTTTTGGTGCCTTACGTTCCATTCTGTCGGCTAAGGTGGCACTTGGGAGAACCACTGCGATTGCGCCCCGGTTGAGCCGGGCGAGCGCCTCAGTGGAGAAAGCTAAAACTGACTGGCATGATAAGGCGAGAGACTGGTCGCTGTTCGAGAGGTTTTTCGGGTCCTAAAGACTCACGCCGCTTGACGAAGTTCGGACAATGTCCGAAGAAGGCGTGGATAGCGCCCGGATTCGGTCTTCGAATACCGGGGCTTCACCAAATTTAAAATTATAGAATTCTATGGCTAAGTGAGAGTGTTCAATCATTATAGGTCCGGTTGCCTTGTTCGTTGTGTTGAGCGCCTCCCTCGATGGACCCAACAATGGGAACAAGAGTGCTCAAGTTTATCCCGAACACCCCATCACTCGCGGCTTGGGGGCTGAAGCCAACGACTTGCCATCTCTCAGATTTTATAAACGGCCGCACAGAAGGTAATATGTTAAATTAAACAAGCGTTGCTTAACGGGCACATGAACAAAGTTTCAGCGCGCAGGATAATACATAGCAAATTCACTCAAAGATTACATTTCTGGGGCACTCATCCGCAATATTTGTCAGGACCCCGACTCAATGTCACATCGATCTAGCCTGTAACACATCATATCACTTTGCGGCCTCACGCACGGTATCCCCACGGGTGTCGCCTTACCTTGGCCGGGACCGTTTAGCCTTTTGGCACACGTATATGATAGTGTCGCTAGCATCCATATGAAAAGGAGCCCGGCTGACATGGCTAGTCGTAAACCCAAAGTGGCACAGACTTACGAGGACAGCATCCATGACCCGAAGATCGAGCGTGTCGGTCATCGACAAGTAAGTTCGGGCTGTAGCCTTTGGGCTAGCAGGACTCCGGTACTCAATGCGTGACATTTCCCGAAGGGACGTACACGAAGCGAAGAAGGACACATGCCGGCCAGCCTAAGTGTTCGGAGCGGTAGCAAGCTACCATGGCTCGGTGGAGACACTAGGAGACATTTCCGTAAGAGAGGCTACTAAAGATAAACAACTAGATAGTCGGATCCCACACATACCAAGCATTTCAATCATACACACAATATGCTCGATATGTGCAAATACAACAAGGCATCACAACATGACTCTCGACACAAGTACTTTATTTAAGGCTCGAGAGAGCCATTCATATATACACAAAGTCACGGGTCACACGACCCACATACAAGTCATACAAGCATACAAGCCAACAGCGGAAGTGTTTTGTCTGAGTACAGACGACTAGTAAAATAAAAGAGGCTTGGGTAAGCCTAGCTATACTACATGGTCCTTCACTTGCTCAGGATCACCACCTGGGCCTTAGTCTACTCATCGATGTCAACGTCTACGAAGAACCCGTCGGAAGGGTTTGTGGCATCTTCTGAAAAATGTAAATTAAAGCAACATGAGTACAAAGGTACTCAGCAAGACTTACATCAGATCCTACATACATGCATATTATCAAGAAGGGTTGGTGGGGTTATTGCAGCAAGCCAGCTTTGACTCGTGGCTAAGCTATCCTACGAGACACCAACTTGAAATAGTTTTGCGCACTCGAGTCCACTACTCATCACTTCAATACTCCACCGAGGATCCACCTCCGTCTTCCTACGGAAGAGCCATCCTCGGCACTCACGCTTATCTTGAGGCTTTTAGTAGTATCCATTTACTTGTCTATGAACTGTATAGGCAACCAAGTAGTCCTTTACATGGACGCTGCTATTCAATTGATGATGTTAACCTGCGGGGTGTACTTCTTCATACATGTTTCCACCACTTAGCGTCGCACACGACATGTGCTCGGCGGACTTCAAGCGAAAAGCCGACGTGGGTGTAGACCACGACCTACCTAGACACTCAAGTCTCTAGTCGGGTTTATCGCCTATTTGGGTTCCATCTATGAGGAGTTCGGCCGAAGTTTCGCTCACAGCCCCAAACAATGTGAACAAGGTTCCCGAGATACCAAACGGGCATCCGGTACACCGTGCCACGTACCTACCGCATCACAGCCCACCCCTACGGTCAGCGCTGTCCACGGCCTCCATGAGGCTACAAACACGAAACTACTTGCAACTCTGGGACGGAGGACTAGGGTGAATAAGAAGTCGAGCGGGGTCATATTTCAGGGCCCAATGTATGGTAGTAGCTGATTCTTAAATCACACATACAGATCTCAGTGCTTAGGGACGGCCTCAATGAAACAACCCACCATGTACTCCTACATGGTCTCTCATCGATACCTTTACCAAATCGTGTTCAACACCTTACTCTCATACCGACTCGATCATTTCACTCTAGCCATCACCCAGATGAACCAGACCTGACACGACTCTAAGCATAGAAGGCATAGCAAGGTAGGAACAACACAATCATATGGCTCAACCGACTCCTACACATGCTAGTGGGTTTCATCTAGTTACTGTGGCAATGACAGGTCATGCAGAGGAAATGGGTTCAACTACCGCAGCACACAGCAGTTTGAATCGCGTTGTCTTAATGCAGTAAAAGAGAGCAGGAGCAAGAACATGGGATTTTATCGGTATGATCAAATGGTTGGTTGCTTGCCTGACGGGTCGGTGCACTGGTATTGCTCTTCGTCGGGGTTATCACGGTACTCCTCGGGGGCAGAACCTGCCGCAGAGAGCACCGATACACAAACATTACCAAACAGTATGCAACAATATGAGGCATGCATGAGACATGGCAAAATGAGTGTATTGGGCTAATGCAACTAAGAACAGATGGGTTTGAAGCATTTTGAACCAAAGATTCAAGTTCAAACTCATATGTTGCCATTTAAAGAGCTTTATCTTGTTCTGTGATAAACAGCAGGTTAGCTTCTGTAAGCATGCATGAAACTGGTACAGATGGAAAGATTGGATTTTTCTGATCATTTTTCATATATAATTTGTTTCATTTGGAGCTACAGATTAATTTCTATGAATTTTTGAAGTTTGCAACAATTTCTGGAATTTCCTGAATAAAAATAAATCCAGAAATAATTATCACACAACATTGCATCACGCTGACCTCAGCAGGTCAACATACCCGGTCCGGGTCAAACCTGACGCGTGGGTCCAGGGTGTCAGTGCGATTAGTTTAGTTAGAATTTAATTAAAACTAAACTAGGTTAGTTAATGAGGCTGGGCCCGGTTGTCGATGACTCAGCGGAGTCAACCTGGGCCGCCTGTGGTCAAAGTCAAAGCCAGCGGTGCCGGTGTTTAGCCACCGGCGAGCCCGACGCGGTGGCGGAAGTGGTTTTGGCCGTTCCGGCCACCAAATGGGTCGCGGAGGCCATCGGAGTGGAGCGAGGGCGAGCCGCGGCTCTTGGTGGAGTCCGTTGGGGTCGGGGTGGCCGGAGTTGGCGCCGGCGACGACCTTGGCGGCCACCGGTGTTTGGGTGGAGGCGAACTTGAGGTAGAGTGGGTGGTGAGGTGCGGGTGCGGTTGGACCCAACGCAGTGGTGAGTGCGTTGGACACCGTGAGTTGGCGGAGGATGGCGGGAACACGTCGGCGGCGAGATCCGCGGCGGTGCGTCGCGGGTGATCTTCGTGCGGTGGCTACGGCTCGGGAGCGAGAGAGAAAAGGTAGGAGGGTAGCTAGGCTCATGGGCGCTCGTAGAAACCCTTGGCGGGTCGGGACGAGCTGAGCGGCGGCAGCGTTGAAGGGATCTCCGGCGGCGGCGGTTGAGGCGAGGTTGGTGCGGCGGCTTGAAGCACGCGAGTGCTCGGGGCTCGGCTAGCTCGAAGGAGTAGAGGACGGCGGGGCTTCTGGACACGGTGGCGCGGCGTGGAGACGACGGAGAGCACGGCTACGGCAGTGGTGCGGCGACGGTGGCGTCGGCCATGGCATGGGAGCGCGAGGGAGAGGAGCTGGGGGCGAATGGCGATGTCCAGGGGGTCCGGGGCGCGACGTGGAGCTCGTCCAAGGCAGCGAGGCGGCGATAGGGGGAAGCGAGCGGCGTGCAGCTGCGTGGCGAGCTGCGGTGCTGCCGCCGAGCACCTTACTGCCTGCCTGGCAAGCCAAGCAGCTCGCTGGCGCGGTGGCCGGGCTGGGCCGGCCAGGTGGGCTGGCTGGTGGGCCGGTGGTGGCGCCAGGTAAGTTTTTCCTTTTATTTTCTGTTTTCTTTATTTTATTCTTCTGCAACTTTGTTGAATTATTAAAAATACCTAAAAGGTTCTAAAATTCACCAAACTACTCCTGGTCCATTGTTGGAATATTACCAACATGAAACATTTTAGATTGGGAATATTTGGACATTTGAAATATTTTATATAATTTTAAATGCCCAAATTCAAATAATTATGATTTAATTCAAAGACCTTAGGATGACCTAGGAAATTGTGCATCACTTTTGACAGAGGTTCTGAACCAAGACAAAAATGATGGACATTTTAGAAGGGCATTTCAGGTTCATCGAAAATATTTTTAGTAAACCCTAGTTGGTTTCAGAGGGGGCTGGGAGTTCTGGCATTCCCATTTCAGGTTTCTGTTAAATGAAATAGACATGATGCAACACTCTAATGCATGAGCTAGCAAGGGTGTGACAACTCACCCCCACTCAAAAGAATCTCGTCCCGAGATTTGGGTTCCTCCGGAAAGAAGGCGGGATATTCGAGTCGAAGATGATCCTCCCTTTCCCAAGTAGCTTCCTTCTCAGAATGGTGCGACCATTGAACCTTGAGAAACTTGATATTATGCCGTCGAGTGGTACGCTTGGCTTGATCGAGGATATGAACGGGGTATTCTCGATAAGTGAGATTATCTTGAAGATCAAGCGTTTCGTGGTCCACTCCACGGATAGGATCAACGCCTGAGTTGAGAAATGTGGAAGACATCGTGGACTTTGGAGAGATGCGGAGGTAGTTCCAATTGGTAGGCAACTTCTCCTCGTTTGGCAAGAATGCGAAAGGGTCCAATGTAGCGAGGAGCCAATTTGCCTTTGATACCGAAACGATGGGTTCCCTTCAGAGGAGTAACCCGAAGGTAAGCCTTCTCGTCAACCTCGTAAGTCATAGCCTTATGTTTTCGGTCATATTGACTCTTTTGGCGGGATTGGGCTGTTTTCAACTTTTCACGAACGATGCGAACTTGCTCTTCTGCTTCCTAGATCATATCCGGGCCAAAGAATTGTCTTTCCCCGGTTTCTGACCAGTTAAGAGGTGTTCGACACCTTCGTCCATAGAGAACTTCAAAAGGTGCTTTGCCCAAGCTAGATTGATAGCTGTTGTTATAAGCAAATTCGGCAAATGGAAGGCATTTCTCCCAATCCATTCGAATGAGATATGAAGCTCGAAGCATGTCTTCTAGGATTTGGTTGACACGTTCTACTTGACCACTTGATTGAGGTGGAAGGCGGTGCTAAAGGAAAGATGGGTTCCCATAGCGTTTTGGAAACTTTCCCAAAATCGAGAGGTGAAGAGACTTCCTCGATCGAGTTAATTTCAATGGAACACCATGAAGAGACACTATTAGGAGATGTACAAGTCTGCTAGCTGACTAGCGGTTATACTCTCGCGAGCAGGTAAGAAATGGGCTACTTTGGAGGCGGTCGATAACGACAAAGATGGCATTATTCCCTCTCTTGGTTCTGGGAAAACCGGTGATGAAATCCATACTAATTTTATCCCATTTCCATTCAGGAATAGCTAAGGGTTGAAGGGTGCCAAAGGCCGTTGATGCTCTGCTTTTACGACGGCGAGCGTCGCGATTAGCAACAAATTGAGCTATGTCTCTCTTCATCCTAGTCCACCAGAACCTCTGGCGTAGGTCCTGATACATTTTAGTGCTACCGGGATGAATGGTGAGAGGAGAGTCATGAGCCTCCTTAAGGATCAGCTGCCGTATGTGCTGATTCTTGGGAACCACTAAACGGTTCTCAAAATATACAACACCATGATCATTTGTAGAGAAACATTTAGCATCTCCGCTAGCAATGTTCTCCTTAATCCGGGATATTCCTTTATCTCGCTTTTGGGCAGCGATGACTTGATCCATAAGAGTAGGTTTCGCCACCAAGGTGGAAAGGAATCCTCGAGGAACAATGTGAAGGTTAAGCTTCCGGAATTCCTCGTGGAGAAGTGGTTGACTTTGTTGCAACATCAGGTTGTTGCAATAAGATTCTGACTTAAGCGCATCAGCCATGGCGTTGGCTTTTCACGGGGTATAAGTTATCCCTAAGTTGAAATCTGTGATCAACTCAACCCAGCGTCTTTGCACGAGATTCAAATCTGGTTGGGTGAATATGTACTTCAGACTTTGGTGATCGGTGTAGATTTAAATAGCGATTACCGAGGAGGTAATGTCGCCAGGTTTTTAGTGCATGGACTACAGCTGCAAGCTCTAGATCATGAGTAGGGTAGTTTTCCTCATGTGGGTGTAATTGCCGTGAAGCATAAGCAATTACGTGTCGATCTTGCATGAGAATACAGCCTAGCCCTTGTCGCGAGGCGTCGCAATAGATAACAAAGTCCTTAGAAAAATCTGGTGGTACCAATATGGGAGCAGAAGTTAAACGTCTTTTCAGTTCCTAAAAACTGTGCTCACATTGTGGAGTCCACTCGAACTTTTTATCCTTCTTGAGGAGTTCAGTTAGAGGTTTAGCAACTTTGGAGAAGTTCTCGACAAAGCGGCGACAATAGCTCGCTAAGCCAAGGAAACTCTGAACTTGCTTGACCGACTCGGTGGAGTCAATTGAGGCGGCTTGAACTTCGCTCGGGGTTGACAGCAATACCTTTACCGATATTACATGTCCTAGATAGGTCATACGGCAGCCAAAATTCGCATTTAGAAAACTTGGCATAAAGGCGATGCTCTCGAAGTTTCATCAACACTAGCCTTAGATGTTCGGCATGTTCTTCCTCGTTCTTGGAATAGATGAGTATGTCATCGAGGTAAACCACGACGAATTTATCCAAATATTCCATGAAAATTGAGTTCATTAACCGGGAGAAAGTGGCTGGAGCGTTGGTTAACCCGAAGGACATGACGGTGTACTCGTATTGGCCATAACGAGTAACAAAGGCCGTTTTGGGAATGTCCCCGTTCCGGATTTTGATTTGATGGTAGCCTAACCTCAAATCCATCTTAGAAAGGCGAGGATCCTGCGAGCTGATCATACGGATCGTTGATCTGGGAGCGGATACTTGTTCTTAATTGTGACCAAGTTGGCGGGTCGATAATCTACAACCATCCGGTCCGTACCATCCTTCTTCTTGACGAAGAGGGCGGGGCAAGCCAAGGAGATGAACTAGGACGGATGAAACCCTTTTCAAGGACTCATCGAGTTGTTTCTTAAGTTCGGCTAGTTCTAGGGGTGCCATCTTATAGGGTCTTCTAGAAATTGGGACAGTTCCTGGAATGAGATCTATCACGAACTCAACATCTCTGTCAGGTGGGACACCTGGCAATTCTTCTGAAAGACATCCGGAAGTCACGGACTACCGGGGCGTCTTGAGGCAGCAATGGTGGCATTAAGAGAATATAGTTGGCGCTTGGATATTCGGGTCAAGACATTAACTATCTTTCCCGAGGGGTGCGTAAGTTGAACAGTCCTAGAGAAACAATCAATCTTGGCATGATGGGCTGACATCCAGTCCATACCCAAGATGATATTTATATCCGAAGATTTGAGAGCTATCAACGATGCAAGGAAAACAAGTCTGTCGACCTGAATTTCATTATTATGGCTTACTCTAGAAGTTTGCCATTTGGATCCCGGGGTTTGAATTACCATGGAGGTGGGCATAACACTGAATGCGGTGTGGTGCAAGCGAGCATAGCTTTCGGATATGAATGAATGAGATGCTCCAGTATCGAAAAGAACGGATGCCGGGTGACAATTAACAAGAAGCGTACCGAGCACGGCGTTGGGATCCTCTTGGGCCTCCTCGGTGAGACACGATTAACATGGCCACGTGCGGTGGTGGCGGCAGGCATAGAACACCTTTCCTGCTGGCTTGCCACGGCCAACAACTTTAGCAGGCTGGTTGGGGTTGGACGGAGGACAATCGCGCATGTAGTGGCCTGATTCCCCACACTTGAAGCACGTCACGGGGCTGGCGCGTAGAGGAGCATTGTTGGTTGGCCCACCATAGGGCTTAGCTGGAGCATACTGCTGAACTGGATGAGGCGCCTGAAAGGATGGCCTCGGTGTGAATCTGGGTGGCGAGCGTGTTGGCACCCACACCGGCGCTTCGTGGTCGGCACGGATGAGGAACCCATATCACGGCCATGCTTGCGTGTTGCTTGAAATCGATCGGCCCGTTTCAGCCTTGATGGCTTTGTTAACAAGCTTACGGAAAGAGGTGCACTCATGCGAGCGGAGATCTCGGCGAAGTTGAGGGCTAAGTCCCTTGCGGAACCTTGCTGTTTCTTGGCATCGATGGAGACCTCTTGATTGCATAGCGTGCGAGGTTACCAAACTCTCTGCTGTAGGCATCCACGGAGAGACGACCTTGGGTGAAACTGCAGAACTCCTCACGTTTACGATCCATGAGACCCTCCGGAATGTGATGTTCACGGAAAGCCTCGCTGAATTCTGCCCAAGTAGTGACATGGCCAACCGGGCGCATAGCCATATAGTTCTCCCACCAGAGACTGGCGGGGCCTTCAAGATGATATGCAGCAAAGGTGACCTTGTCAGCCTCAGCTACCAGTGCAGAACGCAGCTTGTGAGTAATGCTGCGAAGCCAGTCATCAGCGTCGAGAGGCTCGACGGAGTGGTGGAAGGTAGGTGGGTGTAACTTGATGAAGTCACTGAGCGACACCAGGTTATTTCTCTGATGATGTGCTGTGTTCTGTTCGATGCGCTCCAACAAATGATTGGTCTCCCGTTTGTTTCTCTCGGCCTCCAGCATAAATTCGGCCAGAGAAGGAGGGTGAGGCAGGTTCGCTTCTCCAACTCTGCTGCCTTCGGCCTGGTCTGGCGGAGCAGGGTTGTTGCGGGTGTTAACCATCCTAGGAAAAACAAGACAGGGATTTAGTCCAGGATGATAAGATTCTAACATAGAAATGTAGAATGTAATGGATAACTCGGAATGCAAGATGATCATCCGTATGACATGGTGGATACAGAAACTGCTTCCTTATTCCATCGTCATACACACCATACAAGGTTTAGTACAAGACCAAACAAAGTACTACTGCGGTGAAAAGAGGATTACATCTCATCGGAGGCATACCAAGCTCCTATACATTATTTTTCTTACACCTCCGGAATTAGTACACACTAAGTCGTATTCCACGAGTCACGCAGGAGGGTGGAAATACAACTATTACAATACTAGTGAGACTACTACTAACTCGAGGCGTCTCCGTAGTAGTTCTCATAGAAGTCTCCTCCGTAACACAGGAGTTCAGCGTGATCGTCCGGAAGCAGGCGGTCTGAGGAGCTGTGGACCATAAGGGCAAGGGTGAGGTCTTGGACCAACAAGCGGTGGCTGCGGGGACCACGAGGTGGGGTGATGCCCCCACATCACGCCAATCCATCATGTCAGCGAGCGGATCTAACAGGATACATGTCTCTCATATCCATATAACCAGCTTGCACGGCCGGTGCAAAAGCGAGTCAAAGTGGCCCGGTGATCGGCCGGGCGTTGAAAACTCCATCCTCAAGGCCCGACTCTCTCGGTCCTTGTCCTCGAGTAACTTCGGCGGTGGTGCGGGTTAGTGAGTCCTCTGGCTGGAATCGGCATAGATAGCGGAGATAACCAAGCGCTCGAAGTGAACCGGCATATCTGGAAGTCGGTGTTGCGAAGCGAGCGATCTGACTTGCATGATGGTCATCATAGAATAAGCGGCATCTTGCACCGCCATGTCAATAGTAACACCAAGCCCATAGGAGCTGTGAAGGGCCTCGGTGGAACCAGGATAAGAGGGAAATATCCTGACAGTGCAGAGATACTGGCTTTGATTAAAATCTCGATACTGCTCTTCAACTGTGTATTCGGGATACCAACGGTAACCCGCCTCGATCATAACCCTAACTAGCATGGCTGTATGACCGGTCACACCAATGCATCTGGTCAGACGAACCACTTGATTTTGGTCACAAGTGGCCATCTGGAAGCATAACCAGAATGCAAAGACATTAGAATTTCTAGCAGAATTTGGACAGCATAACGACTGTAAATGCTCAAAGGATTTGAGACATTTTACAAAGAATTGCATAGCCACTCAACAATATCATATCAAGGTTCTGGGTCCAACTTAGTAACAAACAGGATAGTAAAACTGAACCAGGCTTGTAACCATCAAACCTAAAAGGTACTACTGATTAGTAACACGTGAACCTAATAGAAAGAAGAGATACTAATCCTTAACCCCCGGTGGAAGAATGGACTGACTCAGATCAGAATGCCATGAGATAAAGAAGTAAAAAGAGCCTTATGTACCATCCCACAATCAATTCCCCTACATATAACTAAAGCATTTCTAGACTCAACATCGACCAGTTTGGCTTGGAGAACCTCTGAGTGAGTCGGCTCGATGCCAGCGCTGTCAGGACCCGACTCAATGTCACATCGATCTAGCACAGTAACACATCATATCACTTTGCGGCCTCACGCACGGTATCCCCACGGTGTCGCCTTACCTTGGCAGGGACCGTTTAAGCCTTTTGGCACACGTATATGATAGTGTTGCTAGCATCCATATGAAAAGGAGCCGGGCTGACATGGCTAGTCGTAAACCCAAAGTGGCACAGACTTACGAGGACAGGCATCCATGACCCGACATCGAGCGTGTCGGTCATCGACAAGTAAGTTCAGGCTGTAGCACTGGGCTAGCGAGGACTCGGTACTCAATGCGTGACATTTCCCGAAGGGACAGACACGAGAGCGAAGAAGGACACATGCCGGCCAGCCTAAGTGTTAGGAGCGGTAGCAAGCTACCATGGCTCGGTGGAGACACTAGGAGACATTTCGGTAAGAGAGGCTACTAAAGATAAACAACTAGATAGTCGGATCCCACACATACCAAGCATTTCAATCATACACACAATATGCTCGATATGTGCAAATACAACAAGGCATCACAACATGACTCTCGACACAAGTACTTTATTTAAGGCTCGAGAGAGCCATTCATAGCATACACACAAGTGCAGGTCACACGACCCACATACAAGTCATACAAGCATACAAGCCAACAGCGGAAGTGTTTTGTCGAGTACAGACGACTAGTAAAATAAAAGAGGCTTGGGTAAGCCTAGCTATACTACATGGTCCTTCACTTGCTCGGGATCACCACGGGCCTTAGTCTACTCATCGATGTCAGCGTCTACGAAGAACCCGTCGGAAGGGTTTGTGGCATCTTGAAAAATGTAAATTAAAGCAACATGAGTACAAAGGTACTCAACAAGACTTACATCGGATCCTACATACATGCATATTATCAAGAAGGGTTGGTGGGGTTATTGCAGCAAGCCAGCTTTGACTCATGGCTAAGCTATCCTCGAGACACCAACTTGAAATAGTTTTGCTTTTCGAGTCCACTACTCATCACTTCAATACTCCACCGAGGATCCACCTCCGTCTTCCCTACGGAAGAGCCATCCTCGGCACTCACGCTTATCTTGAGGCTTTTAGTAGTATCCATTTACTTGTCTATGAACTGTATAGGCAACCAAGTAGTCCTTTACATGACGCCTGCTATTCGAATAGATGATGTTAACCTGCGGGGTGTACTTCTTCATACATGTTTCCACCACTTAGCGCTGCACACGACATGTGCTCGGCGGACTTCAGCGGCCGGCGTGGGTGTAGACCATGACCTACCTAGACACTCAAGTCTCTAGTCGGGTTTATCGCCTATTTGGGTTCCATCTATGAGGAGTTCGGCGAAGTTTAGCTCACAGCCCCAAGCGATGTGAATAGGGTTCCCGAGATACCAAGCGGGCATCCGGTACACACCGTGCCACGTACCTACCGCATCACAGCCCACCCCTACGGTCAGCGCTGTCCACGGCCTCCATGAGGCTACAAACACGAAACTACTTGCAACTCACAGACAGAGGACTAGGGTGAATAAGAAGTCGGCGGGGTCATATTTGAGGGCCCAATGTATGGTAGTAGCTGATTCTTAAATCACACATACAGATCTCGATTAGCAGGGGCGGCCTCAATGAAACAACCCACCATGTACTCCTACATGGCCTCTCATCGATACCTTTACCAAATCGTGTTCAACACCTTACTCTCATACCGACTCGATCATTTCACTCTAGCCATCACCCGGATGAACCGGACGACACGACTCTAAGCATAGCAGGCATAGCAAGGTAGGAACAACACAATCATATGGCTCAACCAACTCCTACACATGCTAGTGGGTTTCATCTAGTTACTGTGGCAATGATAGGTCATGCAGAGGAAATGGGTTCAACTACCGCAGCACACAGCAATTTGAATCGCGTTGTCTTAATGCAGTAAAAGAGAGCAGGAGCAAGAACATGGGATTTTATCGGTATGATCAAATGGTTGGTTGCTTGCCTGACGGGTCGGTGCACTGGTATTGCTCTTCGTCGGGGTTATCACGGTACTCCTCGGGGGCAGAACCTGCCGCAGAGAGCACCGATACACAAACATTACCAAATAGTATGCAACAATATGATGCATGCATGAGACATGGCAAAATGAGTGTATTGGGCTAATGCAACTAAGAACAGATGGGTTTGAAGCATTTTGAACCAAAGATTCAAGTTCAAACTCATATGTTACCATTTAAAGAGCTTTATCTTGTTCTGTGATAAACAGCAGGTTAGCTTCTGTAAGCATGCATGAAACTGGTACAGATGGAAAGATTGGATTTTTCTGATCATTTTTCATATATAATTTGTTTCATTTGGAGCTACAGATTAATTTCTATGAATTTTTGAAGTTTGCAACAATTTACGAATTTCTGAATGAAAATAAATCCGAAATAATTCTGCATCAACATTGCATCACGCTGACCTCGGCAGGTCAACAGACCGGTCCGGTCAAACTGACGCGATGGGTCCAGGTGTCGATCGATTAGTTTAGTTAGAATTTAATTAAAACTAAACTAGGTTAATTAGCGGGCTGGGCCCGGTTGTCGATGACTCAGCGAGTCAACTTTGGGCCCGCCTAGTGGTCAAAGTCAAAGCCAGCGGTGCGGCGTTTAGCGCCGGCGAGCCCGACTTGATGGCGGAAGTGGTTTTAGCCGTTCCGGCCACCAAATGGTCGCGAGGCCATCGAAGTGGGCGAAACGAGCCGCGGCTCTTGGTGGAATCCGTTGGGGTTGGGGTGGCGGAGTTGGCGCCCGGCGGCGACCTTGGCGGCCACCGGAGTTTGGGTGGAGCGAACTTGAGGTAGAGTGGGTGGTGAGGTGCGGGGAGTGCAGTTGGACCCAACGATGTGGTGAGTCGTTGGACACCGTGAGTTGGCTGGAGGATGGCGGGAAACACGTCGGCGGCGAGATCCGCGGCGGCGTCTGGTGATCTTCGTCGCGGTGGCTACGGCTCGGGAAGCGAGAGAAAAAGGTAGGAGGGTAGCTAGGCTCACGGGCGCTTATAGTTGGCGCTTGGATATTGGGTCAAGACATTAACTATCTTTCGAGGTGCGTAAGTTGAGCAGTCCTAGAGAAACAATCAATCTTGGCATGATGGGCTGACATCCGGTCCATACCCAAGATGATATTTATATCCGAAGATTTGAGAGCTATCAGCGATGCAAGGAAAACAAGTCTGTCGACCTGAATTTCATTATTATGGCTTACTCTAGAAGTTTGCCATTTGGATCGGGGTTTGAATTACCATGGAGGTGGGCATAACACTGAATGCGGTGTGGTGCAAGCGAGCATAGCTTTTCGGATATGAATGAATGAGATGCTCGATGTCGAAAAGAGCGGATCTTGGGTGGCAATTAACAAGAAGCGTGCCGAGCACGGCGTTGGGATCCTCTTGGGCCTCCTCGGTGAGACACAATTAACATGGCCACGTGCGGTGGTGGCGGCAGGCATAGAACACCTTTCTGGCGGCTTGCCACGGCCGACAACTTTAGCGAGGCTGGTTGGGGTTGGGCCGGAGGACAATCGCGCATGTAGTGGCCTGATTCCCCACATGAAGCACGTCCGCGGGGCTGGCGTGAAGGAGCATTGTTGGTTGGCCCACCATAGGGCTTAGCTGGTGCATCTTCTGAACTGGATGGGCGCTGAAAGGATGGCCTCGGTGTGAATCTGGGTGGCGAGGCGTGTTGGCACCCACACGGCGCTTCGTGGTCGGCACGGATGAGAACCCATATCACGGCCATGCTTGCGTGTTGCTTGAAATCATCGGCCCGTTTCAGCCTGATGGCTTTGTTAACAAGCTTACGGAAGAGGTGCACTCATGCGAGCGGAGATCTCGGCGAAGTTGGGGCTAAGTCCCTTGCGGAACCTTGCTGTTTCTTGGCGTCGGTGGAGACCTCTTGATTGCATAAGCGTGCGAGGTTACCAAACTCTCTCTTGTAGGCATCCACGGAGAGCGACCTTGGGTGAAGCTGCAGAACTCCTCACGTTTACGATCCATGAGACCCTCAGGAATGTGATGTTCACGGAAAGCCTCGCTGAATTCTGCCCAAGTAGTGACATGGCCAGCCCCGGCGCATAGCCATATAGTTCTCCACGGTGGCGGGGCCTTCAAGATGATATGCAGCAAAAGGTGACCTTGTCGGCCTCGGCTACAGGTCTGAGCGCAGCTTGTGAGTATCTTTGCGAAGCCGATCATCGGCGTCGAGAGGCTCGGCGGAGTGGTGGAAGGTAGGTGGGTGTAACTTGTGAAGTCCTTTGGCGACACCAAGTTATTTCTCGATGATGTCTGTGTTACATTCGATGCGCTCCAACAAATGATTGGTCTCCGTTTGTTTCTCTCGGCCTCCGGCATAAATTCGGCGGAGAAGGAGGGTGAGGCAGGTTAAGCTTCTCCAACTCTGCTGCCTTGGCCTGCTGCAGCGGGCAGGGTTGTTCTTGGTGTTAACCATCCTAGGAAAAACAAGACGAGATTTAGTCGGGATGATAAGATTCTAACATAGAAATGTAGAATGTAATGGATAACTTCGAATGCAAGATGATCATCCGTATGACATGGTGGATCTGAAACTGCTTCCTTATTCCATCGTCATACACACCATACAAGGTTTAGTACAAGACCAAACAAAGTACTACTACGGTGAAAGGAGATTACATCTCATCGGAGGCATACCAAGCTCCTATACATTATTTTCTTACACCTCGAATTAGTACACACTAAGTCATATTCCACGAGTCACGCAGGAGGGTGGAAATACAACTATTACAATACTAGTGAGACTACTACTAACTCGGGCGTCTCGTAGTAGTTCTCATAGAAGTCTCCTCCGTAACACAGGAGTTCAGCGTGATCGTCAGGAAGCAGGCGGTCTGAGGAGCACATGGACCATAAGGGCAAGGGTGAGGTCTTGGACCAACAAGCGGTGGCTGCGGGGACCACGAGGTGGGGTGATGCCCCCACATCACGCCAATCCATCATGTCGTGAGGCGGATCTAACGAGGATACATGTCTCTCATATCCATATAACCAGCTTGCACGGTAGGTGCAAAAGCGAGTCAAAGTGGCCCGGTGATCGGCCGCAGGCGTTGAAAACTCCATCCTCAAGGCCGACTCTCTCGGTCCTTGTCCTCGAGTAACTTCGGCGGTGGTGCGGGTTAGTGAGTCCTCTGGCTGGAATCGGCATAGATAGCGGAGATAACCAAGCGCTCGAAGTGAACCCGGCATATCTGGGAAGTCGGTGTTGCGAAGCGAGCCGATCTGACTTGCATGATGGTCATCATAGAATAGCGGCATCTTGCACGCCATGTCAATAGTAACACCAAGCCCATAGGAGCTGTGAAGGGCCTCGGTGGAACGGGATAAGAGGAAATATCTGGCGGTGCGAGAATCTGGCTTTGATTAAAATCTCGTCTTGCTCTTCAAGCGTGTTTGGGATACCAGCGGTAACCGCCTCGATCATAACCTAACTAGCATGGCTGTATGACCGGTCACACCAATGCATCAGTCGAACGAACCACTTGATTTTGGTCACAAGTGGCCATCTGGAAGCATAACCAGAATGCAAAGACATTAGAATTTCTAGCAGAATTTGGACAGCATAACTTTGTAAATGCTCAAAGGATTTGAGACATTTTACAAAAATTGCATAACCACTCAACAATATCATATCAAGGTTACGGGTCCAACTTAGTAACAAACAGGATAGTAAAACTGAACCGGGCTTGTAACCATCAAACCTAAAAGGTACTCTTGATTAGTAACACGTGAACCTAATAGAAAGAAGAGATCCTAATCCTTAACCCCGGTGGAAGAATGGGTGACTCGGATCGAGAATGCCATGAGATAAAGAAGTAAAAAGAGCCTTATGTACCATCCCACAATCAATTCCCTACATATAACTAAAGCATTTCTAGACTCAACATCGACCGGTTTGGCTTGGAGAACCTCTGGTGAGTCGGCTCTGATGCCAGCGCTGTCGGGACCCGACTCAATGTCACATCGATCTAGCACAGTAACACATCATATCACTTTGCGGCCTCACGCACGGTATCCCCACAGGTGTCGCCTTACCTTGGCAGGGACCGTTTGCGCCTTTTGGCACCGTATATGATAGTGTTGCTAGCATCCATATGAAAAGGAGCCGGGCTGACATGGCTGTCGTAAACCCAAAGTGGCACAGACTTACGAGGACGAGGCATCCATGACCCGACATCGAGCGTGTCGGTCATGACAAAGTAAGTTCAGGCTGTAGCAGGGCTAGCGAGGACTCCGTACTCAATGCGTGACATTTCCCGAAGGAACAGAGACACGAGCGAAGAAGGACACATGCCGGCCAGCCTAAGTGTTAGGAGCGGTAGCAAGCTACCATGGCTCGGTGGAGACACTAGGAGACATTTCGATAAGAGAGGCTACTAAAGATAAACAACTAGATAGTCGGATCCACACATACCAAGCATTTCAATCATACACACAATATGCTCGATATGTGCAAATACAACAAGGCATCACAACATGACTCTCGACACAAGTACTTTATTTAAGGCTCGAGAGAGCCATTCATATATACACACAAATGCAGGTCACACGACCCACATACAAGTCATACAAGCATACAAGCCAACAGCGGAAGTGTTTTGTCTGAGTACAGACGACTAGTAAAATAAAAGAGGCTTGGGTAAGCCTAGCTATACTACATGGTCCTTCACTTGCTCGGGATCACCACGGGCCTTAGTCTACTCATCGATGTCAGCGTCTCGAAGAACCCGTCGGAAGGGTTTGTGGCATCTTGAAAAATGTAAATTAAAGCAACATGAGTACAAAGGTACTCAGCAAGACTTATCAGATCCTACATACATGCATATTATCAAGAAGGGTTGGTGGGGTTATTGCAGCAAGCCAGCTTTGACTCATGGCTAAGCTATCCTCTGAGACACCAACTTGAAATAGTTTTGCTTTTCGAGTCCACTACTCATCACTTCAATACTCACCGAGGATCCACCTCCGTCTTCCTCTGGAAGAGCCATCCTCGGCACTCACGCTTATCTTGAGGCTTTTAGTAGTATCCATTTACTTGTCTATGAGGCTGTATAGGCAACCAAGTAGTCCTTTACATGGGAATAGCAGCTATTCGAATAGATGATGTTAACCTGCGGGGTGTACTTCTTCATACATGTTTCCACCACTTAGCGCTGCACGACATGTGCTCGGCGGACTTCAGCGGCCGGCGTGGGTGTAGACCACGACCTACCTAGACACTCAAGTCTCTAGTCGGGTTTATCGCCTATTTGGGTTCCATCTATGAGGAGTTCGGCGAAGTTTAGCTCACAGCCCCAAGCGATGTGAATAGGGTTCCCGAGATACCAAGCAGGCATCCGTACACCGTGCCACGTACCTACCGCATCACAGCCCACCCCTACGGTCGTGCGCTGTCCCACGGCCTCCGATGAGGCTACAAACACGAGAAACTACTTGCAACTCACAGACGGAGGACTAGGGTGAATAAGAAGTCGGCAGGGTCATATTTGGGGCCCAATGTATGGTAGTAGCTGATTCTTAAATCACACATCTGAGATCTCGATTAGCAGGGGCGGCCTCAATGAAACAACCCACCATGTACTCCTACATGGCCTCTCATCGATACCTTTACCAAATCGTGTTCAACACCTTACTCTCATACCGACTCGATCATTTCACTCTAGCCATCACCCGGATAGACCGGACGACACGACTCTAAGCATAGCAGGCATAGCAAGGTAGGAACAACACAATCATATGGCTCAATCAACTCCTACACATGCTAGTGGGTTTCATCTAATTCTTGTGGCAATGATAGGTCATCGAGGAGAAATGGGTTCAACTACCAGCACACACAATTTGAATCGCGTTGTCTTAATGCGATAAAGAGAGCGAGGAGCAAGAACATGGGATTTTATCGGTATGATCAAATGGTTGGTTGCTTGCTGACAATTCGATTGCTTGGTATTGCTCTTCGTCGGGGTTATCACGGTACTCCTCGAGGCGAGAACACTGCATGAGAGAACACCGATACACAAACATTACCAAATAGTATGCAACAATATGATGCATGCATGAGACATAGCAAAATGAGTGTATTGGGCTAATGCAACTAAGAACAGATGGGTTTGAAGCATTTTGAACCAAAGATTCAAGTTCAAACTCATATGTTACCATTTAAAGAGCTTTATCTTGTTCTGTGATAAACAGCAGGTTAGCTTCTGTAAGCATGCATGAAACTGGTACAGATGGAAAGATTGGATTTTTCTGATCATTTTTCATATATAATTTGTTTCATTTGGACTCTGATTAATTTCTATGAATTTTTGAAGTTTGCAACAATTTACGGAATTTCTGAATGAAAATAAATCCAGAAATAATTCTTGCATCAACATTGCATCACGCTGACCTCAGTGGTCAACAGACCGGTCGGGTCAAACTGTGGCGATGGGTCCGAGTGTCGATCTTGATTAGTTTAGTTAAATTTAATTAAAACTAAACTAGGTTAATTAACTGTTTGGGCCCGGTTGTCGATGACTCAGCAGTCAACTTTGGGCCCTTAGTGGTCAAAGAATCAAAGCCAGCCATTGCGGCGTTTAGCCCGGCGAGCCAACGATGGCGAGTGGTTTTAGCCGTTCGGCCACCAAATGGTCGCGGAGGCCATCGAATTGGGCGAAACGAGCAGCGGCTCTTGGTGGAATCCGTTGGGGTTGGGGTGGCGGAGTTGGCGCCCGGCGACCTTGCGACCACGGAGTTTGGGTGGGCGAACTTGAGGTAGAGTGGGTGGTGAGTGCGGGAGTGCAGTTGGACCAGCGATGTGGTGAGTCGTTGGACACCGTGAGTTGGCGGAGGATGGCGGGAACACGTCGGCGGCGAGATCATGGCGGTGCGTCGGGTGATCTTCGTCGCGGTGGCTACGGCTCGGGAAGCGAAGAGAAAGGTAGGAGGGTAGCTAGGCTCACGGGCGCTTCGTAGAAACCCACCGTGAAGTCGAGATGAGCTGTGGCGGGCAGCGTTGAAGGGATCTCCGGCGGCAGCGATTCGAAGCGAGTTGGTCGGCGGCTTGAAGCCTTGGCCTTCGAGGCTCGGCTAGCTTCGAAGGAGTAGAAGGGCGGCGGGGCTTGGACACGGTGGCGGCGTGGAAACGGCGGAGAAACTGGCTCTGGCAGCGGTCTTGGCGGCAGTGGCGTCGGCCATGGCGTGGGAACCACGAGGAAAGGCTGAGGCGAATGGCGATGTCGAAGGTCCGGGCGCGACGTGGAGCTCGTCCAAGGCGGCGGCGAGAGAGAGGGAAGCGCGGCGTGCAGCTGCGTGGCGAGCTGCGGTGCTGCCGCCGAGCACCTTGGCTGCCTGCCTGGCAAGCCAAGCAGCTCGCTGGCGCGGTGGCCGGGCTGGGCCGGCCAGGTGGGCTGGCTGGTGGACCGGTGGTGGCGCCAGGTAAGTTTTTCCTTTTATTTTCTGTTTTCTTTATTTTATTCTTCGGCAACTTTGTTGAATTATTAAAAATACCTAAAAGGTTCTAAAATTCACCAAACTACTCCTGGTCCATTGTTGGAATATTACCAACATGAAACATTTTAGATTGGGAATATTTGGACATTTGAAATATTTTATATAATTTTAAATGCCCAAATTCAAATAATTATGATTTAATTCAAAGACCTTAGGATGACCTAGGAAATTGTGCATCACTTTTGACGAGAGGTTACGAACCAAGACAAAAATGATGGACATTTTAGAAAGAGCATTCGGGTTCATCGAAAATATTTTAGTAAACCCTAGTTGGTTTAGGAGAAATTTGGGAGTTACGGCATTCCCATTTCAGGTTTACATTAAATGAAATAGACATGATGCAACACTCTAATGCATGAGCTAGCTAGGGTGTGACAATATTGCGGGCTCCCTTGAGGACAGTTTTATAATACATCTCGGTGTGCAATATTCCTTGCCCGTGGCGGTGGGTCGTGAAGCTTCTCGCATCCAACTTGCCCGTTGCACCTTCGTGCGGGCGAGGCCAGCGGCCTTCATCTGGCGGGCGCTTGATGACATCCACCCGAGGCATGCATCCACCAGCCGCCGCCTGGTAGTAGCTCCCAGGCATGGCCTGTCGAGGCCTGGCCGGACTATAAGGCCCTTCATGGCCTCTTGACTACCTTGTGGAGTTCGACCAGCTGCTTTAGCTGGTGGCTTAGAAGCACCGGGTGTCGGCCTCGGCATCTTGAGACCAGAAGACTTTTTCATCGAGCTCCCTCCTCGCCACGATAGAATCTTGGCATCGGATGCACTCTGCGGCGAGATCTGCAAGCGCCCACAGAGCTCGAATGCGGGTAAATGTCGGGTAATTTACATTAACATGCTTGCTCTGCATGAAAAATGCCTTACCGCCGCTATTTTCTTTATATCTTCAACCTCTGAAGGGCCTTATGGGCCTCGGCCATGGCGGACTTGGCACTTTCGAGGCCGAGGCAAGCTCGGACTCTCGAGTCTTGGAGTCACGCTCCAAACTCTCATGATTTTCCATGAGATCTGGAGCTCTTGCGAACTTCCGCCACCGTGCCTCTTGCTTTTCTCGCTCAGCCCGTTCATGACGCCTTTGTGTTGACGCGGACCTGCTCCTTCAGGGCTGCCACCTCGTTAGTGGCCCACAATACACATATTATCCTTGTTAATTTTATTGCAGCCAAAATCCTTTTACGTAAGGTACCTATTCAAAGTGGTGTTACTCACCTTCTTTGTCCTCGAGCTGCTTCTTCGCATGGCGAGCTCTCGCTCGGACCGCTCGAGATCTTGCTTTAACACATCGACCTCCGCCGTTAGCGGCGAGAGGCCAGCAGCGCAGCCTACAAACCCATATTGACATATTTTTAGCAACCTGCGCATATCTTGTTAGATCCACGGTCAAGGCTTTTCTTTCGAACACGAGGCTGAGCATCGAGAACTCTTGTCTATCGGTATTACATTACATGATTTTAACTTCTTACCTCAAAGCTTGTTAAAAGGCTGCTGCGAACTTCAGTCAACCCGCTTTTGGCGAGCTGAACCTTTTGAATCACCGTGCTCATGATAGTGCGGTGTTCTTCCTTGATGGAGCGCCTTTAAGCGCCTCCGGCAAGTTATCCGGCGCCTCGGCTGGGCCGGAGGCTGCGGCGTCCGCATCTTGCCCTTCTTTGAAGGGCCGCTTGCGGACTCTGGAACCCGCTGCGGGTCGATGTAGAGTCCAGCGCAAAAGTCCGGAGGCTGCTGACGGCGCCTCGAAGCCTCCTCTGATGGGTCCCTATCTGGGATCCCACCTCGGCGTCCTTGTCGTGGCGTGGGGTAGAGCGAGTGGGGATTGAATTCACATCAAGCGAAGCTGAGCGACCCGCTCGATGAGTCGGGGAGATCGTCATCGGCGGACTACGGGCGAGAATCGGCGTTAGAAGGATACTACGTGACATAAAAGATATTGCATATAAATGATCCGGATACTTACGATCTTGCGGACCTTTGGCCCTTGAAGGCCACTCATCTCGCCAATGCTGGTGTTGGCGAAACTGTCGAGGATAGTTCTCCCCTCTTGGACCCTTGGCCTCCCGATTGGGAAGCCTTCCTCTTCTTCTCTCCTCCTCCGGGAGAGAATACTCCCTCCTCCTCGTCTTGGGAGGAGTCGCATCGTCGTCGGGCGCTTTGATTCTTGAGGAACTCTTCCGAGTCCTGCGGCCACCTTCTTGGCCTTCTTCTCGGCACCACGTGCGGTGCGGAACCAGCAACCTGCTAAGCGGGCGTCCTTGGAGTCTTCGGCATGGGAGCCGGGCTGATAAGCAGCAGGCCTTCTCCATCCATTCTGTCAAAGGAAGAGGCAGAATGAAACCCCACTAGAGTCAATTTAATTATCACAAGTGTCCCGTAATGGGGTTGAATCACTTACCTCGTCGGTTAGATGCTGCGAGCTGAATCCATGATCTTCCGTCAGCGGATCGCGAACCAGGCGCCCTTGAACAGCACCCTCGGCGCCTTCATATGTTGTGTCGAAGAGCCGCTTAGCGCTGGTGCTGTTCGGATTGAACTCCACAAATTGAATGCCGTTCTTGGCATGGGAGAATCCGGCGGATGAGCATGACTTGGACCATGTCGGCGAGCTTGAGCTTATTGCTCACCAACTTGGATGCAGGCTCGGAGTCCGTCACCTCCACGGATTGCCCTTGCAAGCCCTTCTCTTTCAAGAGGTGAGCTGCGTGGGGCGCGGAATCTAAACTTCGGGGCCGCCGCCCATGTAAAGCTTCTTGCGGCTCGGTGATGTAGAACCACCCGATTGCCACCCCTTGGCGGAGTCCACAGAGGCCTTGAGCCAAGGGCGTTGGGTAATTTACCCAACATGGCGCCTCCGCATTCGCTTGCGTGCCCTTCACAACCTTGACAGCGTTGAAGGTCTTGAGCCCTGAGCGAAGTGGGGCGGATGCGAGAGGAAGGCCTCACACCTGACGATGAAACGCCGAGATGTTGAGGATGAAGTTGGCGCGGATCGTGGAAATCGGGCCGTAATAAAACATGAGCTCCGGACGAATGGATGGGCGGAAGCCCGATCAGCGGAGGAAGTGGGGAAGGAAGGCGACCCTCTCGTGAGGCCCGGGGGTGGGGATGAGCTGCCCCTCGTCGGGCGGCCGTTCTGTGATATCGCTGGAGAGGTATCCGGCGTCGCGCAGCTTGGTGATGTGCTCCTCCTTAGCGGTGGAGGCTAACCATTTGCCTCCCCTCCGGACATATTCGGAGAAGGTTGAGGCGAGATCTGTGAGCTTGGGCATTGGAGCTTGAGTCTTGAGAGATGGATAAGCAAAGGAGGAAGAAGGCGTGGGTGAAAAGGTGAATCCTTATCCCTTATATATGGCGGACAAAAACTATCGTCCCCACGGCTGGTAAAACTACGCTTATCTCCCAAGCGCCACCATCAATGGCGGTTGGGTTACCTGCGCGTATTGATGAGAATCCCGGAATAAGGGAACACGATCTACTGCTTGACAAGGCGTGCCAAGGAACCGCCCGCTAAGCGTGTTGAGGTGGTATAGTAAAAAGCGATTCAAACAAAGGCTTTGTGGCGGTGTGATGTCACGCCGCATATCGTTAGCAGATTAAGCTAAGTTTACATTTTATTCTCTGCGGTGGAATGTGGAAATTATTTTTGCGAGGCGGACACTATCCGGTGTTCATGATCTTCTCCGGATTATTCAAGGGAGAACCCGCCTTGCAATGCCGAACATTATCGCGCGGGACTAATCGTCATTGAAGCTGGTTAGAGGGCTCTTGAGGAGTCTGGACTAGGGGGTGTCGGTCAGCGGACTATCATCGTCATGCGGACTCCAAGACTACGAAGATACAAGATTGAAGACTCCGTCCGTGTCGGGATGGGACTTTCCTTGGCGTGGAAGGCAAGCTTGGCTACGGATATGTGGATCTCCTACCATTGTAACCGACTCTGTGTAACCCTAGCCCTCTCCGGTGTCTATATAAACGGAGGGCTTTGGTCCGTGGGACAACATACATTACAACAATCATACCATAGGCTAGCTTCTAGGGTTTAGCCTCCTTGATCTCGTGGTAGATCCACTCTTGTACTACCCATATCATCAATATTAATCAAGCAGGATGTGGGTTTTACCTCCATCGAGAGGGCGAACACAGGTAAAAACATCGTGTCCCTCGTCTCCTGTTACCATCCGCCTAGGCGCACAGATTGGGACCCCCTACCGAGATCCGCGGTTTTGACACCGACAGGTTGCTCCGGCCAAGTTATCGAGATGGTCCCAAAGCTGCCATTACGTTCGACCGTCCGATCATCCGACTCACATAGCCACCCACAGGGAAGCAAGCTTTGAGTGGTCGACCCGATCGTCGAAGGCACTCGGTGACTAAGGTGCTGATGGATGGTGGTAGTGGACTGAATATATTGTATCGAAAGGCGCTAAAGGAATGGGCATTCGATGTCGGACTCAGCTCCGACAACATGAGTTTTCATGGAGTCATTCACGGAAGAAGGCTGACTCACTCGGCGAAATAGCTCTAGATGTGGTGTTGACTCTCGAAGCATTTCCGCAAAGAAGAAGCGACATTTGAAGTTAATGGTTTCTAGGCGCTTATCACGCTATTTTGGGAGACCAGCTTATACACGTTTCATGGCTCGACCATGTTACGTGTACCTCAAGCGAAGATGCGGCCCCAAAGGCGTGATCACCATCAGCAGCCGGAAAAAAGCGGAAAAGTGTTTTGAAGGCTCAAAGATTGCGATTCCCGGATAACGATGGTAGAGCTAGAGGAATATAAGAAAAATGCAGATCCAAGTGATTTATTGTGGGCCAAAAGCCGCCCGCAGTCGGCGTTCGATCGTGCGGTGAGATGAAGCTTTGTTCACATTCACCCGACCGACCCCAGCGAAATAGGAAGAAGCGCTCATCCGGTTCCTCCGTGAGAACTGGGACATCTTCTATGGAAGCCTCTTGACATGCGGGTGTTCGAGGGGCTGGCTGAGCATCGTTCTGAAGTCGACCCAAAAGCAAAACCTGTCAAAGAACATCTTGACGGTCCGCCGTCCGGAAGAAAAGGCCATTGGCGAGGTGGCTCGACTCGGCAGCAGAGTTTATCAGAGATATATCACTCGAGTGGCTGCGCCAATGTTGTCATGGTTCCCAAGAAGGACAAGTCACTTTGCATGTGCATTGACTTCAAACATATCAATCGAGCCTGCCGAAAAGATCATTGCCTCTCCCACTACTAGGAAAAAGGCTAGCAGCGGTCTTGAGTTTAGATGTATCGATGGCCTAGCGTACCAGCGATCTTGATCTGGCGTTCTGACTAACTCATAGCGATGGCGTGAGCACCAGCGCTCTTGCTACACAAAATGTAACAACAACGCGGTTATGAAAGCTTCGCTACCGCTAGTAGCGCTAAGCTCTTTGGCGGAGGCGCTACTGCTATTGGTAGCTGCTGCTAACTTTTGTACACTCGCTCTTGCTAATTTAAGTAGTTTTTTGGCATATTTGTTTTGTATTTGAACCGGCTTTGTAGAAGAATCTTTAGCACATAGAAATGTCATCATGATACACATACAAATGCTGCGAGACCACAAATGTAATCATAGCATGTACATACAAATAGTCTCTTCATAATCATCATCAACACAAAGTGATATCTTGTCATCATCTTGAAAATAGCAATACATGCAAGTCTCGAATACTTGCAACTACAACAACGTCATCGGTGCTATCACTATGGTGAGGCGGAACCATCTGATACATGAGGTGGCGATTCTGAGTCCTCTCTTGCGCTAGCGTGAACCTCAAGTAACTAGCTTCTCCTTCTTATGCCTTTTGAAGCCTTTATGGCTGGCGCCCGTGAACCCATTCACTTGCGCGACACTCATGCCACTCGTTGTACACCCGGAACCTTCCCTTTGTACCACGACATAGCATTTCCATCTAGCCATCAAGAAACTAGGTACACATTAGAGATGCATGTTCATGAAGAGGATGTACAATCATATATATGCAACAAAATATACTAGAGCAACACCAAAAAAGAAAGGTTAGCAACTAGATGCAACATATACGATGCATAAATTAATTAACTAGAAGTGCATGGGTCATCGTCGCAAACTAACAAAGTAGCGTTACGCAAGTTCTGCGAGGACCGTGGACATCACAAAAGTTTCATCGCTACAAAAAGTATACAAGTTCAACCAACACATATCATCATCATCGGCATCATAAATCACTAAGTTCCATCCTTCCATATCATCGAGGGCGAACCTAGCTGCTTGAGCGGCGTGAGGTCTAGGCGTTGCATGCCTATCGAGTTCGGACGTCATTTCGCGATATAGGGCCATGGTGGAACATCCCTTCTCATCGGCGACTTCTTTCATGATGATAAATCGCAATGTAATACTTTAGGCGAAAGAAGTCATCTCTAAGTTTATAATTAAGCTTCTCCATGAGATTCTAGCCACTTGTGGATATGATCATCATTTCTGCTGCTAATCTGAAGCTTTGGTGATCCGTGTTGAACTGAATCATGAGATGGACGATGTAGAATCCATCCTTCTTGCTTGGTTTTGGGATATGGATGCGGGAGAAGTTAGTTTTATCTTGTGAAACCCATCTTCTTGTTCCTTTGTTTCTGATATACGCGTGGCCACCTCTAAAGCTGAAGCCTTGGAGAGCATCATCTAGAATATTCATTATGTGGGTGTAGTCCTTTTCTCGTAGTCTCTGGAAGGGTCAAAATACCGCGTGGGAGACTTGCGGGTAAACGATAAGGCGGCGCGCCCGTTGCTGCGAGGAAAAGACACCTCAAACTATTCCCCATATGAGAGAAGGAATGATTGAAATGTCTGAAAGGGTTGTCGGAACTGACTTACTTTGGATGATAAGGCGAGGACAATTTCCGGTCCTTATTCGTACCATGAAGTTTTGGAGGTACTCCTAGCAGTTTCACGCTCAAAAGTGCGAGACTCAAGAAAGACTTCGTGCATGTAATGCGGATCCGCCACACAGTTTGCGAGACTTCTTCACTCTTCACAGCCAGACTCATATGTAGCGCAAAAAAGCGGACGATAGTAAAATCAAGCCGCCTTGTTAGAAACATCTCAAAGATATGGTCAAACCACGGGAAGAACACCTCCATGCGGGCCGTGTGTCGACGTAGCACTTCCCCTCGAGCACACGAGCGCGTATGCCGGATATCTGGATCCTTTGAGGCTAGTAGGCTTTTCTCGGTCGGCGGCACATGGTCGTGCGATCTCTGAGATCCCGATAGTGCCTCCAGCGGTTTCGCGGTAGCATCGGCTCGCCCGTGAGATGGAACATGACCGCACCTTTCACGGTACCGCTCTTGAGAATGCATCGTCTGGCTGCTGTGTGCTCTGGCAGCTTGTTTGGAAGCGATTACCTTCCCGATCTCTTCCTCTCCTTTTTCTTGGGCACACCTTCGGACCCTTCCTTAACCCCTGCCCAAGTGTTCCGGGCTAAGTATTATGCGACCCTCGCGCCCGGCTAGTTGAGCTGTGTTGGCGGCATCTTGAGCGTGTCTGTGAGGATTTCATGAAGAGACTTTTTGCATTCCATGAGTGCGGCCCTGCCCGTCATATCATCCATATCCTCATTAGCAAGCTGATAGCCCGATTAGTCATATGGTTGACTCATCATATCTATGTCACAGTCATACAGCGTTTGTATTGAGGTAATCCAAGGGTGACCTCCGTCTCATCATCCATTCTCATTCTCTGAGAGAAATTACATCAGCCGATACTATTGCACCCCTTCATCATGTAGTCGCCACTCTCACCGGCACTACTACGAGGAGCTGGTAATTGCGTGGTGGGGTGGTGGTCTCCGCACTGCTTGTTGATGTGTGGTAGTTATTGGTGTGCTCTCGGCGGCTCGAGACGAATAAGATTCTTGACCATAGCAGCACCCAACCCTTGCGGCGTCAATCCATGGCGGGGTCTCGTCGTCCGCTCCCACATCTTTGTCTTTGAGAGGCAAATCCTCGTGCCCGATTTCCACTGGTCAAGCTAACCTGAAGTGCCAGTGAGATCGGCTGGTTGTGGAATGTGCGTTGAGAGGGTCTATTATCATCCCTTTTCCCGTCCACCTTCGGCCTTTGATCAAGTAGAGTATGGTGCATGGGGTTTCTTTACTTTGCAAACACATATGTTTGTGGTGTAAAACAACAAAAAGCAACAAAAATGGAATATTATCTATCTATCTATATATATATATATATATATTATATATATATATATATATGTTAGTCGACATGTAATTACCGTGTGGCGTCGAGCTCAGCCAAAGCGAAGGCCCACCTATGCCTTTGAGGCGAGGGCGGGCTGCTATGGCGGAGGCGGCTGCGAGAGGCCGGTTGCTTAAGCAAGTGATGGTGCGATGGTGTTGTTGTTCATGGAGTTGCTCGCGACAAAACTGGGCATTGGGAGATCATGTACCGTCTTATGCAGGATTTTCCTTCGCCCGATTGATGATAACTAGAACCAAGTTAGTAGAAATCATTTACTGCGGCGATTCTGGCTGCATTATTTTCTTGTAGCAACTCATATTTGTCCTCGGCTGCTTTTTTGCGTCCTCGGCTGCTTTTTCTCGACCGCAAGCTTCACCTTTGCGTCGATGTCCGCTGACTAAACTTCTTTTTCGCTTCTTGGCCTCCGGGCCGTCGTTGTAAACACCTTCCGTGGCGCCGTCTCGGCGCCGTGCACCACGACCATATTGCGTCCGCTGGTCCAGCAGGAGTCCCTTAAGTTCGTTCAAGGCCGGTTGAGAGGGTGTCCCACTTGGGCCTCATCGAATAGGGCTTTTCGGCTGCAAGCGGTGTTGCTTCTTCGATGGTCTAATCAATTTCCTCGTGATCTTGTCCGTGTAAAAACCTTTTCTCCTTGTCCCACTTGTAGTAGGCCTGATGAAGTCATGCTCCAAGGGGTTGGTGAACTTGCGAAGAGTGCAGGAGACCAGCGGCTTCACGTTCGCGTCCTCCTTATCCCATATGGGCCTTTTACCGAGGTAGCCACGGCTTCGGTGATGCTTCCGTGTTCGGAGCTAAAGGCTTTTGAATTTCGCAGCCTTAGCCTTGGCTGCCTCGGTAGCGCAAGTGTCCTTGAACTTTTCGAACTCCTCTTCCGTAAGTGTCGGATTTTCCTCGAGAATCTTGGGCGGGGTTCATCAGCCTCAATAGCTCGTTTCACCCTCCCTTTCCGGAGGCCAAATCATTGCTGAACATGCCCATGGCGTGATTGTTAATCTTTTCATCTTGGACCATCCACGGTTGTTCTATGTTATCATCGGTCGGGGAACTTGAATCTCTTGTGCAACCGTTAGGACAAGCTGCGTCAAATGTTCTTTACTCCTAAGTCATAAATCGTTGATGCTCGTGCATTCCGTAGGATGCATCCTACTTGGTTCCCATAGCACTTGCGAGGTTCTTCGGCTCTAACAGCTCAAACTTGCGGTGCCATCTTTGTGATCACAAGTCGTCCAATCCCTAGTTTGTTAGGTTTTCGTATCCTCTGCTTCTTATGCTTCCTCTTTTCGATATCGGCATTAGGGCGGTACCTTCCCCACCATACCTTCCCTTTGGTACCTTCCCCACCGATCTCGGCGCCGCCATCGGTCATGGCGCCGTCGGTGTCGATGTCGGCGTCGATTACCATCATCGAGGCCGACACAAAACCTTGCTTATGATCGAATAGTCGAGGTACTCTTGTTCACCCTCATAATCCATCTAAATGCATCTTGGTGAAGGCCCGGTTTCTTCGTTGTTAGACATGTTTCCTATGATTAAGTGGCCTCATTTATTTCTAAAAGTATGAATAAATGAGAAATGACATAAAAAGAAATCTATGTGCCCTTTTCGATATACCAACTATGTAGCACAAATCATGCCTTTATTCACGGGAAATTTGGCATGACCTTTGCTAAAAATGGACATATCGGCGCTGAAATTCACCGAAAGAAATGAATCAACATTCGGCGTAACATAGGCCACTCGGATCATTTTCCAAACATGACATGTCAAAACATGACATATGCACATATCACATGTCAGTTCAAATTTCCATATAAATTCAGCTAATTCATAACTAAATAGATAACCTAATTAATTAACATGAAGAACCCTAACAGAGGGGGTTCTGAGAGTCAGGAGGCGAGGCAGGCCCGCAAGCGGCCTTGAGAGAGGCCGAGGCGGCGATTGAGCCTTGAGTCGAGGCGGCCTTGGTCGGCCGAGGCAGACAGTGGAGTCGGGCGAGCGAGGTCAGGTCGAGGCAGAGACAGGCGGCGCCGAGGGCTGGCCAGCGGGTAGTCGGTAAGCGGCTTGAGGCCAGGCGGCCGGAGCCGGGCAGCAGACGGAGAGAGAGTGGGGATTTGGAAATGGCGGGATGAAGCTGGGCGAGTCAAATTTTGGGTTAAGTGGGCGTAGCGATGGCGCGTTATGTCAAAAGCAGCGCTGCTACTATATTCTGTAGTTGCAGCGGTTTTAGAAAAAGCACTACTACTATGATCTGTAGCTGCAGCGCTTTATAGGAAACTTCGCTACTACTATGGTGCGTGGCGGCAGCGGTTTATGAAAACACGCTACTACTAAGATCTAGCAGCAGCGGTTTTGTGAAGCAACGCTGCTACTGCCGTCTCTTGCCAGTTTTCCTTTTCTTTTCCTTTATTTAATCCACTTTTATTTCGAGGCGATGAACAAAGGGAGGCGATATATATTGCATCATTTGACGGTTAAATATGTATGCAAAATAGGAACATATATATTACACATCATTGGACCCATGCATAAGAATGGCTAAGTGTGTATACTAAATAGGAACATATATATATTACACATCATTGGACCCATAACATACGTTTCCTCAGTGCTGACGTTTTCGTTTTTGAGTCAGCTTCTTTCCCTTCTTGTTCATCGAAGAATAATTGAGCCCCTCATTGTGACTTTGCCTTTTCCATGGAGTACGATTTTTCTTAGGTAATGTAGTATTGATTCTTCTTTTGACGTATACTTCATCATCATCGTCATCTTCCCTCATTGGGTTGCCTTACTGATCATAGTCTTCCTCGTTGGTGACTCCATCCATTCCAATGATGTTCCTTTTGCCTCTCCTCCGACAACCACGGCTGGGATTGCGGGTCGATTATGAAGAAGCATTGTGTCACATGCTTAGCATGTACCCATGGCTCGTTTTTTGCGATAGCATTCACGGTGGCGCTCTTGGCGTCGGGTATAGTCATGGTAGTGAACATCCGGCTTTCTCTTTCGACATTCTTAGCTCATCGACCACGGAACATCGTCGTGTTGTGCGATCGAGTAGTCAAGCTCCCGATCTCCTCGACCCTTCCATAAAATCGTTCGGTTGTGCGTTGTCGCTGCGGTCATGCATTCCATCGTCACCCACGAGTTACGATCATCACTGTCCATATCTTTTGCCTCCATGTAGAGCGTGTATCCGTTGATATCATATGCACGATAGGTTCTGAGGTTGGGCGAGGGCCATGTGCTAAAAGCGTATATGAGCAATCCGTCCTTAGAGCACTCCTCAGGGGATTAGCAATAATATGCTCTTTGAACCAATGCGAGGAAAGTGGAGTTGTGCTCTCTAGTAACCGGCGTCCGTCTGCATACCCCAGTCACGATACTTCTTTGCGATAATTTCTTTGTGCGATTGCCACGAAAGGATCTACCTCGTCTAGGTGTTGTAGCACTACCAAGTTTGCTCTGTCAAAATCATTGCGTCGATCTGAGTATGCCGCGTGCAGTTCCTGCGACCGTTGCGATGACCATCTCCTTGAGCCTCCCATCGTTGCTTGTTAGCGGGCAAACCAACACTAACACCGGCGGCTGGTCTGCCATATAGAAAATTCTCACGAAGAGATGCACTCTTGTGCCAAATAGCCACAGGCGATGCTTCCATCCGGACGGGACATATTCTGAAACGAATCCTTTGATGATCCCATTCATCCTCTCAAGCGGCATCATGTTGTGCGGGAATGGCGGCCCAGGTCTATTATGTCATCAACAATATGGACACACAGATGCACCATCACGTCGAAGAACAGCGGGCGGGAAGTACATCTAAAGCTCATTCGATATCTGCGATCTCTTCACTGTAGCCTTTGGAGCTGCTTCACCTGATCGACTTTTGAGAGATGGCGTCGAAAAAGTTGCGAGACCAATAAGCGTGTCGCGGACGTGCTTGTCCATTATCCCTCTAAGAAATGACGGTAGTATCTGCGTCATCATCACATAGCAGTCATGAGACTTCATCCGCTGAACCTTTTCTTGTCGTGTCTAGATATCGCTTATCTTGCCACGATGCTAGGAACTAACTTTCACTCCGGTAAGGCACTTAAAAATTGATTGATCTCGGCTGACTTAAGGTGAAGCAAGAGGGGGCAATAATCTTCTTTCTTTAATTTCTTGCCCTTCTTCTCCGTGCCTCTGTCTCCATCTCTGTTTCGTCCGACATTTCTGGGCGGCATGTGCGATCTTCCTGATTTTCAAATCTTGCATGTCTTTTCTTGCCTTGGCCCATCCTTGGTCTTATCCGGCATGTTCATCGGTGTTGCGAGCAAGCTCTCAAGGACATTCTTACAGATATGCATTTGATCAAGGCAATGAGGTGTATCGAGTTTGTGCGATACTCCAAGTCCCGAACACAGACCTCGTCTTCCATACCTTCAGCAGCGGCTCGGCGCCTTTCTCCTTGTCTTTCGGCGCGGGGCACTCATTCCAGTTTTCAACAGCTCATCGATTTGGCACCGCTCCGCTTAAGTGGAGGTCCTCGATGCTCAGCGTGACCATTGGATAGATCTCCATAGGTTCTCCACGGGTCGTCTGTTCAAGCCATCTTGATGCCCTTATACGATTTTCCCAGACCGCCATCTTTCCTTGGCGTTAGCTGCTGAGGCGTTGTATCATCCATGCACGCGTGCATCCGTAATATCCATGGCACACCTGGCCTGCCACATATCCGTAACCGAGATAGTCCTGCACTGTCGTGATCAGTGCGGCTATCATGTTGAAATACTCACCTTTGCTGGCGTCCCATGTCTTGGCTAGTGTTTTCCATAACGTGTCTAACTCCTCTTGAAGTAGCCCCAGATACAAATTAATATTATTTCCTGGTTGTTTCGGCCCTTGAATAAGCATGCTCATGTGAATGTACTTCGATTTCATGCACAACCGGGGGGAGGTTGTACATCCATACAAACACGGGCCATGTACTATGGTTGGTGTTACGCTTGCCAAGCAGATTCATGCCATCGGTACCGCGCCCGAAACACGATGTTCCTTGCATCACATTCAAAATACCGATAGAAGCTGTTCAGCGCTCTCCAGGCTTCCATCCTTCACGTGTCTCGACCGGATCATCTCCATCGTCGGGCTTCTTCCTCTCTGCGTGCAGTAGCATTAGCTTCTTCCTTGGGATCTACACAATACCTCTGGAGGCGGGGAGTGATCGGTAAGTACCATACAACTTTACGGGGACATTTCTTCCCGGCCTTCTTGTATCGAGAAGCATTGCACACGGACAGCTTGTTTTTCGCGTGCTCTTTCCGATAAATTATGCAATCGTTGATGCATGCATGGTATCTAACGTGTGGCGAGATCAAGAGGGCACACGATCTTCTTGGCCTCATCAACACTAGTAGGACATAGATTACCCGCGGGAAGAACATCCTTTAGGTACTTGAGATGCTCATCGAGGCTAGTGTCGGTCCATTTGTTTTTAGCCTTCGTCTTGAGGAGTTGGGCGTGAAACTCAACGGCTCACCTCAGGATTGCAACCATCATTCAATGGAGTGTTGAGTCAACCACCAGTTGCTCGAGCTTAGCCTCCTCTCTAGAAGCAGCTCTCTTAGTACTCGTCTCCTTGCGAAGCAATGCTTGAACATGAGGTCCCGCACAATTGAACTTAGTACAAGCGAACTCTGCTGCGTGGAGTCCATGTCGTTCTCTCCGCCGCCATGTCCGGCCCTTCTCCTCCGCCATGTCCGGCCCTTCTCCGCCGCCATGTCCGGCCTCTTCCCGCAGCCATTATCGATCATCTCTTCGTCTTTCCCGTGTCATCATTGCCTGCCCGTCGGCATCCTCAACATCGTCATCCTCATCTTCAATTATCCACAGTATAGCCATCCATGAAACCAGTCATGAGCAAGTGCGCTTCGTCGACCATCGTCATGAAATTGAGCCAAACTATTCCTTTGCATTTTCGACGGGGACATAAAACCTCTGTCGGTTATTTTCTTTCATGTCTTGCACCGCCGACCGCAACCACCTGTCACCATCGTTCCACTGACCATCATCAACTCTGCACGGTAATAATAAAAAATTGATTGTAAAAATGCATGCATGCATCAAAGTCATAAAAAATTGGCATGACCTTCCTAAAATAGGACATATATGGATCTAGAGTTTGCCGAAATTAGCGAAGCGAAATAAATCGACATTTGGCAAAACATAAACAACTCAAAAGCACAATTTGGCGGCATCAACTCATGCCACACACACAATTTCCACAAACATATCACACACACATAAACACATTTCCATTTTGCAAAAGCATGAAATTTTCATCACCTCTATCTCGATGGCGGAGATGTTGTTGTAGGGAGATCAAAAGTGCACAAAGCTCTTCTTGACAAAGATAGATCTAGTTAGGGGGCAAATAGGTCCTTAACAATCCTACATCTACCTAGCTACCTAATTTGGAAGGAGACAACTTCAACTAGTGGAGGGGGGAGGAAAAAGAGAAAGGAGATGCATTAATTAATGGAGGTGGTGTAGTTATGTAGGAGTAATGAAGAGAGAGAAGGTGGATAGAGAAGAGAGAGAGTAATGGGGGAGAAGTATTGAGATGTCGGAGTAATGGGCCACGGGTAGGCTGACCCGGGACCCAAGATCTTTCAAGACATCGGGGCAGGCCGCGCCCCTCAGCCGAGTCCCCGCTGGCGACCTTCGAGAAGGTCGAGTCCCCGCTGGCGACCTTTGGAGAAGCCGGGCCCTTAGACGGCGACCTCCGAGGAAGCCGAGTCCTTAGACGGCGACTCTGAAACAAGCCGACTCTGGGCTTGCGACCTTTTCAAGGGGCCGACTATGAGAGTTGGCCCGCGACCTTACACGAAGACCGATGCGGGGTACAGCCCCATCGTGGCTGTCCCCTCGGACCACAGGAGGAAGGCATAGCTCTGATGAGCAGCGTCACGGGAGATCTCCGTGTGGCGGCGGCCTTGTGCCATGCCTCCTTGACTTCAGCCACAGTGCACAAGGCCTTTGTGCCTGGCTGGCCTTGTCTGGCCCGAGATCGCGGGCCCCTGTCGGTGAGATAGAAGAAGATAGCGAAGAGCCGAAGGCGGCCTGCAGGTCGGCCTCCCAGTCGGCCGCCTCCGGCCAGGCCCCACGAGCCATAAACCCGATTGGGCGGGGAGTGGCGGCGATGTCGCTGACGAGCGGCGGCCTTGTACCCACGACCTCGTGACCGAGCTGCGTCACGAAGTCTTGCCACAGTGTTACGCATCCTTGAGGCCCGCCGATCGGCAGCCCAAGGCCCAGCAGGAGGGCGGCTGCCCGAAGGCCCGGCGGTGAGGGGCCACACCGGTCGGATTACCGTTGTACCCGGGGTAGGCCTATCTCGACCCAGGACACCCATGCATAGGGTTCGGCCCTAGACGAGATTTAGACACATAGCGAGAGGAAAAAAGCTAGCCTCGCTCCTCCTGCCTCCAAACAGCTCGAGGAGCACCTTTGTACTATCGCCCTATAGTGATCATGCGGAGACCCCTTGAGCAGCGATGAGGGGTGTTATCTCCTCGGAGAGCCCGAAGCTGGGTAAGATTAGCCCGGCGTGCATGCCTTCGCCTCATCCGTTTCGAGCACCGGCGACGTTCTACTCGCCCCACCATGATAAGCCACCCGTTGGCATATGTAGCATCAACCCCGACATTTGGCGCCCACCGTGGGGCAAGGTGCACCGTCGTCCGGAGATCTGTTACGGGCGGGAACCCTCTTCCTCCTGGCGGCGCAGCCAGCCCGGCTTCGCCAGATGGAGTCTGCATCGACCGCGGCGTGGCGCGAAGCCGCTGCGCGCGGCGGCCTCGCCCGAACTCATCGGTGAGTCGCCTCTCCGGCGAAACCTGCCCCAGCGCGAGCACAGGCGGCCCGAGAACCTTCTCGCGGGCCTCCTCGATCAACTCAAGTCGCGGCGAGCCAGCTGTGGACTTGGAGTCCGTAAACTCCTCCGACCGATCTTGGTCGACTCCGGCGCCGTATCGCGATATCTTCCCCACCAGCGTGGTTGTCTCTGACGAGCGCTTCCGTCGAGAGAGAGGTGGAAGCGCCGTCACGGAGGTGCTCGTCGCCGACCCGCAGCGAGCACTCCGTAGCGCCCAGAGACCCGCTTCTGCGGCCTGCGAGACCTGTCGCGCCCATCGGAAGGGCAGCGGGCGCGAAGATCTTGGAAAAACGCCGCCTTGAGATCATTGAAAGCGCCAAGAAGATAGCAAGCATGAGGCGCTTGTCGAAGCATACCAGTCACGAGATGGACCGTCTTTGTAAGCGGCTCGCCCGGCTCCGGCGAGGGCGAGCCGTCTAGAGTCGCGGTCGAGGCGCTGGCGCAGCCATCGCCGACTTGTTGGGGTGAAGCGCCCGTGTCGCCACCCCTGCGGAGAATATCCGCGCCGCCCAGCGGCGGCGAAAAGCTGAAGAACCTCGAAGGTGAAAAGCGCCGTGTAATAACGGATCGAGTCCAGCAGCTCCTCGGCGGTTCTTTGCGCAAAAGCAGCGGCGGCGACGCAGATGCAGCAGCAGCAACCGAGAATGCGACTGCCCCCTCGCCGAGATCGGAGCGCGACCTCCCGGACGCCGATTGCGGAGTCCATGGGCGGAAGGAAAGGAGCGGCTGCAAGCCTGGCGGACTCGCATCACCATCGGCGTGACCAAGGCGGCCGCCCGGCGATGAGGCGGCGAGATGATTATCTGCCTCCCCGCCCGAAGAAAACGGCGAGTCTCTCTGCTGTAGGATCGAAAGTATGTCTAGAGGGGGTGATTAGACTACTTGACAATATAAAAATTCAGCCTTTTGATAAAGACAAGTTTTTGGCAGATTCACAATTATGATCAAGTCAAGTATCACCCTACACATGCAATTCTAGAGTATAGGCAGCGGAAAGTAAATTGCACATGTAGTAAAGAGAGGTGGAGAAGAGCAAACGCAATTTGGAACACGGAGATTTTTCTCGTGGTTCCGATAGGTGGTGCTATCGTCAATCACGTTGATGGAGACTTCAACCCACGGAGGTAGCAGCTGCGAGAGTCCACGGAGGCTCCACCCACGAAGGGTCCACGAAGAAGCAACCTTGTCTATGCCATCATGGCCTATGCCCACGGAGGCTAGCCTTACTCGGGGTAGATCTTCACGAGTAGGCGATCTCCTTGCCCTTACAAACTTCTTGGTTCAACTCCACATCTCGTGGGGCTCCCAGCGACACCTAACCAATCTAGGAGGCACCACCCTCCAAAAGGTAATAGATGGTGTTGATGATGATGAACTCCTTGCTCTTGTGCTTCAAATGATAATCTCCCCAACACTCAACTCTCCTCACTGATTTGGCTGTGGTGGAAGAAAGGATTGAGTGGAAAGCAACTTGGGAAGGCTAGAGATCAAGCTTCATATGGTGGGAGTGGAGCAACTTGATCTCAACACAAGGGTAGGTAGTTTTCTTCTCGAAATGTAAGGTAGGAGTGGTAGTTCTTTCGATGGCTCTCTCCACGAATGAAGAGGGGTGGAGGGTATTTATAGCCTCCACACAAAATCCAACCGTTACACACATTTGACCAATCTCGGTCGGACCGAAGTTGACAACTCGGTGAGACCGAAAGTTCAAATCATGTGAGCGTTGGGATTTTCGATGGGACCGAAAATACAATCTCGGTGAGTCCGATTCGTCCAAAGACTAGAGCTTGCCAATCTCGGTGGGACCGACTTTATCATCTCGGTGACACCGATTTGATGACGAAGGTTCTGAAGCTTGGCAACTCAAGTTTGGTGAGACCGAGTTGAGAATCGGAAAATCCGAGATTTCTAGGGTTTGGCTTTATGGCTGAGGTGGTTCATCTCGGTGTGGTGAGTTTAGGAAATCGGTGGGACCGAGATTACTTATGAGTGTATATTGTAGTGAGAGTTCTTGATAGTTTAGGAGATGTATCACTAAGCACTTTGAGCAACGGATCATTATCATAACCTCATCCCTTTTAATAGTATTGGCTTTCCTATGGACTCAATGTGATCTTGGATCACTAAACCAAAAATGGAGTCTTGAGCTTTTGCCAATGCTTGCCTTAGCATTTTGAGGGTCCACTTCTTGATCCTTGCCATACCCATATCACTGAACTTTCTGAAATGATTCTCAAGTAACTATTAGTTCAATGATATATATGTTGTTATTAATTACCAAAACCACCGGGGATTAGTTGCACTTTCAATCTCCCCTTTTGGTAATTGATGACAACATATAGATCAAAACTTCGACAAAGGATATAATCAATGAATAATATAAATCGCTTTGAGAAGTATGTGATAAGCAAGAGCTCCCCTAAATTTGTGCATTATTTAAGATTTGCGTTTGAATGCAAATGCACAATCGATTAGGATCATGGGTCACTCTTCCATGTCACATACATCTTGGTGGGCGCACAAAATGATAAGAATGAATAGCATGCACCCAATCACCAAGACATGAGTAAATGGTCATACAAGATATGAATAGCATATGATAAGCATTAAGCACACATTAAGGCATAAATGCGACCAAGCACTCATCAAAGTAGAATCAAGCGTAGTATCAAACACACGGAATGTCTCGAAAAAAAAAGTATCTCAAAAAACGGCAAATGAGCGAAAAGAGCAAAAGCGCAAAAAACAACACTCTCTCTCTCGAAGTCCTATGATCTATACAATTTCTCCCCTTTGGCAACAAGTTACCAAAAGTTCGAAAAGTATAGAGCTAAGCGTCACTAGGGACTCTGTTGGCGGCTCTGTGCAGGTTGATGTTGGAGTTGATATGGCAGCATCGGCGAAGACTTGGTGATGTCTGTGGAGCTGGAGGAGTGGTCACTTTGGAGCTGGAGCTGGAGCAAGCTGATGGAGCTGTGGGAGGTCTTTGAGGCTGTAGTCTGGTGTCATCCTCATTGGAATAGCGGTGATCGGGGTCTTGTGGGAACCGGAGGCGATCTGTTGATAATCATCTGGACTAGGTCATCCTGCATCTCACGCATGAGCTCTTCCTTCTCCCTCTTTGCTTCCTCGATATCTGCCTCAAGCTTGTTGTGATTACTTGCACTTGATCGACTTCACATCGAGCATGGATCTTGTCTTCAACAATCCTTTCAAGACTCTCCAGAGGCGTACAATGCTGGCAGGCGTTGTTCAATCCTTTGGGTAGCTTCAAGTAGCTGCTCTCCAACACTCTTGGGTTTAGGCTGCTGCTGCTTCCTTCCTTCTCAGCTTTGGCTTTCTTGGCGACTTCACTTTTTACGGTGCCTTTCTTGGTTTCTTGCCCTCTTTGGCAACAACCTTTCTCTTTGGCTTGGAGGAGACCTCTTCCTCAACAATGAAATCAGAATCTTCTTCATCAGAGTTCCTCTTCTTTCTGGCCCTGGTGGCTGCAGGAGGCAAACCACTTGGTGTGCTCCTCTCACCATCATCTGATGAGCTGCTTTGGGCTCGGGACTAGTGCTTGCCTCGGAATATCAGCAATAGGTGACTCGACCTGTTACGGCTGTCAGCGGCATCGACATGGTGACAACTTTGTGAATAGATAAGGTGTAAGCGAGTAGAAGAGTTATCACAAACTGCAGAAGATTTTGCAAACAAAATGAGTTCAAATTCTAGTATTAGGTTTTCCACGAGAAGACATTTCGGTCGGACCGAGTTTAAAATTCGGTGAATCCGAAGTGTTCAAGCGAAGCATTCACACCACTTTCGGTTGGACGAAGTGGGTTTCGATCTGCCGAAAACACTAGGGTTTCACTAAATCCTCATTTCGGTCACACCGATTTGCACAACTTCGGTTGGACGAAAGGTGCGGTCAATGGCGAGAGGCCAATCGGTCATACCGAGAATGTAAATCGGTCTCACCGAGATATTGTTCGGCGAAAACCTAACCCTAAAATTTTTACTCGAACCTAATTCAAAGGATCTAATCTTGTGTTGAGGAAGATTTCAATCGTGGCAAGATGCTAGGCAAACCAATGCGTGCATTGAATCGGAGATGGGAGCACGAGTGGGATCGAAACTCACCCTAACTTGGTGGAGTTCCTCTCACGGCTGGCAGCGGCCTTGAGAAGATGTCCGTTGGCGGCGGAGACCTGCGGCGAGGCGCCTGAGCGGCGATGGAGGCGATCCGGAGACCAAAGGCGGCGGCAAAGGGTGTGGGGGCGAGCGTTTGAAGTAGAAATCAATGCGCGCCCTCGGAGTATATATACCCCTTCTTTGTCGGTGGGACGAGTTGTAAAACTTCGGTGGCACCGAGATGGATAACTACAAGGCGATTATACACTTGATCCGCCGAAAATCACAACTTCGGTTTCACCAGGTGAAAACCTAGATCAATCAAATGCTTTTGGTTTGACCGAGTTTGAGTGGGTTGGTCGACCGAAATCACTTAGAAGGTTTTGGAAGTTAGCCCTTGACGGATCGGTGGCTCAAGTGCTCCTCACTCGGTGGGTCAAAAATGACTTGTTCAAAGTTTGTGATGTAAGCATGAATAGAATTTGAGACAAGAAAGCATAGATAGCTAGGGGAGGTACTTAGGCATTCTTGTCCATCCATTTGGTCGAGAAAAATCAAAAGACCAAAACAACAAATGGATGTCCTCGAATGGATAAAATCATGCATCCAACATGCTCACACAATAAGATAGCAAATGAAATATGTGTCAAACATGCACAAACAAAACTCTAGCTACTATCACACAATTTGTCGATGACTAGGTCATCTTTATATGAGTATATTGACTTAGGAGTCAAATGAGAACATTTGATCATAGGTCATACTCATCGTTTAAGCACAAGTGGGGTTACCACTTTTACATAAAACATTGATGTGTTCACATCATTTGAAGATGCTTTAGCTCAATTCTTTAGAGCAAAGCTCCCCTAGATGTGAGAACCCTTTTAAAGGGTCAAACTAACCTTGGGTTGTCGTAGAAGACTTCATGTAGATGTTGAAGATGTGGATGCTCAATGTTGATGAAGATCATCAAGAGTTGGGAGCAATCCTTTGGATTCGGGCACTTTCAATACCTACATGGGTTAGTCCCACAAGGAACAAACAAGGATATCCATGGACATAGATTGAAGTTCACAATAGATGATGTCCATGAAAGCAATGATTACCTTGTCCTTGACTTACCAACAAGAGGGTTTGTGACTCCATGAACTAGTGCATAATGTGGAAGTTGATTGCACAAGTTTTGCCAAAATGAATGTGAGTGAAGTATGTTGGCGGAGTCACCCTCAAGAACTCTCTAGTTCTTCTTCTTGGGATCCACATCATCTTGATGGGAATCCTTGGGGTTGTAGTTGAGCTTGACAAAGTAGAACTTGGCGTTTCCTTGGGAACCCACTTGACCATGGCTTTAGGTGCTTCAATAAATGCATCAATCTCCTCTTGAAGCTTGTCCTTGCCTTTTAGCTTGTGGTCTTGTGGTGGAAGGTCATCTTGAGCTTGTTCCACATTGGAAGAAGTAGGATCATACTTCTCCTTTTGAGAAACAAACTTTGGAGTGGGATATTGACCTTCTTCCCATTCAACACCCTCGGCGTTGAACTTTCGCTCAAAACCAATTCCTTGATTCTTCGGTGCCTTCCTTGCTTGCGAACAATTTCCTCAAAGTTCTTGCTTCCGGCAAGGCTCTTGTAGACACCTTTCTCTATAATCCCTTTCAATAAACTATTTTCTTGCTCAAGTGTAACTTGGCTTGAAACATTGTTAGTGGAATCAAGAGAACTACTAGAAGCAACAATATTGGATTTAGCATGGTTATTGTTACTACTAGATGAAGAATTTTCTTATGCTTGTCATGCTTAGTTTTAATAGGTGGCAAGAAATTAGACAAGAGAAGTCGTTTGGCAAGATATGAAGAACTCTTCTTTGAAGATCGTCATTGATTGCTTTTAGAAACTCATGTTCTTGCTCTAGATTGAGCTTCTCGAGCGTAGCTTCTCATGAGATCTTAGGAGCTCTCTATGATCTTCTTGAGTTGTTTCATGAGCTAACTTAAGAGTGTTTAGTTCTTTAGTTAGACGCTCAATCTCCTTCATAGCATTGTCATTCGACTCTTCTCGACTATAAAGACTACTAGCATGTTCATCATTACTAGGCTCACTAGATTTGTCATGTAAAGCTCATCTTCACCAAGCAAGTCATCCTCATCACTATCAAAGTCAATGAATTCAGGGTGTGATACCTTGGGGCCTTTAGCCATGAAGCATCTTCCAATTCCCTCATTTGGTGAATCAAATAAGTCATAGGAGTTGGAGTTGGAGGACACGAGAGCAAGACCGGCAACACCTTCATCTTGGCTGTAGTCGGAGTTGGAGTGATAGCTTCTTCGGAATGATTGTCGGAGTCGGGCGGGAGACCCATTCACCTACATGAGCTTGATGTTTTCTTCTTGTGTAGCTCCTTGATGACTTGTCTTTCCTCTCGAATCCTTGCTTCTCAGAGAGGATCTTCGTTCATAACGATCATCTCTACTCCTTCTCTCTTTCGAGGTGACTCTTCTCTTGAGCTTCTTCTTCTTGGAGATTCTTCTCTTCTCTTGTGGGGAGCGAACACTCATTTGAGTAGTGTCGGGTCTTCCACAATTATAGCAGATTCGATCACGACTAGAAGATCTCTTTTCATCATATGATCTAGACTTTGAGCTTCTCTCTTTGCTTCTACTCTTGTAGAATTTGTTGAAGTTCTTCACCATTAGGCTTATCTCTTCATTGGAAACTAGCTTGTCACTTGAGGTTGTGGGAGCATCACTTGTAGCTTTGTAAGCACCACTTGACTTGTTGTGAAGCTCTTCCTTATCTTTAAGTGTCATCTCATGAGCAACAATTCTTCCAATGACTTGGTTGGCTTGAGATTCTTGTAGTTTGGCATCATTTGGATCAAAGTGCACGGTGTCATACTTTCCATCCAAAGCTCGAGAATCTTCTTGATGATGAATCGATCGGTCATTTCTTCGCTTCCTAAGCCGGCAATCTCATTTGTGATGAGAGCAAGCCTAGAGTACATTTCAGCGACTCCTTCACCTTCCTTCATCTTGAACTTGTCAAGTTGACCTTGAAGAACATCTAGCTTTGATTCCTTCACGGACTCGGTACCTTCGTGCATTTCAACCAAAGTATCCCAAATCTCTTTTGCATTCTCAAGGCGGCTGATTTTGTTGAACTCCTCGGGACACAAGGCATTGAAGAGAATGTCACAAGCTTGAGCATTGTTTTGCAACATCCATAATTCATCCGTTGTAGCTTCACGATCCGGAACTTTTCCTTCCTCGAAGAATTCACCTTGCAAACCAACACAAATAATGCCCCATCTTGGTGGGTTATGGCCAAGAATATGCATTTTCATTTTATGCTTCCAACTAGCAAAGTTTGAACCATCAAAGTAAGGACCTCTCTGAAAATTACCCTCACTAGGCGCCATACTCTCCTAGGTTGTGAAACCAAGCTTATGGAGTCAATGCAATGAAACCAATACAATGGAGACCAAAGCTCGATACCACTTGTAGGATCGAAAGTATGTCTAGAGGGGGTGATTAGACTACTTGACAATATAAAAATTCAGCCTTTTGATAAAGACAAGTTTTTGGCAGATTCACAATTATGATCAAGTCAAGTATCACCCTACACATGCAATTCTAGAGTATAGGCAGCGGAAAGTAAATTGCACATGTAGTAAAGAGAGGTGGAGAAGAGCAAGCGCAATTTGGAACACGGAGATTTTTCTCGTGGTTCCGATAGGTGGTGCTATCGTCAATCCACGTTGATGGAGACTTCAACCCACGGAGGTAGCAGCTGCGAGAGTCCACGGAGGCTCCACCCACGAAGGGTCCACGAAGAAGCAACCTTGTCTATGCCATCATGGCCTCGCCCACGGAGGCTAGCCTTACTCGGGGTAGATCTTCACGAGTAAGCGATCTCCTTGCCCTTACAAACTTCTTGGTTCAACTCCACATCTCGTGGAGGCTCCCAGCGACACCTAACCAATCTAGGAGGCACCACCCTCCAAAAGGTAATAGATGGTGTTGATGATGATGAACTCCTTGCTCTTGTGCTTCAAATGATAATCTCCCCAACACTCAACTCTCCTCACTGATTTGGCTGTGGTGGAAGAAAGGATTGAGTGGAAAGCAACTTGGGAAGGCTAGAGATCAAGCTTCATATGGTGGGAGTGGAGCAACTTGATCTCAACACAAGGGTAGGTAGTTTTCTTCTCGAAATGTAAGGTAGGAGTGGTAGTTCTTTCGATGGCTCTCTCCACGAATGAAGAGGGGGTGGAGGGTATTTATAGCCTCCACACAAAATCCACCGTTACACACATTTGACCAATCTCGGTCGGACCGAAGTTGACAACTCGGTGAGACCGAAAGTTCAAATCATGTGAGCGTTGGGATTTTCGGTGGGACCGAAAATACAATCTCGGTGAGTCGATTCGTCCAAAGACTAGAGCTTGCCAATCTCGGTGGGACCGACTTTATCATCTCGGTGACACCGATTTGATGTGAAGGTTCTGAAGCTTGGCAACTCAAGTTTGGTGAGACCGAGTTGAATCGGAAAATCCGAGATTTCTAGGGTTTGGCTTTATGGTGAGGTGGTTCATCTCGGTGTGGTGAGTTTAGGAAATCGGTGGGACCGAGATTACTTATGAGTGTATATTGTAGTGAGAGTTCTTGATAGTTTAGGAGATGTATCACTAAGCACTTTGAGCAACGGATCATTATCATAACCTCATCCCTTTTAATAGTATTGGCTTTCCTATGGACTCAATGTGATCTTGGATCACTAAACCAAAAATGGAGTCTTGAGCTTTTGCCAATGCTTGCCTTAGCATTTTGAGGGTCCACTTCTTGATCCTTGCCATACCCATATCCTTGAACTTTCGAAATGATTCTCAAGTAACTATTAGTTCAATGATATATATGTTGTTATTAATTACCAAAACCACCGGGGATTAGTTGCACTTTCAGGCGTAGTCAAAGACGAGTTCCCGAAGAAACACGGAGCATACGTAGTGTTCACCGTCTGGCGGATGATCGGCGCTTGTGGCGCCAACAGCAACAAGAAGTCAGCGCGATGGCGGCGAAGCTCCGGAGTTCATGCATTGAGTGCGAAGCCTATCCAGTGGAGTCGGGCGAGATCACCGGTGATGCGAGTCCGGGCTCTTACGCTTTGGTTCTCGGAGCAACCTTGGCTACCGATAGGCGGGCGCCCGTTTCTCGCGGGTCTTGATAGACGGAGGCAGCAGCATAAACATCTGTACAAGGATACCATGGAGAAGCTTCGGAATCGGTAGGCGGAGGCAGAGCGAAGCGCGCACCGTGTTCCATGGAATCGTGCCCGGCCTCTCCCCGCTCGCCAATTGGCAAGATTCGATAGGCGTCCTCTTGAGACAAAGATCACTTCAGCGAGAGCCAGTCTGGTTCCAGGTGGTGGATTTGGAGAGCCCGTACCACGCGCTGCTAGGTCGGCCAGCCTTGGCCAAGTTCATGGCGGTTCCCCACTACGCCTACCTCAAGATGAAGATGCCGAGTTCCAAGGGGATCCTGACCTTTGCCGGCGACTACAAGAAGTCGTCCGCCTGTGCGGCCGAGAGCAGTCGGCTGGCCGAGTCTTTGGTGATCGCAGCCGAGAAGCGGCTCCTTGATCGGGTCGTGGCGATGGCTGGGAAGCAGCCGGAGATGTCGCCTGACCCCAAGGAGACGGAGGCAGAAGGATCATTCAAGCCGGCTAAAGAAACCAAGAAGATACCCTTGGATCCGGAGCACCCAGAGAAGTACGCCGTCATAGGCACTGGCCTCGACAGCAAATAGGAAGGCGAGCTCGTCGATTTCCTCCGTGAGAATCGGGACATCTTCGCATGGTCCCCAAGGACATGCCAGTGTACCGCAAGAGGTCGCCGAGCACAAGCTACATGTCGGGCGGATGTGAAGCCCGTCAGGCAGCCCTTGCGCCGCCTGTCAGAGGAGAAGAGAAGAGTCGTCAGAGAAGAGATAGCCCGGCTCCTGGCAGCCGGATTCATCATGGAGGTGTTTTTTCCGGAATGGTTGGCCAATCCTGCTGGTATTGAAGAAGAATAAGCAGTGGCGGATGTGCATCGACTACACCAGCCTCAACAAAGCCTGCCCGAAGGACCCGTTTGCTCTACCAAGGATAGATCAAGTGATAGACTCCACAGCCGGATGCGAGCTGTTGAGCTTCTTGGACGCATACTCGAGGTATCACGGATCAAGCTAAATCCAGCGAGACGGTGAAGAAGACGCATTCATCACACCGTTTGGAGCCTTCTTCTGCGACAATGGCGTTCGGCGAGAGAATGCAGCGCCACCTTTCAGCGTTGCATGCGAAGTGCCTCCTCAAGCAACTCGGCGAGCATGCGTTCGTGTGGATGATGTGGTAGTGAAGACAGAAAGCGTGGGGCGCTGCTAGAAGACCTCAAAGAGACCTTTGAAAATCTGCGCCGATTCCAAATCAAGCTCAATCGAGAGAAGTGCATGTTGGAGTCGGCCAGCCGCCAGCTCCTCGGTTTTTGGTCTCGAGCAGCGGCATAGAGTGCAACCCCGTGAAGATCAAGGCCATTGAGAGAATGGAGGTGCCCAACCATTGCTGGATGTCTGAAGTTCACCGGCTTCTTGGCTTCAATCAGCCGATTCATCGATCGGTTGGCAGAAAGCTGCCGTTGTATCGAGTTGATGAAGAAGACCACCTTTTTTGAGTGGAACCACAAGGCAGATGAGGCATTTCTCCAACTGAAGAAGATGCTGGCGACTCCCCCGGTGTTGGCGGCTCCGACTCCCAAAGAGCCTATGCTCTTGTACATCGCCGCCACCAGCCGGGTGGTCAGCACAATTATTGTAGTCGAACGCAAGGAGGAAGGCAAGGCACTCCCGGTCCAGAGACCAGTGTATTACCTGAGCGAGGTACTGTCGACCTCCAAGCAGAACTACCCTCACTACCAGAAGATGTGTTATGGCGTGCACTTTGCTGCCAAGAAGCTGAAGCCCTACTTTCAAGAGCATCCAATCACTATGGTCTGCACCGCTCCACTCGCCGAGATCATCGGAAGTCGAGACGCTTCCGGCCGAGTGGCCAAGTGGGCTATCGATCTAGCTCCTTACACCATCTATTACCAACCTCGCACCGCCATCAAGTCGCAGGCGCTGGCCGACTTCCTCGTCGACTGGGCGGAGACCCAGTACTTGCCGCCTGCACCCGACTCCACTCATTGGCGACTACACTTCGACGGCTCCAAGATGCGCACCGGCCTCGGAGCCGGCGTCGTCCTCACCTCCCCCAAGGGCGACAAGCTCAAATATGTGCTGCAAATCCATTTCGCCGCCTCCAACAACGTCGCCGAATATGAAGCGCTCATCCACGGGCTCCGGCTTGCCAAAGAACTCGGCATTCGCCGGATCACATGCTATGGCGACTCCGACTTGGTGGTTCAGCAATCATCCGTGATGGGGCGCCAAAGACACAAACATGGCGAGCTACCGCTTCACGGTGCAGCAACTCGGCGGATATTTTGAAGGATGCGAATTCCTCCACGTACCAAAGCGACAACGATCAAGCGGGCGCATTGGCGTGTCGGCTCCACTCGCCCGAGCGATACCTTACAGGCGTCGCCCTTCAGCGCCTCCTCAAGCCGTCTATCAAACCTTCACGAGAATCGACTCCATTTTCGTGCGGCTCCGCCGAGATAGTCGGATCCGACTCAAAGACCCGACAAGCGACCTCAAAGCCACAGTCGGCCGGGGACTGCGCCAGTCGGCCCGGGGACTGCGCCAGTCGGCCCGGGGACTGCGTCAGTCGGCCCGGGGACTTCAGAGCCCGACCCGGGGACTGCGTCAGTCGGCCCGGGAGCTGCCCCAGTCGGCCCAGAGATTCCCTCAATCCAGCAAGCGGCAGCAGAATCCAACCCGCCGCCTCCCAGCCCAGCCGCCCTTGTCCAAGTCGCTGTGGTGGCAGTTGAAGAGATAGCAGCACCTTCATGGGCGCAGCCCATCCTCAAGTTCCTAGTAAACAAGGAGTTACCAGCAGATGAGACTCTGGCTCGGCAAGTACAACGCCGAGCGGCAGCCTACACCATAGTCAACAGAGAGTTAGTCGAGCCTGGCGTTCTTGGTGTCCACCGATGCTGCGTGGGAATCGAAACAAGGCCAAGCGATCCTCAGAGACATCCATCAGGGCGAGTGCGGCCACCATGCGGCTTCAAGAGCGCTCGTGGCCAAAACCTTTCGGCACGGTTTCTTTTGGCCGACTGCCCTGGAAGAAGCTAAAGAACTAGTCAAGAAGTGCAAGGGGTGCAAGGTGTTCCGCTCCAAGCCCCTTCAGCTGGCTTCTGCGATGAAGATGATCCCCATCGCTGGCCCTTCGCAGTTTGGGGCACTGACATGGTGGGACCTTTCAAAGGCGGCCGAGGCGGCCTAACTCATTTGCTTGTCGCGGTGGACAGGTTCACCAAGTGGGTAGAAGCAAAGCCCATCAAGAAATTAAACGAGGCCCTAGCGGTGACCTTCATTGCCGACATCACGGTGCGGTGCGGCATACCGCACAGCATCATCACGAATAATGGCACCAACCGCCAAAGGCACCTTGGCTCGTTCTGCGCGGCGCGGGCATCCGGCGGACCTGGCGTCCGTTGCCCATCCGATCAAGCGGCTAGGTGGAGCGAGCCAGCGGCCTTATCTGTCGGCATCAAGCCTCGATTGGTCGAACCACTCGGCGCTTTCGGCGGCTGTTGGATGGAAAGAGCTGCCTGCCGTCCTCTGGAGTCTGCGCACAACCCGAACAGGTCGACCCGGCTTCACCGTTCTTCCTCGTCTCACGGTGCGAGGCCGTCATCCCGCGGACATACAATTTGACTCCCAGCGAGTCTCCATGTACACGAAGAGGAGGCTGAAGAGCCGCGCCAAGGCGGCGTCGACCTCTTTGGAAGAGGGCCGATTGTTGGCACTCGGTCGGTCCAGCATCTACCAGCGAGTCTGCGCGGTACTACAATCGCAAGGTCAAGCTAAGATCATTCCAAGAAAGCGACCTTGTGCTCCGGCTGATTCGAGAGAACAGCCGGCCAGCTAAAGCTATCGGCACCTTGGGAAGGTCCTTCATCATCGACAAGGTGCTAGGGAGCAGCGCCTACTATTTGATCGGCCTTTCGAAGCCTCGAGCACGCAAGAAGGGCGACTCCGGCAAAAAAGCGAACGCCCGTGGAATGCAAATCTTCTTGAAAATTTTCACTGATTGATGCGGTATGTATCACGCTACCCCTTTTGTATTAAGTACTAAAGACCTTAGGCCCCGGGGACGATCTCGGGGACTGCCTTTTGATTATCTGTATGATATGGATCACGCTTCGAAATGCTTTCTCCTTTTCATCATCTTTATGCGCACCGGGTCCGACTAGTCATTAGGGACTCACCATATGTGCTATGAAATGCTCCACGAGGTCGGACAAGTAATGTGCTTTCGCTCAAAGCCGTCTCTGCTGAAAGCCGCAGCTTGCAGAGCGGCATTGTCGATGGCGCGGGGGACGGAAAAGCGGCGCACACATGAAAAACGGCTAAGGACTTAAGAGCTACGCATAGCCCAAGCCGGCTCCCAGCTTCCCCCTACTGAGCCGACTCGCGAGCAAGTCGGCTCATAGTCTCAATTTTCATCAAAGACGGCCGACTATCGAGAGTCGGCCTATCGATTTTCAGCCAAACTTGCTAGGATATTCTAAATGACTAAGTACTTGCCTCCCTAAAGGAGCTGAGCACTTGACCCAGCAGCAGTCCATGAGCGATGCTGCCCGATCGGCTAAGGCGGCAACTAAAGGAAGGCGGCAAAGAAACAGTCTAAAGAACCAAAGCAAGGAAAGGCAGAAATTTGATAAATATTTACATAAGGCCCTTGGCCGAATACACCCCGCGGGTGGAATTGTTCGAAGCTGACAAGGTTTTTTAAGAAAGAACAAATGAGACAGTTAAAACCGAAGCACTCTAAGGGCAGCCTCGGGCCGGAGGTTGGAGGTGGCAGCGGTGTCGGGAGGTTGAGGCGATCGGTGGGCGATCTCGGCTTGGTCGCCTCCGGCGACGATCGCCTTGTCCTTCGAGGCTCGTTGCTGGAGGCACAATCAGGCTGGGGCTGGCCGCCTGCCTCGCCTTCTGGCTCCTCCTCTTCGCTTCCGCCCTCCGACTCGTCCTCTTCCTCGGCGCTGGAGCCGATCACCTCCGCCGAGTCCTCCTCGTACCCCGGGTGCATCCCGAACCACTCTGGCGGCACCTCCTCGCCGCCGTCGGTCCGCTCGGGCACGAAGATGCTGGTGTCCGTGTACTCAGCGATGGCCACCGCGCCCTCGACAAGGGCGCGTTCCACGACCTCCAACTCGGCCTGGGCTTCGGCCGGAGCAGCGGCCAGGCGGTCGAGGTCAGCCGAGTACCACCCTTTGGCGAACTTCAAGGCCGGCGTGCTCGGCCGGTGACGAGAGCCCTCAAGCCTCGAAGCGACCGGCGGCGACCTCCGGCCGGTCGGCCGTCCATTGGCGGTCGCGAAAAGCCGGCACCTCCGGCCCTGGGCGGCAACGACTTGGGCGCCCGGCGCGTTGAAGGCACGCGCGCAGCGAGCGATGGCGGGGCGGCGAGCCCGATGCTCAAGAGCTGCTCATCGGCGGTTAAGTGGGCGTTGGCGGCAATCGCCGCCTCTTGCCCTCCGCTCCTCCCAAAGCGCCTCGATGGCGGAGGGGCGGCTTGTGAGTGACGGAAAGAAATCTGCCAAAGACAAGAAAAGGAGACGGTCGAGAAAAACCAGAAAACAGTTCGACCGCAGTCGGAAGACCAAAGAAGAAAACCAAGAGTTACCGTCGGCGATGTCCTCGAGCTCGTGATAGCCGGAGGTCGACATCGCCTCCCGGTCGGTCGAGGCGGACCGCTCCATCTCGAATTCAGCTAGGAGGGCATCCTCCGCGACTTGGCGTCCTCCTGCGCTTTCGAAGCGGTTCATACCTTTCGGCCAGCTGCGTCGCCAGCCGGTCGCGCTCTCGGACGAGCTGTCGCCTCCTCCTCCTTAGTGCGGCGGGCGGTATTGGCCTTGCCAGCTGCTCTGAAGAAGCGGCATTGGCGCTGGCTTCGAAGAAAGACAAAGCATCGTCAACAAGAAGGTGACCGGGAGATCCGGCCCGCGCTCGGCGATCGACCGAATCTCGGTACTACAGCCCAGTGGTATCATAACGCCCATGCGAAAAAAAGAAAGAAGGAAGGTCGCCGGGAGATCCGGCCCGACTGCTCAGCGATCGGCCGAATCTCGGGGACTACAGCCAGCAGTGCGCCAGTAGCCCGAAGAAGAAGAATTGGCTCACCTCGACTTTCCGCGGATCGTGGTCCTTCTCGGCTCCTCAACATTGCGGTTGAAGGCGTTAAGCGGAGGTTGTGGTATTCCTCAAAGGCGGCAAAGTAAAGTCAGTCTTGGAGCTCGTTAGAAGGAGTTCGAGCCGCTGCTCGGCAGCCGACCCAGTCGGGGACTACACCCGATGGAGTGCTTATTTGGCCTTACGGAAGAAGCAAGAAACTAAAAAGGAAAAACGAAACATACCGGACGGAGGTCCGCAGGCGAATCGCCTTGGTGTAAAGTTGGAGGGCGTTGCTTTTTTTGCACAACTTAGACTGGACGTCCAGAAGGGCCTGGTTGAGCAGGCCGGTGCCACCTTCACGCACCCAACCGGTGGGCGCGGCACTGGAGGCCTCAGCGTCCAGGTTCGCCATACTGGCGGTGTTAGTCTCCCGAGCTCGTGGCGCTGAGCTCGTCCTCTCGATCCGGCGGCGTGTTGGCACGGCGACTTGAAGAAGCAGCTGCGCGTCGGCATCGTCCGCAGTCAGCGGATCCTGCGGGTCCACCGGCTGCTTGCCGTGCGGCCTCGGAGACGGAGGCGGCGGAGGCGGCGCGTTTGTATCCGAGCCCGAGACGTCACCGCCCTCCTCCGCGAGAGGGTTCGCGGTGTCGACCTCCCCGGTCTGCCCCGTGAACTCTGGTGGCGGCGGTGCTGATGACAGCGGGAGGACGAGCATCGCCGCTCGGCGACGAACGGCCTCCTCAGCATCCCGTTTCGCCGCGGCCGCGGCCACGGCCTCCTCCAGGTGCCGCTGGGCGTTGGCGGCCGCCTTCTCGGCCTCCGCCTTCTCCAGGCGGTTGGCCTCTTCCTCCTCGCGCTTCTCTCGCGCGTTCCGTGCCGTCGCCTCCTGGAGGTCGGCGGCAGGGTCAATCCGCCGCGTATTGGCGGACGTCGCCCCCGACCCCATGACGGAGGGGACGGCGGCTCTCTCAAGAGAAAGGGGGGCACTGGAGAAGAGTGGGGGAAAATCAGAAAGACTCAAGCGAAATCCAGAAAAGAAATAAGGAGTGAGAGACTCACGAAGAAATTAGTGGCGGCCTTCTCACTTCCCTCCGGAAGCGGTTGGCCTTCGCGGCCGCCTCCTCCCGATTGGTCGCGGCGACGGTTCCCTTGGGCTTCTTCGACCTGCCGCCGGGCGCACCCGGCCCGGCGTGACGCCTCTTTGCGCCAGCTTGGCTGGATGGGCCGGCTCTCGGCTGGCGGCGTGGGACGACTTCCGCGTCGACGTCGCCCTCGGGCCAGTCAGCGAAGGTCGCCGACGGTCTGAGGCCGCCGTCTTCCTCCTCCCCGCCGCCTTCGGCGTCGGCCTCCATCGCCACGGCCCCCAAGTCGGGGTCGTCGACATCGCTGACTTCGCGGTCGGGGACGTAGTCACGCGGCTCTCTCGTGGCGCCAGCAGCGGGCGCCGTGAGAGGGTTCTGTTCGAAAGATGCCAACAAGATCAGATATCGAAGTCGGACGCAAGCAAGATCGAAATTCAGAAGGAAGCAACTTACCACTGGCGGAGGGTTGTCGCGCGAGTACGGCTCCTTGCCAAACTACCACTCATCCGTGAACCCGCAGTGGGCGATGTGGTTCACCAAGTTCGCTACTTCTCCACGCGGCATGTCCTTGGTGCACAGCCGGCTTGGATCGTGCTTGACCGCTCATCGGCAGATGAGGTGGGGCGGCAGGCGGAAGAACGGCGCCATGAAGGCGGCGGAGATCGGAGGCAGCGAGCCCCTCGGCGTGTCATGGCTCGGGCGCCGCAGCGCCGACTCCGGAGGTCGAGCGACTTGACCGATGGGACCAACTCGCGCCGGCCAATCAGCGGCTCCGGGTCGAAGGGCGGCAAGTTGACCCAGTCGCCGTCGGTGGAGACATTCTTCACCTAGAAATAGGTCTTCTGCCACATCTTCACCGATTTCACCAGCGGGATGGGCGGAAAATGGTTGTCGGCCGTCGTGCGCCACACCGCGATGTAGGTGCCGCACTGTGCCGGCATGCCGGCAGCCTTAGTTCCGAGCTTCGAGGAGAAGAACTCCCCCCACAGCTCAAGGGTGGGGAGAACGCCGATGTAGCCTTTGCACAGGGTGGCGAAGGCGGAGAGAAGCACCACCGCGTTGGGGGTGAGATGGTGTGGCTGCAGGCTATGGAACTCGAGGAAGGAACGGAAGAACCCGCTCGCTGGGAGCCCCAGCCCGCGCATGAGATGCGAGCGGAAGATGACCCTTCGCCCTCCGCCGGCCTTGGGCGGATCTCTCCACCGGCGCCGGGACGGGCCTGCACCAAGTCTGCGCTCGGGGCGGCGGGTTTCTTGAAGAACTCGATGTCCTCCCACGTCTGAGCCGTCCCTACGCGGGCCAGCGGTGGGGAGTGCGGCGGAAGAAGAGCTCATCGCCCGGCAAAGAGGAGCACATGTGCGCCACGAAGAAGAAAGCAGGGCGTGGCGAAGGAAGAAGAAAAAGCGAGGGGGCGGAGGAGAGTGGCGTGTTGTGCGCCCGCTCCCCTCCGCCTACTTATAGCCTGCGGGCTGAAGCGAGGCGGCGATGGGATTAGCTGCGTTTGCGGCCCATGGCGCCCCGATTAACCCCGAAGATTCTGCGTGCGGTAACAGCGTGAAGTGCCAACTCCCCTCGGCGACGCGATGGATCCGCTCGGGAGCCGAGGCGCGGTAATGGCGGGCCCCACTGGCGGCCGTCCGTCCTGGCGATGGCGAGCGAGCTACTCGCCTCCACGTGGTGCCACGCAGACAGACCGTCACATAAATGGCGAGAAGCGTAACGATCGCCGCCGGTTTCCGCCCACGACTTCTGGCGGCTTCTGTGGGCTGTCCGACTCGGCAAAGCGGCGAAAGACTTGCGGGCGAATTTGAGCCGGCACCGCGAGGCTGAAGCGCGAAGCCCCACGGGCGGCACTCTTTGGGCTTCGCCAGCTTTGGGGACTACTGTCGGAGTAATGGGCCACGGGTAAGCTGACCCGGGACCCAAGATCTTTCAAGACATCGGGGCAGGCCGCGCCCCTCAGCCGAGTCCCCGCTGGCGACCTTCGAGAAGGCCGAGTCCCTGCTGGCGACCTTTGGAGAAGCTGGGCCCTTAGATGGCGACCTCCGAGGAAGCCGAGTCCTTAGACGGCGACTCTGAAACAAGCCGACTCCGGGCTTGCGACCTTTTCAAGGGGCCGACTATGAGAGCCGGGCCCCCTGTCAGTGAGATAGAAGAATATAGCCGAAGAGCCCGAAGACGGCCCTGCGGGAGTCGGCCTCCCCAGAGTCGGCCGCCTCCCGGCCGAGGCCCCACAGCCATAAACCCGATTGGGCGGGAGTGGCGGCAGTGATCGCTGACAGGCGGCGGCCTGTACCACGACCTCGTGACCGAGCTGCGTCACGAAGTCTTGCCAAGATGTTTTGCTCATCATGAGGCCCCCGGTCGGCCAGGCCCCAAAGCCAGCGAGGGGGCGGCTGCCGAGAGGCCCGGCGGTGGGGCCACACCGGTCGGATTACCGTTATACCCGAGGTAGGCCTATTTAAACCCCAGGACACCCATACAAAGGTTCGGTCCTTGACAGATTTAGACACATAGCGAGAGGGAAAGAGCTAGCCTCGCTCCTCCTGCCTCCAAACAGCTCGAGGAGCACCTTTGTACTATCGCCCTATAGTGATCATCGGAGACCCCTTGAGCAGCGATGGGGTGTTATCTCCTCGGAGAGCCCGAAGCTGGGTAAGATTACGGCGTGCATGCCGCCTCATCCCTTTTCGAGCACGGTGGCGTTCTACGCCCCCACCATGATAAGCCACCCGTTGGCATATGTAGCATCAACCCCGACATGAGAAGAAGAAGAGTGAGAGTGGGAGCATGTGGTGGAGGGAAGAGAGGAGAGGGGAGGTAGGGGAAGGGAAAAAGGAAGGGGAGGGAGGGGCGGGTTGGGGGTTGGTGGGGTTAGCAGTAGCGCGGAGATAAAACACGCTGCTGCTAAGAACTTAGCAGCAGCGCTTTGCGATGGCGCTCTTGCTAAGCGGGACAAAAATTGTGGCAATTTGAAACTTACCAGCAGCGATCTCGAGGAAACGCGCTACTACTACGTGCTTAGCGATGGCGTTGTTATTGCGACAGCGCTCTGCTACTTAGAGTTGGGGAACACCGCGGTCGATATTTGTAGCGATGCGTTTCTGGTCGGCGCTCTTGCTAAATCTTTATCAGCAGCGAGTTTACGTAACCCGCGCTACAACTACTTAGCAACAGCGCTCTATTTTGAACCGCGCTGCTGCTAAGATTCTGTGTATATGCTTTTCCCTAGTAGTGTCCCCGCATCGACCAAATAGTTGACTCGACTGCGGTGTGCATGAGATTGTCTTTTTTAGACGCCTATTCCGGATACCATCATATCCGTCTGTATGGACCCGACGAGATCAAAACAGCTTTCATCACTCCATTCGGGTGCTTCTGCTATGTCACCATGCCATTCGGTCTCAAGAATGCCGGAGCCACGTTCATGAGAATGATTCAAAAGTGTTTACTCACTCAAATTAGTCGGAATGTGGAAGCGTACATGGATGATATTGTGGTCAAGTCACGAAAGGGTTCCGACCTGTTGACTGACCTCGCTCAAACATTTGCCAATCTCAGGATGTATGATATCAAGCTTAATCCATCAAAGTGCACATTCGGAGTTCCTGGCGGAAAGTTACTCAGTTTTCTCGTTTCAAAACGGGGAATCGATGCTAACCCAGAAAAAGTTGGCACCATACTCCGAAAGCTTACTGGATGCTTGGCCGCGTTAAGTCGATTCATCTCTCGCCTCGGTGAAAAGGCATTGCCTCTTTACCGACTGATGAAGAAGTCGGACAAGTTGAGTGGACTCGGAAGCGATGCAGCGTTTGCGAGCTAAAAGCTCATTCTCCACCAGCCGGTGCTTGCTGCTCCAATCAGCAAAGAGCCCTGTTGCTTTACATCGCAGCCACGGACAAGTCGTCGATCACACTTACGGTCGGCGGGAAGAAGAAGGAAAGACTTCAAAGTTCAGCACCCGTGTATTATCTTTCCGAAGTTTGACCCCATCGAAGCAAAGATATCCTCATTATCGAAGCTTGTGTATGGGATCTACATTACCACGAAGAAGGTTGCTCATTATTTCTCTGATCATTCCATTACGATCGTCGTGACGCCTTGTCGAGATTACGCTGTGAGAGATGCAATCGGTCGAGTGGCGAAATGGGCGATTGAACTCCTTCCCTTGATATCAAATTTGAGGCAAAAGCCATTAAGTCCCAAGCAATAGCAGATTTCCTTGCCGAGTGGATTGAACAACGACAGCCGACTCAAGTTCACTCGGAGCATTGGACCATGTTCTTTGATGGCTCTAAGATGTTAAATGGTTCGGTCTTTGGGGTAGTTTTGGTTTCCCCGGAGGAGATAAGCTCAGATATGTGCTCCAGATTCACTTTGATTCCTCCAACAATGAAGCAGAATACGAGGCACTTTTACATGGGTTGCGCATGGCCATTTCTCTCGGCGTCCGTCGCCTTATGGTTTATGGCGACTCGAATTTGGTTGTCAATCAGGTGATGAAGGAGTGGGACGTTAGAAGCCCAGCCATGACTGGATACTGCAATGCAGCGAGAAAGCTTGAAAAGAAATTCGAAGGGTTAGAGCTCCATCATATACCCCGACTGAAGAATCAAGCGGCTGATGATTTGGCGAAGATAGGTTCCAGGAGAGAAGCCATTCCCAGTGACATGTTCTTGGAGCATATCCACACTCCATCAGTTAAATAAGATCCTTTTACCGAAGAAGCTCCGCAGCCTAAAAGTGTCACGGATCCGACTCTAGTTGAAGTTCCAGCAGTGGTCGACCTGATCATGGAAGTGTTAGTGATCACTCCCGATTGGACAGTGCCTTATATCGCGTATATCTTAAGGAAAGAGCTCCCAGAGGATGAAGAAGAGGCTCGACAGATCGTCCGCCGATCTAAAGCCTTTACCGTGATAAGGGGACAGTTGTACAGAGAAAGCGCGACTGGAGTTGGTAATGAATGCATAACGCCAGAAGAAGGTCGAATAATCCTTGACGACATCCACTCGGGGATCTATGGCCATCATGCATCCTCTCGGACCATTGTAGCCAAAGCATACCGATCCGGATTTTACTGGCCAAGAGCGAATGAAATGGCAAGGGAGATAGTCGACAAGTGTGAAGGATGTCAATTTTACTCCAATATGTCACACAAGCCCGCCTCAGCTTTAAAGACCATACCACTCGTCTGGCCCTTCGTTGTATGGGAATTGGATATGGTTGGACCTCTGAGAACAGGCAGAAGTGGTTTCACCCATGTGCTGGTAGCAGTCGACAAGTTTACCAAATGGATTGAGGCTAAACTGAAAGTGCAACTATCCCTAGGTGGTTTTGGTAATTAATAACAACATATAGCTCATTGAGCTAATACTATTCCAAGACTATCATTTCAGGAAAGCTCAATGAATGGCATGGCATGGATGATGAAAGTGGATCCCTCAAAATACTAAGGACAAAGGATTGGCTCAAGATCAAAAGCTCAAGACTCTTCATTTTACATTTTAGTGATCCAAGATCACATTGAGTCTATAGGAAAAGCCAATACTATCAAGGAGGGATGAGGTGTTGCTTAATGAGCCTTTTGCTTCAATGTGCTTAGTGATATGCTCCAAAACCCTCAACTACTTTCCCACATCCACAAATGACCTAAACCCAAAGCCAAAATCGGTAACACCGAAACTTCCTATCCGGAGCCACCGATTCCAAAAGTCATAGCCACTGCCACAAACCCTAAGAAAATCGGTCTTACCGATAGGGATCTCGGTCTCACCGAGATGGGGTTGCAATCTCTCTGTTTCCCTTCGTAACGTTTTGGTCTAACCGAAGTGAGCGATCTGTCCCACCGAGATTGCAACGTAAACTCTCTGTTTCCTTTTTGTAACATTTTGGTCTCACCGGAAAGAGCAAATCGGTCCCACCGATTTTACCTGACCAACTCTCTGGAAAGCTTATTACCAAATCGGTCTCACCGAGTTTGTGTAATCGGTCTTACCGAGATTACGTTATGCCCTAACCCTAACGGAATCGGTCTCACTGAGATGCATGTCGGTCCCACCGAAAATCACTAACGGTCACTAGGTTTACTAAATCGGTCCGACCGAGTTTAACAATTCGGTCCCATAGAGTTTGGTAAATTGTGTTTAACGATTAGATTTTGTTTGGAGGCTATATATACCCCTCCACCTCCTCTTCATTCGTGGAGAGAGCCATCAGAACGAACCTACACTTCCAACTTACCATTTCTGAGAGAGAACCACCTACTCATGTGTTGAGACCAACATATTCCATTCCTACCATATGAATCTTGATCTCTAGCCTTCCCAAGTTGCTTTCCACTCAAATCCTCTTTCCACCAGATCCAAACCCATTGAGAGAGAGTTGAGTGTTGGGGAGACTATCATTTGAAGCACAAGAGCAAGGAGTTCATCATCAACACACCATTTGTTACTTCTTGGAGAGTGGTGTCTCCTAGATTGTCTAGGTGTCACTTGGGAGCCTCCGACAAGATTGTGGAGTTGAACCAAGGATTTTGTAAGGGCAAGGAGATCGCCTACTTCGTGAAGATCTTCCGCTAGGAGGCAAGTCCTTCGTGGGCGACGACCATGGTGGGATAGACAAGGTTGCTTCTTTGTGGACCCTTCTTGGGTTGAGCCCTCCGTGGACTCGCGCAGCCGTTACCCTTCGTGGCTTGAAGTCTCCATCAACGTGGATGTACGATAGCACCACCTATCGGAACCACGCCAAAAACATCCATGTCTCCAATTGCGTTTGGATCCTCCAAACCCTTCCCTTTACTTTCATGCAAGTTGCATGCTTTAATTTCTGCTGCCTATATACTCTTTGCATGCTTGCTTGAATTGTGTGATGATTTCTTGACTTGTCCTAAAGTAGCTAAAATCTGCCAAACTCTAAAATTGGGAAAAGGTTAAGTTTTTATTGGTCAAGTAGTCTAATCACCCCCCCCCCTCTAGACATACTTCAAGGTCCTACAAGTGGTATCAAAGCCTTGGTCTCCATTTGCTTTGATTTCCATAGCTTTTGTTGGTCATAGCCTTGGTTTCACAACATAGGAGAGTATGGCGTCTAGCGAGGGAAATTATCACCGTAGAGGTCCTTCCTTTGATGGTACTAATTTTGTAGTTGGAAGCATAAGATGAAAATGCATATTCTTGGACATAACCCCGCTGTTTGGGCAATTATTTGTATTGGCTTGCAAGGTGAATTCTTTGATGGGAGAGAACCAAACCATGAAGCTAATGCGGAAGAATTGAAGATGCTGCAATATAACGCTCAAGCTTGTGATATCATCTTTAACGGATTGTGCCCCGAAGAATTCAACAAAATCAGCCGTCTTGAGAATGCAAAGGAAATTTGGGATACTTTGATTGATATGCATGAAGGTACCGAGTCCGTCAAGGAATCCAAGTTGGATGTGCTCCAAAGTCAGCTTGACAAGTTCAAAATGAAGGATGGTGAAGGTGTCGCTGAAATGTACTCTAGGCTTGCTCTTATCACAAATGAGATTGCCGGCTTAGGGATTGAAGAGATGACCGACAAATTCATCATCAAGAAGATCTTAAGAGCATTGGATTGAAAGTATGATACCGTGTGCACATTGATTCAAATGATGTCAAACTACAAAGATCCCAAGCCAATGGAAGTCATTGGAAGGATTGGTGCTCATGAGATGTCACTCAAGGATAAGGAGGAACTTCACAACAAGTCAAGTGGTGCTTACAAAGCCTCAAGTGAAGCCCCCACATCATCAAGTGAGAAACCAACCTTCAATGAAGAATTGAGCTTGATGGTGAAGAACTTCAACAAATTCTACAAGAGTAGATGCAAAGAAAGAAGCTCCAAATCAAGGTCTTACAATGACAAGAGATCTTCTAGCCGTGAGCGAAATTGCTACAATTGTGGGAGACCCGGACACTACTCCAATGAGTGTACGGCACCCTACAAAAGAAGAAGATTCTCCAAGAAGAAGGAGCAAAGAAAGAATCACCACCAAGAGAGGAGGAGTAGAGATGATCGTTATGAGCGAAGACCCTCACGGAGAAGCAAGGATTCGGAAAGGAAGGACAAGTCATCAAGGAGCTACACAAAACGAAGACATCAAGCTCATGTTGGTGAATGGGTATCCGGATCCGACTCCGACAATCACTCCGAGAGAAGCTATCACTCCAACTCAGAATATACTCAAGATGAAGGTGTTGCCGGTCTAGCACTTGTGTCAACCAACTCCTACGACATATTTGATTCACCAAATGAAGGTGTTGGAAGATGCTTCATGGCCAAAGGTCCAAAGGTAACACATCCGGAGTATGTTGATTTCAATAGTGATGAAGATGACTTGCTTGTGGATGATGATTTACTTTTTGACAACTCTAGTGATGAATACTATGATGAAACGTCAATTAATCATGCTAAAATGAATGACAATGATAAGGAGAAGATTGAGCTTCTAACTAAAGAATTAAACTCTCTTAAGTTAGCTCATGAAACTATCTACGAAGATCATCGAGAACTTTTAAGGGCTCATGAGAAGTTACACTTTGAAAAGCTCAATCTTGAGCAAGAGCATGAGTTCTTAAAGGCAATCAATGATGATCTTCGCAAGAAAAGTTCTTCTTACATTGCCAAGCGTTTACTCTTATCTACTTACATGCCTCAAGTCAAGTCTAGTAACAAGTACAAGAAAGATACTTCGTCTAGTAGTAACAATAATAATGTCAAATCCAATATTGTTGCTTCTAGTAGTTCTCTTGATTCCACTAATGATTCTCTTAGCCAAGTTACACTTGAGCAAGAAAATAGCTTATTGAAGGTAATTATAGAGAAAGGTGTTTACAAGAGCCTTGCGGGAGTAAGCAATTCGAGGAAATTATGCATAAGCAAGGAAGGCACCGGAAGAATCAAGGTGTTGGTTTTGAGCGAAAGTTCAATGCCAATGGAGTTGAGTGGGAAGAAGATCAATACCCCAAGAAGAAGTTTGTTCCTCAACAAGAGAAGTATGATCCTACTTCCTTCAAGGAACACAAGCTCAAGATGATCTTCCACCACAAGACCACAAGAACAAAGGCAAGGACAAGCTTCAAGAAGAGATTGATGCATTTGAAGAAGCACCCAAAGCCTCGTTCAAGTGGGTTCCCAAGACTACGTCATGTTCTACTTCATCAAGTACAACTACAACTCAAGGATTCCCATCAAGATGATGTGGATCGAAGAAGAAGAACTAGAGAGTTCTTGAGGGTGACTCCGCCAACATTTTTCACTCATATCATTTTGGCAAGAACAAGTGCAATCAACTTCCACATCTTGCACTACTTCAAGGAGTCACAAACCCTCATGTTGGTAAGACAAGGGACAAGGTAACCTAATAATTTCATGGACATCATCTTGTGTGTGCATCACTCTATGTCTATGGATATTCTTGTTTGTTCCTTGTGGAACTAACCCATGTAGGTAAGTTGAAAGTGCAACTCACTCCAAAGGATTGCTCCAAATGATCTACATCAACATTGAGCACCTACATCTTCAACACCTACATGAAGTCATCAACGACAAAACCCAAGGTTAGTTCATCCCTCTAAGGGGGGATCTCACATCTAGGGGAGCTTAACTCTAAGAATTGAGTCAAAGCAACTCTAATGATGTGAACACATTAATGCATTATGTAAAAGTGGTAACCCCACTTGAGCTTAAACGATGAGTACGACCTATGATCGAATGTTCTCATTTGACTCCTAAGTCAATATACTCATATATAGATGACCTAGTCATAGCCATATTGCTTGATAGATGCTAGAATTGGTTGTGCATGCTTTGCCACATATGTCATTTGCTATCTTATTGTGTGAGCATGTTGGTGCATATTTTTCTCATTCAAGGACATCCACTTGTTGCTTTGATTGTTTGGTTTCTTTTCTTTTTGCCAAGTAGATGGACAAGAATGCCTAAGAACCTTCTTTAGCTATCTATGCTTTTCTCATCTCAAACTCTATTCATGCTACATCACAAAATTTGATCAAGTCAGATTCGAACCACTCTATGTGAGAGGCACTCGGAGTCCCCGATTCGTCATAGACTTAAACTTCCAAAACCTAGTTGTGATTCTTGGTCTGGCCGATTCTTCCATTTTGGTCCTACCGAGATCACCAAGTTGATCTGAGTTTTCAATCTTGGTGCAACCGATTTGAACTTTTCGGTCTCACCGATTTGCTATAACTGAACACAGTTATGCATCTCGGTGCCACCGAGTTGTTCCAATCGGTCACACCGACAGGGTTGGGCTATATATAGCCACGGGCAAAAGTTTGGAAATTTCTCCGAAACCCTTCGCCCGCGCAATAGTTCGCTCTGCGATCGTGGTCTCCGGATCGTCTCCTCGCCGCCAGCAGCCTCCCATCGCTGGTCTTCGTCGCCGTCAACGGAAATCGTCCCCGTTGTTGCCGCCGTAGCAAGTCCACCGCCAAGTTAGGGTATGGACTTGATCTTTGTGCTATCCACGTCCAATTCCTAGCACATTGCTTACATATTGATTCTTACCACGATTGAGATTCTTCTATCCAACCAGAATAGTCCGTAGATTAGATGCGATTCAAATTTTTAGGGTTAGGTTTCCGCCGAAACCATCTCGGACCCACCGAGTTGAAAAACTCGGTCTCACCGATTTGGCGTATGCCATTGCATTAGTGACTCTCGGTCTGACCGAGAATTACTAATCGGTGCGACCGATTTGAAGATTCTGTGAAACCCTAGCAGTCTCGATACCACCAAACTGAAACTCGGTCCAGCCGAGATCATCAGTTTAGGTTCCAAAACTGCTTCGGTATCACCGAGTTTGAAAATCGGTTGATCCGAAATGCTTTCTGTGGAAAACTAAAACTGAACTTTTGGATCATTCTTTTGCAAAAATCTCTGCATTTTGTGATGCTCATCTATTCTATCTCATCTACAACTCTTCACAGGGTCAGCAGTCAGCTTTTGCGGTATGTCGATCGGAGTGACAGCGAACAGTGTCGAAGAGCACATGGACTTGAGTGAGGGCACTAGTCCCTCAACTTCGGTGATGGGAGCGAAGCACTCCTAGCAACTTGCCTAAGGCTGCAACTAGGCAAAGGAGGAAGAGAACCTCGGACTCGAGAAGATGAGGATTACAAATCTGAGGAGGATGAGGCCACTTCAAGAAGGTGGTGCTCAAGAAAGAGTATGGCTCTGCACAAAGCACAAAGCAGGGGCTGCGAAGAAAGTTCTGCCAAGAGAACTCCAATGCCAAAGGCAGGAAGTCCACTCAAGTGCCAGCTCAAGCTCAACCCAAGTGGCACCTGCAAGAAAGAGCCACCATCAAAACCTCGAGAAAGTCCCCACTGGTGCAACCATGAAGTTCACAATTGAATCGAGAGGATGATGGTGACCAGGACAAGAAAAGAAGAGAGCTAGAACCACAACTGCCAAGGTCCTTGGAAAGCCCTCAATGAGAAGGGATTACGATGAAGAGGAAGAGGATGCTGCACTAGCTCCTCGGGCAGCTAAGCTCATGGGAGATGCAATCAGGTCGAGGCTGCAACATCCAAGCCAAAGATGCACCCAAAGCTGCCTCCAAGGCCAAGCAAGCTCAAGGAGGAATACTAGGAGTATTCCAACTGCTGAAAAGAACAAGGCCCTAGTGCCCAATGTTCTTTGAAGAAGAGGATGAGGAAGGACAAGTCCTTAGAAAGCTCAAGCCCAAGATACCAGACCACAATGATGCCCATCGTGTGGCTGAGGACATGAGAATCAGGAAGGATTCAGGGCTGAGGCTGTGGAGGATGGAAGACCCATATGCTTCAAGGAGAAGAACTGTTGTTGACTATAGGTTCCACACAAAGGAACAGCAGGATTTTTATGAGACCATTCTGTTGGACAAGAAGCCCATTGTCTGTGATATGAGGTGGGTTGACTGGAAATTCATCAGGGAGAATGAGCAGCACTACCCTGGAGTGGAGGAGAGCTTCATTGCTTCTGGAGTAGCAAATTTTGTTGGACAGAAGTTCACCAACTAGAATGATGAGCTTATCATGCAGTTCTACTCTACATCACACTTTTATCCAGATGGTAGAATTGTGTGGATGTCTGAGGGTACTAGGTACCAATCCACTGTTGATGAATGTGCAAGTTTGATCAATGCCCCCAAGGAAGAAGAAGATGACTTGGACATATATGCCAAGAAGAAGTTGGGTCACAATTCAATGGCTCACATGTACAAGGAGATTCCTGACAAGGCTGTAGAGACTCACAAGTTTGGATCGGTCCACTTTCTCATCGGGCTTGGCAACCATCAATTGGATTACGAGGCACACCTTGTTGCCCAAGTCGGTGACCATAATATGATCGAGGGCATGCCATCAACATCTTGCATGTGTTTTATGTGCCCTAGAAGTTCAAAGTCATGAGCCTGATCATTAAAACTATTAAGAGGACTGCAGCAGATCAGAAGAGGAGCTGTGGATATGCACCTCAAATTCAAGAATTGATCAACTCCAAGATGGGCATAGGGAAATACCAGTTGGATAAGGAACACTTTCCAATTTATCCAGACTTTGAGGACAATGAGGTTGTCATGAATGAAGATGATCCACAATCTGTCCAAGCTCAGGAGAAGAAGGAGAAGGCCAAGAAGGAGAAGGCTGCCAAGATGCCAACTCAAGAGGAGGCACCTGAGTATTTCCTGAAGACCAAACAAGAGCAGCTTGGTTACCTGATAGCATCAACTCGAGGATTGAGAAAGGTTGGCCACGACTCAAAACCGGAGAGGCTGGAGAGAATCATGGAACAAAAGTTCTATGATCTAGATGTCAAAATGGCGAGATTGATCGGTTGTAGAAGCAGCTGCGAGGATGACATCTTGAGAGAGGAAGGGCAAGACAACCACCAATGTGTTTGCCAGAGTGCCCAGAGCCCAGAGGTCAGTTGCAGTGCCAGCGACAGACACTAGAGCTACAACTCCAGCACCAGCTACTGCCCAAATAGTTCCAGTGCAACCAGCTCCAGCACCAACTCCTACAGCACCCTCTACTTCAGCTGAAGCCTTCGTCCAAGGATCCATCTCTACACCACCACCAGGAGATCAAGCCTTAGAGATGATCTAGCACTATGCATTTTCTATGAACTTTTTGGTAACTTGTGCCAAAGGGGGAGAAAAATGTATAGATCATAGGCTTCGAGAGAGAGTGTTGCTTTTATTCTCTCTTCCTTTATTTGGTGGTTTTTCAAACTTTGTTTGCTTTTGGTTGAGATACTATGCCTGTGAGACATTGATGATCATGTGTTTGATCATAAGCTACACTTATGCATGCTTGATATTATCATATCCATCCTATGTGATCATTCACTTTTCTTGGTGATGAGTGCATGTATTCATTGTTTATTATTTTGAGCGCTCCACCAAGATGTATGTGACATGAAACAGTAACCCATGAGCCTAATTCATTGTGCATTTGCAGTCCAAAGCAAATCTTAAACTATGCACAAATTTAGGGGAGCTCTTGCTTATCACATACTTCTCAAGCGACAATGTTATTCAATCTTATTATCATTTGTGAAGCTTTGATCTATATGTTGTCATCAATTACCAAAAGGGGAGATTGAAAGTGCAACTATCCTAGGTGGTTTTGGTAATTAATAACAACATATAGCTCATTGAGCTAATACTATTCCAAGACTATCATTTCAGGAAAGCTCAATGAATGGCATGGCATGGATGATGAAAGTGGATCCCTCAAAATACTAAGGACAAAGGATTGGCTCAAGCTCAAAAGCTCAAGACTCTTCATTTTAAATTTTAGTGATCCAAGATCACATTGAGTCTATAGGAAAAGCCAATACTATCAAGGAGGGATGAGGTGTTGCTTAATGAGCCTCTTGCTTCAATGTACTTAGTGATATGCTCCAAAACCCTCAACTACTTTCCCACATCCACAAATGACCTAAACCCAAAGCCAAAATCGGTCACACCGAAACTTCCTATCCGGCGCCACCGATTCCAAAAGTCATAGCCACTGCCACAAACCCTAAGAAAATCGGTCTTACCGATAGGGATCTCGGTCTCACCAAGATGGGGTTGCAATCTCTCTGTTTCCCTTCGTAACATTTTGGTCTAACCGAAGTGAGCGATCGGTCCCACCGAGATTGCAATGTAAACTCTCTGTTTCCTTTTTGTAACATTTTGGTCTCCTAGATTGGCTAGGTGTCACTTGGGAGCCTCCGACAAGGTTTTGGAGTTGAACCAAGGATTTTGTAAGGGCAAGGAGATCGCCTACTTCGTGAAGATCTTCCGCTAGTGAGGCAAGTCCTTCGTGGGCGACGGCCATGGTGGGATAGACAAGGTTGCTTCTTTGTGGACCATTCTTGGGTGGAGCCCTCCGTGGACTCGCGCAGCCGTTACCCTTCGTGGGTTGAAGTCTCCATCAACGTGGATGTACGATAGCACCACCTATCGGAACCATGCCAAAAACATCCGTGTCTCCAATTGCGTTTGAATCCTCCAAACCCTTCCCTTTACTTTCTTGCAAGTTGCATGCTTTAATTTCCACTGCCTATATACTCTTTGCATGCTTGCTTGAATTGTGTGATGATTGCTTGACTTGTTCTAAAGTAGCTAAAATCTGCCAAACTCTAAAATTGGGAAAAGGTTAAGTTTTTATTGGTCAAGTAGTCTAATCACCTCCCCCCCTCTAGACATACTTCAAGGTCCTACATAAACCCATCAAGAACCTTGATGTTGGCACTGCTGTCAGCTTCATCAGAGAGTTGATATTCAGATATGGAGTCCCACATAGCATCATCACTGACAATGGGTCAAACTTCGATTCCGAGGAATTCAGAGCGTTCTGCACATCTCAGGGCACACGAGTCGACTATGCTTCGGTCGCTCATCCTCAGTCGAATGGACAGGCCAAACGAGCCAATGGCTTGATTCTCAAAGGGTTGAAACCCCGATTGATGCGTGATCTCAAGCATGCAGCTAGTGCATGGGTCGACGAGCTTCCGTCAGTGCTTTGGGGGTTAAGGACCACGCCTAACCGGTTGACTAGGAGAACTCCGTTCTTCTTTGTCTACGGAGCTGAAGCGGTCTTGCCGAGTGACCTGCTTCACAACGCCCCCCGAGTCGAGCTCTACACCGAAGCTGAAGCAGAACAAGCATGGCAGGACGCAGTCGACCTTCTAGAGGAAGAAAGGGAGATGGCTTTGATCCGATCGACCATTTACCAGCAGGACTTGCATCGCTTCCACGCCAAAAACATGAGGACTCGAGCCTTCTAGGAAGGAGATTTGGTTGTCTGAGTGGATCAGCAGAAACCACACAAGCTCGCTCCTTCTTGGGAAGGCCCCTTCATCGTCACCAAGGTTCTCCACAATGGAGCGTACTGTCTTTACAATGTCGAGCACCAGATCGACGAGCCCTGAGCTTGGAACGCGGAGCTGCTCCGCCCCTTTTACACTTAAGTGTGCACTCGGAAATGTAATAAAAGTACTTCTGTAGTTCATTTTTCAAAGACAATAGTGTTATAATTTTCCCAGTGATTGTTTTTACTTTTGTTTGTTCAATAAAATCCCCCCCCCCCAGTGGGTGGCTTAGCTGCGAATCCGTTTCGCCTAAGTTTAAATAAAATCCTACCGAGTGGTGAGCCAGCCTCTCACTCGGAGGCTTAGCCGCGAATCCGCTTCGCCTAAGTTTAAATAAAATCCTACCGAGTGGTGAGCCGGCCTCTCACTCGCAGGCTTAGCTGCAGTCCAAGTACTCGCCTAAGTTTAAATAAAATCCTACCGAGTGGTGAGCCATCCTCCCACTCGGAGGCTTAGCTGCAGTCCAAGTACTCGCCTAAATTTAAATAAAATCCTACCGAGTGGTGAGCCAGCCTCTCACTCGGAGGCTTAGCCGCGAATCCGCTTCGCCTAAGTTTAAATAAAATCCTACCGAGTGGTGAGCCAGCCTGTCACTCGGAGGCTTAGCCGCGAATCCGCTTCGCCTAGGTTTAAATAAAATCCTACCGAGTGGTGAGCCAGCCTCTCACTCGGAGGCTTAGCTGCAGTCCAAGTACTCGCCTAAGTTTAAATAAAATCCTACCGAGTGGTGAGCCAGCCTCCCATTCGGAGGCTTAGCTGCAGTCCAAGTACTCGCCTAAGTTTAAATAAAATCCTACCGAGTGGTGAGCCAGCCTCCCACTCGGAGGCTTAGCTGCAGTCCAAGTACTCGCCTAAGTTTCAACGAAATCCTACCGAGTGGTGAGCCAGCCTCCCACTCGGAGGCTGAGCTGCAGCATAGCGCTCACCTAAGTACAAGTATAACGTGCGCTCGCAAGGAAGACGAGGTGCAGGCTGACCGCTGCTATCCTCTTCCGAGCTACGCCACAAGTATAATGTGCTCTCCGCAAAGAGGACGAGGTTCAGGTCGACTGCTACTTCTCCTTCCGAGCTACGCCACAAGTATAATGTGCGCTCCACAGGAAGATGAGGTGCAGGTCGATTGATGCCTTCTTCCTCGGAGGAACGCTGCAAAAATCCTACCGAGTGGAGAGCAGACCTCCCACTCGGGGGCTTAGCTGCAGCCCAGTGCTCGCCTAAGTTTTTGAAAATCCTACCGAGTGGAGAGCAGAACTCCCACTCGGGGGCTTAGCTGCAGCCCAGTGCTCGCCTAAGTTTTTGAAAATCCTACCAAGTGGAGAGCAGACCTCCCACTCGGGGGCTTAGCTGCAGCCCAGTGCTCGCCTAAGTTTTGAAAATCCTACCGTGTGGAGAGCAAACCTCCCACTCGGGGGCTTAGCTGCAGCCCAGTGCTCGCCTAAGTTTTTGAAAATCCTACCGAGTGGAGAGCAAACCTCCCACTCGGGGGCTTAGTTGCAGCCCAGTGCTCGCCTAAGTTTTTGAAAATCCTACCGAATGGAGAGCAGACCTTCCACTCGGGGGCTTAGCTGCAGCCCAGTGCTCGCCTAAGTGTGTTGAGGAACAAGTCGATTGCAATAAGTGCTTCATCCTAGCCCGCAAAAGACACCTCATACCAGATGCAAACATATTCAGCATCGAATCCAAGTTCAGATAACGTCTTATGGAACCGTAAGTGCTCAGGCGCTAAGCCCGTTAAGGTTTATCGGTTACAAAAACCACTCGGCATACCGAGGCGAATTTAAAGTATCAAGCATAGAAGTTTTTTACCCCTCCTGCGGAGGGCTGGAAGGTGCAACGAATTTGTCCAGGTCGATTCCATCTGCGATCCGAGTGGCAGCAGTGATGAAGGTCTCCATGAAGGATCGGAAATCATGCTTCTTGGTATTGGCCACCTTGAGGGCTGCCAGCTTGTCCTCTTGCGCTTCTTTGCAGTGAACACGGGCCAGAGACAAAGCAACATCCGCACCGCATCTGGCAGAAGACTTCTTCCATTCTTGCACTCGACTTGGAAAATCGTTCAGTCGAGTCATCAGAGACTCGAGGTCGTTCTGAAGAGTCTCTCCTGGCCAGAGTGTTGTGTCGATGCGGGAAGTTGCGACCTTCAGCCTTGCGAGATAGTCGACAACAGCAGCAACGCGAGACTCAAGTCGGAGCACATTCATGGCGACTTCGTCCTTCACAGGAGAGTTGATGGGATCTAGGTTCGTCTTCAGTCGATCAGTCTCCTCTTCAAAGTTCTGGCAGAACTCTGCAAGCACAACCCCAAAGTCAAGACAGCAGTCTGATGGCGAGATCATAGTTAAAATGTCTGTTTGATACAAAAGATTACCTTCAAGCATGAGGAATAGCTTAGGCGAGTCCTCCCGGATAAGCCTCGGATCATTCTTCTTTCCCACCAACTTCGCTGGCCTTGTCACTCAAAGGCAATCTTGTCATTCTTGATCGGTGACCTCCTTGTTGGCCGCATCAAGAGCAGCTTTTAGATTGGTATTTTCCTCTTCAAGCTTGGTGATTGAAGCCGGCTTCTCATCTGCGAGCTTGGCCTTCTCTAAAGCCGCTTTCTGCGCCTCAGCCAAGTCAAGGTCTTTCTTCTTCAGAGCATCCCTCAGTTTGTCTGCAAAGTCACAGTGAGATCAGACTCAGAAATGGACAAGAGGCAAAAGCAGTCGTCGAGGTTCTCACCAAACATACCTTTTGCCTCCTCCTTTGCCTTCGTGAAGTTCTCCTGGACAAGTTTCAGATCAAGTTCGAGCTGGATATGCTTGTTCTCCAACTCAGTATAATGAGCTGCAAGCTTGCAAGATTTCTGCGAAGAACCAATCAACAGATGTCAAAGACAGGTCACTTCCGAGTGACTAAGGAAAAATCATAGCGTTTCTAAGACTACAGCCGAATATAAACATTCGACCATAGTCTCGGGGACTACACCCAATGGGTGCACTCAGCGTGCCCCCACTAGTTCTATCAGTTAGAGTCGACCAGTCGACCAAAAAGACAGAAAGGCTAATCACCAGCAGATAGCCACACAAAAAAGAGAGAGAGGTGTTCTTGATGTAATCGGTATCGATGAGTCGACCACGGTCTCGGGACTACACCGATGGGTGCACTCAGCGTGCCCCCACGGTCTATGATTCCATTCGACTGATCGAGTAAAAAAGCTTAAGATATAAAGATTATGGTCGTTGCCAAAGAGTCCACCATAGCCTTGGGGACTACACCCAGTGGGTGCACTCAGCGTGCCCCCACTAATCTGGAATTTCAATCGACGCACCCAGTGGGTGTACGACAGATGCTAAGATTTTCAGAAAGAAGGATTTTCAGATATCATATCCTAACAAAACAGGCGGTGACCGACTAACGTGAACATTGCTCTGAAGAGCTGAACTGGCGTCATAAGCCGCCTGACTGGCGTCTCGGATCGTCTTCACTTGCTCCATCATGACCCCTGCCTGGCATATTGCTTCTTTAGCAGCACTTGCTTGGTCTTCTAGGACATGGTGGGTCGATAAAAGTGAAGGTCGAGCAGCACTCGACGACAAAGGGCGAGCACTCGTCAGCGGCACCGCAAAGGATCTGATAGGCGAAAGGCGCTATCCCCTCCACAACCAATGTCTCGGTGTCGACCGTCCCGAGTCGCCTTGCCAGCAGACGCTTTCCTATTCCTCCTCTGCCTCAGTCGTTCCTCGTCATCATCGTCAGGAAGGTCAATAACGACGTTAGGTGGAGCTGCAGAAAAGAGTCAAAGTTAAAACACAAAGGTCTTGAAGACAGAATTACAAAAGTCATATCAGGTTTTGAAGTGACAGCATCTTCCATTTCGTGATCTTGAATCCGGTCGAGGTATCGAAGTAGCGACCTTTGCAATTCCGAAGTCGATCGGTCAGCCCTCAAATCGACCAGAATAAATCCATGTGAAACAAGAAAACTCAAGTTACACCATTACCCTGAGATAGTGGGGATCACCATCTTCATCTTCGGCAAGACCTTCGTCGGCTTCGACGGCGCCACTCGAGATTGCTTCGGAGCTTTCTCAGTCGACGCCGGAGAAGTCGTCTGAGGACACTTGGTCGACTGCGCGACGGGCCCAACCCCCTTACCACGCTCAGCTACAGGGTCATGGACAAGCTTCGAGCGTCTTTCAGAACGGGGAGGTGCAACTTCCTCCTCCTCTTCCTCTTCCTCCTCATCAGTCTCATCATCTTCATCGTCGTCGTCACCATCCGAATCCCACTCATCCGGGCTTCCGCCCCCACTTCCTTCCTCCTCCTCAGTCGGTGCCTACGCCCCATTGGGCATCGAGTACAACTCAGTGGTGGCCTGACAAACAACAAAACAAGGCAAAGGTTAATTGACCGATTGGCAGCAAAACAAAATGAATGAAACAGGATCACCACCGAGAGTAAGTGGTCATACCGTGTCTGGTTGATAAGACTAGTCGAGTGGTGGGATCCTCCTAGCCCCACGACGGTTATCTTTGTTCCCCGTGATGGCAGTCATCCACCTCTCCAGTGTGGCATCGTCGACCTCCTCTCGGTGGACCCGGGTGGTGTCCTCGGTACCAGAGTACAACCACATCGGGTGACCTCGGTACTGGAGCGGCTAAATGCGCCATCAAGAAAAACCTCCAAAAGATCTATGCCAGTGAAGCCGTCGCGAATGAGTTGAACCACACGCTCCACCAACATTTTAACCTGAGCCTTTTCTTCCGGAATTACCTTCAAGGAAGATGGCTTGTTCACTCGGTCCATGGAGAATGGAGGGAGACCAGTCGACTGCCCCGGCGTCGACTCATCTTAGCAGTAGAACCAGGTCGACTTCCACCCTCTAACCGACTCGGGAAGGGTCATGGCTGGAAAAGCACTCTTACTCCTCATTTGGATCCCAAGACCCCCACACATCTGGATAACCTTGGTCCTCTCATCATCCGGACTCGCCTTTTCCTTTGTCACGAGAGCGACAAGTGAATATGTGTAAAAGAGACCCGATCTGGCCGACAACCCAGGAAGTTTTCGCACAGAGACACAAAAGCGGCGAGGTAGGCAATGGAATTGGGAGTGAAATGGTGGAGTTGGGCCCCAAAGAAGTTCAGAAACCCTCGGAAGAAAAGATTCGGCAGCAGAGAGAATCCGCGATCTACATGAGTGGCTAAGAGAACACACTCACCCTCCCGCGGCTGCGGTTGCCACTCGGACCCCCGAAGTCTTGCTGACCCGTGGGAGATCAGTCCCTCATTGGCCAGATTGTCGAGATCCTTCTGGGTGATGGTCGAGCGGATCCAATCTCCTTGGACCCAACCTTCCGGCAGGCAGGACCGTGATGAACATCCACCCCGACTGGTCGCTCTCCCCTTTGCTTTCGCTGTCGTCGTAGCCTTCTTCGCTCGCTCCAAGGCCGTCGTCTTCTCCTTCACCATCATCGCCGGCGAGGCGTGCGAGGAGTGGATGGGCGGAGGAAAAAGCGGGCGCAGCGGGCGAGGTTGAGGAAGGTGGAGAGGGGAATGAAGACGCACTGTTCAAAAACCCTCGTCCGGCACCTTATATAAGGACACTTCCGAGTAGCTGACAGGTAGGCCCGAGCGATCCTGTCAAATCCCGAAACAGTCGCGCGCGCGATACGTTGCGAAAAAGGCGGCGTGGAAATCGAGGCGTCTTCGTATTATCCCATCCGAGTACCGCGGTCCTCTCCGCTTCGCGCGCTTCCCAAAATTTGGATCCCACTAAATCCGCTAACAGCAGAGCAACCTGTCAGACGGTAGATTTCCTACGATCCGTCGCTCGGAAGTCCACCAAGTTCAAAAGTTCACTCGACAGAGGAAGAGAATGGATCAAGGCGACTGAAAGAAAAGTTGATGCCATCGCTAAAAAAGGTCATTGATCCAGAATGTGACATACTCATAACACAGAAAACAGGTCGGAAAAATTATCAACTCCTTCCTCACTCAAAGCTCGATCCATTCGGGGGCTAATGATGAAGTCATGTACCTAGGGTAGGGTCATGTACTTGTCTAAGGTACCCTACCCAAGGACACCTTTAGAAGAAGCTGCCTTCCAGTCGACCAAGAGGGATTCCACTCGACGGACTCGAAGGCACTCGACCATGAAGACTCACTCGACCACCAGGAGATCAAGAGTCATTCTGTATCCAAACGGTCTGTAATTAAGTAGTCTTTATGGCCATGATGATACTTTATGTAAGGCGTTACATGTAACGCTAAGCCTTAATGTACTTTAAACCCTCTACTGCGTGGGCTGGCTGGGGTCCTGGCAGACACTATATAAGTCACCCCACTCCACTGGCAGAAGGGTTGGCACCCCTGTAACTCATACACTTATAATCCAGTCGACCGCCTTCGGGCTCCAAGACGTAGGGCTGTTACTTCCTTCGAGAAGGGCCTGAACTCATAAATCCCTTGTGTACACAACTACTCCATAGCTAAGATCTTGCCTCTCCATACCTACCCCCCATTCTACTGTCAGTCTTAGTACCACGACAGCGTGCGTTCGGGTGAGGGGCAACAAATAGGTGGAGTATTGGGCGGCTCTGGTTATCAGGTGGCAGTGTGGAGGTCTGATTCGCATGGAAGTCTGTGCCCGCTCCCCTCAAGGGTGGTGCTCCTCAGTGGTGGCCTGTTTGGCTCAGCTCCGGCGATACAGCATCTGCGATCCGGTGGTAGGGGATAGGGTTCCTCTTCCCGGCAGTAGGAACACGTCCCTGTCCATGGACGCCCGGTGTTTCTCTTCAGCGGCCACGACTCTTGCTCCTCGTCGCTCTGCGGCCTCTCCTGATCTCCTTGCTGCTCGTTCTTTAGTGGCTGCTCCCGGTAGTTCTCCCGCTGTCTTTCAGGTGTCCTAGGTTGCGCCGGTGTGTCAGATGAGGTGTGCTAATGTCCTAGGAGGTGTGCTTTGTGCCTGTTCTAGGACTCAAGGTCGACATCTCTCCTGCTCTAGGGTGAGCGTCTCTTATGTCCGTCAGCGGCGCCTTTCGATCCAAGGCGAGAGGGTAGGGTCCCTCTACGGCGAGAGCGAAGGAAGATGATTGGATTCCTCCAACCTTGGACTCAGTCATGTCGACAACTCCACTCTATTTTGGCTGGTCCTCGTCGTGTTCATGTTGGTCGCAATCCTTGGTTCTTGTTTGCTGCGGTCTGCGGCGTGTACTAGCTTGGGCTTCCTCTTCTTTATGTTTTGAGCTTGTATACTGCGTTGAGTTATAAGCTTCCTAGGATGCTCCCTTGTATCGTTTGGTCGATGTGCTTGAGGTGGTGTTGTAATTCCTGGCCGGTTGATGGCTTTGTTAATTCAAAACCGGGCTCATCGCGAGCCTTCGTTCTAAAAAAAGTAGCAGATAGCTCTAGCACCGAGAGCACTAAGAGCCCCATCGGCCACTCTATCATTGAGAGGCTGAGTTCATTCAAAAAGACTGGTGCATATTGATAACGGCTGATAAAGCTAGTAGCTAATTAACCTGACCAAAGAAAAGCAACTAGAAGCCAGCGTGTTCATGGGGCAATATCGCAAGTTTTGCCCACGCGACCCTCACAAACCCTAGCCCCGGTGCAAGGCCTCGCGACCATCCCAAATCCTAACGCCACCGCGAGGCCTCTTCCACCTGCTTCGGCTGCGGCACCTCCATTCCCCAAGGGGGCCGGGGACCTCCGGTCGTCTCTTGCGGCAGCGGAGATAGGACTCCATGGTGGCGGGCCCTCTTTGAGGAGATGGCGAATGCAATGGCCACTTGGGCGGCATCGTGGCTGTGCTCGCAAGATACATGCAGTCTCGCCGTAGCAGCAGCGGTGGGGCTGGGAGTCGCCAAATCCGGCCAGGAGTGGTCGGTCCCCATCTCCAGCCATGGTTGGCACCTCGCCAAGCTCGGGCCTCCGCGATTGTGGGTGCCACCATACAACATCGTTGTCCTTTGTCTGCAGGTCTGGATCGAGAGGAGGGCAGCGTGGAGGCCTGGCTTTGGCCTAATAATGGTGGTTTGGCCCTAGCACTCTTCTTCTGCCAAGTCATCTTTATGCAGATGTCGACCTCTTTGATCTGGCCGCTAACAAGTTCTGGTCTTCCCCATCTCAGATCGATAAGGATTGGCGTATATCTCCCCCGGATATGTAGATCAGAAAGGCTTCGGTCATGCGTACCCATATTATCAGCCAACACAGTTTCAAGAGGGCGCAACACGAAGCATTGCTTTCTTATCGGTGCCATTAAACATGTCTAACTCAAGATACCCAAGGCATTGATAGAGGTGGAGGAAGTCACGGCGGCTGCAATTGGAGGTCTTGAAGCTCTGGCGGGACGGTGTATTGGATGCGATCAAGACTGTGTGTCAGGTGTTTGGTGACTTGCAACTGCGACCTCGACAAGCGGGGGCGGCAGCACTGAAGGACTGCATTTTTGGTGGTGCTCCTGGAGTACTGAGTCTTGATTCCCAGGGTGAAAATCCAAGGCCTGTCCTTTATTGGTTGTACCTGGCAATGTCCTTGTTTAAGGAATTGTTTTTGGGTGAGAACTCAGACTTTATCCAAGGTGAAAACCCAAGATCTTCGATCGGGCAATGACAATGCTTGTGCATCGTTTCCTTCTTGGAGACATTACTTTTGGAGAGCCTCTTTTGTATTCCGGGTGTTGTCTTCGGTGGTGGTTAGGCTGCTGCTGATGCTAGTGATTCATCACCATTACGGGGTCTTCTTTCTTCTGTCTTTTTATTTTCTCTTTTGGCTATGTGTATCCGTGATGCCTTTGGACATCATCGCGATATTAAATATATCCCCTTTGTCGGAAAATGGTGCAATATGGCAACCACTTTGGCCGCATGCTACTTTGGCGGGTTCAGTGTCTGCCACTTGAGGTTTTTGTTGGTTTTGTGCGGTTAAAGCCGCACCGTACTTTTTAGCATCTGATGCGCTCTCGTTGGTCTCATGTGGGAACATGTTGTCGCAGCTTCACTGTTGTTCTTGTTGGAACAGTCATGGTGAACATGTAGGCAAGGTGATTTGTACAGAAAGATGAACGGTGGCATGCAGGACTTGGTGGTCACCGTCAGAGTTGCAAATGCTTGAAATAAGTAGTCCGTTTAGACAATCAAACATATAAGAATCATTACTTGGAACGCATGGCACTTCGTAATAAGATTTAGTGCACCGATGCCAATGTTCCCTGTGTGCAAGCACAATACGATGTTATGGGTATGACAATAAACGTTAGAAGCGACACATCATGCCAATCATAATAAGTCAATTCACATGTACAATCACATAACACTATTTAGATGAGAAGCAGAACAAGCTATAAGGGAAAATGTCCTAGCATTTATTATAAATATACATAAATGGTTATATTTTCTCAAATGGCCAAGTGATAGATAGATAGAAAGTAAGATGAGCATGTTGGAAACGGTCCCTGAAGAAGTCCTGGATTAGGGGTTATCCGGACAGCCGGACTGTATACATCGTTTGGACTATTGAAGCATGAAGATACAAGACTCAAGACTTCGGCCCGTGTCTGGATGGGACTCACCTTTACGTGGAAGGCAAGCTTGGCGATTCGGATATTGTGTTTCCTTCCTTGTAACCGACTCCATGTAAACCCTAGCCCTCTCCGGTGTCTATATAAACCGAAGAGGTTGGTCCTTAGAAGGCGATCACAATTACAATCAGACCATCATAGGCTGGCTCTTAGGGTTTAGCCTCTACGATCTCGTGGTAGATCTACTCTTGTACTACTCGTATCATCAATATTAATCAAGCAGGAAGTAGGGTTTTACCTCCATCGAGAGGGCCCGAACCTGGGTAAACATTGTGTCCCTTGCTTCCTGTTACCATCAGCCTAAGATGCACAGATCGGGACCCCCTACCCGAGATCCACCGGTTTGGACACCGACGTTGGTGCTTTCATTGAGAGTTCCTCTATGTCGTCGCTGCAGGGCTTGATGGTGCCTTCAATCGTCAACAACACGGTCCAGGGAGAGATTTTTCTCCCCGGACAGATCTTCGTGTTCGGCGGCCGCCTTTGTGGGCCAATTAAGCAGCCATCCGGAGCAGATCGGCAGCTCGCCCCTGCCACCGGTCGAGTTGAAACTTGAAGTACACGGCGGATATTCGCGGAGACTTGATCTTTGATGGATTTGGGCCTGCGCCAGGAGCACCGAACAGTTACGATGGGCACGGCAGTAGCCCCGGATCTAAATCCGGAGCAGGTTGTGTTGCCTAAGGACAGAGGGGTGGACTCCGCCCCGCAGGCCGCACACTCATCGGTGGTGGAGCCGAAAACAGGCCTCGCCTCTGCGGAAGCTTGTTACCCCGGGCACCCGGACTTGTGTCCGGTTGTTGGTTCCGGTCCACACACCCCCGAGCCATCTGAGCCAGGCTGGGCTCCGGTAATGGAGTTTACCATTGCGGACATCTTCCAGCACTCGCCCTTTGGCGACATGCTGAGCTCATTAAAGTCTCTCTCTTTGTCAGGAGGCTCTGGGCCGAACTATGTCCGGCTTGAGTGGGAAGTAGGCGACGATGGAATTCGCTGCCCACCCACCACCCACTTCATTACCACGGTCGATGATTTAACCGACGTGCTTGACTTCGACTTCGAAGACATCGACGGTATGGACGACGATGCAGGAGAATTACAGGAGCCGCTGCTCACAGGGCGATGGACGGCCACCTCCTCATACGATATATACATGGTGGACACTCCGAAGGAAACCAATGACGATGAGGCAACGGAGGATAACCCCTCAGGGAGAAAAGCAAAGCATGGGCATCGTCGGTGCCGCTCCAAGCCCCGCCACAGCAATACCGGCCCCGAAGAGGAAAGCAATCCGGATGGTGCCAAAGAGGAATACAACCCTGACCAGCCCGCCTTCGAGCAGGCCAAACAGGAGGATGAGCAGGTCAGCCCAGATGAACAGGCGACTGACGGATACCCGGAGGAGGACAACTATATGCCCCCCTCCGAAGACGAGATTAGCCTCAGTGACGATGAGTTCGGCGTACCTGAGGATCCCGTGGAGCAGAAGCGCTTCAAGCACCGGCTTATTGCCACTGCGAGCAGCCTAAAGAAGAAGCAGTAGCAACTCCAGGCTGATCAAGACCTTCTCATAGATAGATGGACTAAAGTCCTGGTAGCCGAGGAATACGGACTCGAGTGCCAAACGGCTGACCGGCCACCCCCACGCCGGGATAAAACGGGATATCAGCCCGAATACCAGCCCGCACCCCCACGCCAATACACTACGGCCCGGGGCAACATGCAAGACCTGCAAGATATTCTGGAAAACAAAGCAGGATAGCCAAGATCGATCTATGGATCGGCGTGCGTGGCCTTGAAAGACGCGACGATGACCGCCACGGATACATCATCAACAAGGCCGCCGGGCGAACACGACAAACCTGCATCAATTTGAACTGCGTAGCCACATAGCAACGCAGAGGCGCACCACCCTCTCGCTTCACCGACGGTGATGGATCATGAATTCGGAAGGGATCAAACCCGTAAACAACGAATCATACGATGGCACAACAGACCCCGCAGTATGGATCGAAGATTTCCTTCTCCACATTCACATGGCCCGCGGAGACGATCTACATGCCATCAAGTATCTTCCCCTTAAGCTCAAAGGACCAGCCCGGCACTGGCTAAACAGCCTGCCAGCAAATTCCACTGGTAGTTGGGAAAACCTGGAAGACGCATTCCTCGACAACTTCCAGGGCACATATGTGCGACCACCGGACACTGATGACCTGAGCCACATTACTCAACAACCCGGAGAGTCAGCCAGGAAATTCTGGACTCGGTCCCTAACTAAATAGAATCAAATAGTCGACTGTCCAGACGTGGAAGCCCTGGCGGCTTTTAAGAATAATATCCATGACGAGTGGCCATCTCGACACCTCGGCCAGGAAAAACCCAAGTCCATGGCAGCTCTCACAACACTAATGACCCGCTTTTGTGCGGGCGAGGACAGTTGGTTGGCTCGCAGCGGCACCACGCCACATTCCGGCACTTCGGATGTCCGCGACAATAACGGCAAGCCACGACGCAACAGACATAAGCGACGAAACAATGGCGACAACACTGAAGACACGGCAGTAAACGCCGGATTCAGCGGATCCAAGTCCGGTCAGCGGAAGAAGCCGTTCAAAAGAAACAATCAGGGACCATCCAGTATGGACCGTATACTGGAGCGCTCGTGCCAAAATCATGGCACCCCGGACAAGCCAGCCAACCACACCAATAGAGACTGCTGGGTATTCAAACAGGCCGGCAAAAAATACGCCGAAAACAAGGACAAGGGGCTTCACAGCAACGATGATGAGGAGCCCCGCCGTACGAACACGGGGGGACATAAGAAATCCCCCCACCCCTAGGTGAAAATGGTCAACATGATCTACGCCACTCACATCCCCGAGCGGGAACGGAAGCGGGCACTACGGGACGTCTACGCAATGGAGCCAGTCGCCCCCAAATTCAACCCATGGTCAGCTTGTCCGATCACCTTTGATCGTAGGGATCATCCTATAGCATCCGTCACGGCAGCTCAGCCGCATTGGTCTTAGACCTAATCATCGACGGATTTCACCTCACGCGAGTCCTTATGGACGGCGGCAGCAGCCTGAACCTGCTTTATCAAGACAAAGTGCGCAAAATGGGCATCGACCCCTCAAGGATCAAGCCCACCAAAACCACCTTTAAAGGTGTAATCCCTGGAGTAGAGGCCCGCTGTATGGGCTCCATAACATTGGAAGTGGTCTTCGGATCTCCGGACAACTTCCGGCGAAGAGTTAATCTTCGACATCGTCCCTTTCCGTAGTGGTTACCACGCGATCGCCGGACGAACCGCATTCGCTAGATTCAATGCGGTACCACATTATGCATACCTCAAGCTCAAGATGCCAGGCCAGCGGGTCATAATACGATCAGCGAAACATGGACTGCTCTCTCCGTACAGAAGAGCATACTGCAGCCCTCGCGGCAGAAGTACAATGCGGCCTCCTCCGGCAAACCACCAATCCGGCGACGACAACCTCCAGCACCGTCAAGTGAGTCCGGAGCACCCCGCAACAGGATCATCAGGCACGCCAAGAGCGCGATTAGCAGTCCGACCTCCGCTCAAACCCCATTAAAGCAGCATTCATGCCACGCGTACACAATTACGCACTCATAATACCATGGGCACAGGCGGAGGCGCAGCAGTGACTCAGTCAACATTGCGGTATCACCGCAACATACCTTCATAATCTTTCCCTTTTATCTTTCATGACATTGCTTTAGTGCAGCCTCTTCAGAAGATCCGGATTGCCGGACTTACATAGGAGAGAAAACCAAGGAGGCAACAGTCTTTGCGCACAGAAGGAAACACACAGGTGGAATCTATTTACGATCATTATACCTGTTTTATCTATCTGTAAGTGACCTGCCCCTGGATAGGACATGTCAAATAGTCCTATTTATCTCCGCTTAATGCATTCATTGTAAACATACGCTTAAACCTATTATTCATCAATGGGAGATCACATATAGTGTCAGCTTATCAGTCTTATTTGAGCATTTTTCTCACAAATCTTTATTTGATATTGCATCCGTACACCTCGGTACGTTCAGTTTGCCAGGGGCTTCTTATGGCGCCCCATAATATGGCAAGACAAGTCTGAACACTTTCAACAGTGCGGCACCCCGAACTTATAGCACTATATGCATCAGCTCCGAATCATGTCTTGTGTCTACAGTTGGGTTAGCCCGGCTCCCTTGTTTTGGTACCTTACGTTCTGTTATATCGGCTAAGGTAGCATAGGGAGAACTACTGCGATTGTGTCCTGGTTCTTTCGGACGAGCACCTCAGTAGAGAAAGCCGAAAACTGACCGGCATGATGTGGCGAGAGCTGGTCGCTGTTCGAGAGGTCTTAAAATCCTTAAAGATTTTTCCGCTTCGTCCGATCTAGGCGTATATAGCGCCCAATTCGGCCTTCCGGATTCTAGGGGCTTCGCCGAAATTTAAAATTGTAGACTTCTATGGCTAAGTGAAAGTTATAAAGCCACATAGTCCAATTGCCTTGTTCGCTGCGCCGGACACCTCCTTAAGGGACCAAACATTTGGATAAAGAGTGTCCGGTTTTCCACGAACACCCCAAAGACTAGTTACGTGGGGCGGAAGCCGACGGTAGCCTACTTTCAAATTTTATAAACAGCCGCACGTAAGGTAATATTTTAAATAACAAAAGCGCTACATAGAGCAAGTAACTTCGTCCTTAAATTACAAACATGACAGAAGTGAATTCATTCTAAAATTGTGTCCTTGGTACATTCATCGGCCACGAGACGAGCGCCCTTCATTACGCCATCGTAATACTTCTTCGGATAGCGATGCGCCTTGCCTTCCGGCGGCCCGTCCTTCACCAGCTTCTCTGCATCCAGCTTGCCCCAATGCACCTTCGCGCGGGCAAAGGCCCAGCGGGCACCATCAATGCAAACGGATCGCTTGATGACTTCGAGCCGCGGACAGGCATTCACTATCTGCTTGATCAGGTCGAAGTAGCTAGCCGGCAGGGGCTCACCAGGCCACATCCGGACTATGAAATCTTTCATAGCCGCTTCGGCCACCCTGTGGAGTTCGACCAACTGCTTCAGTTGGTCACTCAGAGGCATTGGATGTTGGCCCCAGCATACTGGGACCAGAACAACTTCTCCATTGAGCTCCCCTCCTGGGCATGGTAGAACTCCGCGGCATCTGATACGCTGCGTGGCAGATCTGCGAATGCCCCTGGAGAGCTCTGAACTCGGGTAAGTAAAAGAAACACCTCCTCCACATGTTTGCTTTGCATAAATAATTTCTTACCCGCCGCTATCTTTTTGGCCTCCTGGACCTCCTGTTGTGCCTTCTCGGCTTCGGCCTTGGCGTCTTTTATACTAGCAAAGGGCCTTCGCAAGCTCGGCCTATTTCGCCTTAAGCTCATGCTCCACGGACTCGAACTTTTTGCTGAGCTCCTGGAGCTCTTGTTGTACCTCACCGACTCTGGCATCTTGCTTCTCGCGCTCTGTGCATTCCAAGGCCGCCTTGTCTTCGGCCTCGGACATCGCTTTCCTTAGAGAGGCCACTTCGGTAGTGGCCCCTGTTACAAAATCACGACGCTTCGTCGTTAGAATAACCAATTCTATATACCCTTCATTACATAAGAGCGGGGAATCACTTACCTTTGTTCTCTTCGAGCTGCCTCTTCGTGAGGTCGAGCTCTCCCTACGCCTGCTCCAGGTCCCTCTTTATTTCGGCAACCTCGGCTGTGCGGGCAGCAGCGGCAAGCAGCACAGTCTGCCTATTCACATGAATATTTATTACTATACTCCTGCGGATTATAATTGACCCTCCGTTTGGTTTTTCTTTCCGAACACCAAACAAAGTATTAGGGGCTACTACCTATCGGGTGGTAATTTCACACATTTTTATTACTTACCTCAAAGCCTGTCAGGAGGCTGGTGCAAGCTTTGGTTACTCCGCTCTTGGCGGACAAAACCTTCTGAATCACCGCACTCATAAGAGTACGGTGATCTTCATCCATGGAAGCACCGCGAAGCGCTTCCAGCAGACAATCTGGCGCCTCGGGCGCAACGGAAGTCCTTGACGCAGACGGCTCGCCCTCCCTAACGAGGGGCTGCCTGCCTGAGTCCGGAACCATTGAAGGTTCCGGAACAGTGTTCGGCTGAGAGCCCGGCCTACTGTGGCTCTCATCGACACAATCCGCGGGGATCTTGAACCCCGCGTGTCTGACATATGGAATTCCGCCTTGGGTGTCTCCAGAGTCACCTCCCCCTGCTCCGGGAGCCTTCGGGACAACACCTCCGTGTCATCCGCGGGTTGAGGAGTAGTGGCCGTCAGGAGCGAGTTCATCTCTGAATCGCTCAGGGATCCATCCGAAGAAGATACCTCGGGATGAACCCTGGCCGGACTGCATATATGTTCGGCTTTATAAAAAGACTGTGAAGTAAAGTCATAATAGAGTGCGGATACTTACGATCGCGCTAGGGGCTTCCCCCTGGGCAGCCACCCCTCCTCGCTATGGGCGGCCGTGGCGGAGTAGTCCAGAAGGGACACCTTTCCTTTCTTGGACGTCCCAACCTCCCCCTCCGGGGCGGCTTTTCTCTTTTTCTCCTCCCCAGTGCGGGGAGGTAGAGTTTCTTCTTGCTTCCCCCCTGTCGAGGATATGCCCTGCGGTGTAAACCGGCAGGAAGGATAAACCGGCCGGACTTGGCGATTCACCGGTGACCTGCACAGACCAGACGATTTACTTGGTAATCCGGCAGGCGGGCCAGAGGAGCAACAAGACCCGGTGGCCCGTCTGGCGGTTCATGAAGGCCGGTTCAACCATTGTGGGACGGTTTAAGAGGAAAGGCATGAGGAATATTTACCTTACAAGGAGTTGAGACCAGGACTTGTATCCGATTTGTATTAGAGATAGACTAGTCCTAATCCTAATAGGGCTCCACATGTAAACCGCCCCTTCAGCATATATAAGGAGGGGCAGGGCTCCCCAAAGAGGGACAAGTGACAAGTTAGAAGCTACAAGCAAGAAGAAACAATCCTAGGGCTAGACACAAAGAGGAGAGCCGGTTTACGGCGACTCCCTCGTGATGATAATGAGATTTAGCCTCAAACAGCATGTAGGGTTTTTACCGGATGATGTTTCCCGGGGCCCGAAGCTGTCTAAACCCTTGTCTTGTGTTGCGTCTCTCGATTCCGCTCAACCCCTCTCAAGCTACCACATAGGTGCGTTGGCCTCGCGACTAAGTCCTGACACTATGGACATCTGACGTGTTAATTCCATGACAGTTGGCGCCCACCGTGGGGCCTGCGTACAGTGGTGTTGAGTTTTTGGAGGGAGCTTTCCAGGGACCAAGAAGCTTGCGGTCGGCTGGATGTAGAAGAACCGGTACGAGACAATCACACAGTATTTACCATGGATCTGGGAGTACAAGATTTAAGTTTAAGAAAAAATTAGGGTTGCGATTCGTTCTATTGCCACAAGTTGCCGAGATCAACTGAAGTGTTTCCACCGCAGCCAGCGTCAATTGCTTATTGGGCATCAACGGTTATTCACAAGGGAGCAAATCGTGTAGAAATTGATCAGAAGTATTAAAAGGAATTTTTAATATGCAATGCTCGAGTAGAGCCATGACCCGGAACCGAGACAGTTACGATGCCATGACCCGGATTCGCCGACATCGAGTCGCAGCAGGTTTGACCCAGAGTTGCCGGATTCACCTTCGCCCTGCGGCATCGGATTGGCCTCGTTTTCAGTTGAGAGCACCCGGGCCTCATCCCGAACGCCTCCTCCGTCTGAGCTTCAAGTCGCGGAGTTGCCACCTCCCCGGTTCTCCGCCTCGCCTGACGCCGCCGCTTGGAGTTCCTGTCAAGCCAAATCATTGCTACTTGACGACGCGCGTACGACCAGCGCCGTCCTGCGCGGTTCGCCCGCGGATCACAACATCAACCCGCACCTCCGTCGCAAGACCGCCATGACCGCTTCTATCCAAGCGCCTTCATCGACCGCCTCCCGTCGGGTCTCGCGCCATGCTTCGCCGGGTTCGCCCCGCCTACGAAGTCGCCAGACGCTGCCCCGCCGGGCCGGCTATGTCCAACCGGGTTGCCGTTTGCCTTCTTTGGGCGGGTCACCACCATCTACAGCAAAAGGGCAGCCACCACATCGACCAGCAAGTGCGCCTGTTCGCCGTACCTCGGGCTGCTCTGTGAGCCGTGGCCTCTGAACCACCGACCGTTAAATCGCCACTGCCTCCGGCGGATCAAGCTGCTGCCCTTCTGCCTCGAGTCATCGCGCCCGAGAGCCGACCCACGTTTGAGCGTGACCAGCCCTGCTGCCTTGAACCGCCCCACCGGCTTCCGCCGGCCGGCCTTGACCTGCCGCGGCCACGCTTGCAAGACAACCTCCACCAAAGACGCCGCCACGCGCCCGAGCCGAAGTGATGGCTTGCGCGCCAGGTCTCAGCCCGTCGTCCGCCTGTTGAGCTGCCAAGGAACTCCGAGGTTGGCCTAGGGGCGGATCTCCGTCCCGGCTTGCTTCAGTCTCAGCCGCAGTGCGTTAAATCGCCTTGGCCTCGCTCCAAAGTTGCCCAGGCCTCTGAAACCACCTATACTACAGCGGGCTTGCGTCAGTCACTTCTGCTGCCCTCATGCTGAGTCGCCTGAGCCACCGTCGCTGGTTTCGGTCTCTGCTAAAGCGCTGCTCAAGCCGCCAGGTGTTGACCCGTCGAGCCACAATCGCCGCCTCCCATATTAACCTCGAGCGCCACAACCTCGCATCAAGCAGAGTCGCCCTTGCCTCCGTCTAGGGCATGACCCTTCCTCGGTTCACTTCAGAATTCAGACCACCGTGAACCACCGTTCCGTCAAAACACTGCAGTGGCCTCGCTCCGAGCCGCCCGGCTGCCCTCGTTGGAGTCGCCACGAGCCTCCCGTTACCGCCGCAGCCTCCGCTATTGGAAACCCGCCGAGCTTGTTTGAAGCACACCCGAGAATGCTGAAACTGTGAGAAAAGCATCGTTTGAGGACGCAACGATGAGTTGCTAGTGTTATTCAGAAAGAACTATTGCGGATGATTTATAGCAGGAGTATGGACTGTGCTTAAGTTACTCTCAGGTTTGGCGTGGAAGATCAATTGCTCAGAAAGAACTTAATAGCACACAAGATGAGGCATGCATCCAGCTACTAATGGAGAATGAATTATGGGATAAAATACCATTGGTGTTCCCTGACAGTCATCACGGAAATTTGATGGGTTCCGTCAGCATATGGAGCAAATTAAAAGTGAACCTGACAAGCTTGCTGAAAAGTTTGTTAGTTTCAAACCCAAGCGGTGATTAGACGCCCTTTTTTATGAGGCCAAGATGCTAGGGTCATCAGACATTTGCTATGATTTTATCATTAGCATCCGCATTCATCCGGGAAAAAAATCAGGTGATATCCATCCAAATTTATTTTATTAAACATATTGTTTTCATCAAAGAACAATTACTCTGGTCTGTGGTAAATTTTCGCAGGGCCATTATTCATCACAAAGGTGTCGCAAAGGGGCGTGTGCCAATATTATTTTTGCACTAGCGCGTTCGTGCTGTGCTGATGAACGGATACATGCGCAAGTTGTCGCCCATGCTACATCAACACACGCGATGGACTCATTGTCTGCGCCCGTCGCTGTTTCACCCGCGTCCGGGCCGGCTTACAACGCCACGGACGACTCACCCGTCCGCACTCGCGGCCGGTTCACGCGCCCGCACCGGCTTACAACAAGGAGGACGACTCGCCCGTCCGCACCGGTTTACAAACGGTGCGGTTGATTCATCTGTGCGCTCCGCGATCGACTCACCGTGGTGATTTCAACTTAATCTAGTGATCATCAACTTCATGGCGGATTATTTCTGGCCTGACACATCAGGTGATATCTATTTTAAATATATTTCATGGGCACATATTATTTTTGTCAAAGAGCAGTTTATCTTTGCCTTGGTCTGCAATATTGTTGATGCAGGACAATTGTTCACTACATCAAAACGACGTGGTTGACTCGCCTGCGCCGGTTTACAACACCGCGGCCGGTTCATCTGTTTGAGCCACTTCTGAAGTCACGGTCGTCTTTACCGTCAGTTTATTGCGGCCTGGTCCACATCAACACACCAGGGCCACACCTGTCTGCATGAGCTGTTTATTGGATATGAGCAAGTCACAGCTTGGGTAGCCCGGTTTTCTTTCAAATTGGAGGCAAAATATCATATACTATCAACCGCCGTCTGCACTGGGTGGCTCAATGGGCGGGCACACAAGTCACCGCCAATACAGTTTTGGTTAAATTCAAATCGCCAGTTGGAAGGAACTATTGGCAGAGTTGCTGACACGGCTCATATGGGATCATTTATAACCCACCGCAGTCACCTCAACCTTCTGTGGATTCACATCATGCTATCAACACCAATGATATACAAGTTATGCTGGTTTATATCACGGTCAAATATGGAGAATCTCAAGCCAACTCTTCGGGTCACCTTGAGACTCGGGGGCTACAATGATATGACTCAGCAAAGATTGCCGCTTTGTTAGTGAAGTCAAGAACCCCAGGACGCTGGAGAGAAAGATAACCCGGTCCCGGAAGTTACTACTATATGGAGGAAAATTTATGGAGGAAAATTTAAGGGCCGTCAGAAAATTTCCGGTTCAAAATGAAGAATGCTGGTTTAGTATCCGGTTCAAGGGAAATCTATTCTCCCACAAAGCTCTGATGTGCTCAAATCCGGTTTAACAATGTCCGGTTCAAAAAGGAATTAACTTCTCGCAAGCTCGAGTTGAAAGGCCGTCAGAAAAATTTCCGGCTTAAAAAGAAGGATTCCAGTTCAATATCCGTCTCAAGAGGAAAATGTCTCCCACAAAGCTTTGAAGCTCTCAACATCCGGTTCAAGATCCCGGTTCAAGAAGAATTTATCTCTTGCAAAAAGTTAAAAATTGTCGAAGAGGACCTGCTGTCATGATGCGCGGTTCAAACATGGATATCCTGCCTTATTGGCCTAACATATTGATCACATGGGGGCTTCTGCTTCATAAAGCGGGGTCTCTGTCTTTCTTATCATGCGTGGTTACATGTAGTACCTCTATTTTTAAAGCGGCCTCCGGTTTACCCCTTGACATTTGCTTTTTTATATATCACTAGGGGCCTTGGTCGAGTCCGAACCAACGCGACACCTTTTGATAGGCGACAGCCACCAGATCACTTGGGGACATGGTCAAGTCTGAACCGATCCGCTTTGTTGGTCGACCTAAGGCCATCAAATCACTTGGGGCATGGTGAACCCGAACCATTGCCACGCCTCTTGATCGGCATATATGCCACGAGTCATTTGGGGACTGGCTGACTTGAATCATTGTCACACCTATTGGGGCTTGATCTGTCCGACCATGGTAATACCATCTGAACAGCTCAGTATAGCATATGTTTGCAAACGATTTTTTATCATTACCTTGGTTTCCATGTTGTTTTCATGGCTTGTTTGATCTTTGTTTTTGTTGGATTTCTTTTATGTCAACAAACACCTTTTTTCCGGTTCAGCCGATGGATTTGATTCCCCTTTAATCCGGAGACTATCTGCCCGGTTTGATTTTCTGTTACCATCCTATTATGGAGTAGACGGTGTTTATCAACCCGGCAGGCTTTCAACTACAAGTTGTCGATTACGATCAAGTTATAATCCGGAGACTATCGGCCGATGCGGTTTGACTACTGAGTCGCCAAGATATATATGGTTAAACTGGTGTTTATCGCAACCCAGTACGGTTTATCATAAACCGGCACAGTATGAAAGGAGTTATCATTACTCAAGATTGGGATTATCATCCTTACCACAAAAAAGTTGGTAAACCAATGATGTGATTCAATGTCACAGGTACGATATATTTCATATTTGATTATTCTTAAGTGCAGCCTTGGTTATAAACCTAGGTTATATGTTGGGCATTATGACCCGTCCGGCGGTAAACCGCCAGGACACTTTAAACTTGTTGTATGCAGGAACAGATTGAATAAAGCATGATGATAAATTATCCGGTGTTTATTAAACCGGCCTGGCTTTGGACTATACGTCGCCAGTATATATTTGGATTGCGCCATTGGAATCATGCGCTTATAAATGATTGGGTTATATTATTCAAATAGCCAAACTTGGCTGAATTTTCATTCTGATATTGGATGAATAAGGTTTCATACCAGATTATTTTATCTTGAATAGCCAACATGGCTGGATTTTTATTATGGTTATTAATATTATGATTGAGGTTTTCAAAGTCGCTTTAGCACAATGGATATTATGTTATCAATGGATAAGGCTTTTATTCTACAATTGAAGGAATAGTCCCGAGTTGCTGCAGGCTTACAACCCGGCACTTGGGGGCTACATTATTTAAAATTGAGATTATATCAAATATGCAAGTCTCATGACGCTGCAAGCATGCACCATGACCCTTGGGGGCTAATGCAAAGTCATGCTTTGTTCATCTTATTGAAGACCCGACTCATCACATTATAATGAGCCGGCCCTTGGGGGATACCAATTGCTCCTGTCAACAATTGAAGGTACAAAGTTTTTATTCATTATATTGAAAGGTCCACTGCTCAGTTGGTAAAGCACAAGGCTCTTAACCTTGTGGACGTGGATTCAAGTCCCATGATGGGGGTTACATCATATGATGTTATTTTTATTGAAGCATATATCAAGTCCTAGCTCAATATTATCTTACTGAGCCGGCCCTTGGGGGCTACACATCATTGCTCAAATCTATATGATTATACCTACAAAGTCCCTGCTCATTATTGCATAATGACCCGGCACTTGGGGGCTACATAATATGGAGTATTCAGTTTTTACTAGAGATGAACAACATGGATTTCTTCAAAGTGGCAGTAATTGTATGGAAACAAGTCTCAAATCATCACTTTGTTCAGTTCAAGACTTGGGGGCTACAGGTAATATGGATATAAGGGAGAAATATCTTCCGATTTTCGGTTTGAGCAAACCAAATTGACCCGGCATCACCAATCATCATGAACCGGCGTTGGCGACAATCATAACCCGGAATTATCAGTTTTTATAACCCGACAATGGTGGTAATCATAAACCGGCAAGTTCTATATCTTTAGACCGGCTGAATATCATATGAGTATCTCAAGACCAATAATTCTTAAACCGGTGCTTTGGAAGCCGACTCAAGTGGATTATTCTTCACAATATTTTTATATGAGAAACCAACGTCAGCAATTTAAAGTATGAAGCTGGTTATTGACCCGGATTTTCTAGAAGGAGGAAATGACAAGGCCTTAAGGACGATCAGGTGCCGGTCTACAAGAATTCTTAACCCGGAGCACAACCTGTCAAATTTGTTCTGGTGTTTATTTGCAGCATAAGTTTACCATGGATAAATCCAAGCTAAACTTGGGGGCTAATGTCAAGGATATGCCCCGTGGTGTAAACCGGCAGGAAGGATAAACCGGCCGGACTTGGCGATTCACCGGTGACTGCCTGAGACCGGATGATTCTGATTCATTGGTAATCCGGCAGGCGGGCCAGAGGAGCAACAAGACCCGGTGGCCCGTATGGCGGTTCATGAAGGCCGGTTCAACCATTGTGGGATGGTTTAAGAGGAAAGGCATGAGGAATATTTACCTTACAAGGAGTTGAGACCAGGACTTGTATCCGATTTGTATTAGAGATAGACTAGTCCTAATCCTAATAGGGCTCCACATGTAAACCGCCCCTTCAGCATATATAAGGAGGGGCAGGGCTCCCCAAAGAGGAACAAGTGACAAGTTAGAAGCTACAAGCAAGAAGAAACAATCTTAGGGCTAGACACAAAGAGGAGAGCCGGTTTACGGCGACTCCCTCGTGATGATAATGAGATTTAGCCTCAAACAGCATGTAGGATTTTTACCGGATGATGTTTCCCGGGGCCCGAAGCTGTCTAAACCCTTGTCTTGTGTTGCGTCTCTTGATTCCGCTCAACCCCTCTTAAGCTACCACATAGGTGCGCTGGCCTCGCGACTAAGTCCTAACACTATGGACATCTGACGTGTTAATTCCACGACACCCCCGCCTCCGCGGGAGGAATCTGTCTCGTCATCGTCAGACGACATTGGTATGACGGCCTTGCGCCGAGGGCCTTTCCCGGCCCCCGGTCCGCCTTCTCGGGCCCCTCACCCTGTCCGGGTGGGGTGGTCCCTTCTTCTTCTTCTTCCTCCCCTTCGGGGGTGGAGTGTGCCTTGTCATCTTCAGACAAGGCTTCTGGTACAACCTTACGCCGGAGACCCTTTCGGATCCCCGGGGCCTTCTTTTCGGCCTTCTTCTCCGGCACCTTGTAGGGCACCGGGACAAGCATCTCCGTCAGGAGAGCATCGGTTGGGCCTTCTGGTAGTGGAGCCGGACAGACAATCTGCTCCGCTATCTCCACATAATCCTGAAAAAATATGCACAATTACTTAAGGCTCCCCCATGAATATATTGGGAAGAACCGAATCCGGTGGTAGCCTGAAAACTCACCTGACTAGGAGGCCGCGCGGCATGGAGCCCACGGTCCTCAGATGTGGGAGGAGGTACTTCGGAGGCCTTGAACAGCGCCTTCCATGCGTCTTTGTGCGTCATGCCATTGAGCCTCCGAAGCGTCTGGTGTTCGGTTGGGACGAACTCCCATAGATTAAATGCTCGCCTTTGGCACGGGAGAATCCGGCGAACGAGCATGACCTGGATCACGTTGACAAGCTTGATGTTCTTGTCCTTCATGCTCTTGATGCAGGTCTGGAGTCCGGTCAGCTCTGTAGATTCTCCCCAGGACAGGCCCTTCTTTTCCCAGGAGGTGAGCCGCATGGGGGTTCCGGATCGGAACTCGGGGGCCGCCGCCCAGTTGGCGCCGCGCGGCTCGGTGATGTAGAACCACCCCAATTGCCACCCCTTCACGGTTTCCGCAAAGGAGCCGTCAAGCCAGGTGACATTAGGCATCTTGCCCACCATGGCCCCTCCGCACTCCGCTTGCTGGCCGCTCATAATCTTCGGCTTCACGCAGAATATTTGCGGCCACAAGATGAAGTGAGGCTTGATGCGGAGGAAGGCCTCGCACACGACGATAAACGCCGAGATGTTGAGGACGAAATTTGGGGCTAGATCATGGAAATCTAGCCCATAGTAGAACATGAGCCCGCAGACAAAGGGATGAAGTGGAAACCCCAGTCCACAGACGAAGTGGGCGAGAAACACGACCCTCTCGTGGGTTCCCGGGGTCGGAATGACCTACCCATCGTCTGGTAGCCGGTGCGCTATGTCCGCGGCCAAGTATCCGGCCGCCCGAAGATTTGTGATGTGCTTCTCCTTCACGGTGGAAGCCACCCACTTGCCTCCTGCTCCGGACATGTTTAGCTGTGCGGAGAAGACTTGGGCTAGGGCGCTGGACCTCGAGGGGGCAGGAGTGGGCAAAGGAGGAAGAAGGCGTGGGTAAAAATGGGGAACTCTTATCCCTTTATAGAGGCGACGAAAGCGGTACACCTCCTCACTTGCCCGTTGAGAATCGCTTACCTCCCAAGCGCCACGATTGATGGCATGGTGGGATTACCCATACCCGTATTTATGAGAATCCCGTGATAAGGGGACATGATCTCTGCTTTGACAAGACGTGCCAAGGAAACCGCCTCGCAATATGCGCTATGGCTGGTTGTAGGAAAACGGTTCATGACCCGACCTCGATGACATGTCACGTTGTCTAAAAAGTTGTCAGCAGATTGCATTTGTGAAATATCGTTCTCTCTCTACAGTGGTATGTGAAGATCATTTTGCGTATCCGGACATGGTATACGTGTTCAATAATTACTTTGGAGTATTCGGAGAAGGAACCCGCCTTGCAATGCCGAAGACAAGAATGCGCGCCGGACTCATCGTCATTGAAGCCTGGTTCAGGGGCTACTGAGGGAGTCCTGGATTAGGGGGTATCCGGACAGCCAGACTGTATACATCGTCCGGACTATTGAAGCGTGAAGATACAAGACTCAAGACTTCGGCCCGTGTCCGGATGGGACTCTCCTTTGCGTGGAAGGCAAGCTTGGCGATCCGGATATTGTGATTCCTTCCTTGTAACCGACTCCATGTAAACCCTAGCCCTCTCCGGTGTCTATATAAACCGGAGAGGTTGGTCCTTAGAAGGCCGATCACAATTACAATCATACCATCATAGGCTGGCACTTAGGGTTTAGCCTCTACGATCTCGTGGTAGATCTACTCTTGTACTACTGATATCTTCAATATTAATCAAGCAGGAAGTAGGGTTTTACCTCCACTGAGAGGGCCCGAACCTGGGTTAACATTGTGTCCCTTGCTTCCTGTTGCCATCAGCCTAAGACGCACAGATCGGGACCCCCTACCCGAGATCCGCCGGTTTTGACACCGACAATCCCTGTACCTGTCGTATTGTAACATAACTTCGTATTGTTGGTCCTATATATATAAAAGATATGTGGAGGCTGTGCCTCACGCAACCCTAATCTAAACTTGGTAACAGAGCCTCGTTCAATCTCGCCGCCGCCTCTCCCTCGATCTCGCGCCGCCACCGCTCAACACCGATCTCTGACCAATGGCCTCTGGATCATCCTCCACGGCGATGCAGCTCTCCATCATCGGCCCCGTGGTCATGCCTCCGGTCACCACGGCACCGATCCCAGCCACCTTGCCCTCCATTGGTGTGCATGTGGATAGCGGAAACTTCCCGTTGTGGAGGACCCTCACCGTGACGCATCTTTTCGGTGCCTCTCTCCATGGCTACCTCGACGGCTCCGTTGCTGCCCTGCCCAAGACCATCTCCCAGGGGGTGGGTGACGCCGCCACCACTGTGGCGAATCCTGCGTACGCGACATGGTGGACGCAGGACCAGAAGGTCCTCGGGGTGCTCCTCTCCTCCATGACGGAGGACATTGCGTCTCAGCTAATTAGCTGCAAGTCCGCCACTGCCGCGTGTTGTAAATATGCCCTAGAGGCAATAATAAAAGTATTATTATATTTCAATGTTCATGATAATTGTCTTTTGCTCATGCTAGAACTGTATTATCCGGAAATCGTAATACACGTGTGAACACTTAGACCACAAATGTCCCTAGTGAGCCTCTAGTTGACTAGCTCGTTGTGATCAACAGATAGTCATGGTTTCCTGACTATGGACATTGGATGTCGTTGATAACGGGATCACATCATTAGGAGAATGATGTGATGGACAAGACCCAATCCTAAGCATAGCATAAAAGATCGTGTAGTTCGTTTGCTAGAGCTTTGCCAATGTCAAGTATCTCTTCCTTCGACCATGAGATCGTGTAACTCCGGTTACCGTAGGAGTGCCTTGGGTGTATCAAGCGTCACAACGTATCGGGTGACTATAAAGGTGCATTACGGTATCTCCAAAAGTATCTGCGGGTTGACACGGATCGAGGCGGGATTTGTCACTCCGTATGACGGAGAGGTATCTCTGGGCCCACTCGGTAATGCATCATCATAATGAGCTCAAGGTGACCAAGGGTTATACGGGATCATGCATTACGGTATGAGTAAAGTGACTTGCGTAACGAGACCGAACAAGGTATTGGGATACCGACGATCGAGTCTCGGGCAAATAACGCATCGATCGACAAAGGGAATTGCATACAGGGTTTGATCGAATCCTCGACATCGTGGTTCAACCGATGAAATCATCGAGGAGCATGTAGGAGCCAACATGGGTATCCAGACCCGCTGTTGGTTATTGCCGAGAGTCGTCTCGGTCATGTCTGCGTGTCTCCCGAACCCGTGGGGTCTACACACTAAGGTTCGGTGGCGCTAGGGTTATTAGGAAGACTGGTATGTGACTACGAATGTTTTTGAGTCCGGATGAGATCCCGGATGTCATGAGGAGTTCGGAAGGGTCCGGAGGTAAAGATTTATATATGGGAAGTTGTTAAATGGACACGGAAAGTTTGGGGCATACCGGTGTTGTACCGGGGCCACCTAAGGGTTTCGGGTCCACCGGAGGAGCCACCTCCCGGGGGCCACTGGGCTGCGTGGGGAGGTGGCCAGCCCTGGTGGGCTGGCGCACCCCCTCCCCAGGCCCTTGCGCCTAGGGTTGAGGGAACCCTAGAGGCGCCCCCCTGCTTGGGGGAAAGTCCCCCCTCCCTTGGCCGCCCCCTCTAGATGGATCTAGAGGGCCGGCCCCCTTCTCCCTTCCCCTATAAATAGAGGGGTGAGGGAAGGGCAACCGCACCCATCTCCAAGGCGCAGCCCTTCCCCTCCCCAACACTTCTCCTCCTCCGTAGGCGCTTGGCGAAGCCTGCCGAGATCTTGCTTCTCCACCATCACCACGCCGTCGTCGTCTGCCGGTGGAGCTGTCTTCCTCAACCTCTCCTTCCTCCTTGCTGGATCAAGACGGAGGAGACGTCGCTCGTCCCGTACGTTTGTTGAACGCGGAGGTGCTGTCCGTTCAGCACTTGGACATCGGTGATTTGAATCACATTCGAGTACGACTCCATCATCACCTTGCAAGCTTCCGCACGCGATCTACAAGTGGTATGTAGATGCAATCTCACTCCCGTTGCTCGTTGCTTAGATGAACTCATAGATGGATCTTGGTGAAACCGTAGGAAAAATTTTAATTTTCTGCAACGTTCCCCAACAGTGGCATCATGAGCTAGGTCTATGCGTAGTTCTCTAATGCACGAGTAGAACACAATTTGTTGTGGGCGTTGATCTTGTCATCTTACTTGCCTCTACTAGTCTTTTCTTGCTCAGCGGTATTGTGGGATGAAGCGGCCGGACCAACCTTACGTATGCTTCGTGAGACCGGTTCCACCGATGACATGCACTAGTTGCATAAGGTGGCTGGCGGTGTATGTCTCTCCACTTTAGTTGGAGCGGATTCGATGAACAGGGCCCTTATGAAGGGTAAATAGAAGTTGACAAAATCATGTTGTGGTGATTCGTAGGTAAGAAAACCTTTTGCTAGAACCCAATCGCAGCCACGTAAAGATGCAACAACAATTAGAGGGCGTCTAACTTGTTTTTGCAGCGATTGATCATGTGATGTGATATGGCCGAAGTTGTGATGAATGATGAATTGTGATGTATGAGATCATGTTCTTGTAATAGGATTCACGACTTGCATGTCGATGAGTATGACAACGGCGGAGCCATAGGAGTTGTCTTTATTTTTGTATGACCTGCGTGTCATTGAAGAGCGCCATGTAAACTACTTTACTTTATTGCTAAGCGTTAGTCATAGAAGTAGAAGTAGTCGTTGGCGTGACAACTTCATGAAGACACGATGATGGAGATCATGATGATGGAGATCATGGTGTCAAGCGGTGACAAGATGATCATGGAGCCGAAGATGGAGATCAATGAAGCTTTATGATATTGGCCATATCATGTCACAACTATATAATTGCATGTGATGTTTATTATGTTTATGCATCTTGTTTACTTAGGACGACGGTAGTAAATAAGATGATCCCTTACAAAATTTCAAGAAGTGTTCTCCCCTAACTGTGCACCGTTGCTACAGTTCATCGCTTCTAAGCACCACGTGATGATCGGGTGTGATGGATTCTTACGTTCACATACAACGGGTGTAAGACAGTTTTACACAGCGAAAACACTTAGGGTTAACTTGACGAGCCTAGGATGTGCAGACATGGCCTCGGAACACGGAGACCAAAAGGTCGAACACGAGTCGTATGGAAGATACGATCAACATGAAGATGTTCACTGACGATGACTAGTCCGTCTCACGTGATGATCGGACACGGGCTAGTCGACTCGGATCGTGTAACACTTAGATGACTAGAGGGATGTCTAATCTAAGTGGGAGTTCATAATTTTGATTAGAACTTTATTATCATGAACTTAGTCTAAAACCTTTGCAAATATGTCTTGTAGATCAATGCCCAACGCTAATGTCAACATGAACTTCAGCGCGTCCTAGAAAACCAAGCTGAAAGATGATGGCAGCAACTATACGGATTTGGGTCCGGAACACGAGATCATCCTCATAGCTGCCAGAAACAATATGTCCTAGAAGGACCGCTAGGTGTCGCTCCGTCCCGAAGAACCAAGGCGTTATGAGCGCTTGGCAAGCTCGTCTTGATGATTACTCCCTCGTTCAAGTGCGGCATGCTTTACAGCTTAGAACTGGGGCTCCAAAAGCGTTTTGAGCACCACGGAACATATGAGATGTTCGAAGAGCTGAAACTAGTTTTCCAAGCTCATGCCAGGGTCGAGAGATATGATGTCTCCGACAAGTTCTATAGTTGTAAGATGGAGGAAAACAGTTACATCGGTGAGCACATCACGAAGATGTCAGGTTGCACAACCGTATGACCCAGTGAACATTAACCTCCCGGATGAGGCGGTCATTGACAGAATCCTCGATCGCTTCCACCAAGCTACAAGAGCTTTGTGATGAACTACAACATGCAGGGGATGGAAGACCATCCCTGAAGTGTTCTCAATGCTGAAGTCAGCAGAGGCTGAAATCAAGAAAGAACATCAAGTGTTGATGGTCAATAAGACCACTAAGTTCAAGAAGGGCAAGGGTAAGAAGAACTTCAAGAAGGGCGGCAAAGATGTTGCAGCGCCCGTAAGCTTTGTTGCGGAAGAAGTCAAAGAATGGACCCAAGCACGAGACCGAGTGCTTTTATTGCAAGGGAAGGGTCCTTTGAAGCGGAACTGCCCCAAATACTTAGCGGATAAGAAGGCCGGCAACACCAAAGGTATATTTGATATACATGTAATTGATGTGTACCTTACCGATTACTCGTAGTAACTCCCGGTATTTGATACGGTGCCGTTGCTCATATTTGTAACTCACAGCAAGAGCTGCGGAATAAGCGGAGGCTGGCGAAGGGCGAGGTGACGATCTTGCGTCGGGAATGGTTCTAGAGTCGATGTGATCGCCGCCGACACGCTGCCTCTACATTTACCCACGGGATTAGTTTTGAACCTCAATAATTGTTATTTAGTGCCAAGTTTGAGCATGAACATTGTATCCGGATCTCGTTTAATCTGAGATGGCTACTCATTTAAGTCTGAGAATAATGGTTGTTCGATTTATATGAGAGATATGTTTTATGGTCATGCTCCGATGGTCAATGGTTTATTCTTAATGAATCTCGAGCGTAATATTACACATGTTCATAGTGTGGATGCGAAAAGATGTAAAGTTGATAACGATAGTCCCACATACTTGTGGCACTGCTGTCTTGGTCACATTGGTGTCAAGCGCATGAAGAAGCTCCATGCTGATGGACTTTTAGAGTCTCTTGATTATGAATCGTTTGACACATGCGAACCATGCCTCTTAGGCAAAATGACCAAGACTCTGTTCTCCGGAACAATGGAGCGAGCAACCAACTTGTTGGAAATCATACATACCGATGTGTGCGGTCCAATGGCGTTGAGGCTCATGGAGGATATCGTTATGTTCTCACTCACCGATGACTTAAGTAGATATGGGTATGTCTACTTAATGAAACACAAGTCTGAGACCTTTGAAAAGTTCAAGGAATTTCAGAGTGAGGTAGAGAATCAACGTGACAGAAAGATAAAGTTCCTGCGATCAGATCGTGGAGGAGAATATTTAAGTCACGAATTTGGCACACACTTAAGGAAATGTGGAATCGTTTCACAACTCACGCCGCCTGGAACACCTCAAATAAACGGTGTGTCGAGCGTCGTGTCGCACTCTATTGGATATGGTGCGATCTATGATGTCTCTTACCGATTTACCACTATCATTTTGGGGATACGCTCTAGAGACAGCTACATTCACTTTAAATAGGGCACCGTCTAAATCCGTTGAGACGACACCGTATGAATTATGGTTTGGGAAGAAACCTAAGCTGTTGTTTCTAAAAGTTTGGGGATGCGATGCTTATGTCAAGAAACTTCAACCTGAAAAGCTCGAACCCAAGTCGGAAAAATGCGTATTCATAGGATACCCTAAGGAAACTGTCGGGTATACCTTCTACTTAAGATCCGAAGGCAAGTCTTTGTTGCCAAGAACGGATGCTTTCTGGAAAAAGAGTTTCTCTCGAAAGAAGTAAGTGGGAGGAAAGTAGAACTCGATGAAGTACTACCTCTCGAACGGGAAGGTGGTGCAGCGCAGAAACTGTTCTGTGATGCCCACACCAACCAAGAGGAAAACAATGATGATGATCAAGGTACTTGGATCAAGTCACTCTTGAACTTCAAGGTCCACGAGGACACGTTCCGCACAGAGTGGTACGGCAACCTGTCATGGAAATCATGTTGTTAGACAACAATGAACCTTCGAACTATGAAGAAGCGATGGCGGACCCGGATTCCAACAAATGGCTTGAGGCCATGAAATCCGAGATAGAATCCATGTATGAAAACAAAGTATGGACTTTCACAGACTTGCCCGATGATCGGCGAGCGATAGAAAATAAATGGATTTTTAAGAAGAAGACGGACGCGGATGGTAACGTTACCATCTATAAAGCTCGACTTGTCGCTAAGGGTTATCGACAAGTTCAAGGGATTGACTACGACGAGACATTCTCTCCCGTAGCGAAGCTGAAATCCGTCCGAATCATGTTAGCAATTGCTGCGTACTATGATTATGAGATATGGTAGATGGACGTCAAAACGGCATTCCTTAACGGACATCTTAAGGAAGAGCTGTATATGATGCAGCCGGAAGGTTTTGTCGATCCTCAGAATGCTAACAAAGTATGCAAGCTCCAGCGATCCATTTATGGGCTGGTGCAAGCATCTCGGAGTTGGAACATTCGCTTTGATGAGATGATCAAAGCGTTTGGGTTTATGCAGACTTATGGAGAAGCCTGCGTTTACAAGAAAGTGAGTGGGAGCTCTGTAGCATTTCTCATATTATATGTAGATGACATACTCTTGATGGGAAATGATACGAAATTCCTGGACAGCATTAAGGCCTACTTGAACAAGTGTTTTTCAATGAAGGACCTTGGAGAAGCTGCTTATATATTAGGCATCAAGATCTATAGAGATAGATCGAGACGCCTCATAGGTCTTTCACAAAGCACATACCTTGATAAGATTTTGAAGAGGTTCAAAATGGATCAGTCCAAGAAGGGGTTCTTGCCTATGTTACAAGGTGTGAGATTGAGCTCGGCTCAGTCACCGACCACGGCAAAAGATAAAGAAGAGATGAGTGTCATCCCCTATGCTTCAGCCATAGGATCTATTATGTATGCCATGCTGTGTACCAGACCCGATGTAAACCTTGCCGTAAGTTTGGTTGCAAGATACCAAAGTAATCCCGGCAAGGAACACTGGACAGCGGTCAAGAATATCTGAAGTACCTGAAAAGGACAAAGGACATGTTTCTCATTTATGGAGGAGACGAAGAGCTCGTCGTAAAGGGTTACGTCGATGCTAGCTTCGACTCAGATCTGGATGACTCTAAGTCACAAACCGGATACGTGTATATGTTGAATGGTGGAGCGATGGCTGGTGCAGCTGCAAGCAGAGCGTCGTGGCGGGATCCACGTGTGAAGCGGAGTACATGGCAGCCTCGGAGGCAGCGCATGAAGCGATTTGGGTGAAGGAGTTCATCACCGACCTAGGAGTCATACCCAATGCGTCGGGGCCGATCAAACTCTTCTGTGACAACACTGGAGCTATTGCCCTTGCCAAGGAGCCCAGGTTTCACAAGAAGACCAGGCACATCAAGCGTTGTTTCAACTCCATCCGCGAAAATGTTCAAGATGGAGACATAGAGATTTGCAAAGTACACACGGATCTGAATGTCGCAGATCCGTTGACTAAACCTCTCTCGCGTGCAAAACATGATCAACACTAGAACTCTATGGGTGTTCGATTCATCACAATGTAACTAGATTGGTGACTCTAGTGCAAGTGGGAGACTGTTGGAAATATGCCCTAGAGGCAATAATAAAAGTATTATTATATTTCAATGTTCATGATAATTGTCTTTTGTTCATGCTAGAACTGTATTATCCGGAAATCGTAATACACGTGTGAACACTTAGACCACAAATGTCCCTAGTGAGCCTCTAGTTGACTAGCTCGTTGTGATCAACAGATAGTCATGGTTTCCTGACTATGGACATTGGATGTCGTTGATAACGGGATCACATCATTAGGAGAATGATGTGATGGACAAGACCCAATCCTAAGCATAGCATAAAAGATCGTGTAGTTCGTTTGCTAGAGCTTTGCCAATGTCAAGTATCTCTTCCTTCGACCATGAGATCGTGTAACTACTGGTTACCGTAGGAGTGCCTTGGATGTATCAAACGTCACAACGTAACTGGGTGACTATAAAGGTGCATTACAGGTATCTCCAAAAGTATCTGTTGGGTTGACACGGATCGAGACTGGGATTTGTCACTCCGTATGACGGAGAGGTATCTCTGGGCCCACTCGGTAATGCATCATCATAATGAGCTCAAGGTGACCAAGGGGTTGTACGGGATCATGCATTACGATGCGAGTAAAGTGACTTGCGTAACGAGACTGAACAAGGTATTGGGATACCGACGATCGAGTCTCGGGCAAAGTAACGCACCGATCGACAAAGGGAATTGCATACGGGTTTGATCGAATCCTCGACATCGTGGTTCAACCGATGAAATCATCGAGGAGCATGTGGGAGCCAACATGGGTATCCAGACCCCACTGTTGGTTCTTTCCCGAGAGTCGTCTCGGTCATGTCTGCGTGTCTCCCGAACCCGTAGGGTCTACACACTAAGGTTCGATGGCGCTAGGGTTATTAGGAAGACTGGTATGTGACTACGAATGTTTTTGAGTCCGGATGAGATCCCGGTGTCACGAGGAGTTCGGAAGGGTCCGGAGGTAAAGATTTATATATGGGAAGTTGTTAAAGGACACCGGAAAGTTTGGGGGCATACGGTATTGTCTGGGGCCACGGAAGGGTTCGAGGGTCCACTGGAGGGGCCACCTCTCGGGGGCCACTGGGCTGCGTGGGGAGGTGGCCAGCCTGGTGGGCTTGGCGCACCCCCTCCCCTTGGCCCTTGCGCCTAGGGTTGAGGGGGGAACCCTAGAGGGGGCGCCCCCCCTTGCTTGGGGGGAAAGTCCCCCCTCCCCTTGGCCGCCGCCCCCCCTCTAGATGGATCTAGAGGGGCCGGCCCCCTTCTCCCTTCCCCCTATAAATAGAGGGGTGAGGGGAGGGCAGCCGCACCCATCTCCAAGGCGCAGCCCCTCTCCTCCCCAACACTTCTCCTCCGTAGCCGCTTGGCGAAGCCCTGTCGGAGTACTGCTTCTCCACCATTACCACGCCGTCGTGCTGCCGGTGGAGCTGTCTTCCTCAACCTCTCCTTCGTCCTTGCTGGATCAAGACGGAGGAGACGTCGCTCGTCCCGTACGTGTGTTGAACGCGGAGGTGTTGTCCATTCAGCACTTGGACATCGGTGATTTGAATCACGTTCGAGTACGACTCCATCATCACCTTGCAAGCTTCCGCACGCGATCTACAAGTGGTATGTAGATGCAATCTCTCTTCCTAGACTCGTTGCTTAGATGAACTCATAGATGGATCTTGGTGAAGCCGTAGGAAAAATTTTAATTTTCTGCAACGTTCCCCAACACCGTGTGGACCTCCATCCACGCCATGTTCAGCGCGTAGAAACGTGTCGGGGTTCGGCACATCAGGCGATATATTCAGTCGTTGAAGAAGCACGACATGACCGCCAACGAGTACATGCACAAGGAGAAGGCCCTTCTCGATGCCATGGCCTCCGATGGATCTCCCCTCGACGATGACAAGATCATCGACTACATGCTCACCGGATTGGGCAAGGCTTTCAACCCGATCGCGGCTTCGCTCAGCGTCGTGGTCACCCCGGTCACGTTGGCTGAGTTCTACTCTATGGTCCTCAATTATGAGGCACTGCAGCTGTCGCAGTAGGCCGACGATAAGGAGTGGACCTCGTCGGCCAACGCCATGCCACGATCCGGTGCTCCTGCCACCGTCAACCGTTCATGTGTGCCTGACACCGGTCGCCCGACCGACATCCGCCGCGCTGGAGGATATCCGCATCAACAGGGGCAGGGCTACCCGCAAGGGGGCTACCAGCAGCAAGGCGTCCAGGACACCCGACGTAATAACGGCAGTGGAGGAGGCGGCAACGATCGCAACGGCAATCGCTGCTGGCGCCCGAGGTGCCAGATCTACAAGAATTGGCGCCACGAAGCGGACACCTGCAAGAAGCGCTTCGATTCAGAATACTCCAGCGGCAATGACCGCTCGGCATATAATGCATCAACCTCCTCCAACAACTCCACGCACTGGGTCATGGACTCCGGCACCACGGACGACCTGACTAGTGACTTGGAACGTCTTCATGTCCGCGAGCGCTACGTCAGCCATGATCAGGTTCAGGTGGCCAACAGCTCAGGTTTGTCTATTTCGCATATTGGGCACTCGACCTTAGCCGGTTCTTCCCTTCAACTGAAAAATATTTTACACGTTCCAAATATTAGCCAACATCTTCTATCGGTCAATCGTATTGTATTGCATAATCATATCTTCATTGAATTTCATAAATATTTTTTCCTTGTTAAGGACAAAGCCACCAGGAGAATTCTTCTTCGAGGTAGAAGCAAAGGAGGGCTCTACCCTCTTCCACTCGGATGAGCCCCATATCCGTCTGTGCGCCAAGCGTCGTCCAGTGTCCGTGTCTCATCGTCCAAGTGGCATCAGCGTCTCGGTCATCCGTCCAATAATGTCGTTAGTTCCATCATTAGGAATAATGATCTAGAGTGTTCATCTTCAGATACTTCTCCTTTCGTTTGTGATGCCTGTCAATGTGGTAAAAGTCGTCAACTATCATATACTACTTCTGCTCGTAGGTCTACTATGCCTCTTGAATTAGTTCATTCTGATGTTTGGGGCCCTGCTCGTGCTTCCTCTGGGGGGTACAAGTATTATGTGAGTTTTATTGATGACTTCCGTTTTTGTTGGATCTATCTCCTGAAACATAAGTTTGATGTTGAACAGGTGTTTTATGCTTTTCAAGCACATGTTGAGCACCTTTTGGATGCTAAGCTTAAAGTTGTCCAATCTGATTGGGGCGGTGAATATCATAAGTTGCACCGCTATTTTCTTCGTATGGCATCTCTCACCGAGTCTCTTGCCCTCACACCTCCCAACAGAACGGCAATGCCGAGCGCAAACACCGACACTTAGTTGAAACTAATCTCGCTTTGTTGGCTCATTCATCTCTCCCTTTACGTTATTTGGGTGAAGCTTTTCTGACTGTGTGTTACCTCATTAACCGCATGCCCACCCTTGTGCTTGGTCAAGACACTCCAATTCATCGTCTCCTGAAAATTCCACCCAATTATTCCTTTCTCCGTACTTTCGGGTGTGCTTGTTGTCCTAATTTGTGGAAGTATAACTCACACAAGCTAGAATTTCAGTCCAAGATGTGTGTTTTCCTTGGATATAGCCCTATGCATAAGGGGTACATGTGTCTTAATCGATCTACGGGTCGCATATACATCTCACGTGATGTTATTTTTGATGAGTCATTCTTTCCGTTCGCTACTCCTAGTGTCACGGTCGATGTGTCTTCACTTAAAGAGGCTATTTCTCTTCCATCAACCGAACCGGCTGCGAGTGTTCCTGTGCGTAACTATGACCTAACCTACTTGGCTACTAACCACTCTGGCCAAGCCAGTGCTTCTCTTGTGCAGGACTTCTTGCCATCCAGTACCGCTCTGCGTCAGGAGACACTCGATGTGCGCGCGGTGATGATCGACGTGCATGGCGACACGCCCCCGCCCCCCAGGAAGGTGTCCCGCATGTGCATGATGGGCCTGCGTCGCCTGGTGCAGCAGCTGGCTCGCCCGACGCCATCGCCTCACCATCCCATGGGTCGCCTCCTCTGGCCCATGAACCGGCCTCGCCGGCTCCTGTGACTCCATTGCCAAGTCCAGCTTCGTCGCTGCCTTCGCCTAGTCCCGCATCGTCGCTGCCCTCGCCTGCGCCTCCTGCTGCTCCGACCATCGAGCGTCCTCATCCTATGGTGACTCGTACACGGGATGCTACTCGTCGCGACAAGGAGTATACTGATGGGACGGTGCGGTATAATCCTCTTTGTCGTGCCTTCTTTGCAACGCCGGTGTCACATCGTGATGCTCTTCGTTAGCCGGCGTGGCGTGATGCTATGGCTGCTGAGTTTGCAGTGCTTCAACAAAACGGCACATGGGTATTGATTCCTCGGCCTACTATAGTTAACATTGTTGGCAGTAAATGGGTCTTCAAGACGAAGCAACACACTGGTGGGTCTGTTGACAAGCACGAGGCTCGCCTTGTTGCTCGCGGTTTTACTCAACAACAAGGTCTTGACTATGGTGATACGTTCAGTCCCGTGGTGAAGCCGGCTACTATTCGTTTGGTTCTCTCGCTTGCTGTTTCGCGAGGATGGAGTTTGCGGCAAATTGATGTCTGCAATGCATTTCTTCATGGCTTTCTTTCCGAGAATGTTTATATGCAGCAACCGCCTGGTTTTGAAGATGCTCGGTTTCCTTCGCATGTGTGCAAGTTGCAACAAGCCCTCTATGGTCTCAACCAGTCGCCATGTGCTTGGTATGGTCGGCTAAGTGCTCGACTTCTTCAGCTTGGTTTCGTTTCTTCCAAGTCGGATACATTCCTATTCATCTTTGCTGCGCATGGTGTTTAGATATACATGCTTGTGTATGTCGATGATATTGTGATTGCTAGCTCCACTCTTGTTGCAGTTGATCGTCTGGTGCAGTCCCTCTCCGACAGTTTTCCTATCAAGGATCTTGGTCGTCTACAGTATTTCTTGGGGCTTGAAGCGTCCTACAATTCCGGGGGCTTGACACTAACTCAAACAAAGTATGCTCTTCTTCATCATGTGAGTATGGAGAATTGTAGGCCTACTTCTACACCATTATCTGCAACCGAGCATCTGGTTCATGAGGCCGGCACCCCTTTGGGTGTTGAGGATTCCACCCGATATCGCAGTATTGTTGGAGGACTTCAGTATTTAACGCTCACTCGTGCCGACCTGTCCTTCGCCGTCAACAAGGTTTGCCAGTATCTATCACAGCTGACTGATGAACATTGGGAAGCTGTCAAGCGTATATTGCGTTAAGTCATAGGGACTTTGAGTACGGGATTGAGGATTCGTAAATCCCCTTCCACTGGTGTCAGTATCTTCACGGATGCTGATTGGGTCGGATGCATTGATGACCGCCGTTCCACTAGTGGTTTTGCTGTGTTCGTTGGGTCAAATCTCCTCTCATGGAGTGCCAAGAAACAGCCGACTGTCTCTAGATCGAGTACGGAGGCAGAGTATAAAGCTTTAGCTAATGGAGCTGCTGAAGCAATCTGGGTGGAGTCCCTACTCAAGGACTACATACCTGACGGCGAATCCGGTCTTTCACGCAAGAACCAAGCACATAGAGATAGACTTTCACTTTGTGCGTGAGCGCGTTGCTTCCGGAGCTTTAGATGTCAGGTTTATCTCGACTAATGACCAACTAGCTGATGTATTTACTAAACCAGCCACACGGCAGATGTTAGAGTAGTAGTTCAGATTGAGGGGGTGTGTTGAAAACGGTCCCTGTACCTCTCGTATTGTAACATAACTCTGTATTGTTGGTCCTATATAAATATAATATACGAGATATGCGGAGGCTGTGTCTCACGCAACCCTAATCTAAACTGAGCATGCATGGCATATCTATGAATTGTACAATGTTGAGGTAGGTGGAGTTACAGAACAAAAATTTTGGTACAACTACAAGAGAAACTGATTTATATTTATCCCAAAAAATCTCAAAAGTTACCATGGACAAATAACTGCGGAAAATAATGCCTAATAAGTTTTTGCACGGTCTCTGCTGATAACAAGCTCTAATATAATTTGTTGAGAGGGGGGTGGGGGTAGTATTTATGTTCACAAGCAGCTCAAGCTATTACAGTCTTGTTGCACCTTAGCAACAATGTGCACCGGTAGAGGGATTTGGATCAGCAACTCCTGTTCAAGTATTCTGAATAGGTTTAGCCACTTGGTGACGCAATAATGTTACTATCTCTCCCTATTTTTCAGAAGTGGATGTTCTGGGTGTGTTGGCACATCTCAGCAATCTCCAAATGCACCTCCCTCCAGGCCGACCGGTTTGGCCTACCTTCTAGAATGTTGGAGATAATAGCAGCACGGTTAGATTCCATAATGATTTGATCACGTGTCAGCTGTATTGTAGCACGTACACCCAGCCAGCATGCTCTCGCATCTGCTTCTTCAGCGCAACTGTAATTTTGGAGTTTATTACCCCCAGCTTGTGTTCTCTGATGACAAACCCAGCACTATCCTCCCCCGACGGTGCACTGAAGGCTGCATCAACATTTGTTTTCGGAAAACCTGCCGGCGGTTTAGACCACGGACTATTAGTGATTGCTGCAGGTTTAGGAGGATCCAGAACAGGGACCTGAATTTTGAAATCTCCATTCCTAATGGTCACACACTTCCCTTTAGTGTTGGCGTGTTACTGGAAGGGGATGGGTTGTCGTTCAAACATCTTAGACATAATTTTGCAGTAACAAAACTGACTGTGTGACTGTTTTTTTTAAAGGAGGATAACCCCGACCTCTGCATCGGAATGATGCATGCAGCCATATTATTAAATAAATTGCGTAACAAAGTCTAAGCTTCAAATTTGGCTCACAAACGAAGCTAAATCAAAAGGGAAAATAAAAGATGCCACTGCCGGTGAAGATAGCAACAGGCTACGATGCCTATACACTTAGCATATTATTAGCTCGTCATCCAAATCGGTTGAAGATAGCCAATGCTACTGTCTGCCAGCGGTTGCACCCAGTAACCAAAAGCTCACTTGAGTCCACATGAGTGAGTAACGACCACATACGGATCCAAGCAGTAGCTCTGTAGATAACCTGCAAAAAGTTGATAAAGTTTTTTCGGTTAAAGATTATTATCATTTCTGTTGTTCCATATGGCCCAAAGTAGTACATATATCCCTATCCGAATATCTCTCGTCATATTTGGTTATCTAGCCACGTCCCAAATAACGTGTTAATGCAAGTTGGAGGGCTAACGTTGAAAGCTATATGTACCGTGCACCATAGTAATTTTGCCAACGGGTGCAGGAGAAAGAGGTGTTGTATATTCTCATCATGGTCACAAATAGCTACCTACCCACCTTCGTTTTTACCAAGTTATCTTTCGTCAAGATCACTCCCTTGTGGACAAACCACATGAAGATTTTAATTCTAAGAAAACTTTAATCTTCCAGATATGAAGGGATCTCGCAATTGGCCCAGAGTCAATTAAATCAAAATACATAGATTTTACTGAAAAACTACCAGTGGTAGATATATAATTTCCAGTGTATGGAGTCTGACTGGTTAGAGAGTTGAACCTCCATCAACCTGCGGACCAAGTGCAACCACGAGTTCCAACGTACCCCCACCAGAGACCTTTCAAATTGGATACTAAGAGTGACCGACTGTAATATTGTAGCAACATAGTCTCCCTTGCGTTGTATAATATGATATAGAGTGGGATATTGCAAAGTCAGAGGCGTCTCCCCTAACCATGCGTCTTCCTATGATCTAGTTGTGTTACCGTTACCGACGATACTTTCACCCTCTGAAAAAAGGAGATTTTCACCCTGATCAACCCTTTCCAGTACGGCGGGTCATTAGGCCTCGTCGTGACCTGGGCCAAAGTCTTAGATTGGAAGTACTTATTCCGCAGAATTTGAATCCATGTACCCTTAGTCTCGGTAGATAATCTGAACAACCATTTGGAGAGGAGGCATTTATTCTTAACTTATAAGTTCTCGATCCCTAACCCACCTTGGTCTTTGGATCTGCAAATAATATCCCATCTGGCCAGTCTGTATTTTGTCTTAACCTCATCACATTGCCAGAAAATCGAGATCGATGGAAGTCTAATCTTTTTCGTACCCCTACCGGTACTTCAAAGACAGATAGAAGGAACATCGGCAGCCTCGTGAGCACCGAGTTTATCAGCACTAGTCGACCTCTGTAAGACATAAACTTACCCTTCCAGCAGCTTACCTTTTTCCGGATCTATCTTCAATGCACTTCCACTCCTTATTTGACAGTTGACGATGATGAATCGGAATCCCTAGGTAACTAAACGCTAGTGAACCCATTTACCGAAGAAGGCTTTCGCCCCGCTTTATATATAAAGCAACAACCACACATTACAGCCATCACCACAACAAAGAAGGAAAAGAAGAGAAAGGAAAATTGACAAGGATACACACACTACGGAACAACAAGTGACGGCCTCCGATCATGCCATCGACGCAACCACGACAAGGGAGCAATTCACCATCGGAGGGAGGCCACGGTCCATCAACTCCAAAGGGCCAACCCTGTTGTCCTACCTTTCGCTGCTTCCTCCAAAGAGGGCACCCCTGCCCTCTCCTGCTGGATCGAAGGACGCCGGCCCGTCAGGAGGCAGAACGGCTCACCCCCGAGCACGGATGGACTGGCCAATATGTTGCCAGGGAGAGGACGAGCCCTGTCCACCTCACCTCTCACAGGAACCCATACATCATGCTCGTCACCGGCCAATACCAAGAAGCCCACCGCCATTGCCGAGCAAGGACACGACAGAAACAAGCAAACCACCACCGCGCCGAGCCCCTTACCATCTGGGACTCCCAAGGCAGCGTCTTCAAGAAGAAAGTGATGCCGATGCACCATCGCCACCCAATCAAGAGATTTTAGGCTTTTGCCCGGGGACATGGGGTGGAGGCGAGGAGAGGGTCTCGATGTCACCCACCAGAGGGAGAACGGCGCCTCGAGCGTCACCAACATCATGACCGGCACCGCTGGTCAAGGGTTTCCCCCAACCCAGAGCTCGCATCACCATTGCTCCGCCAACCAGCCGAGCAGGACGTCCGGAGGAAGCCTGCAGACAGGCTAGCAGAGGAGGAAAAGCGTGGTGAAGCCGCCAACTTTAGATTGAATCCAAGCCCGTCGACGACTCGCCACCTAGCACGGCCAAGACAGCGCACCGAGTGCCGGCGCCAAACCCCGTCGACAAGGGGGAGACGACCTCTCCAGTAGTGGCCACCGCCACTCCCAGGGGGCCAGATCGGCCGCGCCTGATCAAACCCCGCCGCTGCCGCTGCGTGGCCGCACCGCCGCCTCCCAACACCGAAGCCGCCAGATTTGCACGTCTCCGCCGCCGGAGGCCCCGCCGGACCCAGCTCCCCCACGGGCAATGGCCCGCGCCACCGAGATCCCGACCAGGAGAGGAAGGAGAGAGCCCCACCGCTGCCAGCGCCGCACGGGCTTTTCCCGGCGGACGCCCTTCGGCAGCGGCAAGGGGGAGGAGTGAGCGAGGAGGGAATCGTGCGCCGGCAGCGGAGGGGGCCCTCCCGTGACACACTCGCGGGACGCGTCGCGGGAGCTGGGAGGGGGGCTCTTTTCACCGATCTAGTGAACCCATTTCACAACCGAACAGTTGTTTATATGCATCTTGTTCCTCTTTGGCTCTCCCAAAACAGAACAATTCACTTTTGTTAAAATTAATTTTGAGTCCCGATAATTGTTCAAACAAGCACAACACTAGCTTCATATTTCTAGCTTTTGCAATATCATGTTCCATGATTATAATTGTGTCATGAGAAGCGTATTGTAGTATAGACACTCCCCATCCACAAGATGTGGAACCAGTCCGTCTAGTTGGCTGTTTTCTTTAGCCCGACCGATAAGGACTGCCAGCATATCCGCTACTATGTTGAACAGAATGGGAGACATAGAGTCTCCCTATCTTAATCTTGTATGGGTCTGGAAATAATGACCCATGTCATCATTCACCTTGATCCCAATACTGCCTTTCTGAATAAAAGAATCCACCTGTTTCCGCGAGGCTTCATTGAACCCCTTCATACGTAAAGCTTGTTAAAGGAAAGGCCATTTAACCTTGTCATGCATTTTTTCGAAATCCACTTTAAAAATAACCCCTTTTAGTTTCCTCGAATGAATTTCGTGAAGGATCATGTAGGACCACAACCCCTTCTAGGATGTGTCTTTCAGGCATGAAAGTAGTCTGAATTGGTTGTACAACTGACGGTGTGACTGTGACTGGGTTTTACCATCTCCATTAGAGAACTATATGATCTCTTAGATGCCACACACACCAAAGGGTGAGCATGACAAGGTCCCGTTAAGCCGGGTTGATGTTTGACACAAAGAGGAGCCGTCAGTTAGGCCCCGAGAATCTGAACTTCCTCTCTTCCGACAGATACCATACATCTCTCTCAGCTCCATCAGAGCTTTTGCCTTTGCCTTTGTGCATTCCACAGCTACATGATAACAAGATTCACCGGTCATCCCACGCACATCACATATGTTATCAATAATGAGCAGTGGCAGATCTAGAAATTGAAGTTAGCCAGGGAAAACATTTTAGGTGTAATTTTTTTTAATTTTTTTTTTTTTTGCATACTAATACAAGTCTACACAATAAAAATTCATGACATTCAACTACCGAAGATATTCCTGCAAAAAACAAATACTACCAAAAATATGAAAAAACACAAAAAATTCTTAGAAGCTACTAGCATATATTATTGTCGTTTTAAATGTTCGCTTGATGCCTAAATATGATCCCGCATTTCCAAGCGAGAAAATCTTTAACGTATTAGCACAAGTGTGAATGTATGATCACAACTGTATATTTTGATAAGATGGTATGGAGTGACCTACAAAATGGAAGTGGATACTAAATTTGCGTGTCTTCTTTTATTTATTTTTCCACATTGTACTCATCAAATTCAAACATGGTGTGACACAAAAATTTGGAAACAGAGGAAAATCAGCGGGAAGAAAGAATTACCGCTGGTGGTTTTTCTCTAAAAAAAACTGCTAGGGTTGAGGATGGCGAGGCAACGGTGGAGGCAGCCGTTCCCGTGGAGATGTGAGGAGGAGCAGTGCGTCGAGTGGAGGGGGCGTGGCAGGATGGAGCTCGACGACTTGGGGTTTGGCAGGGGTACCCATGATTTTTACAAAACAGTGTTGATTTTGGCAAAAGAGTGAAATTTTTCGAAAAACAGCAATGATTTTCGCAAAATGAATACACATGAATATCCGGTTGCAAATTCCTGAAGCCGCCCTGATTCTAGACATGTACTCATATGCCCAAGAGACGAGAAGTGCAAGAAGCGGAAGTCACCATGTGAGATGCCGAAAATCAAACAGGTCAATGTTCAGAAAGAATAGATTGCTAGGAGCATCAACAATCGCATGTTTCCATCTCAGGGGCAGCCCTATATACCAACTTGCCATGATAGATTGATAGCTACGACTGCACAGCATGATGCCTCTCTCCCCTCTCACCTATAAATCTATCAGCTTACCACCACCATCTCAGCATCACTTCATCCACAAGCCAACCACTACAGCACCTGTTACAAAAGTTTCTCTGAACTATTAGCCAAGAAACAAGGAGAATCAGTCATGGTCAGTGCCAAGAGGCGTGCCCAACTAGCAAACAAGCGGCAATGGGGAGGAAGAGGATCACCCAGACTACAACGGCAAAACGAGCCACCGAGGAGTGCCGCACAATGACCCTAGTAGTGGTGAAGGGACACTGCACGGTATACACCGCTGACGGGAGCTGATTTGAGGTGCCACTGAAGTACCTCAGCACAGCGGTCTTCAGCGAGCTCCTGATCGTTTAGTTCACCATGTGCTTGCTCAGAAGATATGCCTCCACGGAGTTAGTGATGGAGTTCCTGAGCTCCATTGCCCGGCCGTGCTTCTTTGATGGCAGTGTGGTGTTGCCATAGGGTTTGGCCAGTATGTAGCTGTTTGTTAGCTTCTGAAGAATGGCAGCCAGCTAGTATCCTTGTTCCAGGCACCATTTTTTCAATGGAAGATGTAAATACGAAGATTTGTGACGGAATTTGCAAAATGTACAGTTCAACTGTCTGTTTCAGAGTGGTATGCAGTGACAAAGTTTGGTAGCACAACAATATTTTTGTGTTAACAAATTGAGTCAAGGCGTACACCTAGAAACTAAAACTGTTCTGCGCATGTTTATTTTTGAAGAATGAGACGGGTGCTTTGCCTATTAGTGAAGAGAAAAGCCAACGCTGATACATTCAAGTACGCATAGCATATGATCAGGTGAAAGAAAACTTCCATTAAGCAGCAAGCTCAACTGAATAATTAAAGGACACCTGCACATTTAGCAACTATATGAAAAATAAAGTTATGAAATATAACTCTCAAAACAGAGCAACTTTTTTTATTTCTTTCCGACTTGTGTGGAAACGGGGGAAGCAGCAGCGGAATGCAAACCACATGAGATGCTGGACTGGAGACTGGAGACTAGTCATGCGGCGACCAAACATTTGGCCCTGATTCTTCCGTAACCTGAGTGAGTCACAGAACAGATCATGGAGTTAAGTGACATGAGCAGGGGGGATACAAGAGAAATTAGTAGTTAGCAGTATAAGGAATGTTTCTTCTTAAAATAGATATTATCAACATTTATATGTTACTGGAGAACTGAACACCCCTGAATCCATACAACTTTGAATAAGGCAGCCGGCAGCCTGCAAATACCTTAATGACAATTGTGCCAGCACAGATTTGGCATGTGTTTGCTATTAATCTTCAACCACATTTGGAACCATGGGTAGCAGGCTTGCTTGCAGGCTTGGAAGATCAAACACTTGTGGAACAAACATTCAAGACATTTGTTAATCAATGTCAACTGGTTCATGTCAGCATGTGAACATCTGTATGTACCATCATCAGAAAATAAAGAGAGGCAAAATATATAGATGTATTGTGCATGAAGAAAGCAGGTAATACAACACGACAAACGTAACATACAGACTATTAATAATAGAACAGGGTGTAGTTTGATGGCAACTACTTATATATTACTACGACTTAAGACATGCTCGGTCGCTGACAAGTACTCCCTCCGTAAACTAATATAAGAGTTTTTAGATCACTACTTTAGTGATCTAAACGCTCTTATATTAGTTTACAGAGGGAGTACCATATAATACATACATTAGTAGTCGTTTTTGTTCTTGGCCCAAAAACAATGATGCAGCAACCTACATAAGGAACGAAGCCAGCCAAGGATCCATCAATGACTCTCCTGGCTCCTTCGTGTTACCTGCAGCTAGTTAGCCAACTATATCAATCGAGCTTTTACTTCGTTGGGCCAGTCGGTCGACGTGAAATTGCAGCGGCGTTGGCGAGGTCAATGTGCTCATGAACGAACTTGTCCAAGGTTTTCCTGTGGTACTTGAAGGCCATGAAGTTGTACTCATAGATCGCCATAGGGTCGCCCTCCAAGATGATCTTTTCACTGAGTTTGATGAAAAGGTCGAGCTGGTCATGCACGATGAGGCTCTGCGCAGCAAGAGCGACCTCCAGGAAGAACTCCGCAGGCGCAGCCGCAGGCAGCTGCAGGGTCATCAGTGTGCGGAAGAGATCATTTCCGTGGAGTCCGGCGAGTTGGCCAGCAGGGGAGACGCAGCGGCGGCTACCTTTATGGTGGCCTTTAGGATGACACGTGGCTTGGAGGCGAGCGGTGAGGTTGTCCACTGTCCTTGTGAAGTTGTCAAGTGTGTCAACCATGCCAAGCAAGTTTTCCAACGCCACTTTGAGCCAGTCGGCGAAGGTGGCGTCGGAGACGCAACACGCCATGGCGCCGTCTAGCACCCGCCAGAGGTGCCCCAGAGCACCGGCCTGCGCATGGGAGTCCCTGGCCACCAGGAGAAGGCGATCGGTGCTCACAAGAATTGCCTCCATGTCAATGGCCGGCCACACTATTGACTTGAGTGAATCTTCTCGGTCAGTCTTGCTGTGAATGTAGAGTAGATATAGAGTGGTTAACAATCGCACATGGTTCTCCATTTAACAAACATCAACCCAGAAAGAATGATTCACAGGAAAAAGCATGGAAATTCCAGGCAGAAAAGAGGCCAAAGTTACAGCTTCACAAAAGCTAGAAAAGTTCATGAATTTCAGGCATGAAACTTATGGCGTCAAAAAAGATGGCAAATAGCCGACGCCCAAATCTGTCCGCTGCTGTTTCAGATTGGAGAATTAATGATTAACAGATTCCACTATGAAACGGGCGGTGAGGAAAACGCGGGCGCGACGGGCGGCCATCCGGGAAGAGAGGCGGCGGCGGCCGGCACTCCGATGACGCGGGGGCAGGCGGAGGCGGCGGACTGAAGACTGGGGGTTTGATTTGGGTGCGAATCTTGCCTTATCTTTTTTTTTTAATGAGAAGGTTACCATCCATCCAGTCAAGCAGAACACACCAGAGGACACAGGAGGGAACCACTTTTTCTTTTCTCGAGTGAGGGAACCATTGTTTCAACGCAAAACAACAACAACAACAACAACAAAACACCATGAAAAGAAATATATAGACAAAGTCTTGGAGTGCAGGAGGTCATTGGGGCCTTCACTTGCTGACATTCTCCATTGCTAATAAGATCCGTTTGCTAAAGAGTTCTGTCGCACCATCGCGGTGAAGTTTTACGGGTCAAAGAAAGTATCGGTCATGAATGAAGGAGCATGTATAGATGTGGTGCCTTGCTGGAGAATATAGAGAGGAAGCATGAAAGTGTGGGAGGTCATTCAAAGCCTCCCAAGCAGTCGCCGACGGAAGAGGAGACTAGATCCGTTTGTCGAACAGTTGTTGTCGCACCATCACGATGAATCTTTTAGAGTTGATGAAAGCAGTTTCACGATTGACAGAGCGTGTATCGATGTGGCGCGTCGATGAAGACCACCAAACCCACATGCATGCAACCATCAACCTTGCGCAAGACTTTTTGCCATCCTACACATGCCTTCGCCCCTGCGAGAGATAGCGAACACTTGATGACTTCTACACAACAAGACCTCACATTCCTCACAACGACATCGAAGCGCACATCACCATAATATGAGGAAGCAAGAGGACACATTTCTCGATAGCTTGGTTGCGGTCGCAGCCACACTGAACGAAAACATGTGGGTTTGGTGGTCTTCTATAGAAGGTCTTCTATTTTGAAACTGCTTCGCCACCCTAAGCACCGCTGCCATAAAACCATAAGCTTATCTAGGAGTAGGGCACGAGGCACGCGGTTCCCTGCCCCTTCACTACTTGAGCAGCAGGTGGAGGAAGTAGGGGCATGTTGGCTCATCGTCAATGGTGGACGGTGGGCCCCCTGTTGCCTCCACAGAAGAATATAAGGGCATCCACACCGCATAGCCAAATAATGTTGCCATATGTTTATTTGGCGTTTGGCACCGTGCCCATCATTGTGCACCTTGCTGCCAAAGCTAAGAGAGAGTAAATAAAAGACTAAAGAAATTATTTAAGGTGGCATTTTCCACGGAGCAACCACCCTAGAGTCAAGTGAGTATGGGATCTCCTACTACTGGGATGGCGCTAATTAAGCTTGTAAACATGGAAACCAGAGTAGCTGCATGCTCCGATGCTAAATTGGGCTGGACAATAAAAACATTTGATTTGCATTTCACACTCCTCTTGCATGGGTGGAGTAGATAATAAGTTAGGGGAGAGAATTTTTTATACTAATTTGTGCCAAAATCAAGCCCATGTTGCAAGCGATCAGAAAGTGTCTGTACCAGAGATAATTGCGGCCGTGTTTCTATTCCTAGCCGAACTTACTTTCATGGGGCACTGCTATATCTCCTTTATTACGAGCACTAGTATTAGTCGTATGGGCCAGCCTGGTGGGTGCCTTGTGCTATCTATTATTTTCTTCTATTGTGTTCTTTCAGATTTTTTTTCTTTCATTTTTTCACTTTATTGTTAACGTTCTATTTTTATTTCTATCTCTTATTCTTACTTCCCTTGTAATGATTTATTGTTGGCTTTACTGTCATGTTGTAAATAATGGAAAAAATCTTAAATAGACAAACTTTTTAAAATTGTGTATCTAAATTCTAAGCCTATTTTTTTCATTTTATTATCACTATTTTGATAATAATTTTCTGTTTTTTGGGGGTAAATACATGATTATTTCTTTGAGATATACACACTGTAGATAGATACTCTGAACTGAAGCTAGCATTCTCCATCCCACCTATGATGTTGTCCGATGTTGCGGGTGGTTGCAGCTGTCATGAAAAAAACATAGCGATGTAGAGCTCTGCTACAACTAGGTGGTGCACAATACAAGCATTAAGATCATCTTACTATCAGAAGGAGTATCATCAGTAGCGGCTGCGAAACAGATGCCTGGCTGTCCACATTTCTGTCACCTCCGAATCCCACACAGTGCGGTGATGTAAGGAACATGTCCTCATCTATAGCAATGAGAGTCTTGCTCATTCAGCGATTGTATGCATGACAAACAATCACAAACATGCGCGTGAGTATAGCTAGCTAGGCCGATGAAATCAAGTACTTGTTGATAACATAAACGAGCCAATTTATAAAGGCACTATTGAGACCAGTTGTTGTCTTATGTGACGTTCTCCTAGCTAGGTGCATGAATGAGCAAGTCCTTGGACTACCCACCTCATGCATGCACCTTGCTTGATTCTCCTATGCTTTTTTATGCCCCATTTATGATACACATGTTTCCGTCTTTGATGCAACTCACCCTTGTATTATTTGAGTTGTATATATAAGAGACATGCTATGCCTCGTGTTCAAGTTTGATACATGCAAGAGACATGTGCTATGCCTAGTATTCAAGGGTCAATTGTCTGCAATACTAATATGCTCCATAAACTTAGGGCTCATGTTTATAGAATTTCAAATCATATGAATAGTAGAAGTAAAGGATTGGGGTGCTCTCTCCATTCCAATCCTTAGAAACTATTCATGTGATCTCACCTAATGCTAAGAATCCTTAAGAATTAGGTCAACATATGGACACAATTCCAATGGAATACAATACCTTAGTTCTCGTGAAACCAACTTCATACATAGGAAAAGATTCGAAAGGTCAAAATCATATGTGTAACCTCCATAAACCCTGCACACCGAAGGAGCTATTAAGATTGAGCCATAGAAGTTAAAGAAGCTAATCAGTTAATTAAAGCTTTTTCATTCTGGAGATACTAGTCCAAATTTAAAATATGGTTACAATGTTGGAGAAAACATGACTACATATATGTTTGAAAAGGCGTAAGAATACAGATTTTTGCCGGAAAATACTTTCATGCCTGATTCAATACAATAGTTTATAGTGATATTGTAGTAAAAAGTGATGTTCAAGTTATGCTAATCTCCAAAATATCATCCTTCTAACAACAAGTGGGGTTGATTAGTATTGATATTTTTGTGAAGAAAATTGAAGTGGCCATCTCATTATTCTAAATTTTCCTTCTAATGAAAATCATGACAATAAATGTTTGGAGAAATATTCATTTTCTTTGCACCATCGAGTTGATGAATATATTCTTTCGGGTGCATCTGTGTATTCTTGCCTCATCGTGCCCTATCGTTATGGCAAAAGCAAACTAAACCCTTTCCTGCCCTCATTTTTTGTATAATCTCTATTCAAGTATTTATTCATACATGGTGTCATGTCAGAACCCGCAAACCACTTATGTATGCATCAGACTACCAGCAGGTCAGCAACCAAGCCTAATATGCATTGAATCTTACCGGTTCAAAGTTGTAGATGTACAAGTATGTATAGGTCTTGTAGAAAATTTCAGATGTGGCCGCAACCAAATCTTGTCAGATTGCTAGCACCGCCCCTGCATGGAAGCATATCTATGCATGATACAATGATGAAGCGGGTGGAGATAAAAAAAGGTAGAACTACAAGAAATAATTATTGAATTTAACCCAAAAATTATCAGATTTATTGATTCGCCATGGACAATTAACTGGGTAGAAAACATTGCCAAGTAAGTTTTCACATGATACTTGTTTACGCTAAAAACAAGCTCTAGCATATTTCAAAATGTGCAAATATAAAATCAGATATAATAATAAGTAAAATAAAATAGAACTACACTTTCTGGTGACGCAAACGTCACATCATAGTTTAATTTGTAAATAAACTACTACCCAACTTCCAATGTCCCTTGGTTTTCTCTTTTACAATGGATATGTTACGTTGTTCTTGCCCCAACTGCCATTCCACACCTTTATTTTTGTGGCTTGACGTGATTCTGCAGCATCCATAATTTTATCTACTACATGAAGATGATACGTGGAATCCACGCTGCCAGGCCTCCCTCGTCCATTATCCTCTTGTTGAGGAGTTTCGCGATCCACTGGATGCCTGTTCCAGTCTACAATACTCGTATGTTGCTCGAGCTTATGAGTCCGTGTTGCCTCCCAATCCTATGACACATTGCTGACCCAATCAGATATATGCAGCATTCAGAATTCTTTGATCAACGACAATATGTGTTCTTTCTCCTACAGAGCCTTGCGCACTAGTTCATGCCACTTTTATAATGTCACAGATGTAGGCTTGTGCTATGTATGTGGCCTTCGCTGCAATCCTGGAAAAAGAAAGCAGCAATACACCAGTCATCACGCGAAGTTCAATATATATGTATGGACTGATGAGAGTACCATTGATTGCTCAAGTGTTGAGAGGCTAGATTCATTCACCCCGGTGCAAATTGATAACGGTTGGTGAAGCCAGCTAGCGAACTAATTATATTTTGAATGACATGTGTCAATAAGAGCAAGTACAATAAGGTGATATAAGCATGCTATAAAGATTAGAATATCATATCTTTACTTAGTTGGAGAAGACAGAAGAGAAGCATGCTCTTGGTCAGTAGTCAGCTCTGGCACGAGCCCCAAAACGCTTTGTGATGTTAGGGCATCTCCAACAGTTGTAAGATAGGTGTTGGTAAATTTGCCACCTAGGACATAGTGATGATGTGGCATGTATTAAATGTGGAGAGAGAGCAAAGTTGTATGTAGATTAACCAACAACCTTTGCACAAGCTCCAAGGTGAAATAGAGAGCAACTACATTTATTGTCCCACCATCTATTGGATAGCTTACATACAACACATTGGAGTAGTTGTATGATAGATTGTTGGTTGATGACATGGACATTTTACCAACAAGACTAACATACAACCTGTTGGAGATGCCCTTATAAGGTGGGCCAACTACTAATAAATGAGTACACATATAAAACTTACTTATGCATGCCGGCTACAAGGTTGGCTCTAAATGACATGACAACTCTTTATAGCTGATTGTTGGCTGTATTATTAACCATGCTCTAAGTATGTAGAAACAAATTAAATGGAATAGTTGTTGACGGTGGTGAAACCAATAATAAGCAGACAAAAGGTTGCAAATATAATAATATTTGTTAAATCTGGCCGCACAAATGCATGGTTCACCCAACTTGTTAGTATCATGGTTCATATTGACTGGCGCGTGAAGCTGCAGTGTTGTATGTTACTCCCTTTATATCAAAATGTAAGATGTTTGTCAATTATTCTTGAAAGTATGGGGTAAGAAGTACATACGTACTACATGAGAAACAAGAAAAATGTCCAGGTTCATAGTAGGGTGAATTTAGGCGGAGGGAAGCTTAGCTTGCAGTCCACATCTCAGTTGCATAGCACTTTCCCTTATTGTTGCCATACAAGCAGCAGTAACACAAGTCGCGTGGCCGCATCAACTGGCTCTCGCATGAGAAAATGTCCGGTCCATGCCCTCTTTCCTGATTCTGAGCGCGAGACACAAAGCATCCGATAAGAACCAGGAAAAGCACCAGAAACTGGAATGCTGGCTTCATGTAGTAGTTCGCTATTTGTGCGGGCACAGGTGGTTCAAGATCTTCAAATAAGATGAGAGCGCGTACTACTCAGAGGATTGTAAGACGAATTTTGGTTTTGCATAGGGCATAAAAACGTTTTACATTTTGTTACGGAGAGAGTAGTTCTGAGGGCAACAAGTCTGTTTGAGACTTTGCCGAGTGAATCTGTTGTTTCAGGCCGAATTTTGGTTCTTACAGACATTTTAGGAGAAGGATAAGGCCATGGGTTAGTTAGTTAGTGGGGTGTGTTGGTGCGTGAGTTACTGGCACGAAACCAGCGGAGGTTTGTTTGGCCGGCTGTGTGCCTGCGAGTATATTTTATTTAAGCAGTGTAATCATATTTGATTTCAATTACACCCGCAAAAAAAATTTGATTTCAGTTAAGAGAAACAAACAGAAGAAAAGACGCTGGCCGTGTGAAACAGCAGGTCACCAAACTGCCGTCTCGTGTGTTCTTGTGCGACTTTTGTGAAGCAGCCGTGAGGTAGAAGATTCTGTAACATCCAGAACCATATATAGACTCCTATGCGGCCAGCGGCCCACGTGCATTACCGTCTAGTTTGAGGTGTTCCATGAGTGCCGAGTTGGACGCCATGTTTTTCATGTCTTTCCTGCTTGTGAGTCCCTGTTGCCTCCTAGTCCTATGACACATCGCAAAGTGGATATTGGACGACCCATCAAATTTGCGCAGCATGCTGCCTCATGTTCATGCATACATTGTTCATAAGACATGTAGACCGGTCCCATGAGAAGTAGTGCCATGGTTAGATTTCATTGTTCGTAACACCCGTACGCCTAAATCATGTCAGCCGCAAATCCAGTGCTATCATGCTTTTTATTTTTGACAACATGCATGACAAAAATGAGACTCGAGTTCCTCAAGGACATGATGGAGCCAAGGCGATGGGGCCTTGCAATACCCGCATGTGCAAATGTTTGGTACCTCCTCATCCTATAACCCTATCTATTAGATGCCTCCGAGCAAAAATGAGATTAGAAAAAGGGAAGTTTTCATGCCTCCATTCATGAATTCTACAATCAGGAAACACAAACAAAATGGGGTGGCATACCTGCTTGCTCAAATGGTTTTCTTGACCATTCGTTCAATTGTTCATACAGCGATACATTCCTATGTCTGTTGATAGGATGTTAAAATCAGTTAAGGTAGTACTTCATTAACTTCCAGTTTTGAACATTTTAGGTTACCTTGTCGTAAAAGGTCTCAAGGCCAGATTAACAAGCTAAGTTACGATCCAAATTAAGTCCCATTTATTAATTTATTTTTGAAATCGAGGAGAAATCCCATATATGAAGAGCACGCACAAACCAAGTGCCTATTTGTTGGTGATTCAAAAGAGCGAATATAGCCAAATCAAGCAATAAGCACACACCTATCACCAATGTAAAAGTTGCTCGAGCGAAGGCCCTCCAAGGCGCAACCAACAGACATGTGGATTCATGTTGCATGAATTTCCATGTTTCCTCCTAATCATATCTAATAAAGAAATGAGATTGTCTGCAAAACCATTTAGAAAAGTGTGTTCTCAGTAGGAATTATTATAAGAGTTGTAGTTGAATATCCAAAGGATTAAGTGTCAATATGCGATTTGAAGTTCTTTAACTTGTTTGTAGAACAGAATGCTAGCATAGTTGGAGGTGGTGATCGCAAGAAAGCTGCACCAAATTCTGTAACCAAGTCTGGCATTCAACATCCTGCTGCAAACGGGGAAGAAGTTGAGCCTCAGAGGAGTGACTCTAATGTTTCGGAGAATTGGAGTGGACTGAATAGTATAGATATTGTGATTAGAATCACTTGGAAGAGAAAACCCGCTGGACTTAGCAATTCATATCTAAGAACTTGTATATGTATTCAAAATGTAGATAAATGGCATACCCGCTTGTTTCAAATGGTTTTGTTGCCCATTTGTTCAATCATTTATACAATGATACATTCTTATGTCGGCAGATATTATGTTAAAATCAGTTAAGACAATACTTCATTAACTCTAAGTTCTCCCATGTCCGACTGCCATTCCACACCTTTATTTTGGTGGATTGTTATTTCATGCAATATCTGGAACTTTATCCACTTAATGAAGATGGTGCGTCGACTCTATGTCATTGGCGTCCCTCATCCACTATCCTCTATATGGGGGTGTTCCACCAGCCATCGGACACTATAGGTATTGTCCACAGTGCCGGGCATTACCGTCCTTCGTGCTTCCAAGTCCCTATTGCCTCCCGATCCTAGGACACACCGCTAAGTGGTTACTGAATTCGATCATATATACACAACACATGTCTTCTTTAATTCAATATTCCTCCTGAAGAATTAGGCGAACTAATCTGTACCACTTTTATACTTCTGGGGTGAAGGCATGTGCTATCTAGCAGATAGCTCTAGCACCGAGAGCACTACGAACCCCATCGGCTGCTCTATCATTGAGAGGCTAAATTTCAATCCAGCTGGTGCATATTGATAACGGTACCTGAAGCTAGCTAGCTAATAAACCTGACCAAAGAAAAGAAAGTAGAAGCCGGCGTGCACATGGGGCAACGCAACCACATTGGCTGCATGCTAATTTGGTGGGTCATGCGTCTGCCACTTGAGGTTTTGGCCGTTTTGTGTGCGGTTAAAGCCGCTCTGTGCTCTTTAGCATCTGATGTGCTCTCATTGTTCTCACGTGGCCACATGTTATAGCTGCTTCACTGGGCAAGGTAATTTGTATAGAAATATGAGTGGTGGCATGCAAGATTTGGCAGTCACCGTCCGTGGTACTTGACATAAGTGTCTATTTAGACGATCAAAACATATAAGAATCATTACTTGGAATGCACGGCACTTGGTAAAAACAAGTTAGCGCACAGATGGCAATGTGCTCTATTGTCAAGCACAATAGGATGTTGTGGATACAATAATAAAGGTTAGAAGCAAGCGAGATTTTGTCTACGGGAATCCCAAAAAAAGTACAGAGGGGCCGAGAAACATGGCTACTGTAAAATACCGAGCGAACACGATGACCGCAACAGCTGCTTCGAACGCGCACTTTGCGTCCAGCTGGACCTCCACCAGACGGTGCTCCTCCAGAAGGCGGCAGAAGCTGAAGTTTGCAATGTTTCTCCGCCAGCAGCTGCAAGGTTAAATAGCCGGAGTAGACAGAGCGCCAGGTTGAATGTGGAGCGCTGGAGTAGGCTTGCCGGGTAGGGGTTTACGACTTTAGACAGCAACAAAATTTACGACTTTAGACATGATAAAAGAGAGTAATATGGAATCAAGTAGGTAGCATAATATATATCCTTTGGACGGAGGGGTACATAATTATACTCGGTTGTTCTTGTTCTTGGCTGATGATGACGACTCGATGCAGCAAATTATACAAGGAAGCCAACGTATATATGATAGGACCCATCAACTAGGTTATATTGGTGGCCATCAACCGAGCTTCACTTCACCACACCACTGGCGCCGGTGGATGGACTGGAAGCTGAAGGAAATATGCCCTAGAGGCAATAATAAAGTTATTATTTATTTCCTTATTTCATGATAAATGTTTATCATTCATGCTAGAATTGTATTAATCGGAAACATGATACATGTGTGAATGCATAGACAAACAAGATGTCACTAGTATGCCTCCACTAGACTAGCTTGTTAATCAAAGATGGTTATGTTTCCTAACCATGAACAAGGAGTTGTTATTTGATTAACAAGGTCACATCATTAGTAGAATGATCTGATTGACATGACCCATTCCCTTAGCTTAGCACACGATCGTTTAGTATGTTGCTACTGCTTTTATCCATGACATATACATGTTCCTATAACTATGAGATTATGCAACTCCGCTTACGGAGGAACACTTTGGTGCTACCAAACGTCACAACGAATCGGGTGATTATAAAGGAGTACTACTGGTGTCTCCAAAGGCAGATGTTGGGTTGGCGATTTGAGATTAGGTTTTGTCACTCCGATTGTCGGAGAGGTATCTCTGGGCCCTCTCGGTAATGCACATCACTTAAGCCTTGCAAGCATTACAACTAATGAGTTAGTTGCAAGATGATGTATTACGGAACGAGTAAAGAGACTTGCCGGTAACGAGATTGAACTAGGTATTGGATACCGACGATCGAATCTCGGGCAAGTAACATACCGATGACAAAGGGAACAACGTATGTTGTTATGCGGTCTGACCGATAAAGATCTTCGTAGAATATGTAGGAACCAATATGGGCATCCAGGTCCCGCTGTTGGTTATTGACCGGAGACATGTCTCGGTCATGTCTACATTGTTCTCGAACCGTAGGGTCCGCACGCTTAAGGTTTCGATGATGCTTATTATGAGTTTATGTATTTTGATGTACCAAGAAGTTCGAGTCCCGGATGTGATCACGGACATGACGAGGAGTCTCGAAATGGTCGAGACATAAAGATTGATATATTGGAAGCCTATATTTGAGTCCGGAATGGTTCCGGTGAAATCGAATTTATCGAGTACCGGAGGTTACCGGAACCCCGGGAACTAAATGGGCCTTAGTGGGCCTCGAGGAGAAGAGGAAGGGCGGCCAGGGGTGGCCGCGCCCCTCCCCCTAGTCCGAATAGGACAAGGAGAGGGGCGCGCCCTCTCTCTTCCCTCCCCCAATCCTACTCCAACTAGGAAGGGGGAGTCCTACTCCCGGTGGGAGTAGGACTCCTCCCAGCCTCCCCTTGGGCCGCCGCACCTCCCCCCTCCTCCTTTATATACGGGGCAGGGGGCACCCTAAAGCACACAAGTTTGATCTACGGATCGTTCCTTAGCCGTGTCGCGGTGCCCCCTCCACTATATTCCACCTCGGTCATATCGTCAAAGCTTAGGCGAAGCCCTGCGCCGGTAACACATCAAGATCGTCACCACGCCGTCGTCTTGACGAAACTCTCCCTCGACACTCGGCTGGATCGAGTACGAGGGACGCCATCGAGCTGTACGTGTGTCAAGAACTCGGGCGCCGAGTAACGGCGCCGATCGGTCGGATCGCGAGGAGAACGTACGACTATTTCCTCTACGTTGTGATCGCTTCCGCTTCGGGTCTACGAGGGTACGTAGACAACACTCTCCCCTCTCGTTGCTATACATCACCATGATCTTGCGTGTGCGTAGGAAATTTTTTGAAATTACTACGCTCCCCAACAAAGGGTATCGAGCCTAGGTTTTTCTATGGTTTGATGTTTTGCATGAGTAGAACACAAGTGAGTTGTGGGCGATACAAGTCATACTACCTACCAGCATGTCATACTTTGGTTCAGCGGTATTGTGAGATGAAGCGCCCGGACCGACATTACGCGACGCTTACGCGAGACTGGTTTCACCGCCACGAGCACTCGTTGCTTAAAGGTGACCGGCGGTGTCTGCTTCTCTCACTTTAGTTGAACTGAGTGTGGCTACGCCCGTCCTTGAGAAGGTTAAACGGAGTCTATTTGACGAAGTATCGCTTGTGGTTTTGATGCGTAGGTGAGACTGGTTCTTGCTTAAGCCCGTAGCAGCCACGTAAAATTTGCAACAACAAAGTAGAGGACGCCTAACTTGTTTTTGCAGGGCATGTTGTGATGTGATATGGTCAAGACGTGATGCTATATTTTATTGTATGAGATGATCATGTTTTGTAACCGGTTATCGGCAATCGGCAGGAGCCATATGGTTGTCGCTTATTGTATGCAATGCAATCGCTTCAGTAATGCTTTACTTTATCACTAAGCGGTAGCGATAGTCGAGAAGCATAAGTTTGGCGAGACGACAACGATGCTACGATGGAGATCAAGGTGTCGCGCCGGTGACGATGGTGATCATGGTGGTGCTGCAGAGATGGAGATCACGAAGCACAAGATGATGATGACCATATCATATCACTTATATTGATTTGCATGTGATGTTTATCTTTTATGCATCTTATCTTGCTTTGATTGACGGTAGCATTATAAGATGATCTCTCACTAAATTATCAAGAAGTGTTCTCCCGAGTATGCACCGCTGCCAAAGTTCGTCGTGCCCGCACACCACGTGATGATCGGGTGTGATAAGCTCTCGTCCATCTACAACGGGTGCAAGCCAGTTTTGCACACGCAGAATACTCGGGTTATACTTGACGAGCCTAGCATATGCAGATATGGCCTCGAACACGGAGACCGAAAGGTCGAGCGTGAATCATATAGTAGATATGATCAACATAAGATGTTCACCATTGAAAACTACTCCATTTCACGTGATGATCGGTTATGGTTTAGTTGATTTGGATCACGTGATCACTTAGATGACCGGAGAGATGTCTGTCTAAGTGGGAGTTCTTAAGTAATATGATTAATTGAACTTAAATTTATCATGAACTTAGTACCGATAGTATCTTGCTTGTTTATGTTTGATTGTAGATAGATGGCTCGTCTGTTGTTCCGTTGAATTTTAATGCGTTCCTTGAGAAAGCAAAGTTGAAAGATGATGGTAGCAATTACACGGATCGGGTCCGTAACTCGAGGATTATCCTCATTGCTGCACGTAAGAGTTACGCCCCGATGCACCGCTGGGTGCCAGCTGCTTCTTGATGCAACCGACGACGTTAAGAACGTCTGCGAGCAAAGCTGATGACTACTCTATAGTTCAAGGTGCCATGCTTTACGGCTTAGAATCGGGACTTCAACGACGTTTTGAACGTCATGGAGCATATGAGATGTTCCAGAGTTGAAGTTAATATTCCAACAGAATGCCCGATTGAGAGATATGAAGTCTCCAATAAGTTCTATAGCTGCAAGATGGAGGAGAATAGTTCATTAGTGAGCACATACTCGTAATGTCCGGGTACTACAATCACTTGACACAATTGGGAGTTAATCTTCCGGATGATTGTGTCATTGATGAATTCTTCAATCACCGCCACCAAGCTACAAAGGCTTCGTGATGAACTATAATATGCAAGGGTTAGTAAAGACTATACCGAGCTCTTCGCAATGCTAAAGGCTGCGGAGGTAGAAATCAAGAAGGAGCATCAAGTGTTGATGGTCAATAAGACCACTAGTTTCAAGAAGAAAGGCAAAGGGAAGAAGAAGGAACTTCAAGAAGAACAGCAAGCAAGTTGCTGCTCAGAGAAGAAACCCAAGTCTGGACCTAAGCCTGAAATCGAGTGCTTCTACCGCAAGCGACGGTCACTTTGGAAGCGGAACTGCCCCAAGTATTTGGCGGATAAGAAGGATGGCAAGGTGAACAAAGGTATATGTGATATACATGTTATTGATGTGTACCTTACTAGAGCTCGCAGAGCACTGGTATTTGATACTGGTTCATTGCTAATATTTGCAACTCAAACAGGACTACGGATTGCTTAACACCGGCAAGGGACGAGGTGACGATGCGCGTGGGAAATGGTTCCAAAGTCGATGTGATCGCGGTCGGCACGCTACCTCTACATCTACCTTCGGGATTAGTTTTAGACCTAAATAATTGTTATTTGGTGCTGCGTTGAGCATGAACATTATATCTGGATCTTGTTTGATGCGAGACGGTTATTCATTTAAATCGAGAATAATGGTTATTCTATTTATATGAGTAATATCTTTTATGGTCATGCACCCTTGAAGAGTGGTCTATTTTGATGAATCTTGATAGTAGTGATACACATATTCATAATGTTGAAACCAAAAGATGCAGAGTTGATAATGATAGTGCAACTTATTTGTGGCACTCGCCGTTTAGGTCATATCGGTGTAAAGCGCATGAAGAAACTCCATACCGATGGACTTTGGAGTCACTTGATTATGAATCACTTGGCACTTATGAACCGTGCCTCATGGGCAAGATGACTAGAACCCGTTCTCCGGTACTATGGAGAGAGCAACAGATTTGTTGGAAATCATACATACAGATGTATGTGGTCCGATGAATGTTGAGGCTCGTGGCGGATATCGTTATTTTCTCACCTTCATAGATGACTTAAGCAGATATGGGTATATCTACTTAATGAAACATAAGTCTGAAACATTTGAAAAGTTCAAAGAATTTCAGAGTGAAGTCGAAAATCATCGTAACAAGAAAATAAAGTTTCTACGATCTGATCGTGGAGGAGAATATTTGAGTTACGAGTTTGGTCTACATTTGAAACAATGCGGAATAGTTTCGCAACTAACGCCACCCGGAACACCACAGCGTAAAGGTGTGTCCGAACGTCGTAATCGTACTTTACTAGATATGGTACGATCTATGATGTCTCTTACAGATTTACCGCTATCGTTTTGGGGTTATGCTCTAGAGACGGCCGCATTCACACTGAATAGAACACCGTCGAAATCCGTTGAGACGACACCTTATGAACTGTGGTTTAGCAAGAAACCAAAGTTGTCGTTTCTTAAAGTTTGGGGATGCGATGCTTATGTGAAAAAGCTTCAACCTGATAAGCTCGAACCCAAATCGGAGAAATGTGTCTTCATAGGATACCCAAAGGAAACAGTTGGGTACACCTTCTATCACAGATCCGAAGGCAAGACATTTGTTGCTAAGAATTGATACTTTCTAGAGAAGGAGTTTCTCTCGAAAGAAGTGAGTGGGAGGAAAGTAGAACTTGATGAGGTAATTGTACCTTCTCCCTTACTTGAAAGTAATTTGTCGCAGAAACCGGTTTCTGAGACACCTACACCAGGTAGTGAGAAAGTTGATGATGTTGATCATGAAACTTCAGATCAAGTTACTACGTAACCTCGTAGATCAACGAGTAAGATCCGCACTGAGTGGTACGGTAATCCTGTTCGAAATCATGCTACTAGATCATGATGAACCTACGAACTATGAAGAAGCGATGGTGAACCCAGATTCGCAAAATGGCTTGAGGCCATGAAATCTGAGATGGGATCCATATATGAAAACAAAGTATGGACTTTGGTTGACTTGCCCGAGGGTAGGCAAGCAATAGAAAACAAGTGGATCTTCAAGAAGAAGACCGACGCGACGGTAATGTTATCGTTTACAAAGCTCGACTTGTCGCAAAGGGTTTTCGACAAGTTCAAGGGATTGACTACGATGAGACCTTCTCACCCGTAGCGATGCTTAAGTCCGTCCGAATCATGTTAGCGATTGCGATTTTATGATTATGAAATTTGCAAATGGATGTAAAGACTGCATTCTGAATGGATTTCGGAAGAAGAGTTGTATATGATGCAACCGAGAAGGTTTTATCGATCCAAAGGAGCTAACAAAGTGTGCAAGCTCCAGCGATCCATTTATGGACTGGTGCAAGCATCTCGAGTTGGAATAAACGCTTTGATAGTGTGATCAAAGCATTTGGGTTCATACAGACTTTTGGAGAAGCTCGTATTTACAAGAAAGTGAGTGGGAGCTCAGTAGCATTTCGATATTATATGTAGATGACATATTGCTTATCGGAAATGATATAGAATTCTGGATAGCATAAAGGGATACTTGAATAAGAGTTTTTCAATGAAAGACCTCGTGAAGCTGCTTACATATTGGGCATTAAGATCTATAGAGATAGATCAAGACGCTTAATTGACTTTCACAAAGCACATACCTTGACAAAATTTTGAAGAAGTTCAAAATGGATCAAGCAAAGAAAGGGTTCTTGCCTGTGTTACAAGGTGTGAAATTGAGTAAGACTCAATACCCGACCACCGCAGAAGATAGAGAGAAAATGAAAGATGTTCCTATGCTTCAGCCATAGGCTCTATCATGTATGCAATGCTGTGTACCAGACCTGATGTGTGCCTTGCTATAAGCCTAGCAGGAGGTACCAAAGTAATCCAGAGTGGATCATCGGACAGCGGTCAAGAACATCCTGAAATACCGAAAAGGACTAAGGATATGTTTCAGATATGGAGGTGACAAAGAGCTCATCGTGAACGGTTACGTTGATGCAAGCTTTGACACACGATCCGACGATTCTAAATCGCAGACCGGATACGTATTTACACTAAACGGAGGAGCTGTCGGTTGGTGCAGTTCTAAACAAAGCGTCGAAGCGGGATCTACATGTGAAGCGGAGTACATAGCAGCTTCGAAGCAGCTAATGAAGGAGTCTCGATGAAGGAGTTCATATCCGATCTAGGTGTCATACCTAGGGTATCGGGTCCAATGAAAATCTTCTGTGACAATATCGAGCGATTGCCTTAGCGAAGAATCCAGATTTCACAAGAGGACCAAGCACATCAAGAGACGCTTCAATTCCATCCGGACTTAGTCCGTGGGAGACATAGAGATTTGCAAGATACATACGGATCTGAATGTTGCGCACCGCTGACTAAGCCTCTTCCACGAGCAAAACATGATCAGCACCAAGACTCCATGGGTGTTAGAATCATTACTATGTAATCTAGATTATTGACTCTAGTGCAAGCGGGAGACTGAAGGAAATATGCCCTAGAGGCAATAATAAAGTTATTATTTATTTCCTTATTTCATGATAAATGTTTATCATTCATGCTAGAATTGTATTAATCGGAAACATGATACATGTGTGAATGCATAGACAAACAAGATGTCACTAGTATGCCTCTACTAGACTAGCTTGTTAATCAAAGATGGTTATGTTTCCTAACCATGAACAAGGAGTTGTTATTTGATTAACAAGGTCACATCATTAGTAGAATGATCGATTGACATGACCCATTCCCTTAGCTTAGCACACGATCGCTTAGTATGTTGCTACTTGCTTTTATCCATGACATATACATGTTCCTGTAACTATGAGATTATGCAACTCCGCTACGGAGGAACACTTTGGTGCTACCAAACGTCACAACGTAATCGGGTGATTATAAAGGAGTACTACAGTGTCTCCAAAGGCGATGTTGGGTTGGCGATTTCGAGATTAGGTTTTGTCACTCCGATTGTCGGAGAGGTATCTCTGGCCCTCTCGGTAATGCACATCACTTAAGCCTTGCAAGCATTACAACTAATGAGTTAGTTGCAAGATGATGTATTACGAACGAGTAAAGAGACTTGCCGTAACGAGATTGAACTAGGTATTGGATACCGACGATCGAATCTCGGCAAGTAACATACCGATGACAAAGGAACAACGTATGTTGTTATGCGGTCTGACCGATAAAGATCTTCAGAGAATATGTAGGAACCAATATGGGCATCCAGGTCCGCTGTTGGTTATTGACCGGAGACATGTCTCGGTCATGTCTACATTGTTCTCGAACCGTAGGGTCCGCACGCTTAAGGTTTCGATGACGCTTATTATGAGTTTATGTATTTTGATGTACCAAGAAGTTCGAGTCCCGGATGTGATCACGGACATGATGAGGAGTCTTGAAATGGTCGAGACATAAAGATTGATATATTGGAAGCCTATATTTGGAGTCCGGAATGGTTCCGTGAAATCGAATTTATCGAGTACCGGAGGTTACCGAACCCCGGGAACTAAATGGGCCTTAGTGGGCCTCGAGGGAGAAGAGGAAGGGCCGGCCAGGAGTGGCCGCGCGCCCCTCCCCCCCCCCTAGTCCGAATAGGACAAGGAGAGGGGGCGCCCCTCTCTCTTCCCTCCCCAATCCTACTCCAACTAGGAAGGGGGGAGTCCTACTCGGTGGGAGTAGGACTCCTCCCAGCGCCTCCCTTGGGCCGGCCGCACCTCCCCTCCTCCTTTATATCTGGGGCAGGGGCACCCTAAAACACACAAGTTTGATCTACGGATCGCTCCTTAGCCGTGTCGGTGCCCCCTCCACTATATTCCACCTCGGTCATATCGTCGCGAAGCTTAGGCGAAGCCCTCGCGCCGTAACACATCAAGATCGCCACCACGCCGTCGTCTTGATGAAACTCTCCTCGACACTCGGCTGGATCGAGTACGAGGGACGCCATCGAGCTGTCGTGTGTCAAGAACTCGGGCGCCAGAGTAACGGCGCGGGATCGGTCGGATCGCGAGGAGAACGTCGACTATTTCCTCTACGCCAGATCGCTTCGCTTCGGTCTCACGAGGGCGTAGACAACACTCTCCCCTCTCGTTGCTATACATCACCATGATCTTGCGTGTGCGTAGGAAAATTTTTGAAATTACTACGTTCCCCAACAGAAGCGTCGGCGAGGTCGATGTGCTCTTGGACTAACTTGTCCAAGGTTTGTATGTGGTCGAGGAAGACCAGAACGTTGGGCTCACAGATCGCCGTAGTGTTGCCCTCCAAGACAATCTTTTCGTAGAGGTCGATGAATTTATCGAGCTGCTCATGCATCATGAGGCCCTGCGCGGCGACAACAACCTCCAGGCAGACCTCCGCCGGCGCACCCGCCGGCAGCACCAGGGTCATCAGCGGTCAGCGCGCGAAAGAGGTCGTTCCCGTAGAGGCCGGCGAGGTGGGCAGCAGGGGATACGGCGGCCTTTAGTGTGAACCTTAGGGCGGCGTGTGGCCTGAAGACGAGCAGTGAGGTCGACAAGCCCCCAAAGGTCTCTCTCTCTCTCCCTCTCAGTAGATGGCGGAGCTTTATGGTAGGATATAGGAGGGTCAAACTGGGAATCAGACGGTTGTGCCGTAACCTGGGCTAGCGTTTTGGCATATAGATATTTATTGCGCAGCAGCTGAACCCAAGCCCCTTCTCTTTCTACTGATAAACGGTATAGCCATTTGCTGAGTAAGCACCTATTTTTCACCTCCAGATTTTCAATACCCAAGCCTCCTTAGTCCTTTGGTCTACAAATTACGTCCATATTTAGTTTTGTTTTCATCAATTTGCCAAAAAAATCTAGATCAGTAAAAATCCAATCTTTTCCATACCCCAACCGGGACTTCAAAGAATGAAAGGAGGAACATTGGCATACTTGTGAGTACAGAATAAATAAGAACCAATCTTCCTCCATAAGACAAGAGTTTGCCCTTCCAGCAACTCAGCTTCTTTTCAAACCGATCCTCAATACATTTTCATTCTTTATTAGTGAGCTTGCGGTGATGAATTGGAATCCCTAAATGCGTAAAGGGTAACGAACCCAATTCACACCCGAACAACTGCTTGTAAGTTCTTGTTCTTCTTTGGCGCGTTCAAAGCAGAACAACTCACTCTTATTAAAATTAATCTTCAATCTTGACAATTGTTCGAAAAGGCACAACACTAACTTCATGCTTCTTGCCTTAACAAGGTCATGTTCCATGAAAATAATGGTGCCATCGGCATATTGAAGAATGGAAACCCCACCATCAACCAAATGTGGGATAATACCACCTACTTGGCCGTCTTGTTTTGCTCTATTAGCAAGAACAGCCAACATGTCAACGACGACATTAAAGAGGATAGGAACCATCAGATCTCCCTGTCTCAATCCTTTTAGCATTTGGAAATACTGACCAATATCGTCATTTACCTTGATTCCGACACTACCTCCTTGTACAAAGGATTCAACCTGCTTCCTTCAGGCCTGATCGAATCCTTTCATACGCAAGGCCTGCTGTAAAAATGGTCATTTCACTTTATCGTATGCCTTTTCAAAATACACTTTGAAGACCACTCCATCGAGCTTCTTCGAGTGAATTTCATGCAAGGTCTCATGTAGAACGACCACTCTCGAGAATGTGTCGTCCTGGCATGAAGGCAGTCTGGGTTGGCTGCACCAAAGAATGGGCAATCTGAGTCAGACGGTTCGTGCCAACCTTTGTGAAAATCTTGAAGCTGCTTCGAACACGATGACCGCAACAGCTGCTTCGAACGCGCGCTTTGCGTCCAGCTGGACCTCCACCAGACGGTGCTCCTCCAGAAGCTGAAGTTTGCAATGTTGCTCCGCCAGCAGCTGCAAGGTTAAATAGCCGGAGTAGGCAGAGCGCCAGGTTGAATGTGGAGCGCTGGAGTAGGCTTCTCTGGCTCCGCCCGATGTGAATGCCGGGTAGGGATTTACGACTTTAGACAGCAAGAAAATTTACGACTTTAGACATGATAAAAGAGAGTAATATGGAATCAAGTAGGTAGCATAATATATATCCTTTGGACGGAGGGGTACATAATTATACTCGGTTGTTCTTGTTCTTGGCTGATGATGACGACTCGATGCAGCAAATTATACAAGGAAGCCAACGTGTATATATGATAGGACCCATCAACTAGGTTATATTGGTGGCCATCAACCGAGCTTCATTTCACCACACCACTGGCACCGGTGGATGGACTGGAAGCGTCCGCGAGGTCGATGTGCTCTTGGGCTAACTTGTCCAAGGTTTGTATGTGGTCGAGGAAGACCAGAAAGTTGGGCTCACAGATCGCCGTAGTGTTGCCCTCGAAGACAATCTTTTCGTAGAGGTCGATGAATTTACCGAGCTGGTCATGCATCAGCACCAGGGTCATCAGCGCGCGAAAGAGGTCGTTCCCGTAGAGGCCGGCGAGGTGGGCAGCGGGGGAGACGGCGGCCTTTAGTGTGAACCTTAGGGCGGCGTGTGGCCTGAAGACGAGTAGTGATGTCGACAAGCCCCCAAAGGTCTCTCTCTCTCTCAGTAGATGGCGGAGCTTTATGGTAGGATATAAGAGGGTCAAACTGGGAATCAGACGGTTGTGCCGTAACCTAGGCTAGCGTTTTGGCATATAGATATCTATTGCGCAGCAGCTGAACCCAAGCCCCTTCTTTTTCTACTGATAAACGGTACAGCCATTTGCTGAGTAAGCACCTGTTTTTCACCTCCAAATTTTCAATACCCAAGCCTCCCTAGTCCTTTGGTCTACAAATTACGTCCCATTTTGCCAACCGATATTTAGTTTTGTTATTATCAATTTGCCAAAAAAAATCTAGATCGATAAAAATTCAATCTTTTCCATACCCCAATCGGGACTTCAAAGAATGAAAGGAGGAACATTGACATACTTGTGAGTACAAAATTAATAAGAACCAATCTTCCTCCATAAGACAAGAGTTTGCCCTTCCAGCAACTCAGCTTCTTTTCAAACCGATCCTCAATACATTTTCATTCTTTATTAGTGAGCTTGCAGTGATGAATTGGAATCCGTAAATACGTAAAGGGTAACGAACCCAATTCACACCCGAACAACTGCTTGTAAGTTCTTGTTCTTCTTTGGCGCGTCCAAAGCAGAACAACTCACTCTTATTAAAATTAATCGTCAATACTGATAATTGTTCGAAAAGGCACAACACTAACTTCATGTTTCTTGCCTTAACAAGGTCATGTTCCATGAAAATAATGGTGTCATCGGCATATTGAAGAATGGAAACCCCACCATCAACCAAATGTGGGATAAGACCACCTACTTGGCGTCTTGTTTTGCTCTATTAGCAAGAACAGCCAACATGTCAACGACGACATTAAAGAGAATATGAACCATCAGATCTCCCTATCTCAATCCTTTTAGCGTCTAGAAATACTGACCAATATCGTCATTTACCTTGATTCCGACACTACCTTCTTGTACAAAGGATTCAACCTGCTTCCTTCAGGCCTGACCGAATCCTTTCATACGCAAGGCCTGCTGTAAAAATGGTCATTTCACTTTATCGTATGCCTTTTCAAAATACACTTTGAAGACAACTCAATCCAGCTTCTTCGAGTGAATTTCATGCAAGGTCTCATGTAGAACGACCACTCTCGAGAATGTGTCGTCCTGGCATGAAGGCAGTCTGGGTTGGATGCACCACAGAATGGGCAATCTGAGTCAGACCGTTCGTGCCAACCTTTGTGAAAATCTTGAAGCTCACATTGAGCAAACATATCGGCCTGGATTGCTCAACGCGAATTGCTTCCACCTTCTTTGGTAACAACATGATGGTGCCAAAGTTTAGTTTAAAAAGCTGAAGGTGGCCATTAAATAGATCATGGAACATAGGCATCAAGTCACCTTTAATAATAACCCAACATTTCTTATAGAACTCAGCCGGGAAGTCATCCGGACCAGGTGCTTTGTTATTTTCCATTTGTGATATTGCTTCAAACACCTTCTTCTCAGAGAAAGGTGCAGTGAGCACTTCGTTCTCATCATCCCTCAGTTGAGGAATGTCGTCCACCATGCTCTCATCAAGGGCGACATAATTCTCAGCCGGGACCCCAAACAGATTTTTATATAGTTGGAAATATACATTTTTAGATTTTCATGGCCTACAATCGTACCCTCATCTTGTTCAAGTTGAATGATTCTCTTTTTCCTATGTTTCCCATTGGCAATCATATGAAAAAATTGTGTGTTATTATCCCCTTGAACAACCTGGTGCACTTTCGTTCTAAGTGCCCATTTCAACTTCTCTTCTCTAAGAAGCTTTGCCAGACTAACCTCAGCTTCTCTTTTATTCACTCGCTCGTCCATGTCCAGCGAAGTGCTCTCAGCTTTTATGTCAAGATCATTAATAATCTTTAACAATCTTTCTTTCTCTTTCCTATAAACGCCACTATTGTTCTTAGCCCAGCCTCTTAAGAATTGTCTAAGATGTCTAATCTTATACTGCCATCGATCAATATTGGATGCTCCCCTTTGTTCCGCTGCCCATTCCCTTGCGATGAACTCAAGGAAATCCTCTCTCTCAAACCATGCAGTTTCAAGAGAGAAAACATTCTTGTTTCCTTGGTGAACCAACTCACCGGAGTCCACAAGAAGGGGTGTATGATCAGATGTTCCCCTCTGTAACGCCTGCACCATCACTAAAGGAAATTTTTGTTCCCACTCTATACTCGTAAGAACCCTATCAAGTTTTTCATACGTCAGATTCGGAAGAGTATTTTTCCAAATAAATTGCCTCCCCGTGAGTTCAATCTCTCGCAGGTCCAGGCTTTCAATAATCGCATTGAACATAAAGGACCATCTGCCATCAAAATTGTCATTATTTTTCTCTTCTCTTCTTCTAATAATGTTGAAATCACCACCAACCAGAATTGGTACAGTGTCATCCCCACAAATCCTAACTAGATCTGCAAGGAAGTCAAGTTTGAGCTCAGGCTGTGCCGCTCCGTACACAGCCACTAGAGCCCACCTGAACCCGTCAGCTTTCGATCGCACATGGAATTTAACTGCAAATTCACCCCAGAATACGTCTAGCACCTCAAGAGACTCGCAGTTGACCCCGAGGAGGATCCCGCCAGATCTTCCCCGAGGTGGCAAACAATGCCAATCAAAATCAAGACCACCCGAAATCGACCCAAGGAATTGCAAGGTGAAATTATCCCGACCAGTCTTAAGCAACACAACAAAGTCAAGTTTGTATTCCCGAGAGGCCTCCGCCAAAAACCTACGCTTAGCCAAGTCCCTAAGACCTCTGCTATTCCAAAAAATGCCTCTCATGAATCGTCGTGAAATTTCTTCTTGAACTTAAGCCTAGCACTTCGACGCACCGCAGAAAGGTCATATACCTTTTTTTTGCCATTTGGGTCTAGGTGCCTCTGGCAAGATCTCACAGTCCGCATGACTGGAATCCTCGCCGAGACTTACACTTGATGGCAGAGTGGTGTTGGGGAACGTAGTAATTTCAAAAAATTTCCTACGCACACGCAAGATCATGGTGATGCATAGCAACGAGAGGGGAGAGTGTTGTCTACGTACCCTCGTAGACCGAAGCGGAAGCGTTGACGCAACGTAGAGGAAGTAGTCGACGTCCTCCGGTCCAACCGATCCAAGCACCGCATTCGCACCTCCGAGTTCTTGACACACGCATAACTCGATGACGCACTCAACTCCGATCCAGCAGAGGTATCGGGAGGAGTTCCACAAGACGACGGCGTGGTGACGATCTTGATGTTCAACTATCGCACGGCTTCGCCTAAGCACCGCTACAATATGACCGAGGTGTAATATCGTGGAGGGGGGCACCGCACACGGCTAAGGAACGATCACGATGATCAACTTCTATGTCTATGGGGTGCCCCCTGCCCCCGTATATAAAGGAGTGGAGGAAGGGAGGCCGGCCTCCTCTATGGCGCGCCCTAGGGGAGTCCTACTCCCACCGGGAGTAGGATTCCCCCTTTCCTAGTCCAACTAGGAACCCTTCCATGTAGTAGGAGTAGGAGAGAAGGAAAGGGAAGAGAGAAGGAGAAGGAAGGAAGGGCGCCTCCCTAGTCCACCCGGACTAGTCCAAGGGAGGTGCGCGCCACCCTTTGGCCCTTTCTCTCCTTTCCCGTATGGCCCAATGAGGCCCAATACGAATTCCGTAACTCTCCGGATTCAAAAATACCCAATCACTCGACCTTTCCGAACTCGAATATAGTCGTCCAATATATCGATCTTTACATCTCGACCATTTTGAGACTCTCGTCATGTCCCCGGTCTCATCCTGGACTCCGAACTCCTTCGTACATCAAAACTCATAAACTCATAATATAACCATCATCGAAACCTTAAGCGTGCGGAACCTACGGTTCGAGAACAATGTAGACATGACCGAGACACGCCTCCGCCAATAACCAATAGCGGGACCAGGATGCCCATATTGGTTCCTACATATTCTACGAAGATCTTTATCGGTCGACCGCATAACAACATACGTTGTTCCCTTTGTCATCGGTATGTTACTTGCCCGAGATTCGATCGTCGGTATCCAATACCTAGTTCAATCTCGCTACGCAAGTCTCTTTACTCGCTCCGTAATACATCATCTTGCAACTAACTCATTAATTACAATGCTTGCAAGGCTTAAGTGATGTGCATTACCGAGAGGGCCCAGAGATACCTCTCCGACATTCGGAGTGACAAATCCTAATCTTGAAATACGCCAACCCAACAAGTACCTTTGGAGACACCAGAGCACCTTTATAATCACCCAGATTACGCTGTGACGCTTTGGTAGCACACAAAGTGTTCCTCCGTAAACGGAGTTGCATAATCTCATAGTCATAGGAACATGTATAAGTCATGAAGAAAGCAATAGCAACACACTAAACGATCGGGTGCTAAGCTAACGGAATGGGTCATGTCAATCAGATCATTCAACTAATGATGTGATCCCGTTAATCAAATAACAACTCCTTGTCCATGGTTAGGAAACATAACCATCTTTGATTAACAAGCTAGTCAAGTAGAGGCATACTAGTGACACTCTGTTTGTCTATATATATTCACACATGTATTATGTTTCCGGTTAATACAATTCTAGCATGAATAATAAACATTTATCATGATATAAGGAAATAAATAATAACTTTATTATTGCCTCTAGGGCATATTTCCTTCAGTCTCCCACTTGCACTAGAGTCAATAATCTAGATCACATGACCATGTGATTAACATCGATATTTCACATCATCATGTGATTAACACCCATAGTTCACATCGCCATGTGACCAACACCCAAAGGGTTTACTAGATTCAGTAATCTAGTTCACATCGCTATGTGATTTACACCCAAAGAGTATTAAGGTGTGATCATGTTTTGCTTGTGAGAGAATCTTAGTCAACGGGTCTTTCACATTCAGATCCGTTATGTATTTTGCAATTTTCTATGTCTACAATGCTCTGCACGGAGCTACTCTAGCTAATTGCTCCCACTTTCAATATGTATCTAGATCGAGACTTAGAGTCATCCAGATCGGTGTCAAAACTTGCATCGACGTAACCCTTTACGACGAACCTTTTGTCACTTCCATAATCGAGAAACATATTCTTATTCCACTAAGGATAATTTTGACCGCTGTCCAGTGATCTACTCCTAGATCACTATTGTACTCCCTTGCCAAACTCAATGTAGGGTATACAATAGATCTGGTACACAGCTTGGCATACTTTATAGAACCTATGACTGAGGCATAGGGAATGACTTTTCATTCTCTTTCTATTTTCTGCTATGGTCGGGTCTTGAGTCTTACTCAACTTCACACCTTGTAACACAGGCAAGAACTCTTTCTTTGACTGTTCCGTTTTGAACTACTTCAAAATCTTGTCAAGGTATGTACTCATTGAAAAAACTTATCAAGCGTCTTGATCTATCTCTATAGATCTTGGTGCTCAATATGTAAGCAGCTTCACCGAGGTCTTTCTTTGAAAAACTCCTTTAAAACACTCCTTTATGCTTTGCAGAATAATTCTACATTATTTCCGATCTACAATATGTCATTCACATATACTTATCAGAAATGTTGTAGTGCTCCCACTCACTTTCTAGTAAATACAGGCTTCACCGCAAGTCTGTATAAAACTATATGCTTTGATCAAATCATCAAAGCGTATATTCCAACTCCGAGATGCTTGCACCAGTCCATAGATGGATCGCTGGAGTTTGCACATTTTGTTAACACCTTTAGGATTGACAAAACCTTCTGGTTGCATCATATACAACTCTTCTTGGAGAAAACCATTAAGGAATGCAGTTTTCACATCCATTTGCAAGATTTCATAAATTGTGGCAATTGCTAACATGATTTGGACAGACTTAAGCATCGCTACGAGTGAGAAAATTTCATCGTAGTCAACACCTTGAACTTTGTCAAAAACCTTTTTCGACAAGCCTAGCTTTGTAGATAGTAACAGTACTATCAGCGTCCGTCTTCCTCTTGAAGATCCATTTATTTTATATGGCTTGCCGATCATCGGGCAACTCCACCAAAGTCCATACTTTGTTCTCATACATGGATCTCATCTCAGATTTCATGGCCTCAAGCCATTTCGCGGAATCTGGGCTCATCATCGCTTCCTCATAGTTCGTAGGTTCATCATGGTCTAGTAACATGACTTCCAGAACAGGATTACCGCACCACTCAGTGCGGACTGTACTCTGAAGACCTACGAGGTTCTGTAGTAACTTGATCTGAAGTTTCATGATCATCATCATTAGCTTCCTCACTAATTGGTGTAGTAGTCACAGGAACAGATTTCTGTGATGAACTACTTTCCAATAAGGGAGAAGGTACAATTACCTTATCAAGTTCTACTTTCCTCCCACTCACTTCTTTCGAGAGAAACTCCTTCTCTAGAAAGGATCCATTATTAGCAACGAATGTTTTGCTTTCGGACCTGTGATAGAAGGTGTACCCAACAATTTCCTTTGGCTATTCTATGAAGGCGCACTTCTCCGATTTGGGTTTGAGCTTATCAGGATGAAACTTTTTCACATAAGCATCGCAGCCCCAAACTTTAAGAAACAACAGCTTAGGTTTACTGCTAAACCATAGTTCATACGGTGTCGTCTCAACGGATTTAGATGGTGCCCTATTAAACGTGAATGCAGCTGTCTCTAATGCATAATCCCAAAACAATATTGCTAAATCGGTAAGAAACATCATAGATTGTACTATATCCAATAAAGTACGGTTATGACATTCGGACACACCATTATGATGGTGTTCCAGGTGGCATGAATTTGTGAAACTATTCCACATTGTTTTAATTGAAGACCAAACTCGTAACTCAAATATTTGTCTCCGCGATCAGATCGTAGAAACTTTATTTTCTTGTTACGATGATTTTTCCACTTCACTCTAAAATTCTTTGAACCTTTCAACTATTTCAGACTTATGTTTCATCAAGTAGATATACCTATATCTGCTCAAATCATCTTGTGAAGGTCAGAAAATAACGATACTTGCCACGAGCATTAACACTCATTGGATTGCATACATCGGTATGTATTATTTCCAATAAATTAGTAGCTTGTTCCATTGTTCCAGAGAACGGAGTTTTAGTCATCTTGCCCAAAAGGCACAGTTCGCAAGCATCAAATGATTCATAACCAAGTGATTCCGAAATCCCATCAGTATGGAGTTTCTTTATGCGCTTTACACCAATATGACCTAAACGGCAGTGCCACAAATAAGTTGCACTATCATTATTAACTTTGCATCTTTTGGTTTCAATATTATGAATATGTGTATCACTACGATCGAGATTCAATGAACCATTTTCATTGGGTGTGTAACCATATAAGGTTTTATTCATGTAAACAGAACAACAGTTTATTCTCTTACTTAAATGAATAACCGTTTTACAATAAACACGATCAAATCACATTCATGCTCAATGCAAACACCAAATAACATTTATTTAGGTTCAACACTAATCCCGAAAGTATAGGGGGTGTGCGATGATGATCATATCAATCTTGAAACTACTTTCAACACACATCGTCACTTCACCCTTAACTAGTTTCTTTTATTCTGCAACTCCGCTTTGAGTTACTACTCTTAGCAACCGAACCAGTACCAAATACCGAGGGTTGCTATAAACACTAGTAAAGTACACATCAATAACATGTATATCAAATATACCTTTGTTCACTTTGCCATCCTTCTTATCCGTCAAATACTTGGGGTAGTTCTGCTTCAAAGGACCAGTCCCTTTGCGGTAGAAGCACTTAGTCTCGTGCTTAGGTCCGACTTGGGCTTCTTCACTTGAGCAGCAACTTGCTTGTCGCTCTTCTTGAAGTTCCTTCTATCCCTTTGCCCTTTTCTTGAAACTAGTGGTCTTGTTAACCATCAACACTTGATGTTCTTTCTTGATTTCTACCTTCATCGATTTCATCATCATGAAAACTCGGGAATCATTGTCATCATCCCTTGCATACTATAGTTCATCACAAAGTTCTACTAACTTGGTGATGGTGACGAGAGAATTCATCAATCACTATCTTATCTGGAAGATTAACTCCCACTTGATTCAAGCGATTGTAGTACCTGATAATCTGAGCACATGCTCACTAGTTGAGCGATTCTCCTCCATCTTTTAGCTATATAACTTGTTGGAGACTTCATATCTCTCAACTCGGTATTTGCTTGAAATATTAACTTCAATTCCTGGAACATCTCATATGGTCCATGATGTTCAAAACATCTTTGAAGTCCCGATTCTAAGCCATAAAGCATGGTGCACAAAACTATCAAGTAGTCATCATATTGAGATAGCCAAACGCTCATACGCCCGCATACGCGCTCCTGCAATAGGTCTGTCACCTAGCGTGCATTAAGGACATAATTCTTCACGGCAGCAATGAGGATAAACCTCGGATCGCGGATCCAATCCACATCATTGCTACTAACATTTTTCAACACAATTTTCTAGGAACATATCAAAATAAACATATGAAAGCAACAACGCAAGCTATTGATCTTACAACATAATTTGCAAAATACTACCAGACTAAGTTCATGATAAATTTAAGTTCAATTAATCATATTATTTAAGAACTCCCACTTAGACAGACATCTCTCTAGTCATCTAAGTGATCACGTGATCCAAATCAACTAAACCATAACCGATCATCACGTGAGATGGAGTAGTTTTCAATGGTGAACATCACTATGTTGATCATATCTACTATATGATTCACGCCGACCTTTCGGTCTCCGTGTTCGAGGCCATATCTGCATATGCTAGGCTCGTCAAGTTTAACTTGAGTATTCGCGTGTGCAAAACTGGCTTGCACCCGTTGTAGATGGACGTAGAGCTTATCACACCCGATCATCACGTGGTGTCTGGGCACGACGAACTTTGGCAACGGTGCATACTCAGGGAGAACACTTCTTGGTAATTAGTGAGAGATCATCTTAAAAAAAAACTACCGTCAATCAAAGCTAGAATAAGATGTATAACAGATAAACATCATATGCAATCAAAATATGTGACATGATATGGCCATGATCATCTTGCGCCTTTGATCTCCATCTCCAAAGTACTGTCATGATGTCTATTGTCACCGGCACGACACCATGATCTTCATCATCTTGATCTATATCAATGTGTCATCACATGGTTGTCTCACCAACTATTGCTCTTGCAACTATTGCTATCGTATAGCGATAAAGTAAAGCAATTATTTGGCACTTGCATCTTATGCAACAAATAGACATCCATAGGTCTTACGCCATTGTCGATAACTTCAACAAAACATGATCATCTCATACAACAACTTATATCTTATCACGTCTTGACCATATCACATCACAACATGCCCTGCAAAAACAAGTTAGACGTCCTCTACTTTGTTGTTGCAAGTTTTACGTGGCTGCTACGGGCTTAAGCAAGAACCAATCTTACCTACGCATCAAAACCACAACGATAGTTTGTCAAGTTGATGCTGTTTTAACCTTCGCAAGGACCGGGCGTAGCCACACTCGGTTCAACTAAAGTTGGGGAAACTGACACCCGCTAGTCACCTGTGTGCAAAGCACGGCAGTAAAACCAGTCTCGCGTAAGCGTACGCGTAATGTCGGTCCGGGCCGCTTCATCCAACAATACCGCCGAACCAAAGTATGACCTGCTGGTAAGCAGTATGACTTATATCGCCCACAACTCACTTGTGTTCTACTCGTGCATATAACATCAAACCAAAAAACCTAGGCTCGGATACCACTGTTGGGGAACGTAGTAATTTCAAAAAAATTCCTACGCACACGCAAGATCATGGTGATGCATAGCAACGAGAGTGGAGAGTGTTGTCTACGTACCCTTGTAGACCGAAGCGGAAGCGTTGACGCAACGTAGAGGAAGTAGTCGACGCCCTCCCGGTCCAACCGATCCAAGCACCGCATTCGGCACCTCCGAGTTCTTGACACACGACAGCTCGATGACGCACCCGAACTCCGATCCAGCAGAGGTATGGGAGGAGTTCGTCAAGACGACGGCGTGGTGGCGATCTTGATGTTCAACTATCGCAGGCTTCGCCTAAGCACCGCTACAATATGACCGAGGTGTAATATCGTGGAGGGGGCACCGACACGGCTAAGGAACGATCACGATGATCAACTTCAGTGTCTATGGGGTGCCCCTGCCCCGATATATAAAGGAGTGGAGGAGGGGGCCGGCCTCCTCTATGGCGCGCCTTAGGGGAGTCCTACTCCCACCGAGTAGGATTCCCTTTCCTAGTCCAACTAGGAACCCTTCCATGTAGTAGGAGTAGGAGAGAAGGAAAGGGAAGAGAGAAGGAGAAGGAAGGAAGGGGTGCCCCCCCTAGTCCAATTCGGACTAGTCCAAGGGGAGGTGCGCCACCCTTTGGCCCTTTCTCTCCTTTCCCGTATGGCCCAATGAGGCCCAATATGAATTCCGTAACTCTCCCAGTACTCAAAAATACCCAATCACTCGGAACCTTTCCGAACTCCGAATATAGTCGTCCAATATATCGATCTTTACGCCTCGACCATTTCGAGACTCCTCGTCATGTCCCCGATCTCATCCGGGACTCAACTCCTTCAGTGCATCAAAACTCATAAACTCATAATATAACCATCCATCGAAACCTTAAGCGTGCGGACCCTACGGTTCGAGAACAATGTAGACATGACCGAGACACGTCTCCGGCCAATAACCAATAGCGGGACCTGGATGCCCATATTGGTTCCTACATATTCTACGAAGATCTTTATCGGTCAGACGGCATAACAACATACGTTGTTCCCTTTGTCATCGGTATGTTACTTGCCCGAGATTCGATCGTCGGTATCCAATACCTAGTTCAATCTCGTTACCGGCAAGTCTCTTTACTCGTTCTGTAATACATCATATTGCAACTAACTCATTAGTTACAATGCTTGCAAGGCTTAAGTGATGTGCATTACCGAGAGGGCCCAAAGATACCTCTCCGACATTCGGAGTGACAAATCCTAATCTTGAAATACGCCAACCCAACAAGTACCTTTGGAGACACCTGAGAGCACCTTTATAATCACCCGATTCGTTGTGACGCTTTGGTAGCACACAAAGTGTTCCTCCGATAAACGGGAGTTGCATAATCTCATAGTCATAGGAACATGTATAAGTCATGAAGAAAGCAATAGCAACATACTAAACGATCGGGTGCTAAGCTAACGGAATGGGTCATGTCAATCAGATCATTCAACTAATGATGTGATCCCGTTAATCAAATAACAACTCCTTGTCCATGGTTAGGAAACATAACCATCTTTGATTAACAAGCTAGTCAAGTAGAGGCATACTAGTGACACTCTGTTTGTCTATATATTCACACATGTATTAAGTTTCCGGTTAATACAATTCTAGCATGAATAATAAACATTTATCATGATATAAGGAAATAAATAATAACTTTATTATTGCCTCTAGGGCATATTTCCTTCAAGTGGCAGCATGCCCCTCCACTTCCAAGGTCTCCTCATGCAGAAGGTTCGCAGGAATGAGATCCTCGCATAAACCCTCCAACTCGCACATTCCCAACTCATTGATCTCACTTTCTTTCATTGGTTTGACAGCCGCTATATTTTGAAGCATAACCATTGCCCTATTCGTCTCTAAATCAAGAAGCTCATTGATAGAAGCATCTACTTCGCGATCGTTAACACCCAGAGAAATGCCCAATTTATCCACCCTATGCATAATATCATGCTTAGAAAAATGCAAAACTGAAATATTGTTATTTAAAGACAGACCTGTAGAAGACTCAACGTCTCGGATCTTGGCCATCCGCATGGCGCGCCCGAGCTGAAAATCATCTGCATCCGGCTGCTCCTGAATGCGTTGTCTGGACCTCCTACCTATAGAGGTCGGATCTGGGATGCCTCCAAAGGCAACCACCTCTGGGACGGAGAAGTCTGTCACCCGTCTAGCAGATGAGGACGTGGTATGTGACATCAGAGCGCCCGCCTCCGGTACCGGCATCTGAACCACGCCCTCAGAAGTCGCCTCCATAGTCGTCACCTCCTGCGACAACTGTGGACAAGCCATGTCCTCCTGTGGAGTCGGAGTAGAAGAGGCCCCAGACCCCTCCATCACAACTTTCACCTCCTGCGGTCATTGTAGTGAAGGAGCAGCACGCCGAGGTGTCGTAACCGGAGACGCCGCCACAGCGATGGATGGATCCACCAAGTCAGCAGAAGAGTGAAGGAGTAAGGTCGCCTGCCTTGAGTTCCTCCCCCTAGGTGACGTCGGCGCCGCCAAAGTAGCACCACCCTCAGAAAAAGTGAAACGGACTGGTGACAACGGAGGTAGTTCTTGATCAATCGGGTCATCCCTCTCCATCCGATCACCCCATAAGCGCCCAGGTGCCGAGACAGCACCAAAAGACCCGAAACGAAGCCCTGCCATGGGCGCCGATGTGGGAGCGGGAGTCGTGCTCCCCGGAATCATAGGGGTAGGGTCATCATCCTCCAGCTCATCGCTCTGAAGCCGAACCGGTGCCACAACCGCATCAAGCGTACCACGTCGAAGCTCCGCCATGGGAGCCGAAGCGGAGGTCTTGCCCACTGGGGCCTCAGACACCTGACCCTGCCCTCCGGAAGCAGAAGACTGGTTAGTAGGCTGATCATGGTCCATGAGATCATCCTGCCTGCCATCCCCACCATCAGTCCCACCATCTGTACCCATGCCTTTGTCTGCATCTTGGATCATTGGAACTCCCTCAATCTCAATCCTCAGATCATAACTCAAGCCCTCATAAACCCATCCTAAGAAGCACGACACCACATCCAGATCCAGAACTCCCACACGCATACGTGCAATGCCATGCCTGCGAGTGAAAGGCATATCCACCTCCAACGTCTTTCTATAAGAGAGCCAAGGCTCCAAGTCTCAAGGAAATCGTTAAGCGGTTTCGGGGGAAGCCCAAAGAATCTGACCCAGATCTGAACAAGCGGAACTCCCACCGGACCGTTTCGCTTCCACTCATCAAACTCAAGAATACAAGCACTGCCTGGCACCTTACACGTGCTAAACTCGTTAGTCTTGTCCAGATCAAACTTGGTAGGATAGTCAACCTTAAACGTCGTCTCATCAATCCGAACGAGAGCCCACTGAAAGGAATTAGAGACCAATCTCTTAAGTTGGAGAATAATTTGGTCCTCAGAAAGAGTGCCCTTAGTCACACGAATGATGTCGGTTCTGGCATTCTCCAGCCGTGGTCTGCAAGACCTGATCGTGGGCGTCTCAAAAAACATAAGTTTTTCATCACATACACCATAGAAGTTCACCACCGGCTTAGGAGCTGAAAGAAGTGGGCATTCCTCCTCATGTTTCGGTCTCAGTCATATATCACACAGCTCCGCTGTACATCCAACCGCATAGTGACCGGGCTCTCCACAACGATAACAATAGATCTTCTCCCTCTTGCGCTGACCTTTGCTCGCCTTATCTGTTTCACCTTTGTCAGCAGCACCCTCCACCGGCATCGACGCTGCCGGTAAAATCGCGTTCGCAAGATCCCGAACCACCGCAGCCGCCTCCGCGGGGAGCCGCTTATCCACTGATGTGTCAACCACTGAGTTTGAAGCAGCAGCGGTGTCCTCCCCCGACGGCGTAGCCAAGTCAGTGGCCGGCGGCGGGTCGCGCCGTGGTGGTGGGTCGCGGCGCGGGACATGGCCACCATTCCAACCAAATCTGCCCGTGCCACCGCGTCCTCCTCTGAAAAAGCCTCCCTGGCGAGGCACATACTGCAGAGGACCCGCCGGCCCTTGGACAAAGCCCTCGAACGGCGCGCGAAAAGCACGGCCACTGACATCGCCAGGACCGACACCAGACGAAGCTCCATGGCCATCACCATGATAACCACCGCCGCCTGCCACTCCACGACCATTGTCGGCCGCAGAGCTGCCAACAGGACCATCATGGCGCGGAGGCCCTCCATAGCCGCCTCCTCCATAAGCCATGCCTCCACCACCTCTGGCGACGCGGCCGAATCCTGCTCCTCCATCACGCCCCGCAAAACCTCCACGCCCAGCACTCGCACCACCGCGGTCACTGTTGTGCCCCGCCCCAACAGCGTCGTCGCGCCCGCCATTAGTGGTGCCAGCAGCAGACCGGCCCGCTCCCGGTCCTGACGCACCTGCAGCTGCTGCCTGTGCTGCTGCCCGATCCATCCCCCTTCCTGCCATGAGTACAGTGGCAAAGGAAGGCCTGTCAATCGGCGCCGCATTTTCTCGAACCCGCAGCGCCCGTCTGACCCCGCAAGATTGAAAACCAGGTCGCTCCCTCGTCGGCCGAACCCTAGTCATGCCCATGTTGGGTTGGGCTGCCACCATCAGCTCGTGCAGCCCATCCTCAACCAGCTGAGCCGCATGCTCAGAAAAAACTGGCTGGGCCGCATGCCCTGAGCCCACTTGTCCCTCTCCCGAAACCGGCCCATTATGGCCCAAAAGAAAATTCAAACGCTCCAACCTTGCCTCCCGGATCGAGATCTGCCTCTCCTCCGCCTCCGGTGGCATCGCCGGCCGCCGCACCTTCTGTAGTCGCCGTTGAACCTGCATTCAAGCTCCCGGGTTTAGAAAATCACCGGTTAACGTCGGCAACCTTACCCTGGGGATCAGCCCCTGCCAAGGCCGAGTCGAAGTGCGCCGAAGTACCAGCCGTCGGATCACGTCCTTGTGATCCGTCGCGTCAAGGCTGTCTCTCGCCAGATCGGTGGCCGGAACCAACGTCTCGACCACCAACTTAAGATCATCTTCGTCGTAACCCTGGTTCAAAAGCTCACAGATCAACGTTGATCGCGATCCCTCCGGCTCCGGCAAGCTCGGCGCAACCGACGTGAACGGAGTCGCCGGCGGCCCAGCCTCCTCCTCGCTGTCTTCTCCCTCATCGCCCTTGTCGGCCAACGCCCAGAACCGGCCTCCCACACGCAATCTAGCGGCAGGCGGGTTGCCGCCGGCATCCCCAGCGAGCGCCTCTTATGTACCTAGCTTGATTCACCTGCCTTTTTATTTGCCATTTATGTTACACACTTCCATCTTTGATGTTGCTCGCCATGATGTATATATACTAGGTGTTGGGGCACACCGATATATGTGCGCCTCCTGAAGCGGCCCGCTGCTGTGCTAGCTGGACAAGTGCCCATTCCAGTACCTTTTCTCTAATTAGTGGCAAATGTGCACAATTTACTCGTATGCACAGCTGCTTCGCTCCCTGATTTCAGTTGTATGCATGATCATTCGTATTTGCTAGTACTAGCTCAGATCCAGAACAGAAGAACTTCATTACGATTCACTTGTACAAAAATGGACAGAGTTTCATCACAGAGACATATAGCAACGAGAGACTTGTGCTTTACAAATCAAATGCTTTCAAACATGAGGACATGAGTTTCAAAGGAAAGTTGGACTCATTTACAGATGGAGTATCCGTCCAATTACAATTTACATAGAATTCACGTTAATTGTTATGCTGGCTAGCTTGTTTCCATCCATCCATATGCTACTCTATTGAAACTGTGCTGGCAATATAACCACATACGATCCGTTAGGTGTAACTGTGCTGGCAGTATGACGGTTGACTCTGGAGTACCTGACCAAACAAGACAAGACTGGGGGAATGCAACAAAGAACCACCCAAATAGGCTGAGGTTCATGTTGCACAAAATGTGGTGTTTGAGTGAAAAGCAAGGGACCGGGGAGCAAAGAAGCTTCTGCCGTGAGGGAGAAGCAGAAAATGTGTCTAGTATATAACCAAGTTTGGATGACGGACTAGATTCTAGTATCAAGATGAGACTTTCATTAGACTCGTCTTCACGACTTCAAATGATCGGGTTTTTTTTCTTTTCAAAATTGCAGGATTACTGCCTTCATTAAGGAGAAAAGAGTTGCTCGGTTACTTAGAGAAAACCCAACAAAAACCAGATTGCCCAGTTAATTAGGAAAAACCCGGCGACAAAATCATTACAACCGATGAGCGGCCCACATAAAATCCGGGCCATTCCGAAGAGTGCCTCGCCGAGATAGCACGCATGCGTCATCGTCATGAGTCCTTCCCTAGAGGTGTCATCACCATCCCTAAAATTCTGAGCAAAATGACTATGAGTTTGCCGTAGGCGATCGTTGACCCAATCCACACCGCAGAGGCCCAGTGGAGCTATATGAAGATCGGGGCCATTCGAATCCCTCTATGCAGCTATGATCGGGTCACCGTGTCAGCATTCAACTATCATGATATGTTGTTAGACTTGTACTTACCGAAAAAGGCTTCCGCCCCGCTTTATATATAAAGCAAAGATCCACAACAAACCTGGTACAACCGCACGCCAACACAACCCACACACCCAAGGCATGATACAAAGATGCTGAGCGCAGCAACACTACCCCTAGCACTACAAGAGTAACCGGAGATCTAAGCCGTGAACACGCCACCGCGAAGAAGTGAAGCCGCATATGGCGAAGCGAGGGCTCCAAGGCGGCGCCTTCAGGAAGGGAACGACACCGGAGCGCCACCACTGCCCGACACGAAGGTCAGGGTTTCCCCTGGAGCAACCCGACGGGCAATGAAGGCCGCGACGACGCCTTCAAGAAGGTAACGATTCGCCGCCGCCGGTCCGTCCGAAGATAGAGCAGGTTTTCACCCCGGCCAACAATCACCACCACCGAACGCCACACCCCGGCATCCATGCCGCCCACACGGCCATGGTCACCAGGCAGCACCAAGCCACGAGCTCTGCCCATGAGCACCGCACTACCACCTCCAGGGCCACTGCCCTGGCATCCAAGACCTTGACACCACCTCACCCGAGACCGGCACACTACTCCACCCAAAGAGACGAATGGAAAGGTCCCGGCTTTCGCATCCCTGGGCGACCCCCAGCGCTGATACCTAAGAGGCCGGCCGAAATGGCCTCCATCTCCTTGTCCTGCTGCACCGGGCGTGAGACGGGCTCATTCCTGCAGCCGGGCGCGAGACGAGGTCGGTCCTGGTGCCGGGCACGAGACGAGCTCGGTCCTGCTGCCGGGCGCGAGACGAGCTCGGTCCCGCAGCACCGGGCACGAGACGGAAGATGGACCGCAGTTGGGAGAGGGCCAGCCTTTCGACGAAGGTAGCATACGAACGATGAGGAGAGGAATCGAAGGCCAAAACAGGCCGCTTCTCGACGAGCCGACGTCGGAGATGTACGGCCGCTGCCGTGAAACAACCCAAACCACCGCCATGAGCCACCACCACGCCATGGCAGCCCACATCCGTGCAGCGACCCGACCGGCCGCTGCCAGCACCCCGGGCCGCCCGCTGGCGAGCAGGGCCAGATCCGGCCGAATCTGACCATGCCGCAACAAGCACCCACCCCAGCCACGCCCTCAAGCTCCACCTAGCCAACAAGCAGAGGAGGAAGAAGGAGGGCGCCCACCTCTGTTGCGCCGCGACCCCGTGCCGCCCACGGCCCGCGCCGCCCACAGCTCCCAGCGCCAGAACGGGGCGCAGGAGCAGCAAGCACGCCCCTCCAGCCAGCAGCCCGACGCGCTGCGGAAGCCACCAGTCGTCATCGTTGGGATGGCGCCCGCCGCGCTGCCATGACCCACCAACCGCGGCGCCCTGGCCCGTGGAAGCAGCCCGCACCGGCGCCACAGGCGAGGGGACGAGAAGGCCCGCCGCTGCCGCCGCCGGCCAGGCTTTGCCTGGGCGCGCCCTGTGGCGGCGGCGGGGGAGGAAGGGGGCGGGAGGAGGGGAGGAGACCGGCAGCGGCTAGGGTTCCCTCCCCGTCGCCATGCGGGGGCGACGCGGGAGGGGTGGGTCGGGCGCTCCTTTGCTCTGCTTTTGAAATCAGACTTGTACTTATATCATCATGACTTTTTTCGATGACTAGTGCAGATTGTTAAGATGGTTACATTCGACATGGTAGAAGCTGTAAGCCAGACCTAAGTTCAGCGAAGAAAACTGCTATCAGCTTTCCTGAATCATCACATCAGACTGAAGAAATGATACACATTTGGTACCTCTTGCCAACATTATACTTAATTTCTTATATATATGCTTTAAATAGCGAGCTATGCCAAATAGCGGCGCTCCTCCAAATCAGCTAAAGCGAGGCTATAGCCGGCTATTTCAGAACTTTTTCGCACAATTATACATGAATCATATAGCCTTTCGTTTAGTGGCACCCTGCTCAAAGTGCTATAGCAGGGCTATAGCAAGTGTGGCTAATCTGCACCCGGGCTCAGCTGCACCCATGCTTAGAAATTTTAAAAAAAAATACTGGAAAAATTCAAAAAATTCCAAATTTTTTTGTGGTGGTAGATAATTTGACGCGTGAGGTGCGCCCCAAAATTCAACTCATTTGAGCATCTGAGCATCTCTCGGCAAAAAAAGACAAAATCAGGGTCTGTAAAAATGTTTACTGTTCACGCACTGTTTTGATCCTATTTGTCTTTTTTGCCGAAAGCTACTCAGATGTCCAAATAAGTTGAATTTTGGGGTGCACCTCACGCGTCAAATTATCTACCACCACAAAAAAATTTGGAATTTTTTGAATTTTTCTAGTATTTTTTTTGAATTATTTGCTGAGAGGTAGCAGATGAGCCCGGGCTCCAGGATGAATTATCGGGCTATAGCCGGCTATTTAAACTTTGATATATATACCTAGGGTTTTCTTTATTGGAGTTACAAAAGTTCACCACGTCTGAGAAATGCGAGGTAATCTTCATAAATTTCCTTGTCCAATCTACAACTCGCTACAGTATATTCATATCAACAGAGGAGGGCTAAATCTAGCTCCTCTACAGCTGCATGTAACGCCCCGAGACCGATGTGCCTGGTGTCTTCCAGTTATTCGCCGTCGTTGCCATGTCATGTCATCATGTGCATTTCATCTGCATATTCAAAACTTGCATGCGTTCGTCGCTGGCTTTCCCCGTCCCTTCCGTTCTCCGTTCGGAGCCCCGACACACTCGCACGCGTCCGCGGCACCTCCGAAATATTATTTTATAAGTGGCATAAAAATGTTTTCAGAATAGGGTGAAAGTTGGCGCGCGGTCTTATTATAGTGTGAGTAGACTGCCTGCCAAGTTTCGTCGCATTTGGAGCTCGTACGATAGCCCAAACATTAAACATATAGCCACAATATAGTCGGTTTAATCGTCGGACGTTTTCGGTCTCCGAAAACAGTCGCCGGGCCTCTCTCTCTTCTCTCCCGCAGCCCAACCCCTCTACACAGCCCACCTGCAGCCCACTTAGACCCTCCTCCGCCCGGACCGTCAGATCGTGATCCGATGCTCGAAATCATCCTCAACCCCCCCCCCCCAACCCTAATCCCTAGTGCCCCATGCCATTTTGGGCATCCCAACCCGCTCTAGCCTCCTCCCACCTCGCAGCCACCACCCTCACCTCCATTTCCGTGCACAACCGCTGCCCCGCCGCCACTTGTCGCCGGCCCAGAGGCCAGCCGCTGCCCAGGAGACACTCCCCAGCCGCCACGCGCCCCCTCCAGCGCCCCAGCCACCGCAGCCCTGGGAGCCCATCTGCGCCCGCCTCACCCCACGATCTTATCTGGTCTGGCGATCCACAAGCGCAGCCCAGCTAAGCCGCCAAGCCTCCCGACGCTTCTGTCGCCTCGCTGGATCCGCTGTCTCCATCGCTGTCGACGAGTCGCCGGAGCTCGCCGTCTCCCCCAGGCCGGACCTGCTCCTCCTCCCTCTCTTCCTTCTCCCTTCCTCTCCTTCCTGTGACCCCGCCGGCCTCTCTCTCTCTCTCTCTCTCTACAGGAGCTCCCGCCGCCGCCCGGATCTCGTCGTCGAAGCCGCCTTTCCCATCGCCGCCGACCACCTCCGACGCCGGATCCGGGACCCCCGTCCCCGGATCTCCCCATTCCCGTCCTCCACCCACCTCGCCGGAGCCCCGCGCCGCCGCTCCCGTCGCCGGACCCTGCCAGTGCCTTCTGTCGCCGCCGCCTCATCCTTGTCGAGGAGGGGGAGCCCCTCGCCTCCTGGGCCGCCCGCGAACCAGAGAAGCCCGACCGAACCGGCCGGTTCGACTGAACCAAGCCGGCCCGACCGAGCCACCACCCGAACCGCCGCCGTGGTTTTCCATCCCCGAACCGGCCCACGGGCCCTCTGGTGAGAACCCGCGAAACCCTCCCCGGGCGTCGTTTAGTTTACTCCAGCTTACCTGGTTTTTTTTTCTGAAATGGCTAAGTCCCTGATTTCTGTCATATCATGTATGCATGTTTGGATGGCCATAACTTCGTGCATGTTGGAGTGTATGATATGTCAAAATGTTCATCTGAGAGTTCTCTTCATGTTGGTTTCTTTTGGATTCATGTTAGGATGTATTTTGACATGATTATCTCTGTTGCAAAACTGCTAAGTGATGTTAACTGCTGAAAACTGTTATAACTTGCCTTTTTGTCCTTTTTATATCTTTTTGTGTGATTTTCTTTTGAGGATAATGTGAACATGTTTTAGGAGCATAATCATGTCATCGTTGCATTGGTATAACTCACATGTCATTATATGCCCTGTGGTGAGTGCATCAAGCTTGTGAAGTGGGCTACTTGCTGTTACTGTTTTGCCTAGTCTGAATTTGTCATATCATGTTGCTATGTTTGCTTGATGCTATCATCAAATCCATGCATAATCTGGAGATGCCTAGTTGACATGTTGTGATGTCCATGTTATACTTTATCATTTCATGCCATTTGATGCCATATATAAGTCATGTAGCATATATTTTTGTTGCTATGAACTTGCCTAAATGATGTTCCAGTTTTCTGTTAACTTCATGGTGCCATGTTCTGAGCTTGATATTAATTAATATATGTCTCTTTTGGAGATGCTCCAATTACACGAATTGAATTATGCTATGAGTAATTTGTCCACATGCCAAGTTTGATAATTTTAGACTTCATATGACCTCTGTTCCAAGCTTGCAAACATGCTATGATGATGTTGCTGTTTTACACTTGCCGAAACTGTTACAACATTCAAATTTATCTTGATGGTTCCCACTAATCGATGAGCCATATGAATATGATGCCTTGATGTTATTTGCTCTTTATTATGTGTACTTTGATGCCATGCCCTTAGTTGCTATGTATAGTTATTGTAGTATCTTTGTTTATTAAGTGGATGATGATCTAGACGTGTAGATCATCATGATGTCATATGGTTCCAACACTTTCGAGACGAGCTTTTTGTCCGCTTTTGTCCGCCTTTTGTCCATTTGGGTCGTCCGCTCGCCCGGCGTCTGCCATGTTTTAGATTTGGGTCGGCAGTGCACCCAACGCGCCGACCCATATGTGCCGGCATGGCCGGCTGATCGCCATATTTCAACAAATAGCTCATTTTTTGCATTGTTTCACACACAACTTTTGCATTCAAACATATAATCCAAAACGAAATAAACATAGTTTCAACCGAATAAATAGCATAGTTTTACAAGCCCGATGAAAGTAAAAATGTCTCCCAGCCGTCCACGTCTCCGGCTCGCCGCACTCCTCAGGATCCCCGCGCCCAGCCTCACCGCCGTCCACGTCTCCAGCTCGCCGCATTCCTCAGGATCCGCCAGCCACCCGTACACGGCGCGGGGATCGCCCGGCCGTACAGTAGCCGTTGGGGGTGCGCTCTCCTCCAACGGTGCCTCTCTACCTCTCCAACAATCCTAAGAAGATTCATCGTACTCAGAATAGAGTTGTACTACATCGGTTGGCCAATTATAACCGCTCCGAGTGCGCCACGGCTGTGTGGGTGAACTTGGTTCCACCTTGTATTGAGGATTTATGGCCTCTTGACTGTAACACTACAACTATGCAATAAAACTCCCTTTACCCACAAAAAATAATTCAGCTAAATGCATCAGAATTCTAATTTGATTTCGTTGAACCAAGATAATCGGCCCAGCTATAAAAGCGGTGAGTGCAGCTGTCATGAAAACCCGTAAGAAAGATGACCTCTCCTCGCCGTCCAAGAGAGCGTACCAGCTCCATGTCATTGCATAACTGGACTAGGCGATGCACATTAGAGACATTAACATCATCGACCTATCATGAGGAGCGTGGCCACTTGCGGCTGCACAACGCAGGACTGCTCGTCCAGATTCCTGTTGCCTCACATTCCCATTCAGCGCGGTCATGTAATGAACGTACTCCTCGTCTATAGCATGGATAGTATTTCTCATGGAGTAAAGGTATGACAAACAACCACAACTGCACGCGTGAATATAGCTAGCTAGCTCGGCCAAAGAAAATACCTGCTGATAACATAAACGAGTAGATTTATAAAGGCACTCCTGAGACCAGCTGGTGTCTCGACATGTAGTTATGTGACAGTTATCTCCAAGCTAGGTGCATGCATGTGAGGTGCAGTATGTTCTAAGATCATCACAAAGGACAAAGCTTGTCCTTGGACCAACTACCTTATGTATGTACCTAGCTTGATTCACCTGCCTTTTTATATGCCGTTTATGTTACGCACTTCCATCTTTGATGCAGTTCGCCATGATGTATATACACTAGGTGTTGAGGACATGAGACATATAGCAACAAGAGACTTGTGCTTCACAAATCAAATGCTTTCAAACTTGAGGACATGAGTTTCAAAGGAAAGTTGGACTCTTTTACAGATGGATTATCGTTCAATTACAATTTACATAGAATTCATCCCGCAAAAAAATTACATAGAATTCACCTTAAGTGTTATATTGGCTAGCTTGTTTCCATCCATCCATATGCTACTCTATTGAGAGAAATTGTGATGGCAATATGACGGTTGACTCTGGAGTACCTGACCAAACAAGACAAGACTAGGGGCAAGCAACAAAGAACCACCCAAATAGGCCGAGGCTCATGTTGCACAAATGTGGTGTTTGAGTGAAAAGCGAGGGATGGGGAGCGAAGAAGCTTATGCCGTGAGGGAGAAGACTAGATTCTTGTATCAAGAAGATGAGACTTTCATTAGACTCTTCTTCATGACTTCAAATTATCGTCCATTTTTTCGAAATGGCAGGATTATTGCATTCATTAAGAAGAAAAGAGTTGCTCAGTTACTTAGAAGAAACCGAGCAAAACCAGATTGCCCAATTAATTAGGGAAAACCCGGTGACCGAATCATCAGAACCATTGAACGGCCCATATAATATACCCACTCACACCATTCCGAAGAGTGCCTTGCCGAGACAGCGCGCTGGCGTCATCGTTATCACTCCTACCCTACAGGTGTCATCGACACCCCTAAACCCTGAGCAAAACGACTTTGAATTTGCCGTAAGTGATCCTTGACTTAACCCACACCGTAGAGGCCCAATGGAGCTATATGAAGATCCGCGCCATTCGAGTCCCTCTATGCAGCTATGATCGGGTCACTGTGTCAGCATTAACTATCATCATTTGCTGTTAGACTTGTGTTTATATCATCATGACTTTTTCCAATAACTAGTGTAGCTTGTTAAGATGGTTACATTCGACATGGTTGAAGCTGCAAGCTGGACCTAATTTCAGCGAAGAAAACAGCTATCAGCTTTCCTGAATCATCACATCAGACAGAAGAAATGATACACATTTGGTACCTCTTGCCAACAAGATATGTGTGCTTAATCGTTTCAAAAAATATGTGTGCTTAATTTCTTATAAGGAGTGTCGCCACTATCATTGTTTTAAATAGCGGGCTATGCCAAATAGCGGCGCTCCTCCAAATCACTACAAGGAGGCTATAGCGGGCAATTTCAGAATTTTTTCGCACAATTATACATGAATCCTATAGCCTTTCGTTTACCAGCGCCCTGCTCAAAGCGCCATAACAGGGAGCTAGGCAGCTATTTAAAACTTTGGTGTATATACCCAAGGTTTTCATTATTGGAGTTACAAAAGTTCACCATGTCGAGAAATGCAAGGTAATCTTCATAAATTTCCTTGTCTAATCTACAACTTGCTACTGTATATTCATATGATGCAATTAACAGAGCAGGGCTAAATCTAGCTCCTCTACAGCTGCATGCCATTCTTCAGAAGCTAATAAATTGCTACTTGCTGGTTAAGCCCTACGCCCACCACACTGCCCTCGAAGCTGCACGGCCTCACGATGGAGCTCATGAATGCCATCACGACTTCCGTGGAGGCATCTCTGCGAAGCAAGCGCAGGGCATACTCCATGACCGTGGCATCACAGGGCAACATGATCCTCCCATCATCGCCACCTGCAAAGCCGAATTCCTCCTGGGACATCGCCAGGAGCTCGCAGAAGACCGCCGTGTCGAGGTATGCCAGCGGCACCTCAAACCGCACACTGTCGGCGGTGTACACCACACAGTGGCCCTTCATTGCCACCGACGGCGAAATTGCACATCGCTCGTCATTGGCTGCTCCTTTGGCCGCTGATGTGGTTTGGGTGAGCCTCTTCCTCCCGATGGCCGCCATCCTCTGCCACTTCTTTGCCATCTGAGCAAGTCTCTTGGCACTAACCATGCTTCTTTTCCTCCCTTGTATTTCTTTCTTGGCTAGGTGTAGTAACGCTGCTTTGGTTTCTGAATGAACTGATGTGGTGGTGGTGGTGGTGGTGCTAATCTGATGGATTTATAGGGGCGAGGGAGAAAGTAAAGAGGACAATGCAGTTTAGGTGCAGCAGCTATCCTGACAGGTTGGCAAGGGACATGGCCATGAGCTCAGAACATGCAATGCTGAAGGAGTAGAATGTGATCTTGATTTGATTTGTCTGGGGCCATTGGTTTGCCACTTGTTGGACATAACTAGCGGTGTACAGTAATTTTTTTTGGGTGTGCTTGGACATCATAGCGTGCTGCCATACTCATCTGTTTTAGTGGTAAATATAAGAAGCAGATAGAGACCGTCTGTAAATTTGTACCATTTCTATTTGTGATACGAATTAATCATTTGGGTGCTTGATGAATCATGTCTTACCAAATGAAATGTGATCTACTCCCTCCGTCCCATGATGTAAGACGTTTTTTGACACTACACTAGTGTTAAAAAAACGTCTTACATTTTTTTTTGACGGTGCTACGGCGGGCTTACGCCAGCCTAAACTATTTTCATTATATATAAGAGAAAGATACAAGACATCAGGTACAACAGAAAGCAACCAACACACACAAGAAGGCACAAGAAAGAACAGAAGAAGAACCAGAAAAGAGCTACGACAAGCAGCCAACACCAAGAACTTAGCACCCAACACCACTAGTTGGACCGAGAAGAGCGGAAGCAAGCTTTGTTGAATCAATCAAAAGGAGATCCGTCACCGAGAAGACGTAGAGAAGAAGTTGCCGGCTGCCCCGTGATCGCTCTGCACCTTGAAGAGCTAGGAAGTCGCAACCACTGTCAAAGGGCATCCCACTGCCTAGCCACGTCGCGGCAAAGAGAGCCACAGACCGTGCCGAAGGGCAATGTTCCACCGAGACAGACCTTGCACCTCCTCTAGGCCACACCACGGCCACCATCAAAAATAGAGAGAACCAAAGCACTATGCCAGGCAACAAAGCCTCAGACGCCGTCGAAGGGCACCGAACACCGAGACCTCGTCGTCGCCACGAGCCCCCAAGAGATAAGGTCAACCATCAGCACCGAGGTGACCAAGGGATTGGTCGCCGCCACAGATCACTTCCACCGCCACTACCCTGCACACCAACAACCCAACAACCACTCCAATCCAGACATCAAACTGCCAACCGCGGATCCGTGGCCCCCCAAAACAACGCCCTCAAGGGGGAGAAACGACATCGAGACGCCGTCGTCGTCCGATCCAGAGATGGATCTGAGGCTTTCGCCCGGGGCACACGATTAAGAGGGTAACAGTAGCTTCCTGATGACGCCTTCAAGAAGGGAAACGGCACCCGAAGGCGTCGCCGTCATCGTTGCCGACAAGATCGACACAAGGCTTTCGCCTGAAGCATCCCGTCCCCGTCATCTCCGTTGAAGCTGACCGATGTGCCCTGCAGCCCGATACCTCCCCGCCCTCCTACCAGTCCACGGCGAGCGTCCCCACTAGGACTAGCATGAGCCTCCATTGACACAGAAGCTCACCTCGAGCACCTGCATAGCCGGAGTAAGGTCGTTGTCGGCTACCACCTGCATTCAAGCCCTTGCCTCCAACCACACCCCACCACAACCGTAGTCAAACTCTGTCGACGGCATCCACCGCCGTCCCCCGGGCCGTGGCCACGAACGCCGGTTGGTCGGGTGAGTTCAGGAAAAGCAGATCTGGGCGCCAAGGAGCATCCCACACCGGCTGGACTGCACCCCCGGACGACCATGCAGCCCGTGCGTGCACACCACACCGCCCAACTCATCTGCCCTTCGCCACCTGTAGGCCGACGTCGCGCCTGACCGGCTCGCTGGATCCAGATCCAGGTCACCAGGTCCATCGGCCGCCACACCGCCGCTGCACAGCCGCCCGCCACCGCCTCGCAACCACCACCGTGAGGCAGCCCGCGCCGGATGAGACCGCCATCGACCGCGGCCAGATGAGCCGCCGGCAGAGGGCCTAGCGTCGCCGAACCCTGCTACCTGGATTGAGAGAGACGCCCCGCCGCCGCCGTCCCTGGGTCCAGCCCGAGCTTTGCCGGCGGAAGCCTCTGGCGGCGGCGAGACGGGAGGGGTTGGGGGAGAGGGGTGGTGGCGGCGCTAGGTTTTCGCCCCCGAGTCGCCAGAGCGAGGTGGCGCCGGAGGGGGGGGGGGGCAATATACGTCTTACATTATGAAACAGAGGGGGTATATTTTAATTTTATTTGTTTGGGGCTATCGGTTTGCCACTTGTTGGGCATAACTAGCATTGTAGACTTGGGGTGTGGTTGGATATCATAGCGTGCTGCCATACTCGATCTGTTTTAATGTCAAATATATAAGAAGCATATAGAGACCGTCTGTACATTGGGTCCATTTCAGTTTGTGATACAAACTAATCATTTTGGGTGCTTGATTAATCATATCTTCACTAATGAAATACTCCACAGAGTTTGACACCTGGTTCATCAAGGAATATATTTTCATATGGCATATATTTGGTATCGTAAATGTTCATATTTTTTCCTATAAGCTTCATCAAATTTACAAAGTTTGACTGTGACCAAATTTTATATGCACTGTAATTTGGCAAAGAGAGAGTATATACGTGCTTGTTTGGTGTACTTAAACGCACGGTTGAAAAGTAGAGGCAACTGACAGACAGAACATGCAAATGCTAACTGCAAGTGTAAAGCCAAGATGACAATGTGGTCTAATCAGAGATCAAAAGAGTGTGTTGCCATGCTGGCCTGACCAGAATGCTAACTGCAAGTGTAAAGCCAAGATAACAGCATGCTACGTCAGTATGGCCTTGCCACGCAGACAGACAGACAGACAAGTGTAAGGCCAAACAATGATAACGATGTTATTGTCAGAGGCAACAATGATATGGCAGTGTTTGGGTGAACGGAGACAATGGCTCCGCCTGTAACGAGAATGGCAATGGCTGCATTCACTGACAGACAGGTGCATGCACTTAACTGAACTGGTCAGTATATATTCATTGTTGATGTGCATACATGGCTGTTGGAACCGAGCAGTCAACACATTGCACAAGGAAAATCAAATATAACTGGAAACATTGCATTTCAAATACAGTACTCCCTCCGTCCCAAAATAAGTGTCTTAGCCTTAGTAAAACTTTGTACTAGAGTTAGTGCAAAGTTGAGACACTTATTTCAGGACGGAGGTAACACATGCACTGGAACTGGGCAGTCAACAAAACACACATGAGAGACATCTGGTTCAGCTTCAAACTGTGATGTGCCGCCTTCACAGGAAACAAACAAAGGCGTCTGCTTGACAACAAGTTTGATTCTACAACGTCGTTATGTACTCATGTATCCAAGAGACAAGAAATGCAAGCAGATCAACTCTGTATACTTTTAATCATTAGTAATTCATATGGATCATTAGTATGGCAGCAAACAAAAACGGATCACCAATGATCACAAAAAAAAAAACGGACCCACTTCCAGGTGGTCCCCGGTCATACTTGCACCCTGCACTACTTGAAACATGTCAGTATGGCAGCAATTTGCAATGTCCAAGCACCCAAGACCACACTGCTAGTACTGATAGTCTCCAACAACTGACAAACAGATGGCATGGCCCCAGAGAAATCGAATCAAGATCACACATTGCTTGCCCCCTGCACTCTTGCAGCACTGCATGTTCTGAGTTCATCATGTCTCTGTCCCTTGCCAACTGCACACCATGATGCTGCTCTCCATTCTCACCTATATAAATCTATCAGCTTACCACCACCACAACACCTAGCGGGTACAAAAGTTTCTCTGAATATTCAGCCAAGAAACAAGGAGAACCAGCCATGGCCGGTGCCAAGAGGCTCGCCCAATTGGCAAAGAAGTGGCAGAGGATGGAGGACATGGGGAGGAAGAGGATCACCTAGACTACGACGGTGAAAAGAGGAGCCGAGGAGTGCTTCGCGATGAACTCAGTAGCGGTGACGGGACACTGCATGGTGTACACAGCAGATGGGGAGCGGTTCGAGGTGGTGCCACTGCCTTACGGAGGTCTTCGGCGAGCTCCTGAGGATGCCTCAGGAGGAGTTTGGGTTTGCATTGGCAACGATGGCAGGATCACACTGCCCTTTGACGCCAGAGTGACAGAATACGCCATGCGCTTGCTCATTAGAGATGCCCCTGCGGAAGTAGTGACAGCATTCCTGAGCTCCATTGAGAGGCCGTGCTGCTTTGGCAGCGGTGTGGTGGCGCCATGTTTAGGGCTTAGCCAGCATGTAGCTATTTGTTAGCTACTGAAGAATGGCAGCTAGCTAGGATTCTTGTTCAAGGCACCATTTCTTGTTCAACGGAAGATGTGAATATGACGTTAGTAGATCAGGCAAAGTGTACAATTGTTTGTTTCCGAGTCAGTGTGTAACTGGCAAAGCTTTAGTAACACAGCTGTATTTGTGTGTTAACAAACCTGAGTCAGGGCGTACGCTTTAAAACTAAAACTAATGTGCGCTGATATTTAGGAAACTATAAAACTAATGAGTCCTGCACATGTTTTCCTTGAAGAATGACACAGGAGCTTTGCCTATCATTGAACCGAAAAACAGAGGGTGTACATTCAAGTATGCATATCACATGAGTTCAACAAATGTTACCTGCCTAGAATTAGATGAAAGAAAACTTCCATTAAACTGCTGAATAACTAATGGACACCTGCAGATTGAGCAACTGAGAACTAGTTACCAAACACTTGAATAATCCTAGATAAAAAACAAAGTTTTGTGAAGAATTAAGTAGTGAAATATACCTTTCAGAACAGAGTTAGTATTTCTTTCTTTCTGACTTAGAAGTCAAAATGGGGGAAAAAGAGTGAAATGGAGACCACATGAGATGCTGGACGTGGATCAGATCACAAGCTGAAAAAACAGCGACATCTTTTGAGCAAATGGATTCAGGCAGACGAACGCATCTAACCGATCAACAACCAATCTGAGGCCGAAAGTTAAGAGGCGACCGATCATTGACACTGATGATATATCAACCCGATTCATCCATATCCAAATCACAGAATAGATCATGGCCTTGTCTTCACCAGCTTGCCAAACTGACAAATGATATGAGAGCAAACCAATGGTTTAATGCCGCCGCTATTGGATCCAGCATGTTCCAAACATTTGGCCCCATCACAATCAAATCCAAATGAATCATAGTACAACACTGCATGTGCTGATCCCATGGCCATGTCTCTTGCCATCTTTTGTAATGACAACTACACTTCACCATCACCATGTCCTTCCTCTCGGAAATAAATTCAGTGAACGGCTATGCTCAACGCCATCAGCTCATACACCACCAAACAGCATTACAGCATCCATAGCTCACTTCTCTGGTTTCCAGCTGGAAAACAAGACCCGGAAACAACCATGATCAGCGCCAAGCGACTTGCTCAATAGGCAAAGAAGTGGCAGAGGATGTCAGCATTTAAGAGGAAGAGGCTGACAACAACAGCCAAAGAAAATGAGAAGTGCAGCATCTCTGTAGCAGTCAAGGGCCACTGTGTCATGTACACAGCCAATGGGAGGCTCTTTGAGGTAGCATTGGTGTACCTCAGCACGACGATCTTCAGCGAACTGCTGAGGATGTCCCAGGAGGCGTTTGGCTTCGCAAGCGATGACAAGATCACACTGCCTTGTGATGCCGGAGTGATGGAGTATGTCATGTGCTTGCTCAGGCGAAATGCCTCCGTCGAAGTCGAGAACGCACTGCTGATCTCCATGGTGACATCTTGTCACACAGGTTGCGCAATTCCAACTGTTGGAGCCAGCAAGCAAATTAGTTGTTTGTAGCTCCTGAAGAACATGCATGCAGAGCCTGTTCTTGTTCTCTGTTTTCTGTAGTTTACCTGGATAGTGTAGATAGTTAGATATAAGCAATGGAGAAGGAAAATTGCTGTGTAATGCACTATAATCTTGCAAGCAATCAAGCAGCAACGCCAGTAGACACAGTTGTTTTTCTTGTAGATATACATTGCATTCAGTGAATAAATAATTGATGCAACTGTTCATTCAGATGCCAATAGTTCCATAGCCAGGTTATTAGGGGGAAAAAGAATGATGAAATTTTGAGAGAAGCTATTAAAGGGCCATCGGCACTTTGGGATAAGAAATAAGTAAGTAGTACATAAATCACAAAAGAAAAGATAAATTAGTACTTACCAGTGTATGGAAGATTTTATTCTTAAAAAGGAAATCATCAACGTTTAAACATTACTGAACAACTGGACACCCCTGAATCCAAACAACTTTGCATTAGGCAGTCGGCAGCCTGAAAATACTCAAGGACAATTACGCCATTTGGCATGTGTTTGTTAGTCATAATCTTCAGCTTCATTTGAAACCATGGTTAGCCGGCTTGCTTGCAGGCTTGGAAGATGAAACACTTGTGAAACAAACACTCAAGACATTTGTTAATCAATGTCAATTTGTTCATGTCAGCCTGTGAACATTTGTATGCATCTTCATCAAACTAAAGGACAGGCAAAATATATAGATGCATGGTGCATGAATTAAAATAAAAGGCATGTAATACAGAACGACAAAAGTAACATTCATATTATTACTAACAGAACTTGGTGCCAAACAAATTACGTTGTACAAAATTAGTTATAGCGAGCAAGCGCACAGGGCACAGCTTGATAGCAACTATTACTACCACTCAAGAGTTAAGACAGACTCGATCGCTGAAAAGTAGCGTAATACACTAATGCATACATAAGGAAGCCAAATAGGATACATCAACAACCCTCCTTCGTCTTTGCAGCTAGCTGGGTTAATAATCGCAATCGAGCTTCTACTGTGCTCGGCCGGTAGGTGGATGTGAAGTGGCAGCGGCGTCGGCGAGGTCAATGTGCTCTTGAACGAACTTCTCCAAGGTTTTCCTGTGGTCCTTGAAGGCCATGATGTTGTGCTCCCTGATCGTCGTAGTGTTGGCCCCGAAGACAGTCTTCTCAAAGAGGTTGATGAAAAGGTCGAGCTGGTCATGCACGATGAGGCGCTGTGCAGCGAGGGCGACCTCCAGGCAGACCTCCGCAGGTGTGGCCACGGGCAGCTGCACGCCCATCAGCGCGCGGAAGAGATCATCTCCATAAAGGCCGGCGAGCTGGGCAGCGGGGGAGATGCCGCGGCGTCGGCCTTTAGGGCTGCGCGTGGCCTGGAGGCGTGCGCTGATGTCATCCATCTTCCTGGTGAACTTGCTGAATTTGACAAGGAAGTCATCCATCCTCCTTGTGAGTGAATCCGCGTCATCAGAGAGACAATGCATCATGGCGCCCATCAGCACCGGCTGGAGGCGTGCCAGAGTGTCAGGGTGCGGGTGGGTGTCCCGAGCCGCCTTGAGAACACGATTGTAGTTTATACCAAGTGCCGCTATGCCTATGCCAAGGTAGGAGTACACATAGAGGGGTTAATAATCACACACAGTTCTCCATTTATAACAAACATAAATGTGTAGAAACAATATGTGATTCACAAGAAGATATAGTAATAAGAGGCCAAAAATTACAACTTCACAAAAGCTATTCAGGTTGCGAAAATTAGATGGCTAATATCCAGCTCCCAAAGATGTCCACTGCTGTTTCAGATTGGAAAATTAATGAATAACAGGTTCCACTATGAACTGCCCCGAAAAGCATGAACCTTTTCAGGATGAACTAGCACAAATTGAACGCTTGAGAATATCCCAAAACTGGTGTATGAGTTAACTGCATACTAGGAATAATAATAAATTGCCTGAAATCTGCACAAGAACAGAGCAATCGAATCACATCTGGGCTTAGGGTTCAATGGGGATAGGGGCGGAGGGGATTTACCGCGCTCAGTGTCGGACATTGTGCAGCCGGCGTTAGGGCCCGTACCGCGGAAGAAGCGGCCAGGCGGATACATACTGGCGGTGAGGAAAATGCGGGCGCAGCGGGGCGGCGGGCGGCGGGCGGAACTCCGGTGACGGGACGGCGGACTGGGGACTGGAGTCTAATTTGGGTGCGAATCTGCAGTGCGGCGATTTGGCGTGTCAGGGTCGAGCTTCGGTAAATGGAGAAAACCCACGAATACGGACGTCGCGCCAGCTCGGGCTGGGCCGTGGACTAGGGCGTATATTTTTTTTTTATCTGGGTCATGGATCAGATAATGAGTCCATGACGGTGGTTGTTGTGTGAGCCGCGCGCCTGTCGATCGGCGGGACCCCCGGTGCGTCAGTTCTAAATAAAAAGAAAGATATCTTCTTTCTTTTTCGTGGTTCATTCTAGAAGACCCTCGCCGACTTTTGGCCATCCCACACATGTCTTCGCTGTTGTGAGAGATATGTAACACTTGGTGACTTATACATAATAAGACATCACATTTCTCACAACGACTTTGGAGTGCACACAACCTCCACAATGAGAGGAAGCAAGAGGACACGCTTCTATAGCCTGGTCTTGGTCGCAATCACACTCAACAAAAACATTTGGGTCTGGTGGTCTTCTATAGAAGATCTTTTATTTTGAAACTGCTTCGCCGCCCTAAGCGCTACTGTCAGAAAACCCTAAGCATATCTAGGAGTAGGGAACGAGGCACTTGGTTCCCCGCCCCTTCACCGTTGGAGCGACAGGTAGAGGAAGCAGGGGCATGTGGGCCCATCACCGATGGTGGACGACATGGCACTAGCTAAGCTTGTAAACATGAAAATCGGAGTAGCTACATGCTCCGATGCCAAATTGGGTTGGACAATAAAAACATCTGATTTGCATTCACTCTTCTCTTGCATGGGTGGAGTAGATAAAAAGTTAGGGAGGGAATTGTTTATACTAATATGTGTCAAAATCAAGCCTGTGTTGCAAGAGATCAAAAAAATGGCTATACTAGAGACAAACATGAAATTTGACACATGCCATATGTTGTTGTGTGTTAGAGATTTGGCTTTGGTCACATCATGGATGCCCTAGAAGAGAGGGTTTCTATTTCTATCCCAACTTACTTTTATGGGGTACTACTATATCTCCTTTATTATGAGCAGCAACCAGAGTTGTTGTTCACTAGCATTGGCCATATGGGCCAGCCTCATAAGGTGGCTTGTGCCTTCTATTGTTTTCTTTTGTTGTCTTCTTTCATAATTTTTTCCTTTCCTTTATTTCACGTTCGCTATCTATCTACCTCTTGTTGTTATTTCCCTTTTAATGATTTATTGTTGGCTTTATTATCCTTTTATAAATAACAAAAGAATCTTAAATAGAAAAATGTTAGGACCGAGAGTATATCGACCAGAGGGGGGTGAACGGGAGATTCAAATTTTCTTTCAAAACTTTGAAACTTAATCCGCACATCACAGCGGAATGTAGTATTGAAAGAAATGCTCTAAATCAGAGTTCTTCGTTAGAAGCATATTCATCTAGAAAAGCATTTATAACAGAGCAAGCTTGATGGATAATGGGTTTAACTACGATGAGAGTTATACAACAAGCAAACAAGTGTAACAGAAAGAACCGAAACACAACGAACACTGAAGGAAATGCAATGACAGAGTTACTAGGATTCAAACTAATAATGTAGGACTAAGGACGAAGATATGAAATGATTTGAAACTACAACATATGATAAGCGACACAGAACAGAACAAAGATCAAAGAATCTAGTGGCACTGAGCGCGAATGAAAACTACTGAATGAATTGCAGTAGAGTAGATATAACCAGTGGTGCTCAATGGTGACAAGAGATTTGGTAGACCAGTTCACCCTTCTGCCAAAGGGCTACGTCTGGTTGGAGGGGCTGTGACTTAACACGGAAGATAAACTCTCTTCACCATATTCTCCTTCAACACAGAGCTGATCAGACTCAAGTTGATTTCACTCGTGGTAGATCCTTGTCGGCGATCTCCAAACCTTCGGTCGACCTTCGCGAACCGCAATCACTCTTGGTTGCTGAAGATCAGGCTCGGTGAAGACAACAACTCTTCAACACTCAAAGCCAAACCTATCCGTCTAGAGAGTGCACAACTCTCAAGAGTAGCAGGTACAATAACTCTCACTCATAACTGTTGTGATGCTAAACCACTGTCTAAGTTTGGGCTCTTGGTTCTCTCTCGGTGGATCTTAAACTCAAATCGCTCAGAGAGGGGTTGCTCAAATCAATCTTTTCAGAAATCCCAAGTGGAGTAGCCAACGAATAACGTTGGAGAGGGGTGGCTATTTATAGCAACAGCCTTCCCAGATGGGAAATGACCAAATTGGACATCGGCCTCAGGCAATGGCCGGATGACACGTTTCCTACGGTTGGATTTGAGCACAATGGTAACATTCCTTGCGGAGCAAGAAATGCTAACTCCTTGGTCCAAGGCAAATCTCTCGCAGCGAAGAAGATCACAGTCTCTTGCTGACACATATTTACTCGGAGCACAAAGAGATTTATCTCGCATCTTTCATAGGTTGTAGCTAAGAATCACGGCTGATCTAAGCAACGAGAACCTATACCCCTCTTAATAGTACGGAGGTCCTATGACTCAAAAGACTGAAAGAAGAAAAACTCAATGAATACTACGTCTTCATTTTGTCTTCGACTTCAATCGCTGCAGTTAATTACTTCGGACGACATTATTGAAACAGAAAGCTTCTCTATAGCAGAAAATCTTTCGAGGGGTCGATTTCTTCACATCTTCTCGACTCTATCACTTCATCAGATGTAGCTCGTTCTTCTCTATAGCGCAGATATGCTTCGTTGAAGTTCCTCGAACTCAGCACCGGAGACGGCATTCTCTTCGGTTGTGCATGGACTTTTCTCTCTGTGTGCACTAGCAAACACATTAGTCCATACATGTTTCTGTCAACAATCTCCAAAACTCAAGGTAGGCAGATATTGCACCAACAATCTCCCCCTTTTTGGACGATTGTTGACAAAACAGATCACATCGACTGATAGATAATGAATGTAATGTAATGCGAAGAATAATGAATTACGAGAGAAGATTATGAAGATAATATATTCTCCCCCTTAAGTTATGCTTTAGTTTGGGAAAATATATTCCTCTTCATATGAGTGTCATTGATAAAAATTTCATACTTGAGTACTTTCAATGCACTCGACGGTGTCTGAGGTAGTTCTCGTCACACAAACTTCGTCAAGGGTTAGAAGAGAAACATGGTGAGTTTTGTGACATGGATAAATCATGAAGGTTTTGTCAGAGCACAATTTTAGATCCACATGAGACATAATTTCCCTGCAAGTTAGATGTACGATAAGATCAAAGCAGGAATGAATGATAATTCGTTTCTCAGAGTGGATAAGCTTCGAAGATGTTTTTCCTTGTAATAAGATGAAGCATATGATATCCGAGAGGAAAAACATTTTTTTAGTCATAGATAGCCTTCATAAGGCATTTGTGCATCAACTAACTATATCTTCATGCAAGGTTAGATATTGATAGATAGCAATAAGACATATCCAACCATTAGTTATGAATCATACAATGCTCCAATATAATATCATCGATAATTCTCTGTTTGTCGAGGAGGATTTATGTGTCCTGTAAGATGGATAATCGTCTGTGATAGCATTCACATCAACAACATATTTAATGGTACCTCCAGAAAAATAATGTGAAGCAAATAGCATTGCAGGCGGGGGTTATTAACATTACATCACCACCGAAGTTTTAACACCACATGTGGTGCAATGAGGTTCTGAAGCAAATTGTTCGTAGAGAGACCAAATGAAAGTTTGAATCAAAACACCCTGCAAACCCCGATAGACTATCACTGTTATCCTCCCCCTTTTTGTCAACAAGTGTCAAAAAGGATAGAGAGTACACATGAGGAATTACTCTGATGGAGTATCTTCTGAGTCAGAACTGAAACCACTTGAAGAACCAAAATCAGAAGAATGTGGAATGGTCGAGGCAGAAGCGGGTCTAGCAGTCTTGGCTTTGAGGGGCTTCGAAGGATGTGCATCTGGCTTGTAGATACGTGTGCTTGTTGTGTCTTTGATTTCATCATCATGGTTGACAAACAATAGATCCATTGAAGCAAAATGTTGTGGGAGCTCTGGAGTTTGTCTTTAGACACGCGGGACTGCAAGCAAGTCCAGATAATCATAATCCTTGAAGAGGCCCTTCTTGGCTAGATCCTTGCAAGAGAAACGCCTCCTCAACAAGGTCCAAGATCTCTTCCTCGCATCCTTCTCATGCAGAAGGATTTGTCTAGTGTGATTTTGAAGCAGATTTAGCTCAACCAACAATTCCATATTTTCCTTCCTATCCATCCTGATAGGCCTTTCCAAAGTCTGCAGTGTGCGAATGCAAATTTCGTACAGTGATGGATTTTCCTCTCGAGGAACTTCAACTTTGGCTTCTTTGACCTTCGGTATATTCTCAGATGCTGAAGCATTTGCATCCATATCAACAGGTTCCTTCCCCTTTTTGTATTCCTTCACGATGAGTAGAGTGTCACGGACAGGTGGCATGAATACTTTCGGTGCATAGGCGCAGAAGAAATTTTCATTTGTAAGCTGCTCAATGGCATACATAATCCAGGGAGCATAGGGCTTGAGCGACTGAGGGCCGTCTGCAGCACATGCTAGATTCCGAATGAATAGGTCAGGAATGTCGAATTTGATTCCCTCAGATATTGACACCAGAGCATTTCCCACGATGCCTTTGATGGAGTTGGGCCGGTTGATTGGCGTAATGGTATTACACAGAATGTGGAATAACACTTTGTTGTTATAGGCCAACTTCTTCGGGTCAACATCGATGCATTCATCACCCACCAAAGTGGGATCCATCAGGATATGGAGTTGTGCATCAGACACTTCCCAGAAATGCAGTATGTGTTCTCAGTCATTTTCAAATTCGCATTGAGGTAGATTTATTAGGGCCAGAAAATGATCTACTAAGCATTTGATTCTCTCTCTGCCTGTCATCCATTTGAGCGTCCAGGTTGAAGTGTTTTCCATCTTCCCTGTGATGTACATCGTGGCATATAACTGAAGAATAATCTCTTTATTCCATCCATGACTGAAGTGCATGAAACCCTTTAGAAGAGCATGTTCAATATGGTCAAGGGAGTTGTGGAAGCAAGGCATTTCTTCAAGCTTGGCATAGTTTAATATCTTGTGATTGAAAATCCGGTGCTTGCCAAACAAGATCCGAGCATAATATATTGCCTGCTCCTTGCTACGTCTTGAGCTTGTGTTGGTTTTCCTTGAAGAGGAAAGGGTGATGCAGCAATAGTAGCGTAAGTATTTCCCTCAGTTTTTGAGAACCAAGGTATCAATCCAGTAGGAGGCTCCTCAAAAGTCCCACACACCTACACAAACAAACAAGAACTCGCAACCAACGCAATAAAGGGGTTGTCAATCCCTTCAAGGCCACTTGCGAAAGTGAGATCTGATAGAGATAATATGGTAAGATAAATATATTTTTGGTATTTTATGATATAGATTGGAAAAGTAAAGATGCAAATAAAAGTAGATTGAAAGCTTATATTATAAAAGATAAACCCGGGGGCCATAGGTTTCACTAGTGGCTTCTCTCAAGATAGCATAAGTACGGTGGGTAAACAAATTACTGTCGAGCAATTGATAGAAAAGCGAATAATTATGAGATTATCTAGTCATGATCATGTATATAGGCATCACGTCCGTGACAAGTAGACCGACTTCTGCCTGTTGGGGAACGTAGCAGAAATTCAAAATTTTCCTACGTGTCACCAAGATCTATCTATGGAGAGACCAGCAACGAGTGGAAGGAGAGTGCATCTACATACCCTTGTAGATCGCTAAGCGGAAGCGTTCAAGAGAACGGGGTTGAAGGAGTCGTACTCGTCGTGATCCAAATCACCGGAGATCCTAGTGCCGAACGGACGGCACCTCCGCGTTCAACACACGTACAGCCCGGTGACGTCTCCCACGCCTTGATCCAGCAAGGAGAGAGGGAGAGGTTGAGGAAGACTCCATCCAGCAGCAGCACGATGGCGTGGTGGTGGTGGAGGAGCGTGGCAATCCTGCAGGGCTTCGCCAAGCACCGCGGGAGAGGAGGAGGACTTGGGAGAGGGGAAGGGCTGCGCCAGAACTTCGTGTTGAGCCCCCATGCGTCTCCCCACTTTATATAGGGGTGGTGGGGCTGGTTTCTTTCCCTCCAAGTCCATTGGGGCGTTGGCCAAGGTGGGAGGAAAGAAATCCCATCATTTCCTTCCCCACCGATTGCTATCCCCCTTTTTAGGGATCTTGATCTTATCCCTTTGGGATATGATCTTATTCCTTCTAAGGGGGGATCTTGGTGCGCCTTGACCAGGGGTGTGGGGCCTTGCCCCCACTACCCACGTTCATGTGGGTCCCCCCATGCAGGTGGGCCCCACTCCGAACCTTCTAGAACCTTCCCGGTACAATACCGAAAAAACCCGAACATTTTCCGGTGGCCAAAATAGGACTTCCCATATATAAATCTTTACCTCCGGACCATTCCGGAACTCCTCGTGACATCTGGGATCTCATCCGGGACTCCGAACAACATTCGGTAACCACATACAAACTTCCTTTATAACCCTAGCGTCATCGAACCTTAAGTGTGTAGACCCTACGGGTTCGGGAACCATGCGATATGACCGAGGCGTTCTCCGGTCAATAACCAACAGCGGGATCTGGATACCCATGTTGGCTCCCACATGTTCCACGATGATCTCATCGGATGAACCACGATGTCAAGGACTCAATCGATCCGTATACAATTCCCTTTGTCTAGCGGTATTATACTTGCCCGAGATTCGATCGTCGGTATACCGATACCTTGTTCAATCTCGTTACGGCAAGTCTCTTTACTCGTTCCGCAACACATCATCCGTGATCAACCCCTTGGTCACATTGTGCACATTATGATGATGTCCTACCGAGTGGGCCCAGAGATACCTCTCCATTTACGGAGTGACAAATCCCATCTCGATCCGTGTCAACCCAATGACACTTTCGGAAATACCAGTAGTGCACCTTTATAGTCACCCGATTACGTTGTGATGTTTGATACACCCAAAGCACTCCTACGGTATCCGGAGTTACACGATCTCATGGTCTAAGGAAGAGATACTTGACATTGGAAAAGCTCTAGCAAGCGAACTACGATCTTTGTGCTATGCTTAGGATTGGGTCTTGTCCATCACATCATTCTCCTAATGATGTGATCCGTTATCAACGACATCCAATGTCCATAGCCAGAAACCATGACTATCTGTTGATCACAACGAGCTAGTCAACTAGAGGCTCACTAGGGACATATTGTGGTCTATGTATTCACACGTGTATTACGATTTCCGGATAATACAGTTATAGCATGAATAAAAGACAATTATCATGAACAAGGAAATATAATAATACTTTTATTATTGCCTCTAGGGCATATTTCCAACAGTCTCCCACTTGCACTAGAGTCAATAATCTAGTTCACATCGCCATGTGATTAACACTCACAGGTCACATCACCATGTGACCAACATCAAAAGAGTTTACTAGTGTCATTAAACTAGTTCACATCATCATGTGATTAAGACTCAATGAGTTTTGGGGTTTGATCATGTTTTGCTTGTGAGAGAGGTTTTAGCCAATGGGTCTGAAACATTCAGATCCGTATGTGCTTTGCAAATTTCTAGGTCATTCTATAAATGTTGCTTCCACGCTCCACTTGGAGCTATTCCAAATGGTTGCTCCACTATATGTATCCGGTTTGCTACTCAGAGTCACTCGGATAGGTGTTAAAGCTTGCATCGACGTAATCCTTTACGCCGAACTCTTTATCACCTTCATAATCGAGAAACATGTCCTTATTTACTCCAAGGACAATTTTGATCGCTGTCCAATGATCCATTCTGGATCATTCTTGTACCCCTAGACCGACTCATGGCAAGGCACACTTCCGTGCGGTACACAAAGATAGCATCTTGTAGAGCCTATGTATAAAGCATAGGGGCGACCTTCGTCCTTTCTCTCTCTTCTGCCGTGGTCGAGCTTTAAGTCTTAACTTCATACCTTACATGTCAGGCAAGAACTCCTTCTTTGGCTGATCCATCTTGAACACCTTCAAGATCATGTTAAGGTATATGCTCATTTGAAAGTACCATTAAGCGTTTTTGATCTATCCTCATAGATCTTGATGCTCAATGTTCAAGTAGCTTAATCCAGGTTTTCCATTGAAAAACACTTTTCAAATAACCCTATATGCTTTCGAGAATTCTACATCATTTCGATCAACAATATGTCAATAACATATACTCACCAGAAATTCTATAGTGCTCCCACTCACTTCTTTGGAAGTACAAGTTTCTCATAAATTTGTATAAACCCAAAATCTTTGATCATCTTATCAAAGTACATATTCCAACTCCGAGATGCTTACTCCGGTCCTTAGAAGGATCGCCGAGCTAGCATACCTTTAGCATCCCTAGGATCGACAAAAATTTTCTGATTGTATCACATACAACCTTTCCTTCTGGCGGTAAGGAAACTCATTTTGACATCCATCGCCAGATTTCATAAATGCAGCTAATGCTAACATGATTTCGACGGACTTAAGCATCGCTACGGATGAGAAAATCTCATCATAGTCAACTCTTTGAACTTGTGAAAAACTCTTTGCCACAAGTCGAGCTTCATAGACGGTGACATTACCGTCCACGTCCGTCTTCTTCTTAAAGATCCATTTATCTCAATGGCTTGCCGATCATCGGGCAAGTCCACCAAAGTTCATGCTTTGTTCTGATACATGGATCCTATCTCGGATTTCATGGCTTCTAACCATTTGTCGGAATTTGGGCCCACCATTGCTTCTCCATAGCTCGTAGGTTCATTGTTGTCTAGCAACATGACCTTCAAGACAGGATTACTGTACCACTCTGAAGCAGTACGCATCCTTGTCACCCTACGAGGTACGGTAGTGACTTGACCCAAAACTTCATGATCACTATCATAAGCTTCTACTTCAATTGGTGTAGGAGTCACAGGAACAACTTCCTGTGCCCTGCTACATACTTGTTGAAGTGATGGTTCAATAACCTCATCAAGTCTCCACCATCCTCCCACTCAATTTTCGAGACAAACTTTTCCTCGAGAAAGGACCCGATTCAAGAAACAATCCCTATTGCTTTCGGATCTGAATTAGGAGGTATACCCAACTGTTTTGGGTGTCCTATGAAGATGCATTTTATCCGCTTTGGGTTCGAGCTTATCGACCTGAAACTTTTTCACATAAGCGTCGCAGCCCCAAACCTTTAAGAAATGACAGCTTAGGTTTCTCTAAACCATAGTTCATACGGTGTCATCTCAACGGAATTACGTGGTGCCCTATTTAAAGTGAATGTGGTTGTCTCTAATGCCCAAACCATAAACGATAGTGGTAAGTTGATAAGAGACATCATGGTACGCACCATATCCAATAGGGTGCAGTTATGATGTTCGGACACATCATCACACTATGGTGTTCCAGGCGGTATTGGTTGTGAAACAATTTCCACAATGTCTTAATTGTGTGCCAAACTCGTAACTCAGATACTCATCTCTATGATCATATCATAGACATTTTATCCTCTTGTCACGATGATCTTCAACTTCATTCTGAAATTACTTGAACCATTCAATAATTCAGACTTTTGTTTCATCAAGTAAATATACTCAACATCTACTCGAATCATCTGTGAAGTAAGAACATAACGATATTCACTGCATGCCTCAGCACTCATTGGACTGCACACATCAAAATGTGTTGCTTCCAACAAGTTGCTATCTTGTTCCATTTTACTGAAAAACGAGGCTTTTTAGTCATCTTGCCCATGTGGTATAATTTGCATATCTCAAGTGATTCAAAATCAAGTGAGTCCAAACGATCCATCTGCATGGAGTTTCTTCATGCGTATACACCAATAGACATGGTTCACATGTCTCAAACTTTTCAAAACGAGTGAGTCCAAAGATCCATCAACATGGAGCTTCTTCATGCGTTTTACACCAATATGACTTACATGGCAGTGCCACAAGTAAGTGGTACTATCATTACTATCTTATATCTTTTTGGCATGAAAATGTGTATCACTACGATCGAGATTCAATAAACCATTCCTTTAGGTGCAAGACCATTGAAGGTATTATTCAAATAAACAGAGTAACCATTATTCTCCTTAAATGAATAACCGTATTGCAATAGACATAATCCAATCATGTCTATGCTCAACGCAAACACCAAATCTCGATGGTAGAGGGAGCGTGTGATGCTTAATCACATCAACCATGGAAATACTTCCAACACATATCGTCAGCTCACCTTTAGCTAGTCTCCTTTTATTCCGTAGCTTATATTTCGAGTTGCTAACACTTAGCAACCGAACCGGTATCTAATACCCTGGTGCTACTAGGAGTACTAGTAAAGTACACATTAACATAATGTATATCCAATATACTTCTATTGACCTTGTCTGCCTTCTCATCTACCAAGTATCTAGGGTGGTTCCGCTTCAGTGCCCGTTCCTCTTATTACAGAAGCACTTAGTCTCGGGTTTGGGTTCAACCTTGGGTTTCTTCACTAGAGCAGCAGACTGATTTGCCGTTTCATGAAGTATCCCTTCTTGCCCTTGCCCTTCTTGAAACTAGTGGTTTCACCAACCATCAACAATTGATGCTCCTTCTTGATTTCTACTTTCGCGGTGTCAAACATCGCGAATACCTCAAGGATCATCATATCTATCCGATATGTTATAGTTCATCACGAAGCTCTAGCAGCTTGGTGGCAATGACTTTGGAGAAACATCACTATCTCATCCGGAAGATTAACTCCCACTCGATTCAGTGATTGTGGTACTCGGACAATCGAGCACAAGCTCAACGATTGAGCTTTCCTCCCTTAGTTTGCTGGCTAAGAAAATCGTCGGAGGTCTCATACCTCTTGGCGTGGGCACGAGCCTGAAATCCCAATTTCAGCCCTCGAAAACATCTCATATGTTCATGACGTTTGAAAAACGTCTTTGTTTGCCTCAACTCTAAACCGTTTAAGCGAACTATCACGTAGTTATCAAAGCGTGTATGTCCGATGTTCGCAACATCCACAAACGGCGTTTGGGGTTCAAACACACTGAGCGTGCATTAAGGACATAAGCTTTCTCTTGTCCGCATAATCGCTACTATCAACTTTCAACTATATTTTCTCTAGGAACATATCTTAACAGTGGAACTAAAGCGCGAGCTTCGACATAATTTCCATAGATCTTTTGACTATGTTCGGGATAATTAAGTTCATCTTATGAACTCCCACTCGAGATAGACATCCTCTGGGTCATCTAAGTGATTACATGATCCAAGTCAACTAGGCCGTGTCCGATCATCACGTGAGACGGACTAGTCATCATCGGTGAACATCTTCATGTTGATCGTATCTACTATCGACTCATGCTCGACCTTTCGGTCTCCGTGTTCGAGGCCATGTCCGTACATGCTAGGTTCGTCAAGTTAACCCTAAGTGTTTTCGCTGTGTAAAACTGTCTTACACCCGTTGTATGTGAGCGTAAGAATCCATCACACCCGATCATCACGTGGTGCTTAGAAGCGACGAACTGTAGCAACGGTGCACGCTTAGGGAGAACACTTCTTGAAATTTTGTAAGGATCATCTTATTTACTACCGTCGTCCTAAGTAAACAAGATGCATAAACATGATAAACATCACATGCAATCAAATAGTGACATGATATGGCCAATATCATTTTGCTCCTTTGATCTCCATCTTGAGGCTCCATGATCATCGTCACCGCATGACACCATGATCTCCATCATCATGATCTCCATCATCGTGTCTCCATGAATTTGTCTCGCCAACTTATTACTTCTACTACTATGGCTACGGTTAGCAATAAAGTAAAGTAATTACATGGCGTTGTTAAATGACACGCAGGTCATACAATAAATTAAGACAACTCCTATGGCTCCTGCGGTTGTCATACTCATCGACATGCAAGTCGTGATTCCTATTACAAGAACATGATCAATCTCATACATAACATATCATTCATCACATTCTTCTTGGCCATATCACATCACATAGCATACCTGCAAAAACAAGTTAGGCGTCCTCTAATTGTTGTTTCCATGTTTTACGTGGCTGCTATGGGTTTCTAGCAAGAACGTTTCTTACCTCATAAAACCACAACGTGATATGACAATTGCTATTTACCCTTCATAAGGACCCTTTTCATCGAATCCGTTCCGACTAAAGTGGGAGGCGGCACCGCTAGCCACCTTATGCACGAAGTGCATGTCAATCAGTGGAACTTTGTCTCACGTGGAAATGCGTGTAAGGTCGGTCCGGCCGCTTCATCCCACAATACCGTCAAAACAAGATTCGACTAGTAACGGTAAGCATATTGAACAACATCAACGCCCACAACTACTTTGTGTTCTACTCGTGCAAAGAATCTACGCAATAGACCTAGCTCATGATGCCCTTTGTTGGGGAACGTGGCGAAATTCAAAATTTTCCTCGTGTCACCAAGATCTATCTATGGAGAGACCAGCAACGAGTGGAAGGAGAGTGCATCTACATACCCTTGTAGATCGCTAAGCGAAGCGTTCAAGAGAACGGGGTTGAAGGAGTCGTGCTCGTCGTGATCCAAATCACGGAGATCCTAGTGCGAGCAGACGGCACCTCCGTGTTCAACACACGTACAGCCGGTGGCGTCTCCCACGCCTTGATCCAGCAAGGAGAGAGGAGAGGTTGAGAAGACTCCATCCAGCAGCAGCACGATGGCGTGGTGGTGGTGGAGGCGTGGCAATCTGCGAGGCTTCGCCAAGCACCGCGGGAGAGGAGGAGGACTTGGGAGAGGGAAGGGCTGCGCCCGAAACCGTGTTGAGCCCCATCGTCTCCCCACTTTATATAGGGGTGGTGGGGCTGGTTTCTTTCCCTCCAAGTCCATTGGGGCGTTGGCCAAGGTGGGAGGAAAGAAATCCCATCATTTCCTTCCCCACCGATTGCTATCCCTTTTTAGGGATCTTGATCTTATCCCTTTGGGATATGATCTTATTCCTTCTAAGGGGGATCTTGGTGCGCCTTGACCAGGGTGTGGGGCCTTGCCCCACTACCACGTTCATGTGGGTCCCCCATGCAGGTGGGCCCCACTCCGGAACCTTCTAGAACCTTCCCGGTACAATACTGAAAAAACCCGAACATTTTCCGGTGGCCAAAATAGGACTTCCCATATATAAATCTTTACCTCCGGACCATTCCGGAACTCCTCGTGACATCTGGGATCTCATCCGGGACTCCGAACAACATTCGGTAACCACATACAAACTTCCTTTATAACCCTAAGCGTCCATCGAACCTTAAGTGTGTAGACCCTACGGGTTCGGGAACCATCTTGAGACATGACCGAGGCGTTCTCCGGTCAATAACCAACAGCGGGATCTGGATACCCATGTTGGCTCCCACATGTTCCACGATGATCTCATCGGATGAACCACGATGTCAAGGACTCAATCGATCCCGTATACAATTCCCTTTGTCTAGCGGTATTATACTTGCCCGAGATTCGATCGTCGGTATACCGATACCTTGTTCAATCTCGTTACCGGCAAGTCTCTTTACTCGTTCCGCAACATCATCCGTGATCAACCCCTTGGTCACATTGTGCACATTATGATGATGTCCTACCGAGTGGGCCCAGAGATACCTCTCCGTTTACGGAGTGACAAATCCGATCTCGATCCGTGTCAACCCAATGACACTTTCGGAAATACCATAGTGCACCTTTATAGTCACCCGATTACGTTGTGATGTTTGATACACCCAAAGCACTCCTACGGTATCCGGGAGTTACGATCTCATGGTCTAAGGAAGAGATACTTGACATTGGAAAAGCTCTAGCAAGCGAACTACGATCTTTGTGCTATGCTTAGGATTGGGTCTTGTCCATCACATCATTCTCCTAATGATGTGATCCCGTTATCAACGACATCCAATGTCCATAGCCAGGAAACCATGACTATCTGTTGATCACAACGAGCTAGTCAACTAGAGGCTCACTAGGGACATATTGTGGTCTATGTATTCACACGTGTATTACGATTTCCGGATAATACAGTTATAGCATGAATAAAAGACAATTATCATGAACAAGGAAATATAATAATACTTTTATTATTGCCTCTAGGGCATATTTCCAACACTGCCTGCATCTACTACTATTACTCCACACATCAACCGCTATCCAGCATGCATCTAGAGTATTAAGTTCATGAAGAATAGAGTAACACATTAAGAAAGATGACATGATGTAGAGGGATAAACTCATGCAATATGATATAAAACCCATCTTTTTATCCTCGATGGAAACAATACAATACGTGCCTTGCTGCCTCTGCTATCACTGGGAAACACTACTAGGGAAAACCTTATACACAGAATGTTACCAGTAGCGCTTGTTAAAATGAGGCGCTCTCGCTACTTTGCGATGGCGCGTTCGCGTAACCGCTTCACGATTAGCAGATTAGCAGTAGCGCTGTCCTTGCAGAAAGCGCTACTACTATAATTGCCACACCGTTCCTGGCGTGGTAGGTATAGTAGTAGCGCCCTTCTGCGGACAATGCTACTACTATGGTTTTTAGCAGCAGCGCGTTTTCCCTTCCCACGCTACAGTTAAAGCTACTTTCACCTTACCCCCCCACCCGGCCTGATTCCCTCTCCTCTGCTTCCTCCCCCAATTCCCGACCCCGCCTCGCCACCGCCGTCTCCCCGACCCGCCTGCCCCGTCTCCCCGACCCGCCTCGCCCGCGCCTCGGTGCCGCCGTCTCCCCGACCCCACCTCGCCGCCGTCTCCCTCGACCCGCCTGCCCGCCCGTCTCCCCGACCTCGCCTGCCGCCGTCTCCCCGACCCGGCCACCTCGCCCGCGCCTCGGTGCCGCCGTCTCCCCGACCCCATCTCTCTCCCGCCCTCTGTAAACACTCTCCCTTCCGATCCCTCTCTCCCCTTCTGATCCCTCTTCTCTGCTTAGTATGAACCCTAGGTATTTAGTGCTAGTTAGTATGAACCCTAGGCTATTTTTAGTGCTAGTTAGTTAATTACTTAGATGGTAATTAGGGCAGTAGTTCCTAGGTACTAATTAGTTAGTAAGAATTAGGTACTAATTAGGTACTAGAATATTTTTATTTATAGTATTATTTTTAGTAAGAACTAGTTGAATTAATAGAACTAGTTAGTAAGAACTTGTTTCTATTTTTTAGTTAAAGCAATTTTTCCCGCCTCGGCGTGGGCGATGCCTATCCGCATCCTCATCGTCGAGTCAGCGGAGGACGACACCTGCTGACCAGATCGGCCATGTTGGGACCTGGGCTCCGCCGGGTGGTACTTGGGGCGCTACCTACCGGGGCGCAGGTTGGTGAGAACCAGCTGTCGTTGACCGGACCTTGTTTGGTGGCGGTCGCGTGGGCGATGGCGATCCAGAGGCTCGAGGACTCAGCGGAGGTGGTGCGTCACCGTGTCGATGAGGAGGGCGCGCCGTCCGTCGCTACTTGTTTGCGTTGGAGCACAGCCGTTCTCCAATACCGGCAGGTTCTCCGGGATCTCACCGGAGCTATGATCCCGTGATGGTGCCTTCTCTGTGGGTGTCCACCGCCTGCGCCGATACCGTCGTGTGCTAGAGTTTTAGTTGTATTAGTGATGTTATATGTATGACACTATTAAGTGATGTATTAGTGACAATATTTTGAAATGCATGAGATGATCTACTTTTGCTTATTGAATGCATGCTAATTTGAGTCCCATAAGATATTTTGAAATGTATATCTTGTGTTGCTCAATATCCAAGTGGCTGTCATGTTTGCGTGTTACACCTCCGAGTGGCCTATGTTTTGCGGAGTGTTGATTCATTTCCGTTCCGGCAAATTTCAGCGCTTCGATATGTCCTATTTTAGCAAAGGTCATGCGGATTTTTCCGTGAATTTTGGCATGACTTGTGCTAGAATATGTAGGAAATATCGAGTGCCCCGGATTTGTGTGTTCAATATCTTGGTAGTTGTCTTGATCGATTTTCAATTAATGTTTTAACTATGAACATAGTAAATGTCGACGACGAGAAGGATTTCGGTATTTGCAAATCTGCGAAGACAAGCGCGGCTTTGTCTTGACGGAATCTTCCTAGATGATGATAGGCGCTTGACATCAAGTTGGACGAGAACTTGAAGTGGATCTGATGAAGTCACAACGACAAGTCTTTTTTCGTAATTAAGCATGACATCTGCTTTCATTTGCCTCAACTTATATATTTTTTACTATTCACTAGCGTATCCCCTGCCATGCAAGAGTTTTTGTATTGGATAAGATAGGTTTCAGTCATAGTATGGAGGAAAAGAAAGTTTACTTGAAGACCGAGCATGGTTATATTTTCCATGCGAAGTTATACAATTCAGACGACTACACCTATTTTGGATGCAAAACATGGCGAGCACTATGCAAGACTTATGCATTTGAGCCTGATATGGTTATCACCTTTGATATTCGTCCGGAAGATGATATTGAAGGTAATACCGACATCTGGGTCAATGTGCAAATGCCTCGAGTTATACCATTATGTAAGTTTCTCAACCATATTTATGTCTTTGATATTGTTTATTCAAAATAATTGACAACTAATTTGTATTGTCGACTTATTTTCGTGCAAGCAAACATGTCCAGCGCTTGGTAGACAGGACCGTATCTTCTCACGGGCTGAACTCAAGCTGCGAGGAGCTCGGTCATTATGTTTCATGGCTTGAGGATCTTGATACTGTCAAGACAAATTTTCTTTCTGCATTTAGAAATCTTAGTACTGAAAATGTGCGACCCATAGTGTTAATAATGAACTATGGTCACATCCATTTAGGAAGGATGGTAAGATTTTTACTTTTTATCCTCATTGCATCTTTTCCATACATTATTTTTGAAGCTAAACTTCATTGCTAAGTATGTTACCATACGATGTTCTTCAACAGGGACTCCCGATGAATGTTGTGCCTTATGGGATCGAGACTAAAGGTGTCATGAGTATTATCAACTTACGCCAAGATATCCTACAGCTTACTTTAGTGCATTCAAGATTAGCGACGAATGCTTAATAGTGCAAGACTGGACCAAATATGTGTTGGGGGCGCGAGAAGTACTAGGGAGCAGCAACGAGACGCCTTCCACGATTAGGAGACAGGTTCATCTGCATGCTCCAACTTGATCAAGAAGGAGAGCTATACATGTTTTATGTTCTTTTACCTAAGAGAGAGCAGCAGAGTGAGTAGCGAGGTGAGTAGCTGGCTAGAAATGAGTTTCGGGATGATGATGTGCTACACTATTACTATGATGATAAAATAGCTAGTGTTAGTGGTAATGACTATGATGATTATTATTAGCTAGTGTTAGTGGTGATTAAATAAATAATGTTGATGGTAATGACCATGATGACGATTAAATATCTTGTCTTTGGCGGATTAGATTCAAGTGGAGGCAACATGTGGTGCACATCGAAAGTACTACTAATCCAATGTAGATCAAGTTTGGATTAGTAGTATACTTTTGACATGCACCACATATTGCCTCCACTTGAACCTAATCCACCTTCATTAATACACTGTTATGGACATAATGATGTAAACCTCATAACAGCTGGTATTGTACCAATATTTGTATGATGGCGCATAAATACACTAAAAATAAAAAATTATAAAAAATACTAGTAGCGCCGGAAAGGAAACACGCTGCAAGGAGATAACTTAGCGATGGCGATGCTTGAACAAGCGCTGCAGCTATTTGTCCTAGCAGTAGCGCGTGGTGGCACGCGTTACTGCTAAGCAATAGCTGTAGCGCCTTATTAGTAGCGCGGCTTCCCGTGCTACTAGTAGGCACAAAACACGCGCTACTGCTAGGGTTTTCCCTAGTAGTGAAAGGACACCGCAAGATTGAACCCAAAGCTAAGCACTTCTCCCATTGCAAGAAAGATCAATCTAGTAGGCCAAACCAAACTGATAATTCGAAGAGACTTGCAAAGATAACTTAATCACACATAAAAGAATTCAGAGGAGATTCAAATATTTCTCATAGATAAACTTGATCATAAACCCACAATTCATTGGATCTCGACAAACACACCGCAAAAAGAGTTACATCGAATAGATCTCCAAGAAGATCGAGGAGAACTTTGTATTGAGATTCAAAGAGAGAGAAGCCATCTAGCTAATAACTATGTACCAAGGTCTATGGTAAACTACTCACAACTCATCGGAGAGGCCTTGGAGATGATGTAGAGGCCCTCCATGGTCGATTCCCCCTCGTGAGCGCCAAAAGGCTCAAGATGGGATCTCGCGGATCTGAAGGTTCTGGCGGTGGAAATAGTTTTTCATGATCGCTTCGATGTTTTCAGGTACATGGGTATATATAGGAGGAAGAAGTAGGTCGATGGGCCTCGAGGGCCCACGAGGATGGGGCGCGCCACTGTAGGGGGCGCTGGCACCTCGTGGCCGCCTCGCTTGTTTCTTGACTACCACCCCAAGTCCTCTGGATCATGTTTGTTCCAAAAAGATCGCTCCAGAAGGTTTCATTCCGCTTGGACTCCGTTTGATATTCCATTTCTTCGAAACACTGAAATAGGCAAAAAACAACAATTCGGGTTGGGCCTCTGGTTAGTAGGTTAGTCCCAAAAATGATATAAAAGTGTAAAGTAAAGCCCATAAACATCCAAAACGGGTAATATAATAGCATGGAACAATAAAAATTATAGATACATTGGAGACGTATCACTCCTCTGTCCAGAACCTCGGTGCCAGAGACGTTCTTTCTCCTTCATAGGGGCTCACACCAAAGAATGCAAGCTTTAAAGAGTGAAGCTGCTCATTTAAAGCTGGGCCATAGGGGACATACTCAGATGAAAATAGCGGGAAAGATTCCGGAGGATTTTTCTGATAAACTTCTTGGCTAATTTCCATCGGCTGAACATCACCAGCTGCAGATGCGTTCTCATCGGAGGGCTACACGAGGACATGAGGTACAATATCCTTCTCTAAAGCAGAAGGTATGTGATCATCTCACTGTTGATCATTTTTCTTTGTTGGAACTCCTTCAGCGGCTTTCTTAGACTCAAGCTCAAGGGCCTTTTCTTTAGGTGACTCAGTGATTGGTGTTGGTGGAACAAAAACATCTTCATCCTACTATGGCAGTACTGGTGGTAAGACCTGATGGGACTAAACAGGTGGTGCAACTTCTTCATGTTTCTCCTCGCGAGCCATGTGCTCTTCTAACTTCTTTTCTTCCTGTTCTGGCTGTGAAGCCAAAGAACCAGGAGTAGGGTCAACCTCCATCGGGGCAGGAGCACCAAATGAGGAGACCGTAGAGTCAGTGCTTTGGGCAGCAATTTGCTCCCCCCTCAACCTTTTCTGCCTCCTCAGTGGGTCCAGAGGGTCCAGCTTGAATGTCCTTCATAGGTGATGAGACTAGCTTCTCCATTTCAATTTCTTCGTCAATCTTTTCTTCGGGAGCATTTTGCTCTGGCACTGATTTTACTTCATCAGTATTGACAAGATATATGTCCACAACATCCGATTCTTGTTCGACTGAAGTAGGAACTACGACAGCCTCAACTTGTTGTTCGGCTATTTCCTCGGGACAAGGGGATGGTGGAATCTGCTGAAGTGGTGCACTTGTGTCAATAGGAGCATTAGCCGAAGCTGATTTGACATGGCTGTCCTTGACCTCTTTTGGCTTATTTTCTCTAGCCTGAGCTTTCTGATGCTTTTCCTAATGCTGAATTTCTTTGATTCGACGATCACAAAGCTAAGAGACATCCATCTTCATTCTAAAGTGCCACTCAATCTTGTTGTTCCTCATGGCAGTGAGGTCTTTGGCAGTTTCAAGAATGGCCTTCTTCACATTCTTTCTTTCAGCTTCAAACTTGACTTCTCTTCTCATTTTTCCCAGAAGCTTCTTATCATTGACAGCCTGATTTAGTTCTTTGGTGATTTCCTTCAGATCAGTAAAGTGCTATGCTACCATTTTGGTAACTTCTTCTGGCAGACCCAAATCACCCAAGTCTGCTGGATTGGTATCATAGGAAGCACCTTCAATGATGTCGAATATCATCTCAAAATCATATTCCTCTATGGAAGCAGGAATGATTTTCTTTGCCTTCTTGGCGGAAACAATAGCTTTTTCATTAGTGACCAGCTTTCTCTTGGTAGCTGGGGCAGCAGAACCCGAAGGTTTACCAGACGGAACTGGTGCAAGGCTTGGTAAAGATCTCATAGGCGGTGATTTCTTGGCAGGTGATGGAGTGTGATATGGCTTGTCGAGCAGCGCTCGTTGATCATATATGGGAATTTCTTCGCCTGCATTATCATGAGAAGATTCCTCATCAGACGAGGCAGATGCAACCTTTCTGGACTTACTCGCAACTGACTTCTTCTTCAGAGCTCGAGGAGAAGCTGATTTCCTCTTCTTCTTCTCTTTTTGGGCAGACGCCCTTTCCTTCTTCTCAATCACATCCTGTTGAGTCAGCTCAACATTTCGCTACTCAACTTGGTTCTTCTTCGCAAGTCTAGCCTCACGCTTAGCCTTTGCCTTTTCCCTTTTTGCAACTTCTTTAGGAAAATTAGCTATGGTTTTCAAAGAATCAACATGAGCGTTGGGAGGAGGTACTGGCCTTACTTTCTCATCTTCTTGTCCAAGGCAACCTTCTGCAATGCAATCATTTCAAGCTAGAGTGAAAGCAAACAAAATCTGATAATTTCGTTGAACATTCTCCACTACAAAAAAAAGACACATTCGTGACATTTTGGGCCGAACGAATTTTTTTTCTGTCATACATATGACACTTCTATGGCGATAATTGTGACAAAACCCTGTATCATCATAGATGTGGTGGGCTCCTACTTCTATGACAAAAAATCATGACAGAAAATGGGCTTTTCGTCCTGGGCGGGCGGAGACGCAGCTTGCATGACATTCTTTGGGCCGTCCATGACGGAAAAAACCGTGGTAGAAGCGAGGGAGGAAAATTTGGGAGTTCCGATTACGGTGGGAGGTCGGGGCGAGCAATGTCGTTTCTCGTACTGCGTACGCGTGTGTGTGCGAGGCGTTGGCTCTAACTGAACCCGAGCAAGGCGTTTGGCTCTAACTGAACCCGAGCGATTGCACTGCAGGCTACGCGTTATTGAACTCGAGCGATCGATCGATGGCTGTTAGCTGAACCCGATCGAGCAATTCCTTCGCTACTGCTGCTAATTGAAGCCGATCGATTGGATAAACAGTGAGCATTGCCGCTGGATGAACAGGACCCCATGGTGTGGAGGGCTGGATGAACAGTAGACGGTGGAGGGGTGCCCGTGGAGGGGTGGTTGAGCAGGACCCCATGGTGTGGAGGGCTGGATGAGCATGAGCGATGGAGGGTGCCCGTGGAGGGTGGTTGAGCGATGGCGGTGGAGTAGCACGCGGTGGAGGCTGGATGAGCAGGGCCCGTGGAAGCTGGAGGAGGTTGGCGGTAGCCGTGGAGGCCGGAGGAGGTCGGCGGTGGAGATGAACAAGTATCCGTGGAGTCCGTTTTGCGATGCGCCCACCCCTCCCGATGAACAGGACCCCCATTTTGACCGTAGGAGGTTCGTTTCGTCCGTTTTGCGGTACGCCACACCCCTCCCGATCAACAGGACCCCCGTTTTGACCGTAGGAGGTCCGTTTCCTCCGTTTTGCGGCACGCCACACTCCTCCCGATCAACAGGACCCCAATTTCGACCGCAGGAGGTCTGTTTCCTCCGTTTTGTGGTACGCCAGACCCCTCCCGATGAACAGGATCCCGTTTCAAACGTGGCTGGTCGAACACAAGGCCGTTTCTCTGCTTCGCGCGATGCGCGGGCCTCGTTCCATCGCCTGTTCCGTCCAAGCCCTCCCGATGAACACGAAGACGCATTCCGTTCCGACCCAGCCGGTTGGCTCCCACGCGTTCCGTTGCCTCCTGATGAACACGACGCATTCCGTTGCCTCCCCATGAACACGACGCATAACGTTGCCTCCCCATGAACATGACGACGACGCTGTTTCTCCGTTCCGACCCAGCCATGTACACGAGCCCTCGCCGTACGTATGCGCGAGTAGGCGTTCAAGACCTCGCCTGTATGTACACATACGTGGCCGTATTTTCTCTTGCACCCTGGCCGCTATACGTACGTGTACATGCTACGTGCGCGCCTTTATTACGACACGTGTGCGCCTCTACATCGACCAGTCTATATGTATGTACACGTTCGCGACCAGAATGACAACGCTACGTATGCTTCGACCAGGTGGGTCCCGATTGTCAAGCACTTCCTTGCGTGCGAAGATGTAGCTGGTGGGTCCCAGCAGTCAGGGGGCGAATCGTTTTTTTGCCCGGATGCACTTCCTTGTGTGCGAAGATGTAGCCGGTGGGTCCTAGCAGTCAGGGGGGCAATTTTTTTTTGCCCGGACGCACTTCCTTGCGTGCGGAGGTGTAGCTGGTGGATCCCAGCAGTCAGGGGGCGAATCGTTTTTTTTGCCCGGATGCACTTCCTTGCGTGCGAAGATGAAGCTGGTGGGTCCCAGTAGTCAGGGGGAACGTTTTTTCCGCGAAATACAGTGGCCCGTCCCATGGGTCCCAGCTGTTAGGTGGAGGAATCATTATTTTCCGCGTAATAAGGAGGCACTTCCTTGTTGCGGCCGTGGACCCAGCTGTCAGCCTCTCCACGTACAGTCCACGTCCGATGGAAGTCATTCCTTGACCACATTGACCAAGCCGCGCCGAGAGCACCACGGCGGTGGACGACGGCGAGGCCTAGGAAGGGGACGACGCGGAGCCGGGGAAGACGCGGCAATGGAAGCCCGCGCGGAGAGGAGTACGAGGGTTCAATGGTTCGGCTATGGTGTGGGGCTGCCGTCGCCGCAGGGCCTGGCCAGCGATGGGAATAGTAGGGGGCGGTGAGGCCTCCGCGGCAGCACAGCTAGCCACGGGAGGCAGGAGCATGCAGCACGACCGGCGCTGCTTTGGGCGGCTGTAGCAAGAAGACCAGAGGTTGAAGAAGCACTACGACAGTTGGATGGACATCGTACGACCACTGGAGCTAGAATCATTCATATTAACTAAGTTAACAAAGCCCTCCGTCCCCGTCAACTTAGTTGGCCCACAAGTCATCCTCCCGCCATGGTGGGTCCCAGCTAGCAGGGGGTATTCATTTTTTTGTGCGTAATAAGGAGGCACTTCCTTGCGTGCGAAGATATAGCTGGTGGGTCCGACATGTCAGCGGGGGAATGTTTTTTTCGTGAAATACAGAGGCCCTTCTGGTGGGTCCCAGCTGTCAGGTGGAGGAATCATTATTTTGCGCGTACAGTCCACGGCCAATGGATGTCGTTCGTTGACCACGTTGACCAGGCCGCGCCAAGAGCACCATGGCGGTGGACGATGGTGAGGCCTAGGAAGGGAACAACACGGAGCCGGGGAAGACTCGGAATGGTTGCCCACGCGGTGGGGAGTATGAGGGTTTACTGGTCCGGCTGCCGTCGCCGGAAAATAATAGGAGGTGTGGGTGAGTAGAGGAATGGCCTGGCCAGCAATGAAGTAGGGTGGGTCGATGCGGCCTGTGCGGTAGCACAGCCGGCCATGGGAGGCGGGAGCAGGCAGTCCCACCAGAGCTGGTTTGGGCGGTTGGAGCAAGAAGATCAGATATTGAAGAAGCAGCACGGCCATTGGATTAACATCCAACGGTCACTGTTGCTAGAATCGTTTGTGGACTAAGTTGACAAAGCAAAAGTACACGTCAACCTAGTAGACCCACAAGTCAGCCTCCAAATCTGTCCCAAACAGCATACAGCCCGAAATTTCTAGCCAGATTCAAATTAATTTAAAATCTAAATATACCTTAATTTAAATTCAATGAAATTTTACCCGCACAAAAACAATGAAATTTAAAATATCAAAATCCGAAAGAAAACAGTATTTTGGAACTAATTGTCTATTTGCTGTATTTTTTCATTTTATAGACCATTTCTTATTACTTATAGCCCATTTCTTATTACTTATAGCCCATTTTCTAGGCAAAATGCATCCATCCTCGTCTTGAAAGATTTCCGGCCCAGCAGGGCGTAGAAAAGCAAGTAGGTCTATGTTGGTTATTCTGCAAAAAACAAAATAGCTGGCTAGCCATTTTTTAGAAAGGAAAAAAACAAACTGGGCTGGTCATGTGCTAAACATATGAAATAAAAGCCTGGGCTAGACGGGCCACGAGTCCCGCGCAACCCAGTTGATACCCTTCTCCATCCCGAAAAAACAAAATTACTGCGCGCGCTGCTGGGTCCCTACTGTCATCCTCACCATGTACAATCATCTCCTTATTCCTCTCGGTTGTTGACCATGTTGACAACACCGGAGGGCGGCGCCGCGGCGAGCGAACCAAGGCGGAGGACGATGGTGAGGCCTCGGACGGGAACGAACAGGAGCCAGGGAAGATCACAGCCAGCCGTGGGAGGTGGGAGCAGGCGGTCCCGCCGGCGCTGGTTTGGCTTTGGTGGCTCGAGGAAGAAGAGACTGAAGAAATGCGATAGATGTTGCATGTCAATCCAACGGTCAAGATTGGCACAATCGTTTGTTGACTAAGCGAACACCAAGTAGCATTCTTTTATATATATAGGAACAAAACTGCGAAGAAAATGCGTTCATCTGCCGTCCTCCTCACAGGGAAAGTTCGCCACATAAGTGAATAGCACCCTTGGTTTTCAACCGAGAGGTCTTGGGTTCGAGTCCCAGGAACTCTCAATTTTGTCCTCCTTCCTTCCTCGCAAAAAAAGGGAAAGAAAATCAAAGACTTGGAAAGGCGTACAGAACAAGCTAGTGTACCAGTAAAGAGACATTGCCGAGTTTTAGAAAAAAGAAAGACGTGCTCCTGTAGCTGGTTCGAATCCATACCTAGACTATGACTATATATGGTGCTATGCTACTCTGCAAGTAATGAAACTGACATATCCAACGTTTGCTTCTCCTCTTCTCTACTTACTCTTCCTAGCATCAGAAGCTCTGGACGCAGCAACCATGTCCGCTGGCTGCTCGTCCACCTGCTCTTCAACAGGCAACAACCAGATATGCACCAAGTGGCCACCCGTACCATCGCCTGTGGTTCTCATCACACCCCCATCGGCATGCGCACCGCAGCCGATTGCTCATCGCAACCCGCTGCCATTGGTGTGGTGCCACTACTGGAAATCACGCAGAGTCGTCGCGTCTCAACCAAAATCCGCAACCCTGGCCGAGTCTTCTACAAATGGCCGAATCATGGGGTAATAATATGTTTAAGTGTTGTTCTGCTGCTTTCAATTGCTGATTTTTTTTAATAGTTTGGTTGATGATCTTCCAATTTGATTCATGCAGAAAAGGGAAGATTCGTGTGATTTGTATTTACGGGAAGTTCTTGATGTGGGGAATGCAACTCGCTGATTATTTGGTTAGCCGAGGAATCCCAATACCAGCAGGTTGGGGTGTTGGACAAATGGCGAAGGAACGACGAAGAGGAAGATGTAGAGCGAAGGTTAAAGATGCGCCTCCTCGATCATGGCCAAGCAACAATTGCTGAGCGGCCTTGACAAAGAATGAGGAGATGAAAGAGCTTGTGAAGATAATGGGCAAAATCGATGTGCTCTGTAGGATGATTGTCTCTTTATTTGCGATGTATGTAGCACTTCGTGATGTATTTAGTGGCTACGACATGAGCACTTTGCTGAAACTAGTAATGAATGAAACCTGTGTAGCAGGCTGGGCGTAGTGTTGTGAACATCTAATGATTTCTATTAACGGAAATCAGGGGGTATCCCCTTTTGCTCATATAAATGAATAAATAGCAGAGGCCCTGTCGGGTCAGCTTTGTTCTCATTCGAAGACGTCGAGCAAATTGCAGTCCAACAGCAAACTATGTCATCAAATTCAAGTTTCACAGCCAAATATGAGTACAACTAAATAACAATGTCATCATGTTTTAGTTGTCATACAATCACCAAACACAAATCAGCATACATAACAAGTGATGTTCTCACAACATAATACTAAACAACATGTTCATCAGGTTTTAGTTGTGATAGCAAACACAATTTCACATAGTAGATAAAAAAACGTCTTCTGACAGGCAAATACAACAAAAGCAATGTAATCATCATCGGCAGCAGCATCGTCAACATCTTCGCCATGTGTATCAGTCTGAATCGTAATTCCCCATGGTGTCATCTTCTTCTTCGTCCTCAACGTCCTCGAACGTTGGCTTTTCTTGATCAACTCTTGTATGTCCACAGCACGACAGGCAATCTTTTCGCCGGCGTCATTGACGTGATGGTTCTCAAAGATATTAGGAACATCTGTGTTATCTTGTACATCAGGAGCAGTGTAAGCATCATCTTGTTGTGCAACTTCATTAAACGAATTCCTCTGCTCAAACCTTTGTAATACTCTCCAGTCATCGCTATGTGCAAATGTGTCTTCCAAGAAAAATATATGTGTTCTTGATTTGCCAAAATAAAAGGCTCATTGGTCTGGTACGCCGCCTTGACATTGATGGATTTGAAATAATCATCAGCTCTGGGTTTTGCGATCCTGGAAAACAGGTTACACAACCGACAGCACAACAGAACCACACACCGATGATCCTAAAAGCGGAGATATCACGCAAGCGAACAATGTCTGTTATGTTAGCATACATTTCAGTTGTCTCTTTGTCATACGTATCCGTGCTCATGATGGCACTGTTTTGTGTCTTCCTGCCTTCGTCTCGTGCAAGGGTGTTGTAGCCACATCTCCAACAACGCAAGATTCATAATGTCTTACCCGAGTATCAGGACACATTGCCAGTGAGTAAAGGGCATCATCAACTGCCTGCCCATCCTCCCACATCTTCTTAACCTATGGTTAGAAAATAGACAAGCTGATCATCTTATGAACTCAATATATTAAAAAAACTGACAGTGCACTTCAAAAGCTTACATGGTTCTTCAACCATTTCGCAAATCCTGCCATAACCAGTTTGTCAATGTTTCTTGGATTTTGCGGCAGTAATTCCTCTTTGTAGATGCTGCACAACATAGTGATCGCGTCAAACATCTAAATATATAAGAATGTGCTGCAAGTTTAGTACATTACGATGTATAAGCTGCGATCTTGCACTTACTTGATATAAGGTAGCATCTCGGGACGCTTATTCAACACATACCAAACCATTTTGTCCAAATCTTTAGGTTTGTCCTCTTGTCAACTCTTCCTCAGAACTTTCGAGCGGAATAATCGAAAACATTGAGCCGGGATTGTCTTCACCCACCTCTTTGCTAAGCTGATCAATTTGTTTCAATATATTTTGAGCAGAATGTCAACGCTTCTGTAGCAATGTAGGCCTCTGCAATGGAACCCTCGGGTCTAGCTCTGTTCCTAACATAGCTCTTGAAAGTGCCTAGCCGCCTTTCAATAGGGTACATCCAACCATCTTGTCTTTGGACCTCTAAGTAGTGCCTCATCGGGTAGATGAACAGCCAAATGCACCATCACATCAAAGAAGGCCGGAGGATATATCTTCTCAAGGTTGCATAGGATAGTTGGTATCTTGTCTCTAAGGCGCTCCAAAGCATCTATCCCGATATTTCTCTGCAGAGTTCCTCAAGAATTGTCCCAACTCTTGCAATCTGCTCAGTATAAGTCGTATGCCCAATCCTCTAAGGATAATAGGTAAAACCCTTTGAAGTAGGGCGTGGCAGTCATGAGTTTTCAACCCTTGTACCTTGTTTCCATCTGCCGACTCTCCTTTCGGGGTTGGAAGCAAATCCATGTGGGAATCTCACACGTGACAGGACCTCATGAAATTCTTTTCTTTTTACCTTGTCCAAGACGTACACAGCTGGTGCCATATCCCGTGGTTTACCTTCATCTTGCACCTGCAAATCCTTTCTGATACCCAGGTGTGTCAAATCAATCCTAGATTTTAAGGTATCTTTCATCTTGCCTTCAATATTAAGAAGTGTGCCGATAATGCTGTCACATATATTTTTCTCGATGTGCATCACATCAAGATTATGCCGCAGATCCAAATCTTTCCAATACTCCAAGTCCCACAAAGTGGACCTGCGGGTAAACAATAATCTCTCTTCTACCCTGGCATGCTTCCTTTTCCCGCTACCATTACCAGGATGGTTTCCTGGTGTAATATGTCTGACCTTCTCTAATTCCACTTGCAACTCATCAGTGGTGAGCCTCTTTGGCGTATCACGGTTTTCATGCTTTGCAGTGAACACATGTCTTCGGTATTTTCTAGGATGCGGCTTGTCCTTGGCAAGGAAACGGCGGTGTCCAATGTAACAGATCTTGCTAAGTATTGCATATGACAGTGATTCTGTCACAATAACACATGCATTGTAACCATGTGTCGTTCATACGACATAGTGCCCAAAGCCGATAATCATGGATGCACCAAATTATAACAGCACACGAAAGAAATCAGCTTGTGGGCTACTATATAGGTCTCGGTGAGAACACCCTTCCATAGCTGTTGAAGTTCCTCCACAAGAGGCTCCATGAACAAATCAAAATCCTTTCCGGGACTTTTGGACTGGGATGAGCAAGGCCATCATGTAGTTTGATTCTTTGGTGCGACATTTGGAGGCATGTTGTAAGGATAACAAGCACGGCCACATGCTATATGTGGCGCTCGTGGCCAAATGGGTTAAATCCATCGAAGTTAAGCCAAGTCTAATGTTTCTCGGTCAAGAACAAACTCTTTGTGTTTATCATTGAAGCTTTTCCACTCACTACCATAAGATGGATGGCTCATTACATTCTGATCTCTGTACTCCTGGTTCCTAGAATGCCACAGTACATCCTCTCTTGTTTCAGCATCATGAAACAACCTCTGCAATCTTTGTGTAATTGGAAAATGTCTCAGAACATTATGATGAATCCTCTTCATAGCATCGCCATCTTTCCATCTTGATGATTTGCATTTCGGGCATTCACTTAAGTTGGCATAATCCTTCCGGAACAGAACACAATTATTCTTACAAACATGGATCATATCATATCCAATTCCAACTGCATGAAGGAAAATTTTCATTTTACTGTAGGTGTGTGGCAGCTCAGACGCATATGGGAAAGATTTGCGGAAAGCAGACAACATCGCATAAAATGATTTGTTGGTCATCCGCTCAGATGTCTTCACCTGAAGAAAGGTGACCATAGCTGAGAATACTGACAGCTTATTTCCTGGGGTGACAGCAATGTTGCATTGTTCCAACAAGCGGGCCCACCGTTTTTCTTCTGCAGGTGAAAGTTCACGGAATGCACGAGCATTTCGTAGCATTGTTTCAATGTTGGTCAAACTCACTAGCTCCGCCACCACCACCACCTCCTCCTCTTCCACCTGAGCATCAGGCAGATCAAGATGGTGATCTGCTGCTTCCACGTAGTCAATAACATTGACGTTCACAGCTTCACCATGATGAACCCACCTAGTATATGTGACCGACATCCCATACAAGTGTAGATGATTTTGCACAGTTACTGCGGTCTTGTAACTGAATTCATACAAGCTACACAGGCGAGCACATCGATTTCAGACCATCGTACTCAGCTCGATAAAGTTCATGAAGTTTTCAACCCCTCGACATATGCAGCGGAGAATCTTGAGAAGAAGTTATCCAAGTCCTGTCCATCTGTTGAACATACAAATTAGTTCTTCTACTAGATATTACAAGAAAAACATATATGCTTTTTTATGAAGTCCAGAAAAAAAATACCTAGGTCGATGTCTAAAGCTATGGCAAGATATTTGGACGAGCAGATCTAAGTAACGAAATATATGTAAAGCTAATTCAGCAAATAGATTTGAGTGCTAAATTATGGCAGGTTGTTTCAGCAGTCAATGAGGCCGAGCACACAACCATCGAACTATCGAAGGCCATCGCAGCAACAAAGATCGAGTATAAAACGGTGTAGAGCTATTTCACCTAATAGATTGGCTACTAGACCATGGCAATCTATGTCACAATAAATATATGGCAGTATATTTTAGCAACTAATCGGCCTTGGCATGCCATCTCAGCTAAGAAGATTGAGTGCAGAACAGGGCAAGGAAGCTTCTTAAGCAGAGCATATTGACGATAAACTACTTTGGCAAGCAAAGAGATTAACGGCGTCTATCGGCTAACATTCAGCGCTACACCGACATGAGCGGGCCTCGGTCTAGAATCGCAGCGTCGTGGGAGAAGTTGACCGCCGGCGTCTCCACACGACGTCGCCCGGTGATGGCGGCGGCCGACCGCCGTGCGCCTCCACAAGAACATAGCCAGAGGTGGCGGCGCGTCTAGAGGACGGCAGTCTACGAGAGCGTACTGTGGGAGCGAGAGGATCGCCGTGCGTCCCCTCGATGAACCCAAGGGCGTGACGTGTCGGCGCAGGCGGGGGCGGCTTTGGCGGAGCGAATGGAGTGGAGGGGGACGGGGGGAGGGGGGTTTGGGGAATATTATTGGCTAGTTGTCACATCCCTAGTTCTGGTATGCACTAGGCTAGCCCTTCATGTGAGCATCATGTTTAAATTCTAATGAAATTTGAATTGAGGAATTTTCAAAAGCCTCAGCAGACCTCTAAAAATAACCAACATTTAAATCTCATCAAATGAGTCCAAGAAAATGTTCCTGTTATTCTGCAAAAATATTGGCATGAGGTAAAATGCAAACCAATATTTTTGGAGTGACTAAAATATTTATTTTGGGCCTTTTGAATTAAATCAATGACATATTTGAGTTGGATTTATTTCTATTATATAAGAAATAAAGCTCAAACATTTTTGTAAGTTGCATGTGACTTGGGCTAGTCCTGAGCTCACATAACAATTTACAGAAAGTTTATAAAAATGATTTGATGTTCTAAATCCAATCAAAACAAATAACAGAAATAGAAAAGAAAAATAAAGAGAAGGAGAGTACCTGAGCCACTTACCTGGCCTGGCGCTGCTACAGCCCAGCTGGCCAGCACACCTGGTGGCCCAGCCCACCAGGGGCAGCCTCGTCTTCTACCTCTTGCTAGTAGGCAGAGGAGAAGCTGGGCACGTCGCACGCGCGCGCCACCTCCACCCTGCTTGCTTGGCTGCCTCCTCCTCCCCCTGGACGCCTCTCGCAGCGCCACGCCACCCCCCGGACCTCTCTCACTCTCTCCCGTGCTCCTCCTCTCCTCTGGCTCTCTCCCTCGCACCACCCGAACGCGCCCGCCACCGCCGACGGGCACCACCGCGCCCACCGCCTCCCCCTCGCTTCCCTGACTGGCTCAAGAGCTCCGCCTCTTCGCCCTAGACCTCTCCACCGAGCCACGCGGCACCGGACGCCTCCGAACACCGTCACCGTGGTCGTCTTCTACCTCGGGCATCCGAGATCGCCGGCGACCGCACCTCGTCTCCAACCCGTCCCCGAGCCTGCTGAGACCGCCGTACGACTCCCTGTGAGCTCCTGATTCTTTCCCCTTGCTCTCCCCCTCCGTTCCCGTCCCCTAGCTCCGTCTTCCACCATGGCCGAAGCTCACCGCCGCGTGGTTCTCCACCGCCGTGGTCAGACCCACCGTCGCTCACTTTCGAGCGCGGGATCGTGCTCCGTATCTCACCAGGAGCACGTAGCACCCACCAGCGCCTCCCCTAGAGCACCGCAACACCGAACCCGAGCTCGCCCGAGCTCCGGCCACCGCCTAGCTCGCCGCTGCCACCGCCACAGTGCACCCCAGCCGCTGCCGCTCGTTGTGTTGGATGCGGGAGAGCCTGAGCTTCACATTCATGCCATCCGTCGTTGATTTGGTCGCCGGAGGAGCGTTTCCGACGCCCTCCGCCGTCTCTAGCATCGCCGGCAACGAGCCACGGGTCAACTCCGGTGAGTTTGACCCTAGTTGACCAGATTTGACTCCTCCTTGAGTCACTGACACGCGGGCCCGACCCTTCTAACTAATCTAGGATTAGTGCTAATTAAACCAGGATAGTTAGTTAGTAACTGACCTACGGGTCCCACTGGTCAGTTTGACCTGGGTCGTCCGTTGACCTGCTAACGTCACTAATATGTCAGGCTGACGCAGTAAATCATTTTCTAGATTTATTCTTTTTAGGAAATTCCAAAAAATGGTCAAAACTTCTAAAAATCATAGAAATTCAACCGTAACTCCAAATGAAATAATTTATATATGAAAAATGATCAGAAAAATCGAATCTATCCATCTGTACTATTTTCATGCATGTTAGAACAACTTATGACTACTGTTTAGGACAATTGAATTAAATGGCATTTAAATAACCACATGTGGAGTTTGAATTTGAATCTTGGATTCAAACCAACTTCATTTAATCTGGTTTTAGCTGCATTAGCACAAACCACAGCATATTGCCATGTCACATTCATGCATCATATTGTTGCATTGCATTGATTGTGTTTCTTCTTTGTTTGTCGGTGCTTGTCCCCTCTCAGTAGACGTGTACCGACGATGTGATCGATGACACCGATGAAGAGCTATACTATCTTCAGAAATGCCAGGCAAGCAAAACCCCCTTGTTCATTCTGATACAATCCCACTCTCTTGCTCTTGCTCCCTTTTACTACATTAGGACAACAACGAATTAACTGTTACATGCTACGGTAGTTGAACCCCTTTCCTCTGCATGACCTGTCATTGCCACAGTAAATAGATGAAACCCACTATCATGAGTAGGAGTTGTTTGAGCCCTGATGTGCCTACTCATTCATGCTTGTTTGTCATGCCTGCTATTGCTTAGAGTTGAGTCAGGTCTGATTCATCGGGAATGAATTGGAAGGTGGTGAACATGTCCTACTGTGTGTGAGCTAAGTGTGTGAACACGATTTGGTAAAGGTAGCGGTGAGAGGCCATGTAGGAGTACATAGTGGGTTGTCTCATTGCAGCCATCCTCAGGAACTGAGTTATGTGTTTGTGATCCATGAACAGCTACTACCATGCATTGGAATGCTTAAGTGCCCCTCTCGACTTATAAATCAACCTGATCTCTGTCCAGGAGTTGCAACTAGTTTCTGGTGTTTGTAGGTAGTGTTAGTAGTCTACCAAGTGGCACCCGTGCAGGTGGGCTTGGGACAGACTAAACACTGATGGCTGGTGTACCAACCGGCACCGGATGGTGGACTTGGGAACCTGCACACATCGTTTGGGGCCGTGGCGACACCCGGCGGATCTCCTTGCGGATGGAACCCGAATAGGCGATAAACACGGGCGAGAGACTTGTGTGGTTAGTCGGTCGTGGCGACTCCTCGCCAAAGCTTCCGCTTGAAGGTTGCCGAGGTACACGAGGTGTACATGGCGGTAAGTGGCGAGGCGTGTGTGAAGAAGTACACCCTGCAGGGTTAATATGATCTATTCAATAGTCGTGTCCGCGTAAAGGACTTACGGGTTGCTGTACAGTTCATAGACAAGTGAAATTGGATACTCTAAAATCGCAAGATAGCGTGAGTGCTATGGATGGCGTTCTCGTAGGGAGGCGGGCGGATCCATAGTGGTGTATTGACATGGTGAATATGTGGACTCGTGTGCGCCACCTCAAAGAGTTACATTGCAGTCGTAGTCCAGGATAGCCACTGAGTCAAAGCTGGCGTGCTGCAGTTAAACCCCACCATCCCTTTGTTGATAATGATGCATATGTAGTTAGTTCTGATGTAAGTCTTGCTGGGTACATTTGTACTCACGTTTGCCTATTTTACGTTTTTGCAGAGACTCCCGACTCACTAGTAGTTTTGCGTGGACTTCGACGTTTAGCTTGTTACTGAAGGAAATATGCCCTAGAGGCAATAATAAAGTTATTATTTATTTCCTTATTTCATGATAAATGTTTATTATTCATGCTAGAATTGTATTAACCGGAAACATAATACATATGTGAATACATAGACAAACATAGTGTCACTAGTATGCCTCTACTTGACTAGCTCGTTGAATCAAAGATGGTTAAGTTTCCTAGCCATAGACATGAGTTGTCATTTGATTAACGGGATCATGTCATTAGAAGAATGATGTGATTGACTTGACCCATTCCGTTAGCCTAGCACTTGATCGTTTAGTATGTTGCTATTGCTTTCTTCATGACTTATACATGTTCCTGTAACTATGAGATTATGCAACTCCCGTTTACCGGAGGAACACTTTGAGTGCTACCAAACGTCACAACGTAACTGGGTGATTATAAAAGTGCTCTACATGTGTCTCCGAAGGTACATGTTGGGTTGGCATAATTCGAGATTAGGATTTGTCACTCCGATTGTCGGAGAGGTATCTCTGGGCCCTCTCGGTAATACTCATCACCTAAGCCTTGCAAGCATGTAACTAATGAGTTAGTTATGAGATGATGTATTATGGAACGAGTAAAGAGACTTGCCGGTAACGAGATTGAACTAGGTATTGGATACCGACGATCGAATCTCGGACAAGTAACATACCGATGACAAAGGAACAACGATGTTGTTATGCGGTTTGACCGATAAAGATCTTCGTAGAATATGTAGGAACCAATATGGGCATCAGGTCCCGCTATTGGTTATTGACCGAGACGTGTCTCGGTCATGTCTACATTGTTCTCGAACTGTAGGGTCCGCACGCTTAAGGTTTCGATGCTTATATTATGAGTTTATGAGTTTTGATGTACCGAGGAGTTTGGAGTCCGGATGAGATCGGGGACATGACGAGGAGTCTCGAAATGGTCGAGGCGTAAAGATCGATATATTGCACGACTATATTCGAGTTCGGAAGGTTCGAGTCATTGGTATTTATCGAGTCTGGAGAGTTACGGGAATTCGCCGGGAGAAGTATTGGGCCCTGCGGGAAAGAGAGAGGGCTGCCTAGGGCAGGCCGCCCCCCAAGGCCTAGTCCGAATTGACTAGGGGAGGCCGCACCCCTCCTTCCTTCCTTCTCTCTTCCCTTCCTAGTCTCCTACTCCTACTACATGGAAGGATCCCTAGTTGGACTAGGAAAGGGGAATCCTACTCCGTGGGAGTAGGACTCCCCTATGGCGCCTCCTCCTAGGCGGCCTCCTCCTTCCTCCCTCCTTTATATCTGGGCGGGGGCACCCTAAACACACAAGTTGATCTACGGATCGTTCCTTAGCCGTGTGCGGTGCCCCTTCCACCATATTCCACCTCGGTCATATCGTCGCGAAGCTTAGGCGAAGCCTGCGCGATAGAACATCAAGATCGTCCTGCACGCCTTCGTCTTGTGGAACTCTCCCTCGACACTCGGCTGGATCGGAGTCCGAGGGCGTCATCGAGCTGAGCGTGTGCTGAACTCGGAGGCTCCGTGACGTTCGGTGCTTGGATCGGTCGAATCGTGAAGACATCGACTACATCAACGCGTTGTGATAACGCTTCGCTTACGGTCTCACGAGTGCGTGAGCGAACACTCTCCCTCTCGTGGCTATGCATCACCATGATCTTGCGTGTGCGTAGGAAATTTTTGAAATTACTCGTTCCCCAGCGGTGGCATCGAGCCTAGGTTTTATCGTTGATGTTATATGCACGAGTAGAACACAAGTGAGTTGTGGGCGATATAAGTCATCTGCCTACCAGCATGTCATACTTTGGTTCAGCGGTATTGTTGGATGAAGCGGCCGGACCGACATTACGCGTGCGCTTCTGCGAGACTGGTTCTACCGGCGTGCTTTGCACACGGTGGCTGGCGGTGTCGGTTTCTCCAACTTTAGTTGAACCGAGTGTGGCTACGCCCGGTCCTTGCGAAGGTTAAAACAGAGTCTATTTGACAAACTATCGTTGTGGTTTTGATGCGTAGGTGAGATTGGTTCTTGCTTAAGCCCGTAGCAGCCACGTAAAACATGCAACAACAAAGTAGAGGACGTCTAACTTGTTTTTGCAGGGCATGTTGTGATGTGATATGGTCAAAACGTGATGAGATATAAGTTGTTGTATGAGATGATCATGTTTTGTTGAAGTTATCGGCGACTGGCAGAAGCTCTATGGTTGTCTCTTTGTTGCATAAGATGCAAGTGCCAAATAATTGCTTTACTTTATCGCTATGCGATAGCAATAGTTGCAAGAGCAATAGTTGGCGAGACGACCATGTGACGACACATTGATATAGATCAAGATGATGAAGATCATGGTGTCGTGCGGTGACGATAAAGATCATGACAGATACTTTGGAGATGGAGATCAAAGGCGCAAGATGATCATGGCCATATCATGTCACATATTTTGATTGCATATGATGTTTATCTTTATACATCTTATTCTTGCTTTGTTTGACGGTAGCATTTTAAGATGATCTCTCACTAATTATCAAGAAGTGTTCTCCTGAGTATGCACCGTTGCCAAAGTTCGTTGTCTTTGAGACACCACGTGATGATCGGGTGTGATAAGCTCTACGTCCATCTACAACGGGTGCAAGCCAGTTTTGCACACGCAGAATACTCAGGTTATACTTGACGAGCCTAGCATATGAAGATATGGCCTCGGAACATGGAGACCGAAAGGTCGAGCGTGAATCATATAGTAGATATGATCAACATAGTGATGTTCACCATTGAAAACTACTCCATCTCACGTGATGATCGGTCATGGTTTAGTTGATTTGGATCACGTAATAACTTAGATGACTAGAGAGATGTCTGTCTAAGTGGGAGTTCTAAGTAATATGATTAATTGAACTTTAATTTATCATGAACTTAGTCCTAGTAGTATTTTGCAAATTATGTTGTAAGATCAATAGCTTGCGTTGTTGCTTTCATATGTTTATTTTGATATGTTCCTAGAGAAAATTGTGTTGAAAAATGTTAGTAGCAATGATGCGGATTTGATCCGTGATCTGAGGCTTATCCTCATTGCTGCATAGTAGAATTATGTCCTTAATGCACCACTAGGTGACAGACCTATTGCGGGGAGCGGATCGGGCGTTATGAGCGTTTGGCTAGCTCAATATGATGACTACTTGATAGTTTAGTGCACCATGCTTAACGGCTTAGAATCGGGACTTCAAAGGCGTTTTGAACATCATGGACCATATAAGATGTTCGAGAGTTGAAGTTAATATTTCCAGCAAATACCGAGTTGAGAGATATGAAGTCTCCAACAAGTTCTATAGCTAAAAGATGGAGAGAATCGCTCAACTAGTGAGCATGTGCTCAGATTATGCAGGTACTTCAATCGCTTGAATCAAGTGGGAGTTAATCTTCCAGATAAGATAGTGATTGACAGAATTCTCTAGTCACCATCACTAAGTTACTAGAACTTCGTGCTGAACTATAGTATGCAAGGGATGACGAAAATGATTCCCGAGCTCTTCGTGATGTTGAAATCGACAAAGGTAGAATTCAAGAAAAAACCATCAAGTGTTGATGATTGACAAGACCACTAGTTTCAAGAGAAGGGCAAAGGGAAAGAAAGGGAACTTCAAGTGGAAAGACAAGCAAGTTGTCACTCCTGCGAAGAAGCCCAAAGCTGAACCATAGCCTGGCCCGAGTGTTTACACTGCAAAGGAAATGGTCCTTTGGAAGCGGAAATGCCCTGAATATTTGGTGGATAAGAAGGATGGCAAAGTGAACAAGGGTATATTTGATATCTGATTATTGATGTGTGCCTTACTAGTGTTTATAGTAGCCCCGAGTATTTGATACTTGTTAGGTTGCTAAGATTAGTAACTCAAAGCAGGAGTTCTGAGAATAAGCAGAGACTAGTTGAAGGAAAGTGACGATGAGTGTTGGAAGTAGTTCCAAGATTGATATGATCATAATCGCACACTCCCTATACTTTCGGGATTTGTGTTAAACCTATATAAATGTTATTTGGCGTTTGCGTTGAGCATGAATATGATTTGATCGTGTTTATTGCAATACGGTTATTGATTTAAAATCAGAGAATAATTGTTGTTCTGTTTACATGAATAAAACCTTCAATGGTCATACACCCAATGAAAATAGTTTGTTGGATCTCAATCGTAGTGATACACATATTCATAATATTGAGACCAAAAGATGCAAAGTTAATAATGATAGTGCAACTTATTTGTGGCACTGCCGTTTGGGTCATATCGGTGTAAAGCGCATGAAGAAACTCCATAAAGATGGATTTTGGAATCACTTGGTTATGAATCATTTGATGTTTGTGAACCGTGCCTTTTGGGCAAGATGACTAAAACTCGTTCTTGAAACAATGGAGCGAAGTTCTTGACTTATTGGAAATAATACATCTTGATGTATGCGAGACCAATGAGTATGAAGGCTCGTGGCAAGTATCGTTATTTTCGACCTTCACAAGATTATTTGAGCGAATATGGGTATATCTACTTGATGAAACATAAGTCTGAAATAGTTGAAAGGTTCAAAGAATTTCAGAGTGAAGTGGAAAAATCATCGTAATAAGAAAATAAAGTTTCTGCGGTTTGATCGCGAGCGAATATTTGAGTTCTGAGTTTGGTCTTCAATTAAAACAATGTGGAATAGTTTCACAGCTCACGCCACCTGGAACACCACAACGTTATGGTGTGTCCGAACGTCGTAACCGCAATTTATTGGATATGGTGCGATCTATGATGTCTCTTACTGATTTACCAATATTGTTTTGGGGTTATGCATTAGAGACAGCTGCATTCACATTAAAAGGGCACCATCTAAATCCATTGAGACGACAACATATGAATTGTGGTTTAGCAAGAAACCCAAGTTGTTGTTTCTTAAAGTTTGGGGCTGCGATGCTTATGTGAAAAAGTTTCATCCTGATAAGCTCGAACCCAAATCGGGGAAGTGCGTCTTCATAGAATACCCAAAGGAAATTGTTGGGTACACCTTCTATCACAGATCCAAAGGCAAGATATTCGTTGCTATAAATGGATCCTTTCTAGAGAAGGAGTTTCTCTCGAAAGAAGTGAGTGGGAGGAAAGTAGAGCTTGATAAGGTAATTTGTACCTTCTCCCGAATTGGAAAGTAGTTCATCACGAAAATCAGTTCCAGTGATTCCTACACCAATTAGTGAGGAAGCTAATGATGATGATCATGAAACTTCAGATCAAGTTACTACAAAGCCTCGTAGGTCTTCCAAAGTACAGTCCGCACTGAGTAATGCGGTAATCTGTTACGGAAGTCATGTTACAAGACCATGATGAACCTACGAACTATGAGGAAGCGATGATGAGCCCAGATTCATGAAAATGGCTTGAGGCCATAAAATCTGAGATATGATCCATGTATGAGAACAAAGTATGGACTTTGATTGACTTGCTCGATGATCAGCAAGCCATGTTAAATAAATGGATCTTCAAGAGGAAGACGGACGCTGATAGTAGTGTTACTATCCACTAAGCTCGACTTGTTGCGAAAGGTTTTCAACAAGTTCAATGTGTTGAATACGATGAGATTTTCTCACTCGTATCGATGCTTAAGTCTGTCTGAATCATGTTAGCAATTGCCAGATTTTATGAAATCTGGCAAATGGATGTCAAAACTGCATTCCTTAATGGATTTATTAAAGAAGAGTTGTATATGATGCAACCAGAAGGTTTTGTCAATCCTAAAGGTGCTAACAAAATGTGCAAGCTCCAATGATCCATCTATGGACTGGTGCAAGCATCTCGGAGTTGGAATATACGCTTTGATAAGTTGATCAAAGCATATAGTTTTATATGGACTTACGATGAAGCCTGTATTTACAATAAAGTGAGTGGGAGCACTACAGCCTTTCGATTAGTATATGTGAGTGACATATTGTTGATCGAAAATGATGTAGAATTTTTCGCAAAGCATAAAAGGAGTGTTTTAAAGGAATTCTTTAAAAGAAAAGACCTCGATAGAAGCTACTTACATATTGAGCATCAAGATCTATTGAGATAGATCAAGGCGCTTGATAAGTTTTTCAATGAGTACATACCTTGGCAAGATTTTGAAATAGTTCAAAATGGAGCAGTCAAAGAAAGAGTTCTTGCACAGTGTTGCAAAGGTATGAAATTGAGTAAGACTCAAATCCCGACCACAATGAGAAAATAGAAAGAGAATGAAAAGTCATTCCCTATGCCTCGATCATAGGTTCTATAAAGTATGCTATGCTATGTACCAGACCTATTGTATACCTTGCTCTGAATTTGGCAAGGGAGTACAATAGTGATCTAGGAGTAGATCCTTTGGACATTGGTCAAGAATATCCTTAGTAAGGACTAAGGAGATGTTTCTCGATTATGGAGGTGATAAAGAGTTTGTTGTAAAAGTTACATCGATTGCAAACTTTTACACTCATCGAGATGACTCTAAGTCTCAACCTGGATACATATTGAAAGTGGGAGCAATTAGCTAGAGTAGCTCCGTGCGAGCATTGTGGACATAAAATATTTGCAAAATACATACGGCTCAATGTGACGAGACCCGTTGACTAAGCTTCTCTCGAGCAAAACATGATCACACCTTAGTACTCTTTGGGTGTTAATCACATAGCGATGTGAACTAGATTATTGACTCTAGTAAACCCTTTGGATGTTGGTCACATAATGATGTGAACTATGGGTGTTAATCATATCTGAGATATGAATATTGGTGTTAAATCACATGGCGATGTGAACTAGATTATTGACTCTAGTGCAAGTGGGAGACTGAAGGAAATATGCCCTAGAGGCAATAATAAAGTTATTATTTATTTCCTTATTTCATGATAAATGTTTATTATTCATGCTAGAATTGTATTAACCGGAAACATAATACATATGTGAATACAAAGACAAACATAGTGTCACTAGTATGCCTCTACTTGACTAGCTCATTGAATCAAAGATGGTTAAGTTTCCTAGCCATAGACATGAGTTGTCATTTGATTAACGGGATCATGTCATTAGAAGAATGATGTGATTGACTTGACCCATTCCGTTAGCCTAGCACTTGATCGTTTAGTATGTTGCTATTGCTTTCTTCATGACTTATACATGTTCCTCAGAACTATGAGATTATGCAACTCCGTTTACCGGAGGAACACTTTGTGTGCTACCAAACGTCACAACGTAACTGGGTGATTATAAAGGTGCTCTACAGGTGTCTCCGAAGGTACATGTTGGGTTGGCATAATTCGAGATTAGGATTTGTCACTCCGATTGTCGGAGAGGTATCTCTGGGCCCACTCGGTAATACTCATCACCTAAGCCTTGCAAGCATGTAACTAATGAGTTAGTTATGAGATGATGTATTATGGAACGAGTAAAGAGACTTGCCGGTAATGAGATTGAACTAGGTATTGGATACCGACGATCGAATCTCGGACAAGTAACATACCGATGACAAAGGGAACAACGTATGTTGTTATGCGGTTTGACCAATAAAGATCTTCGTAGAATATGTAGGAACCAATATGGGCATCCAGGTCCCGCTATTGGTTATTGACCGGAGACATGTCTCGGTCATGTCTACATTGTTCTTGAACCGTAGGGTCCGCACGCTTACGGTTTCGATGACAGTTATATTATGAGTTTATGAGTTTTGATGTACCGAAGGAGTTCGGAGTCCCGAATGAGATCAGGGACATGACGAGGAGTCTCGAAATGGTCGAGACGTAAAGATCGATATATTGGACGACTATATTCAGAGTTCGGAAAGGTTCCGAGTCATTCGGGTATTTATCGGAGTACCGGAGAGTTACGGGAATTCGCCGAGGAGAAGTATTGGGCCTTATTGGGCCTGCGGGAAAGAGAGAGGGGCTGCCTAGGGCAGGCCGCGCGCCCCCCCAAGGCCTAGTCCGAATTGGAATAGGGGGAGGGGCCGCACCCCCTCCTTCCTTCCCTTCTCTCTTCCCCTTCCTAGTCTCCTACTCCTACTACATGGAAGGATCCCTAGTTGGACTAGGAAAGGGGGAATCCTACTCCCGGTGGGAGTAGGTCTCCCCTATGGCGCGCCTCCTCCCTAGGCCGGCCTCCTCCTCCCTCCCTCCTTTATATACGGGGGCGGGGGGGGGCACCCTAAACACACAAGTTGATCTACGGATCGTTCCTTAGCCGTGTGCGGTGCCCCCTTCCACCATATTCCACCTCGGTCATATCATCGCGAAGCTTAGGCGAAGCCCTGCACCGGTAGAACATCAAGATCGTCACCACGCTGTCGTGCTGACGGAACTCTCCCTCGACACTCGGCTGGATCGGAGTCCGAGGGACGTCATCGAGCTGAACGTGTGCTGAACTCGGAGGCTCCGTACGTTCGGTGCTTGGATCGGTCGGATCGTGAAGACATACGACTACATCAACCGCATTGTGATAACGCTTCCGCTTACGGTCTACGAGGGTACATAGACGAACACTCTCCCCTCTCGTTGCTATGCATCACCATGATCTTGCGTGTGCGTAGGAAAGTTTTTGAAATTACTACGTTCCCCAACAGTTACCTCAGCTAAGATCTTGTGCCCTCGGCAGGATCTGGTAGATAGTCAGGCTTCTCAGCCTTTTTCATTTGTAGATGTCTGTACTCAGACATGTTAAGCTTCCGCATGTGCTTGGCTTGTATGCTCTAAATGCTGGGTCAAGAGACCCATGTTTGTAATATTTCGCTCCTCGGAGCCTATTGAATAAAATACTTGAGTTGTAGAGTCATGTTGTGATGCCATGTTGTATTTGCACATATCGAGCATATTGTGTGTATGTTATTGAAATGCTTGGTATGTGTCGGTGTCAAAACCGGCGGATCTCGGGTAGGCGATCATGAAACTTCAGATTAAGTTACTACAGAACCTCATAGGTGTAAGTGCATCTAGTGCCCCTTAGTGATTTTGGTGTATTGAAGACTTATAGGTTAAGTAACTGATGCGTTTGTGAGTGTACACAGGTCTATAAGTCTATGAGGAGTTTGATATTTACAGAGAAAGTCGACCCTAAAATGAAGTTCTTCGATGAAGACTTTGATATTACAAGACTTTCCAAGACTTTGAAAGTGAAGAAATTGGTGTGACCATGAAGACTTGATATTCATTCGAGGAATATGAAGCGTGAAGACTTTTGTTTTCGTAGTTTCATTTTCTCTTTCTTGAGTCATAGGAAACACCGTCTTCGTTAAAGGGGTCGAGGAAATACTAAGGAAAATTTTCCATGTGATGCTCAACTCAAAATCCTACACCTACCAATCCCTTGAGTGAAGCCATTGGAAATCTCATACAGTTCAGCCAAATTCTTGATGTGATGAGACGCAATTCTTACGTCATCGATGACTTTGTTTCGATCGAGGAGTTAGGAATTCGCCAGTCTGAATTGCCTACATGAGGAACATGATAGCCCCGAGGACTTTGAAAGTCAAATTTCCGACCGTTCTTTGTGTTCTACCGGCGGACCAAAATATCTTATCCACCTAACGGTCATATCATTGAAGGGCATTTATGTCTTATCATGTCGGGCTGCTCCTAGGCTATAAATAGCCGCCCCTACAACCACTAGTTGGTTGGCTGCTCGAGAGAACTTGACACTTGTCATTTGAGAGCAACCCATCCTCCGAGGACTTTGGCGAAAATCATCAAGTGAGGAAAATCCAAAACCAAACCCCACAAAACCCCAAGTGATTGAGCATCATCAAGAAATTGATCTGCGTGGATCGGACGCTTGTTACCTTTGAAGATCGTGCTTCTTCCGGGCGGTTAGGCGTCAAGGTCTAGAGCATCAAGAGGAATTGTGGATCGCCGAGTGACCAAGTCTGTGAAGGTTTGGAAGTCACTGAAGACTTACCACGAGTGATTGAGCGAGGCCTGCGTGGTCTTAGTTCAAGGAGAATACGGTGAGGATGGGTGTCTGAGTTGCGGCTCGAGATCGGGTGTCCGGACTGTGTCCTCGAGTTTAAATACTCGGCCGCTCCAACCAGACGTATAACCGCCAGACAGCAGTTGGAACTGGTTTACCAAATCATTGTCTTCACCAACCGACCGGTTCTATTTCCTCAACTCTTTCATTTCCTCATTACATGTTGCATGTTGTTCATATCGTGCTTGAAGACTTTGATGAAGACTTTCACAAATTCCTCGTTCAATTTCTTGATCTGTTTGTCTTCATCTTGTTATCCTGTTTTACGCTTCACGTACTCTGTTCTAGTCTTCATTTCATCATCTTGACTATGTGTGTAATCTGTTATGTTTACCTCTGAGTACTTATTCCGCTGCAAATAGTTCTTCGCTAAGGAATTTCCTCACCGCAAATTCCTCGAAGAATTTCATAAAATCGCCTATTCACCCCCTCTAGTCGATATAATGCACTTTCAATTGGTATCGAGCAAGGTACTCCCTTGTTACGTGTGATTTTGGTTTAACCACCGGAGTTCTAGTTATGTCGACCGCAGTATGATCAAGGTCTCGGCTGGGTGTCCTACCTTTGATGGAGCGGACTATCCCTCTTCGGAAGAACAATATGCGGATGCATCTTGAGGCAATTGATAATGATCTCTGGTATGTTGTGGAAAATGGTGTCCCCGCTATCACTGAAACACTGACCGCTACTGATGTGAAGAGATTCAAACAACTCGACTCTCAAGCGAAGAATATCATTTGTGGCCATCTGAGCAAAGGACGGTATGGAAGAGTGAGTGCTTTGGAACCGCCAAGCTTATCTCGGGATAGGCTGTCCAAAGTAAATGAAGGAGTCTCAACTCAGCGTGACTCTCGAGTTGATGTTCTTCGGAATCTCTTCAACCGCTTCAAAAGACTCGACAGCGAAAATGTTCAACAAACCTTCGATCGCCTTACTGACATCTCAAATGAGCTTCAAGCCCTCGGTGCCACTGACATCACCGACCATGAAGTGGTGAAGAAACTGCTAAGATCGCTTGATTCCTCATTTGATACTCTGGGACTGATGATACAAGAGCGTGCTGACTACAAGTCACTTGATCCTGCTGATATCCTCGAAAGGCTTAACACTCACGAGTTCGACTTCTTTGAAAAGAGAGATCTCTATGGCTCAAACTATGGCAAACCACGTGCCACAAGGCCAAGGTTGTGTCGACTCAATGTGAGGATTACGGTAGTAGCCTTGGTGATCTGAAGAACTGAGCCAGATCTAGCTCTCCTTGTGAAGAAATTCAGAAATTCACAAGGCGTGGTCGCTTTGGAAAACCCTCAAGGGGAAGTGATTCTTCTTCCAGTGACTACAAGAGAAGACTTTGCCACAAATGCAAGAAGCCTGGTCACTATATTCAAGATTGTCCTCAGTGGGAAAAGGAAATGAAGAAGAAGAAATACAAGGACTACAGCTTACGATGAAATGAAGAAGAAGAAGAAATCAAAATCTTCGTCTTCAAAACCATCAAAGTCTTCATCTCACAAGAAGGGCAGCTCCAAGAAAGCTCGGGCATTCATTGGCAAGGAAATGGACTCTGAAGCCGAATCTGAGGAAAATGATGAATAGGAGGAGTCTGAAGAATCTGAGTGCAGTGTGGCGAGTCTGGCCGTTACTCTTGCTTTCGTCGAGAAGTCCATCTTCAACATCAAGAAATTGATTCCACCAACAAGTCGATGAAGATAATGATGGCTACGCTCCCACCTATTGCTTCATGGCAAAAGCAGCTAAGGTACTCAAATATAACTCCTCTGATTCTAGTGAAAATGAATCTGATGAGGATCTTAAGCCTAGCTACTCTAAACTTGCTAAAATTGCTGTGAAACAACAACAGGCTCTCGAAAAGGTTCAAAACATGCTAGATAAAAGTGATGATATGTTGGGTGAAGAAATGGATCGCACTAAAGCCCCGATGAAAATCTTGAGAGACTTGATCTAAGTATGATAACCTTCAAGGTCATCATAACTCTCTCTTGTCTGATCATGACAAACTTTCTTATGAATTTCTTCAAGAAAAGCAAGACAATGAGAAGCTTTCTCTTGAAGCTATTCAAAGAAAGGCAGATCTTGAAAAGCTAAGAGTAGGTTATGAAGATCTTCAGAAGGAGCGCGATTCATTACTAGCTCAACAAATCAGCACTTCTCAGGAAGAATTTGTTCCTCCATGCTTAAAGTGCATTGAACGTGAATCTGCTAATTCTTCACCTGAATGTTCAAATGCTTCAAATGTTACAAATTCTTCATCTGCCTCTGCTATCACTAATTCCTCATCTGAGGACTTTGCTAGTATCACTGACAATGTAGGGCTGAAGGAATTGTACATGACAGGCATGTACAAAAGCCTCAAAGGGCATCAGACACTTTGTGATGTGCTCAAAAAGCAGATCCTCAACAGAAACCCTAGGAAAGAGGGTATTGCCTTTGAGAGGAAACTGAATGCCGATGGAACATATTGGAAACCTGAGCAGTATCCCAAAACCTCATGGGTTGCTGCAAAGGGACCTCCAGTTGATCCATCTAACTTATCTGGCTTTACATGTGAATTTCCTCATTCTTCTGATGAGTCATTTGACTCCAACTATAAACTTTTCAAAAATCAAAATGGTGAAGTATTTGCTAGATATGTTGGCACTAACTGTAGGAACGGTTCCCCTATGAAGAAAATCTGGGTTCCCAAAAGCTGTGTTGAAAGTCTTCAGGTGAATGTCCTCATGACACCACCTGTGAAGAACAGGAACCCCAGATCAAATTCTTCATATGGACCAAACTCTTCATATGGATCCAAATCCTCATATGGACCAAATTCTTCACGAGGATCAAATTCCTCAACTGGATCAAAGTCCTCATATGATTATTATCATGCTAACAAATCTGTCTCGCAGGGTAAAGCTAAGGGCTATGAATATGTGCATTATTCTTCAAACCATTATGTTCATAAGTCCTCGAAGAATTATTCTGCTTATTCATATGCTTACCCTAACCCTCCTATGCTAAGCGAAATGGTTTGGCATCTTTGCCACCTTTCTCACATGGTGCTCGCAGGATGATGAACTCTTTGCCACCCCTCCGGATGTGGGTGGTGAAGAAAAGAACTAATCTCTTCTGCAGGTCAGGTCTCGGGCGTGCTCGAGCGTCTCAAGAATTTCTTGGGGACTCGACAAAATGCTCGAAAGGACGCAGGCGAATTATGATGAAATGAACCTTCATTTCACACGTCCTCATACTACTATATCTGTTTACTGTTTGATGAAATTCATCTGATGAACTTGATATCATATTCTTCACTGATGAAGCATATGAGATTGTAAGTTACACTAATTCATCTACAGGATGATCAACCCAAAACTACTGAATGGGTCCTCGATAGTGGATGTACAAATCACATGACTGGTGACAAGAATCTATTAATGGATGCTCCTTTATCACCGTCACCTCTGAAGCATATCATATTTGCTGACAAAGGCAAAAGTAAGGTATTGGGTCTTGGTAAGGTTGCTATCTCTAAGGATAAGCACATGGACAAAGTCATGCTTGTTGAATCCTTAGGATACAATCTCATGTCAGTCTCAATGCTTTGTGATCTTGATATGGTTGTTGTCTTTGGCAAATATCGCTGTGTTGTGATTATGGAAGCTGACAATTCCAAAGTCTTCGAAGGCTTTAGGAGAGGAGATCTGTATATTGTTGATTTCTCTACAGACCACAACCAGCCATGTGTCTACTTGCAAAAGCTTGTAAGGCTGGCTATGGCATCGACGACTTGGTCATGCAGGCATGAGGAATTTGAACACGCTTGCGAAGAAGAAGCATGTTATTGGCATTGAGAATGTCAAATTCCTCAAGGATCACTTATGTGGAGCATGTGAAGCCGAAAAAAATGACCAAGGCCAAGCATCCAAATAAGACTATCATGACCACTACTCGTCCATTCAATTGCTTCACATGGACCTCTTCGACCTAATCATTATTCAGCAAATACTAATGATGCATCTCTATATGGTTTTGTCATTGTTGATGATTATTCTCGATATACATGGGTACACATTGTTACTTACAAACATGAAGTGCAGGAAGTCTTCAAACGATTTTCCTCGAGGGCTTCAACCAACTTTGGTGTGAAGATCAAGCATATCAGAAGTGACAACGGAACTGAGTTCAAGAATTCTGGTCTTGATGCCTATCTTGATGAACTTGGTATTACTCATGAATTATCTGCTCCTTATACTCCTCAGCAAAATGGCGTTGTGGAGCGCAAGAACAGAACTCTTGTTGAGATGGATCGCACTATGCTTGATGAATGCAAAACGCCTCAGCATTTCTGGATTGATGCAATTGATACTGCCTGCCACATCATCAACAGAGTATATCTTCACAAATTCTTCAAGAAGACTGCATATGAACTCCTCACTGACAAGAAACCCAATGTGAGTTATTTCAAAGTCTTTGGTGCTAAATGTTGGATTAGAGATCCTCACCACAACTCTAAATTTGCACCGAAAGCACATGAAGGTTTTATGCTTGGTTACGGAAAGGACTCGCACACCTACTGAGTCTTCAACATTGTTCTTCACAAGATTGTTGACCTTTGTAGATGTGCGGTTCGATGAAACTAATGGCTCGCAAAGAGAGCACCTACCTTCATGTTAGATGAACCAGCACCGAGGATGTTATCAAGCACAAGGCAACCGAGGATGTCATTCCCATCAAGAATCTGTGAAGAATTCATTCCTGTTCGTGAAGAACGTCGAGTGATGCACTGAAGAACATGATGAGGAAATTGGTCTTTGAAGAAAATGCTGATCAAAATCCTCAGCGACAACCAACTCATCCACGCGTTGCAAAAGAAGTGCAAGTGGAGAAGATCATCGATGACATCAGCGCACCAGGTCCTCTCACCCGCTCAAAAGCCTCACACTTATCTAACTTTTGTGGGCACTATGCTTTTGTCTCTATCTCAGAGCCCACTAAGGTAGATGAAGCATTTCTGGAGCCGGAGTGGATTCAGGCTATGCAAGAAGAATTACATCAGTTCGAGCTGAACAATGTCTGGGAATTGGTCAATCGCCCAGATCCTCGCAAACATAATATCATTGGCACAAAGTGGATCTACCGCAACAAGGAAGATGAAAATGGCCTCGTTGTGAGGAATAAGGCACGACTAGTAGCTCAAGGCTACACACAGGTTGAAGGAATTGATTTCGATGAAACTTTTGCACCTGTTGCTAGACTTGAAGCTATTCACATTTTACTTGCCTATGCTAACCATCATGATATCATCTTATATCAAATGGATGTGAAAAGTGCATTCCTCAATGGTAAGCTTGAGGAAGAAGTATATGTTGCTCAACCCCTGTGTTTTGAAGATCCCAAGAATCGACAAAGTCTTCGACTAAATAAGGCTCTCTATGGCCTCAAGCAAGCCCCTCGGCGTGGTATGATACATCAAGGAATTCTTCGTGAAGAATGGCTTCACACCCGTTCACTCGACCCTACTCTATTTACTAAATCATATGATGGTGAACTGTTTGTGTGCCAAATATATGTTGATGATATTATCTTTGGCTGTACTAACCAACGATATAGTGATGAATTTGCCTATATGATGAGTGAAGAATATCAAATGTCTATGATGGGGAGTTGAAATTCTTCTTAGGTCTTCAAATTAAATCAACAACGCAATGGCATATTCATATCTCAGGAGAAATACCTCAAAGATGTACTGAGGAAATTCGGCATGCAAGATTGCAAAGGCGTCAAAATTCCTATGCCCACAAATGGTCATCTATGCACTGATGAAAATGGTACTGACTTTGATCACAAGGTATACCGCTCCATGATTGGTTCTTTATTGTACCTATGTGCATCTAGGCCAGATATAATGCTTAGTGTTTGCATGTGTGCCCGATTTCAAGCTGCACCGAAGGAATCACACCATAAGGTTGTGAAGCATATTCTTCGATATCTAGCTCACACACCAACACTAGGATTATGGTACCCCAAGGGCTCTGCTTTTGATCTCATTGGATATTCTGACTCTGACTATGCTGGTGATCGTGTGGACCGCAAGTCAACATCTAGCACTTGTCATTTCCTCGGACGATCTTTGGTCTGTTGGTCCTCGAAGAAACAGAACTGTATCACCGCTCATCGCTGAAGCTGAATATATTGCTGCTGGGTCATGCTGTGCTCAATTGCTTTGGATGAAGCAAACCCTCAAGGACTATGGTGTCAACGTGAAGAATGTGCCTCTCCTCTGCGACAACGAGAGTGCCATCAAGATTGCTCACAACCCTGTTCAGCACTCGAAGACTAAGCACATCCAGATTCGTCATCATTTTCTTCGTGATCATGTGTTGAAGGGCGATATCTCCATCGAGCATGTGAAGACTGAAGAACAGCTAGCTGATATCTTCACCAAGCCCTTGGATGAGAAGAGATTTAGCAAGTTGCGGTGTGAGCTAAATATCTTAGAATCTTCGAATGTTCTTTGAAAAGGACACACATCCTAACCCTTATGCATAATTGATGACTTAGATGTGCAACACATGAAGAAACGTTGTTCCTCAATCAATGAAGAATAACACTCTAAGTGTGAAGAAATCAATGAAGAATTTGATTCTCAGAACCCTACGACAATTGTACGCGGTGTCTGAAATCATCATTCTTATACGGTGGGCTACGCCACCACAAAAGTTGAAAATCTTCAATCTGAGTTTTTCCTCATTTTTGAAATACCTCAGTTCTTCAAATTCTTCAACTTTGCAAAATCTTCAGCATTTCCGTCGTCTTTCTTCATTGGCTATATATATATATATATATGAGTTTATGTCCTCTACAGCATTCACTTATTGCTAATTCTTCAAGTTGCGATTTCTGCTAAGTGAATGTGATCGGACCCTTCCCCTCTATGCTATACTCAACCCAATCTATTCACAAATTCTTCATGTGCGTTCTGATTGAAACTCGTTCAAAGTCTTCACTGGTCCTTGACAGCTGAAGAAATTGCGAACGAAACTTTTAAACAAATCTTATCCAAGTTTTCGGTTTTACCGCTCAAACCGTTCCGCATCCCACGATGTATTAGTTTAATCACCCACGATCTTACACGATCTCATCTGCACAGTACGTGGGTGACACACGTCGCGTGAAGGAGAAAGGGCAGGGGCATGTTCGTCCAAAATCTTCGGACGAACAGTTTTTCACCGTGACTATAAATACCCCTTTACCCTCCTCACTTCATTTACTCCGCTCGATCGCTGTCTCTCGCTCGAGCTCTCCTCAAACCCTAGCGCCGCCGCTACTCCATCGCCGCCGGTGAGGAAAAGCTTCACTGCCTCGACCTCATCGCCGTCGTACTCGCGCCCGATCGCGAAATCTTCACTCCGCCGCCGTAGTTGTCCTCCTCTGCCAAGTTAGGCGTGGAAGATCTAACGTGACGAACTTCTCTACAGTTCATCTCTGTTAAATCGTGTTCTTCATTCGGGTAATTAAAAGTCACTTTTATTACTCGCGTTGATTCTCAAATCTTTACGAAAATCTTCAAAGGTGTTTTTACTCTTCAAAATCTTCACATATGAACACCTCACACACTATATGTTCTTGATTTATCTCCTTAGCATTCATTTCTTCAAGATTCCTCAATTGTGCGGATTTTCGATCTGTACAACTCTGGAACCTAAGGCAAGCGCTTAGTGAAATTCCTCAAGGCTCAAACTGGTCAAATTCCTCAAAACTTGTTTCTTTTGAAAAATCTTCCGAGAACGATATGACCTCTCCAAATTCCTCGCACCTACACTCTGCTCACAGTACTCATGTCCGCTCTTGAATCACTAGGTTCTCATCAACTTAACTCATTTGCAGCGTTCCTCGAAGAAAAACTGCATACTTCTTGAGTGCTCTATTGTTCAAATTCCTCACCAAGAAAATGGCGAAGGCAAGAGACCGCAGAAGGGAGGAAAGAAACCAGAAGTCATGACTGCTTTTGAAATTCCTGAGGAAATATACAAAGACTCTTCAGACACCGATGAATCCAAGTTTGGCAAGGAGACCAAGAACCAGCGCAAAGTGCGCATACAGAGAATAGAAAGGAGATGGGCACGAGAATGGCGAGAATACCGCTATGTCACTCCTAAGTACATGAGGAAATTCGCTCTAAATCCTCCATGCCCAAGAGCTCCTCTGGCACCTGGCCAAGTTGCTGATCCCACCAGCGTCAAACGTGGTGAAGACTTTCCTGAAGAATGGTCCAGGTGCCAAGCCAAATTGGCAAGACAGGCCAAGGAGGCTGTGAGGAAATTCAATGAGGATACTGCTGCTTCTGCTGCCGCTGAGCCCTCAGTCAAACCGAGGAAATCAATGCCAAAGAAGCCGGCACGCAAGCCAAGTGCTTCACCGTCAGCGCCCTCACAGCCCAGTTCCTCAGTCGTGCCCTCACGGCAAATTCCTCAGACTGCTGCTGCTCATTCAAAATCCTCAGCAGCTCCCTCCAAGTCCTCAACACCTGTGCATCTTGCTACTTGTCAAAGGACTCAAGGATTCTCCATTGCTTCTGGTGTTTCAGCAAGTTCCTCAGCTGCACCAATGTCCTCAACAGGTCCCACTCTGCTGAAGACAAAAGCAACTGTTGGACGCGGTCCTCCGCCAAGTCCAAAGAAGAAACAGGTTGCATTCAACGTTCCCTCTGATGATGAAGCCTCTGATGAAGAACTTGAAGAAATCATCAGAGACAGACTGACCAAGGCCGCTAGAGCCAAAGGAACAAGTGTGCCTCTGCTTTTGGATCCGAAGAAGATCCTCGACTTCATTGACCTGTGGCATCAGGATCCACACACTCGTCTTCCGGATCTGCCACTGACTCCTGGTCAAAGTCACATGCTGAACCATTTCATCTCTGAAGAGTAATGGAAATTTGAAAAGGCTCGTGAATTGAAGAGAGCAAAAGCAAGAAAAGACAAGCTTCTGAGGAAAAACATCATCAACTTGACTCCTGAAGAACTTCTTAAAGCTCAATCAGAAATCCAAGCACTCAGCAAGGATTTTGATGCTTACAATGCTAACTGGCAAGGAGCCAAAGTGAGATTCGTCACTCTGACGAAGAGAATGTCAACTGTTGCAGCTTCATCGCAACAAGAAAATCCTCAGGCTGAAGAATCCGCTCAGCCTGCTGAAGAACATGCCAGCACTGCTGATGACTTTCAGCGTGCTGATGAGAACACAAGTTCCAAGGCTGATGACTCCATTCCATTCTTGAAGAAATTCCTGTGGCATCCACTAGTGGTGCGCCTGAAGAATCTGAAGGAAACAGGACAACTGCACCAGTTGTGCCTGAAGATACTGTACCACAATCCTCAGCTCCTCCTGCACCAACACCAACTCCAATTCTTCCCTCTACTTATGAAGTGAAGAAGACAAAGGCTGCAGAGCAAGCTGCAGTAAAGAAAAGGAAGGCATCAGCTGCGTCAAATTCTTCGGCTGCGAAGAAATTGAAGCCAATGACCAGCTCGATTGAAAATCCTATCGATGCCATTCCCATTTCCTCCATGTCGTCCAAGGAGATTGTTCCTTATGGAGAAGAATACACGATCCCAAGTGGATCAGATGAAGAAAATCAATCTGTTGCTACTTCAGAACAGCTTGATGAAGAAATTGAAGTGGAAGCTTTCCCTTCAACTCCTGTTGCTTCCTCACCCGTGCCTCAGTTCACAGCTGAAGAGGCAGGCGCTGAGGAAATTGAAAAACAAGATGAAGATGTGGATATTGGATGCACTACACCTGTAATGAACGATGACTTTTGGGAAAGTCAAGACCCCAATACTCCTCTCTTCACTCCGCTTCAACAAGTTCCTCGACCACCGACTACTACTGCTCAAATGGGCTCAAGAAACTCATCCCACATCATCTCGTCAACGAAGAGATTCCAGCCACTAGCGCCAAGAACCAAGCTGCTGAACCTCAAACTGCACAAGGAGAGGAACCAGAAATTCCTCACCAAGAACCCGAAATCGCGATTCCTGAGGTTGTGCTTCAAATTACAGATATTCCTCTGCCCAAGCCAAAGAATCCGTTTTCGAGCAAGCAAAAGTTCAAGGCTGAAGATTTCTTTTACGAGCATGTGTTCTTCATCGCTTATAATCCTTATGACTCGCTTGAATGAGGAAAAGACGCTCGACTCCAACACAAGCAAATTTCTATTCCTCAGTGCTATTTGACAAGGATAAGATCTCCGACCATGAGCATATTCCTCATGTGGATATGGAATCACCGCCGTGCTTGAGCCATACTCCGTGTTCTTCACGATGCGAGGCTGCTGAATTTCTGCACCGATATATGTATTCGAATGAAGAACTCATTCTTCGATTCTATGCCATCCTGCACATCACCGAGATGTCAAGACATCAACTCATGGGTTCTGGATTGATGACCGATAATACTCACTACAAGGCACCAAAGAACCGAATTGCTTCGTGTCCTTCCTCTTGATCCTCCCCATGAATCTGCTCGTTGCCTCTACAATGAACGTGAATCGTCCGATCACTTCATGCAAGTCTTGATGAAGCCATCGAAGCCAGGCCAAGCCCTCGAACCAAATTCCTCGTCAAGGATTTGCTATATGTGCCTCGGACGTATATGAATCTTGACGAAGACTATGAGTCCAATCAAAGGCCACGACTCAAATGATGAAGATGTCGTTGGCATCATGAAGAACATGCTTTTCAATATCATTCATGGCGTTCCAACAACTTCCATGATTTCTTCATGAGGACTCGCCAATATTGCAATGTCACCTTTTGAGCTGAAGCCATATGCGCCTTGGATCATGAGATTCATCCGCAAGATCTTCATCGAACTACAAGGTGACACTCAAATCATGGCAGCTTCCTCGCCGCCCATTGAAGTCCTCAGCGACCAATTTCATCATCGATGACAAGGGCAAGGCAGCAGCTGTAATTGATGAAGGCACTCGTCCATTGGATGGTCGGTTTAAAAGCTGCATCTTACTCCACCAATGACGATTACGCTACGCATGATACCGCCGCAAATACCTCAACCAAGAAACAGCTTCAAGCCACGGCACCTGTGGTGATGACGATCGTGAGTTACTCCTCGGTCTTCATCGGAAGGTTGATCGCAATCGAAAATGGGTCAAGCGCCAATTTGCTGCAATTCTTCACAATATGACCTCAACGCATAATGCAAAGAAGAAAACCAAGACTACCTTCATGAAACCCTCAACCGCACCTGGGCTGTTCTGAATCATGTCTATTCCGCAGAAGAATTGAAGACTATGGGTCTTCAGGAAGCTTATGACTGGTCTGCACCACCTCCGAAAAAATTCAAGAGAGTCAAAGTTCCTGATTTGGTGGCCAGCTCTTATTCTTCATCGCGTGAAACTGATGAATATGAAGATTTGGACGACACTGCGGCAGGCCCTACTTCAACAACTAACCCCGACAACGCTGGCGCTCCTCCATCGACTTGAATACCTTCAGTGGTGTTAGTCCTCAGTTTCGATCCTTTTGGTCATTTGATGACAAAGGGGGAGAAATCTGAGTTAGTCTTCAAGCGGGTTTATATTATGGGCGTTTTTATTAAGTTACAACTCTCGTTCTTCCGAAACTTTTATTGGATCGAGTTGTAATCTTAAATCCGATGGTGCCCTGATACTTTTGATCGTGCATTGTGCTGACTTTGCACTGTGCTCTAATACTTTTGATCGTGCTTCGATGCTCGATTTAGATACGTGTTATGCTCGATGCTTTTGAAGCACTAAGCTCAATGTGATATTTGAGCTCAAACCTTTGATGTGATATTCGCATGCTCATTCCTAGTTAATACTATTGCATGCATGCTGAATCTCATCAGGCACCATATTTCATCATGCATTTCAAATTCTTCATAGTATATGTATAAAATGTGTGTATGAATTACAAGATATAGGGGGAGATCTCCATGATTCAGATCTTCAAATGTGCATTACCTCAAAAGCAAATTCCTCATTATGCACATATTCAGGGGGAGTTCTTCTATATCTTGCAATCAGATTCCTCAATATCAGTATTTACACTTCATATGTTTATCCCCGTTGAAAACTTAACCTATGTTGTCATCAATCACCAAAAAGGGGGAATTGTAAGTGCATCTAGTGCCCCTTAGTGATTTTGGTGTATTGAAGACTTATAGGTTAAGTAACTGATGCGTTTGTGAGTGTACACAGGTCTATAAGTCTATGAGGAGTTTGATATTTACAGAGAAAGTTGACCCTAAAAATGAAGTTCTTCGATCAAGACTTTGATATTCGAAGACTTTCAAGACTTTGAAAGTGAAGAAATTGGTGTGACCATGAAGACTTGATATTCATTCGAGGAATATGAAGCGTGAAGACTTTTGTTTTCGTAGTTTCATTTTCTTTCTTGAGTCATAGGAAACACCGTCTTCGTTAAAGGGGTTGAGGAAATACTAAGGAAAATTTTCCATGTGATGCTCAACTCAAAATCCTACACCTACCAATCCTTGAGTGAAGCCATTGGAAATATCATACTGATTCACCAAATTCTTGATGATAGAGACGCAGTTCTTACGTCACCGATGACTTTGTTCGATCGAGGAGTTAGGAATTCGCCAAAGTCTGAATTGCCTACACATGAGGAACATGATAGCCCCGAGGACTTTGAAAGTCAAATTTCCGACCGTTCTTTGTCTTTGCGCGCGGCGGACCAAAATATCTTATCCACCTAACGGTCATATCATTGAAGGGCATTTATGTCTTATCATGTCGGGCTGCTCCTAGGCTATAAATAGACGCCCCTACAACCACTAGTTGGTTGGCTGCTCGAGAGAACTTGACACTTGTCATTTGAGAGCAACCCATCCTCCGAGGACTTTGAGCGAAAATCATCAAGTGAGGAAAATCCAAAACCAAACCCCACAAAACCCCAAGTGATTGAGCATCATCGAGAAATTGATCTGCGTGGATCCGACGCTTGTTACCTTTGAAGATCGTGCTTCTTCCAGACGGTTAGGCGTCAAGGTCTAGAGCATCAAGAGGAATTGTGGATCGCCGAGTGACCAAGTCTGTGAAGGTTTGGAAGTCACCAAGAAGACGCGGCTGCGTGGTCTTAGTTCAAGGAGAATACGGTGAGGATGGGTGTCTGAGTTGCGGCTCGAGATCGGGTGTCCGGATCTGTGTGTCCTCGAGTTTAAATACTCACCGCTCCAACCAGACGTATAACCGAGACAGCAGTTGGAACTGGTTTACCAAATCATTGTCTTCACCAACCGACCGGTTCTATTTCCTCAACTCTTTCATTTCCTCATTCATGTTGCATGTTGTTCATATCTGTGCTTGAAGACTTTGGTCAAGACTTTCACAAATTCCTCGCTTTAATTTCTTGATCTGTTTGTCTTCATCTTGTTATCCTGTGTTTACGCTTCTGTACTCTGTTCTAGTCTTCATTTCATCATCTTGACTATGTGTGTAATCTGTTATGTTTACCTCTGAGTACTTATTCCGCTGCAAATAGTTCTTCGCTAAGGAATTTCCTCACCGGCAAATTCCTCAGTGAAGAATTTCATAAAAATCGCCTATTCACCCCCCCTCTAGTCGATATAACGCACTTTCAATAGGTCTTCCAAAGTACAGTCCGCACCAGAGTGGTACGGTAATCCTGTTCTGGAAGTCATGTTACTAGACCAAGATGAACCTACGAACTATGAGGAAGCAATGATGAGCCCAGATTCCGCGAAATGGCTTGAGGCCATAAAATCTGAGATGGGATCCATGTATGAGAACAAAGTATGGACTTTGGTGGAGTTTCCCGATGATCGGCAAGCCATATTGTATAAATGGATCTTCAAGAGGAAGACGGACGCTGATAGTAGTGTTACTATCTACAAAGCTAGACTTATCGAAAAAGGTTTTTGACAAAGTTCAAGATGTTGAATACGATGAGATTTTCTCACTCGTATCGATGCTTAAGTCTGTCCGAATCATGTTAGCAATTGCCACATTTTATGAAATCTGGCAAATGGATGTCAAAACTGCATTCCTTAATGGATTTATTAAAGAAGAGTTGTATATGATGCAACCAGAAGGTTTTGTCAATCCTAAAGGTGCTAACAAAATGTGCAATCTCTAGCGATCCATCTATGGACTGGTGCAAGCATCTCGGAGTTGGAATATACGCTTTGATGATTTGATCAAAGCATATGGTTTTATACATAGTTTTGGAGAAGCCTGTATTTACAAGAAAGTGAGTGGGAGCTCTGTAGCATTTCTAATACTATATGTAGATGACATATTGTTGATTGGAAATGATATAGAAATTCTGGATAGCATAAAAGGATACTTGAATAAGAGTTTTTCAAAGGAAGACCTCAGTAAAGCTACTTACACATTGAGCATCAAGATCTATAAAGATAGATCAAGACGCTTGATAAGATTTTTCAATGAGTACATGTATTGATAAGGTTTTGAAGTAGTTCAAACTGAAAACAGTCAAAGAAGGAGTTCTTACCTGTGTTGCAAAGGTGTGAAATTGAGTAAGACTCAAATCCCAACCACGACAGAAAATAGAAAGAGAATGAAAGTCATTCCCTATGCCTCAGTCATAGGTTCTATAAAGTATGCCATGCTATGGACCAGACCTATTGTATACCCTGCCCTGGATTGGCAGGGGAGTACAATAGTGATCTAGGAGTAGATCACTGGAAATTGGTCAAAAATTATCCTTATTGGAATAAGGAAATATTTTTCGATTATGGAGGTGATAAAAGAGCCCGTCGTAAAGAGTTACATCGGTGCAAGCTTTTACACCTATCCAGATGACTCTAAGTCTGAATCTGGGTACATATTGAAAGTGAGAGCAATTAGTTAGAGCAGCTACGTGCAGAGCATTGTAGACATAGAATATTTGCAAAATACATACGGCTCTGAATGTGACAGACCCGTTGACTAAAATTCTCTCACGAGCTAAACATGATCATGCCTTAGTACTCTTTGGGTGTTAATCACATAGCAAAGTGAACTAGATTATTGACTCTAGTAAACCCTTTGGGTGTTGGTCACATGACGATGTGAACTATGGGTATTAATCACATGCAGATGTGAATATTAGTGCTAAATCACATGGTGATGTGAACTAGATTATTGACTCTAGTGCAAGTGGGAGACTGAAGGAAATATGCCCTAGAGGCAATAATAAAGTTATTATTTATGTCCTTATTTCATGATAAATGTTTATTATTCATGCTAGAATTGTATTAACCGGAAACATAATACTTGTGTGAATACATAGACAAATAGAGTGTCACTAGTATGCCTCTACTTGACTAGCCCATTGATCAGAGATGGTTATATTTCCTAGCCATAGACATAAGTTGTCATTTGATTAACGGGATCACATCATTAGGAGAATGATGTGATTGACTTGACCCATTCCGTTAGCTTAGCACTTGATTGTTTATTATGTTGCTATTGCTTTCTTCATGACTTATACATGTTCCTATGACTATGAGATTATCCAACTCCCGTTTACTGGAGCAACACTTTGTGTGCTACCAAACATCACAACGTAACTGGGTGATTATAAAGGAGCTCTGCAGGTGTCTCCGAAGGTACATGTTGGGTTGGCGTATTTCAAGATTAGGATTTGTCACTCCGATTGTCGGAGAGGTACCTCTGGGCCCTCTCGGTAATGCACATCACTATAAGCCTTGCAAGCAATGTAGCTAATGAGTTAGTTACAGAATGATGCATTACATAACGAGTAAAGAGACTTGTCGGTAATGAGATTGAACTAGGTATTGAGATACCGATAATCGAATCTCGGGCAAGTAACATACCGATGACAAAGGGAACAACGTATGTTGTTATGCGGTTTGAACGATAAAGATCTTCGTAGAATATGTAGGAACCAATATGAGCATCCAGGTTCCGCTATTGGTTATTGACCGGAGACATGTCTCGGTCATGTCTACATAGTTCTCTAACCCGTAGGGTCCGCACGCTTAAAGTTAGATGATGGTTATATTATGAGTTTATGTGTTTTGATGTACCGAAAGAGTTCGGAGTCCCGGATGAGATCGAGGACATGACAAGGAGTGTCGAAATGGTCGAGATGTAAAGATCGATATATTAGACGACTATATTCGGAGATCGGAAAGGCTCCGAGTGATTCCGGTATTTTTCGGAGTACCGGAGAGTTACAGGAATTCGCCGGGGAGAAGTATTGGGCCTTATTGGGCCATAGGGAAAGACAGAGGGGCTACCTAGGGCAGGCCGCGCACCCCCCCAAGGCCTAGTCCGAATTGGACTAGGGGGAGGGGTTGCGCCCCCTCCTTCCTTCTCTTCTCTCTTCCCCTTCCTTCTCTCCTACTCCTACTAGGAAAGGAGGTGACCTACTCCCAGTGGGAGTAGGACTCCCCCCTTGGTGCGCCCTCCTCCTTGGCTGCCCGCCTCCCCCCTAGCTCCTTTATATACGGGGGCAGGGGGCACCCCATAGACACAACAATTGATCTCTTGATATCTTAGCCGTGTGCGGTGCCCCCCTCCACCATAATCCACCTCGATAATATCGTAGCGGTGCTTACGTGAAGCCCTGCATCGGTAGAACATCATCATCGTCACCACGCCATCGTGCTGACGGAACTCTCCCTCAAAGCTCGGCTGTATCGGAGTTCGAGGGACGTCATCGAGTTGAACGTGTGTTGAACTTGGAGGTGCCATGCGTTAGGTACTTGATCATCGGATCGTGAAGATGTATGACTACATCAACAGCGTTGTGCTAACGCCTTCGCTTTCGGTCTACGAGGGTACATGGACACACTCTCCCCTCTCGTTGCTAGGCATCACCATGATCTTGCGTGTGCGTAGGAGTTTTTTTTTGAAATTACTACATTCCCCAACACTTTCAAGCCAAATGATCAATCTTATGCCCACATTCATGGCATAGTTTTTTCAAATGATCTCATATTATGCACAATGGTGCATCTTGGAATTCTAAACAATGTTGCCTAAGGGAGTTTTCATTTTCTTTTCAAGGAAAATACATTTTCCATTTTCGGAGTGCCTGAAATGAGTTTTTTTGTGAAAGACCTACCATATATTTGTTGCAAAATTGGACCTAATCAATTTTATAAAATACTAGGCCATATTTAATTCACAATTGACAGAATGGTTGGGTGTCAAAAGTTTTGATCCATCTCTGGTGAAAAAGACAAATTCCCGCCGATTCAATAGGAAGCGGGTCAAATTTAAATTGTAGCTGCCTCATAGTTTGCTCTTTATTTTTTCCAAAAAACATTTCTAGGTACATAAGTATTTATTTAATCAGAGAAACATCAAAAGTTTTCCAAGATTCAACCACTAGCTAGGAACGGTCAAGCATCCGTTTTGACAACATTTTGAAACGGGCATAAAAAATTCAAAATAAATCAAAATTTTGGAAAACCTTCGCATTGCGTCATTATATGTGACCAAGTTTCCAGGAAAAATAATAAACTTGTAATACGACAATTATTTTAAAAAAGTGTTCTCAGAAATGAGCTATCATACATGAAGATTCATGGCTTTCAAGCCAAATGATCAATCTTATGGCCACATTCATGGCATAGTTTGTTCAAATGATCTCATATTGTGCACAAGGGTGCATCTTGGAATTCCAAACAATTTTGCCTAAGGGAGTTTTCATTTTATTTTCACGGAAAATACATTTTCCATTTTCCGAGTGCCCGAAATGAGTTTTTTTGTGAAGGACCTACCATATATTTGTTGCAAAATAGGACCTAATCCATTTTATAAAATACTAGGACATATTTAGTGCACAATTGACAAAATGGTTGGGGTCAAAAGTTTTGATCCACCTCTGGTGAAAAAGACAAATTCCTGCCGATTCAATAGGAAGCGGGTCAAATTTGAACTGCAGCTGCCTCATAGTTTGCTCCTTATTTTTTTCCAAAAATCATTTATAGGTACATAAGTATCTATTTAATCAGAATACATGGTTTGGTGGCGATACATCGAGTTTTGGACGATGGCCGAGTGCCCCAACTCTAGAGCGCGTAAGCTCGCATGCCCGCCGCGTGGTCACCGTGTGACCGTGGCGCTGCCATGCGTTCTGGGCAGCCTAGGCATGTCTAGTGGGTTGGGCACTCCCCAGGTAGGTGCTAGGAAGAAAATTACAACATAAGATTCTCATGAGGAGACCGAACTATGCTCAAAGATGAATTAGCAGCCAAGTGTTTGGTTAGCGGTACGGGAAATGCACATGGCCAATGGGCGTGAGTTTTGGCTAAGGATGATCATCTACTAAGAAGAGTGTCTTCACAAATCTTCAGCTCAAAAGGAGGATCCTAGGTGGTACTTCCTTCACAATGCTTCTAGGTGGACAAAAACTTTGGAAATTCGCCGAGGAAGATTTATTGGGCAAATGGAGCTTGATTTTGTCATGAGGCAATGATTTGGATAGGAAATAGTGCCCAAAAATTTTGAGGGCAATCAAGAATATATAAATAGCACTTCCTTCACAAAGTGTTTTTCTGAACAGAATAGGAAAATGAATATTGTTGAATTATTTTTGAACTAGGCAAGGAAGGTTTTTTACATATTTGACAAAGATATGACCCAAAGAATTTATGAGATTTTTTTGGGAATTTTGGGAATGACAGAAATATAGCTTGCTTCACAACCTAGGGCAAAACTGACACATGAACATGACACATAGGCAAAACTGATGAGGTGGCGCCTAGTCATAGCAACCCACCACAATTTACAAGGTTATGACCATCTATATTGGTCATGATCAGCTAGAAATAAGGCAGCGGACCAGTGCTATATGCTTTATGACCATTTCGTGCAAGGAAATTACGACCTTTCTGACCAAAATGGTCGTTATAGTTTAGGGTTTGGAGCCCCCCGAACAGCTTTTGACCAATTGGTCTCAAATGGTCATAGATCTGTGACCAAGTCTTGCAGGGTCACTGACAGAAGGTCACTAGTTGACATATTTCTAGTAGTGACCACATTCGGCGTGAAGTCTAGGAGATGGAAGCCGTAGGTGTGCATGATGTCGTTGAAGAAATCTAAGAAAGGGGGGCAGAGGCCGCATGAGAAGTAGTCGACGAAGAAAGGATAAATATCCGGGCCAGGCTTGGCGAAGGGAGCGGGGATGACCTTCGTAGTGGGTGCCCCGTCGTCTCCTTCCCCCACAAGCATAGGAACTGGTCCTTGAGCGTGAGCACGTCGATCGCCGGAGAGAAGAGGGCGTGCTCCTTCCGCATCTTCACCAGCTCACTCTCCGGCACCTCCTTCCCTGCGATGGCCTTGGCCACTCTCTTGACCTTGCTAGCTTTGGGCTCCATGGCGGCTAAGGAGGAGCAGGGGATCGAGAGGCAATGAAGGCGCGGCGGTGGTGAGCAGGGGCACGGAGCTCTGGTTCAGATTTGGGAAAGGAGAGGGGAATGTGGTTCCGAGATTGGGAGAAGTAGAGAAGGTAAATGAGCAGTGCCCCTGCGGTTTTCCTTTTTTATGGCGAAGGCATGGGCCAGCTCTTTGCCATCTACTGCGGGGTGACGCATGCGTGCCATGCCCATCCCACGCACGACCCCCATGTCACACACTCAGCGCGGGTTGTGGGGAAGCGCAACTGACAGAAAGATCATGGCAGTTCACCTCTGCCACGCCCGCCCGTGCACAGCTTTGGGCCTGGCCCAACTACGCCTTGTGCTTATGAGTGGCCCAGGCCCGGGGGCTCCTATCGGTGTACACACTACTGGAATCAGCTACTTTGCCATCTGCCAGCTCTTTGCCGTCTGCTAGCAGACAGCAAAGAAGCTCTTTGCCGTCTGCTAGCAGACAACAAAGAAGCTCTTTGCCATCAGCTACCCGAAAGCAGAAGGGAAAGAACTGGCTGATGGCAAAGAAAGCCTTTGCCATCAGCCAGTTCTTTGCCGTCCGCTAGCAGACGGCAAAGAGGGGGGCCATTGAGGAGCTGGTTAAAAAATACTTAACGGCCCCCCCTCTTTGCCGTCCGCTAGCGGACGGCAAAGAGCACTTTAGCGGACGGCAAAGATTAAACATATCTAACGGCCCCCACCCTGCCCCTCTCTTTGTGTTTCTCTCCCCTGCTCCCACACGTGCGCCGCTGCCCCCACCTCTCGCCGCCGCCCGGTCGCACCATCGCCCGCCCCCCCACCGCCCCCGCCCATCGCCCCCCGCCCGTCGCCCCGCTGCCCTGCCGTCTCGGCGCCCCTGCCCCCCTCGCGCCCGCCCGGGCAGCGCCCGCCTCCCAGGCCGCCCGCCCTCCTCCACCGCCCCCGCCTCGTCGCCACCGCCGCCGCCCGCACCTGCCCCCGCCCGTCGCCCCCCCCTGCCGTCTCGGCGCCCGCCTTCCTGGCCTCCCGGCCCCCCCCCCCCCCGCCATGGGCCATGGGCGCCGCCTCCCAGCCGCCCGCCCCTCCTCCACCGCCCACCTCCTCCACCGGCCCAGTGAGCTCTACCTCTCTCTGTTTTCCCTTTTTCCTTTTTTTAGTTTTAGGTTTATGTTTGGTTTAGATTTAGTTTTAGTTTTAGTTTTAGGTTTAGTTTTAGGTTTAGGTTTAGTTTTAGTTTAGTTTTAGGTTTAGATTTAGTTTTTCCTTTTTTCTGTTTTTTAGTTTTAGGTTTATGTTTAGATTAGATTTAGGTTTAGTTTTAGGTTTAGTTCAGTTTTAGGAAAGAAAAAGAAGAAGAAAAAAAATAGGAGAGAAGGAGAAGAAGAAGAGGAAAAAGGAAAGGAAGAAGAAGAAGAGGAGGAGAAGGAGAAGAAAAAAGAAGAAGAGGAAGAAGAAGAAAAAAGAGGAGAGGAGGAGAAGAAGAAGAGGAAAAAGGAAACGAGGAAGAAGAAGAAGAAGAAGAAGAAGAAGAAGAAGGAAAAAAGGAAGAAAAGGAAGAAAAGGAAGAAGAGGAAGAAGAAGAAAAGGAAAAAAGAGGAAAAAAACCCGACCCGACACGGCACCCGACCCGACCGGCACCCGACACGACACCCGACCCGACACCCGACCCGACCCGACAATCGACACCCCGACCCGAGGCTGACCCGACACCCGACCCGACACCGACCACGGAACCCGACCCGACCCGGCACCTCGACCCGAGACCCGACCCGACCCGACACCCGATTTCCGACCCGACACGATTACGTCAAGGTGGCCTTGCACATGTTGATGCCAATGAACCCTATGAGCCCATCATTGATTATAGTGATGATGATGATTATGCATTTATTGATGATACTGATCGAGATTATTAGTAGTGTCAGGTATTCAATTTTTTTATGTTGTACTTGATGATGATACACTTAAGTGATATACATATTATTATTCATGTCGGTACTTTTTATTATGTTGTACTAATTTCGTTTATTCTTTGTCATGGCAGGTGTTGAAAGATGGTGGGCGCTGGTCGGGAGCGTGGTGCGAGGTCTTCCATTCCACACGCACCTCTCCGCCGAGCATTGCTGGACAGTATGGCGACACCGCCGGGCCCTTCTTCTTCGACCGCGGTGCCCAGCACGGGACGAGGTAAGAAGAAGAGAGGAGGTGGAGCACGTGGTCGCGGGAGAGGAGGTAGGGTGACTCTTACGGCACCTTCCTCGCCGCCGCCCCCAGCTGTTTCACCCGAGCACGTGACTGCTAGGGTGGACTCGTCTGAGGAGGAGGCTACACAGACTCTGGTCCACAAGCCTCCGGTCCACGGGTCTTCGGCCCACGAGCCTCGGGTCGACGGGCCTTCGGCCCACGAGAGTTGGGCCCACGAGACCCTGGAGGAGCACACGTCTGGATGGGGTACTTGGTCGGGTCAGCCTGAGGAGCCGAGTGGCCATGCTGATGATGGCGGGGAGCCGAGTGGCAAGCTGATGATGGCGGGGAGCCGACTGATTTTGAGGAGGAGGGGAGGAGGGGGCAACGCCTACCAGCGTGGTGCTACGGCTCCGTCCGTGCAGCGACCAGCGAAAGCGAGAGGTGGTTGATTTTCCCGATGGGGAGAGGTAAGTGCATTTAATATTTTTGTACCTTCTGCATTCACGTTTCTTCAAATAACTAATGCGTTGGCCTTGTCATGCTGCAGGGGTTGGGACCACCATGAAAGTGTCCGCCGGCCCAACTCCGTCCTTGGAGTTCTGATTCGGCAAAACTTTCCGGGGTTTGTCACGTTGCCTCGTGAGGATCGGCTTCCAGAGGTTGGATTGAGTTGGGAGCACTACTTGGCTGCCCCGGCCCCGTCGGGTGAGATTATCGACGGTGTCTTGTGCAAGACAAGGGCAGACGTGGTGATTAGAAAGTTCTGGGTAATTTCTCCTTTACACAATTAAAAATCTTCAACTAGCTAGTTATTAATTGTACTAATCAATATTGTCTCATTTGATTGCAGACATTCTATAGGTGTGAGGAGGGATACGAGGAGGAGGCGGCAGATGTTATCCACAAGGAGTGCAAGCGCCTACTTCAGAACTTACGGCATGAGGCTCGGGTGCAGGCTGTTCAAGACTACTACGCCGTGCGTGGTATCAAGAAGCCCAAGCAGGAGTGCCGCGATAAGTTCTTGAGTAAGGAGCAGTACATGAAGGTAATTCTTAAGGCCTTGTACTTAATTCCTTCATTTAGTAATTCATAGTCGTAGCGCTGAAGTTTCTATTTGCAAACTTAGGCCCCTCCGAGATGGTGTGTGGATCGGATGGATTGTTGGGAGGTGTTGGTCAATGCGTGGTGCTCAAAAGAATGGCAGGCCACCCACAACGAGGCCAAGGACAAACGTGCCCAAATGGAAGGTGTGCCACACCACCAAGGCAGCTCCAACTTATTTTAGTACGGGCGGAACTGGGTATGTGGTTTGCTTCATGATTCATGCAATTCATTCATCATGCTAGCTTTAGCCCTTTAATTACTAATTTACTTTGTTTCTCTCTTTCAGGCACGCTACAATAAGGCGGATAAGGTGCCAGAGGTGTACGACCTGTATGCCATGGCCCACACTGGCTCTTACAAGAAAGTCAAGGCGTCTCTGCGTCGACCTCGATGATCCAAAGAACTTCACCAACATCTCCGCCCACGACAAGCTCGTGCAATATAGAGATCGGGGAAGGCGAGGAAAGGGAGGACTTTAACCCGAGCTGTGGTCCCATTGATCTGAGTTCTTGATGATATCTGGTGGCGGGAGGTCCCATGGCTCCATAGCCATGGGAGATGGACTTATCCGTAGCACTCTCCCGGAGATCAAGGCGCGCCAGTCGAGCTCCGCTCCTGAGATAAGGCCTCGTGAACAGCCAGTCCAACTCGCCATCAAGGTTAGTTATACGTACTCAGCTATCTTTTTCCATTACATTGTGTGCGCTTCCATCAATGATTACAAATGGTCATGTGAGTGGTGTTGCAGGCTGCTATACAGAGTGAGAGAGATAGAACGGAGAAACTTCTGGCGGAGGCGGTGTAGAGGAAGCGGGAGTTGGAGGAGAGGACGACAAAGATGTTGGAGGAGGAGAGGGCACGGAATGACATGTAGGCAAGGGCCATGTATGAGCTCCTTGTGGTAAGTTTCTTCTGCAGATTACTTGCTAGTCTTAACATTTGAGTCTCATTACTAACTAGTATGACTCTGTTGTGAAAACCAAATGTGCGATCAAAGTGCGAAGTCAGTCAAACCGCTCCGCCGATGCCAGTGATTGCTCCTGGGAGCACGGTGAGTTTAATTTGAATGGACATTACTTGCTAGTCTTAACATTTGAGTGTCATAATGCTAACGAGACATTGGAAATGATCTTTGGTGCAGCTTAACTCCAGAAACGCATCGCACGATCCTTCTCCAGCTACCGGCACGAGCCAGCCCGCTCCTGCACCTCCCTCATCACGGTAATTTCTCTAGACCTAATGACCTAGAGTTAGCTTCTTTTCCTTTAAAATGACTTAATAAGCTTACTTATGTCAAAAATTGCATAATTAGCTTAGTTAGCTCATAAACGATCCATTTTACCTAAGTTAGCTCTAAAATGACTCATTTTACCTTAGTTAGCTTACAAGTGATCCAATTTATCCAAGTTAGCTCTAAAATGACCCATTTTACGTAGATTAGCTCCTAATGATCCATTTTACCTACGTTAGCTTTAAAATGACCCATTTCACCTACGTTAGCTCCTAAATGGCCCATTTCACCTAGGTTAGCTCCAAAATTACCCATTTCACCTTAGTTAGCTCAAAAACGTGGCATTTCACCTTAGTTAGCTCATAAACGACCCATTTCAACTAAGTTAGCTCCAAAATGATCCATTTCACCTAGGTTAGCTCATAAATGATGCATTTGACCTAGGTTAGCTCATAAACGACCCATTTCACCAAGGTTAGCTCATAAACGACCCATTTCACCTAGGTTAGCTCATAAACGACCTATTTCACCTAGGTTAGCTCATAAATGACCCATTTCATCTAGGTTAGACCATAAATGATCCATTTCACCTAGGTTAGCTCATAAACGATCCATTTCACCTAACTTAGCTCCAAAATGATGCATTTCACCTAGGTTAGCTCATAAACGACCCATTTCACCTAGGTTAGCTCATAAACGACCCATTTCACCTAGGTTAGCTCATAAACGACCCATTTCACCTAGGTTAGCTCGTAAACGACCCATTTCACCTAAGTTAGCTCATAAACGACCCATTTCACCTAGGTTAGCTCATAAACGACCAATTTCACCTAGGTTAGCTCATAAACGACCCATTTCACCTAGGTTAGCTCATAAACGACCTATTTCACCTAGGTTAGCTCATAAACGATCACCTAACTTAGCTCATAAACGATCCATTTCACCTAACTTAGCTCATAAACGATCCATTTCAACTAATTTAGCTCATAAATGATCCAGTTCACCTAAGTTAGCTAATAAATGGCATATACTTCTTCTTCTAGTCTTCTTATTCTTCTTCTATTCTTTTTCTAACTTTCTTATTTGTCATTTTGCAGGTTTCATTCACTTCACGGAAGCCAGCATCATATGATGGATTGCTTGTTTTTTCCTTTGATGCACTTCTTGTATTCTGCTCGCTTGCTATGATGAAACTTTGCATATTGTAATATGTATGGATTGATGGGACTATGTGCAACCTACTATGTATGTATGGATGGATATATATGTGCTGGATATTTATGTGATGGATATATATGTGATGTGATATATATATATGTGCTGTGATATTTATGTGATGGATATGTATGTGCTGTGTGCTGTGATAATTGTTGGATATAAGAAAAACAGAATTCAAAAGAGGCAGTGCAGGCTCTTTGCCGTCCGCCACTGACAGCAAAGAGCCCTTTGCCGTCCGCCACTATAGGCAAAGGGGACACGTGGCGCCCACATGCTTCCCCGGCACTGTGCCATTTGGCAAATTGCCGTGGCGACGGCAAGGTTTTGCTGCCACCGGCCGACGGCAAAGAAAAGCTGATGGCAAACCACCGTGGGCATTGACGCACTGCTGATGTCAACTGGCGGACGGCAAAGGGGTGGTCAAATTTGCTGTCCGCTGGCGGACGGCAAAGGCCGCTGTTAGCCACCTAACGGACTAACGCTGGCGGACGTCAAGTATTTTGCCGTCCCTCCCCTTTGCCATCCGCCGCTGTAGGCAAAGGACTCTTTGCCGTCCGCAATGAAAAGCAGACGGCAAAGGACCTGTTTGCCGACCCTGTCTTTGCCGTCACTCTTTGCCGTCCGCCGCTGATGGAAAGCTCTTTGCCGTCCGCGGTCCGTGCCTTTGCCGTCCGCCGTGGCAGACGGCAAAATACTGGATTCCTGTAGTGACAAGAGTATGGGTACTTTTGTACCCCTTACTTGTGCACGGACGGTCGCAGCCATGCCTTCAGCAGGGCCTAGCAAAGCAGAGGAGGATGGCAGGAGGCAGGACAGGTACAAGGAATATCAAAACAGACGCTCAAAGTGAAAAGCAGCAAAAGGCTGGCAGGGCCACGCCCAGCAACAAGCCTTGCTGAGGCGACCTGCGAGGCCCCCAGCAAGCTCCTTGCCAGGGCAGCTTGCGAAGAGACCAGCGGGGCAACCACCTTTGTGGTTGAGAACTTTGATACCATCGACAACATTGAGATCAAGATCCGGAGAGCACATGCTTGATAGAATGCAGCCCCTCATGAAGATTGGTAGCCCATGAATCCACATGGGATCAGAAGACGAAGACCCCCGGCAAGACCATTGTCGGGGACGACTCCAAGGCCCCGGCAAGTCTTGCAGGGGACGATCGCTGGGCCACGGCCAGACCCGCGCCCGTCAAGGTTTCGCCACTTCACCACCACTCCAGTATGAAAATAGGCGTGCCAGCTAAGCCGACGCCCGCGTGGCGGCATGCAGATCTTCGTGGAAGCCTACCATTTCGCCAACACATCAGCTGGTTGGCCAGTGTGGCACTGCCTGCCTCGTCAGCCCGGACGCGTGGCGAGGCGAGGAGGAGCAGCGAAGGATGTGACGGCCCCTGTTGCCACCCCCAATAAAGCGAGAGGACTCATAGGCAACGCTTTAAATGCACTTGTCCTACGTTGATCAAGCGATAAGATTGTACAACTGTAGCTTGCCACCTCCTTTGTTCCATTGTAGCAAACCCTTTGTGTATAAAAGGAGGCCCAAGGCGCACAGAGAGAGGATTCGTACTTTTGGATAAAGCACGCACCATAGCTAGTTCAAAATCTCAAGAACACATAGATAACCAGACAAAGCAGTACTAGGGTATCATGCATCTTTGCGGCCCGAACCTGGATAAAATCCTATGTGTGCTAACGGCTCAACCTGCTCTTCGTGCAACTAACCCCCCACCGAACGTAGAAGGGATCCTTGTGACCCCATAGGTGATCGGTTTCCCCGACAATTGTGAAGCTATGTGCATTCCTCAATGCAATCTCTCAGAAGGTAATCGATCCAAAAATCATACCAAGGTTAGAGAATGATTTGGTGCAATGTATTGTCAGTTTCGAGTTGGTGTTCCCACCATCCTTCTTCAATATCATGACGCACGTCCTAGTTCACCTATGCAAAGAGATTCCCGTTCTGGGTCCTGTATTTCTACACAATATGTTTCCCTCTGAGAGGTTCATAGGAGTCTTAAAGAAATATGTCCATAACCATGCTAAGCCAGAAGGAAGCATCTCCAAGGGCCATGAAAATGAGGAGGTCATTGAGTTTTGTGTTGACTTTATTTCCGACCTTAAGCCGATTGGTGTTCTTGAATCGCGGCATAAGGGCAGACTGGGTGGAAATGGCACGCTAGGACCGAATCAAATAATATGTATGGACGGGCATTCTCTCACTCAAGCACACAGCACAGTTCTACAAAATTCCGCCTTGGTGGCTCCGTATATGGAGGAACACAAGAATATTCTACGCTCCAAATACCCGGAGTAGTCTGACAACTGGATTACACGTGAACAAACGAGGACTTTCGTCGGTTGGTAGTAGACACGTGCCATGCATGACGACATTGTTGAAGATGACTTGTACTTGTTGTCCCAGTTACCATCTTCAAATATAATGACTTTCAAAGGATACGAGATAAATGGGAATACATTTTACACGATCGCCCAAGATAAAAAGAGCACCAACCAAAACAGTGATGTCCGCTTTGATGCAGCAACAATAGGAGAAAGGAGACATATTATGGTTACATAGAGGAGATATGGGAACTTGACTATGGAAGTGATTTGAAGGTCCCTTTGTTTCGGTGCAAATGGGTTAATCTGACAGGAGGCGGCGTAAAGAAAGACCCGTAGTATGGAATGACAACAATGGATCTCAACAATCTTGCGTATGCAGACGAACCATTCGTCCTAGCCAATGATGTGGCGCAGGTTTTCTATGTGAAGAACATGTCTACCAAGCCGAGAAAAAGAAAAGATAAGAAAGCGAATGCATCATACCATGAGCCAAAGCACCACATAGTTCTTTCAAGGAAAATAAACATCATGGAAGTGGATGACAAGACAGAAATGTCAGAAGATTATGAAAAAGTTTAATGAAATTGCTCCCTTCACAGTTTTCCCTTCGTCTGGTGATAGAAGCCAGACCAAACAATATTTTGGGGACAACTAACAAAGTATCACTGGGTTGAGCTTATCCAGTTGTAAAAGCTTTACATATTAACGGTGTCCTGGACTAGGGGGTACTCACCACGTCGTCTCCCGATCAGTTGGATTGGGCCGAGGACCCCATGGCCGTATACTCATGGGCCAGTTCGGACAGTTGTCGCATACAAGGAAGATTCCACAAGACTTGGTGATCAAGACAAGGACTCCTCCCCCACCGGCGTATTTGGCTAGGACTCTTGTTACCCTAGGCCTATGGTACATTATATAAACCGAGGCTAGGCTAGTCGATAGAGGATTATTATGACATTACTTATCATACCTCTAGGGTTTAGACCACAACATATGATCTCGAGGTAGATCAACTTCTGTAACCCCTATACTCATTATAGTCAATCAAGCAGCATGTAGGGTATTATCTCATCAAGAGAGCCCGAAGCTGGGTAAAATCACGTGTTCATGTTACCATTGATCCTAAGACGCACGACTTGGGACCCCCTACCCAAGATCCGCCGGTTTTGACACCGACATTGGTGCTTTCATTGAGAGTTATGCTGTGTGATCGGCGAAAGGATCAATGGCTCGACTGCAGGTCAACTGCAACGTCGTTTTCTTTGTCACCAGCTCGACTGTTCACCTTGGCTTGACCGAGGACTGCGCCCTACCTCCGATCGTCATGTTCGGATGAGGGCCTTCATCAACATCAACTCCGATCTCTATCAAGATCATGGAGGAGTCATCCATGGAGCTCGGGGGCTCAACATCAACATTGCCCTCCGGCGACCGTGCTGTTTTTCTGGATAGCAAATTCGTATCCACCGCCACCGCCTCCTCGAGTGTCGCCTAAAGGATTGCTTCGGTGGAATTATGCGGAATTAAGTCTACAACAACCCTGCAAAAATTTCGTCGAGTTCCGATGGAGGAATCTCCGGCAATCTCTGATATTACCAGAGCCATGTTTAATCTGGACGAGAATCCGGACGAGTTTGGAGCGGGGTGTACAGCATCTAGCTCGGACGTCCTTTGGAAGATCCAACCGTTGATCGGCTGTGGAATTCACATATCTACCAGCTGCCAAAATTTCAGCTCGATCCGACCGTCCAAACTCCGGGAACCTTCCGATTAGTGCATAACTTTCGGATCTGTTTTCTGCGCGAGAACGAATCCAACCCAAGTTCATCTTCTTTACGAACGGGATTTCGGACATCCTTTTTGAAGGACGTTTTCGTATGGGGTATTGTGTTTTATTCTCAAACATATCCCACTAGTATTAAAAGTATTCTTACAATACGAAATTCACCTTCGCGCCGGTGTCAAACCAGCTCGACAACATCACTCCACGGAGGCCAACCTGCGTTAGACATGTTGTCGCTTTGTTGAGTCGAGCTCAACTTCTTCGGATCATCATCTCGGCCAGCCGAACAATAGTTCGGCATCGTGAAGGATAAATTTTTGCCAACATCGCCGCCCCACGGATTACATGGAGCGGGCACACCGGCATCGCCGCGCGGTCACCTCATCAAGCCAGCATTGACCTCGTCACAAGTTACGACCTGCCTCGGCATAGCCGCACTGTTGCTTCTTCAAGCTGATGTCCATCACGCCGAACTACTTCAACACCTCGGCTGACACGGCAGCTGCAACGTCTCCTTATCGACCTGCTCCGTCACCTCGGTTAGTCCGAGGACTTCGCCATCTCTTCATCAACTTACTTCGGAGACTTCGGTGTCACCAGCCGACCAACTTCATCACATTAGCTGGACCACGGGCTTCGCCGTGGCGAGCCAACCTTTGCCAGGATCGCCATGCAATCGCTTCATCACCCATCATGCAATGGGTGTGCGGATCGAGTCCCAATTTTGGGAGTAACCTTTCTTTGGACTGCTACAACAAATAAACTAGGTGCTATTAATCCTAGCAATTTTTGCTCGTTTGGGTTCATTTTTCCCAAGGAATTATTACTCTGCTTTGTTCCATCATCTGTACACAGGTCTATCAAATGGTGGCCGCATTAGCAACGATTGCATGGTGGTTCGGTCAGTTTTCGTGCATAGTTTGGCGAACGCCGTATCCGGAACTCGGTCCGACCTGCGAATTCGGGCTTTGTCACGCCTTCACTGCGTCACGCCGACGCCCTGCATCGATATTGACCTCGAAGCTCAGGCCACATCTCTCTCATTATTTCCTTCACCTGTATTAAATAAGTAGAAGATTTTTTTATATACATTATTATCTTTATTTGTCATTACCTTTGGTTTGTGCTATTTTTATGTGTGCAACCAATTGACTCAGACTGAGCCGCGTTGTCGCCTCCTTCGACCGAATTGTGTTGTCGCCTTGGTGCGCCGACCTGCTCCATTACCGCGGCTGGGGGCTTCATCTTCTCGGGGTGCCGAACTCTTTGCTCGGCCACCTCGGGACCAGCCTGGAGGCTGGAACCTTGTCCCGCATCAAGCTCGGACCGCGTCATCAGTGCCGAACATATCAACCAGCTAAGTTCCTTTCATGCTCAAAAACTTTCAGTCTTAAATTTTGTTCGGTTTGAACAAGCATTATACTTTTTGGCACAAAGTTGTTTGTGACAAAGTTCCTTGTCAAAACTTTGTTTGTGACGCACATATTCAAATACCCCGTTTATTTGGGGGCTCCCTTGATGGAGCTTTTCCTCTTGCATATGATTATACTTGTACGGCTTCGTTCCTTGTTCGTGTATTGCGCCACAATATGCACCATATTGACTTAAGTTGTTCCGCAAGCTGGGTTGCCTGGCTCTTGTGCTTACCCCTACATTCCCGATTGTTCGGCTAGGGAGTAAAGGGAGCACCTCTGCGATTGTCACGACCGGGTCGTCCGAGCTCTGACCTCAGACTGGGTGAAGCTGAAAGCTAGCGCTCTTATTGTTTTTAATCATGGTCGGCGCACAACGAAACTCATGAGTACAAAAAATCTATTGCACAAGTCTCATATTGACATTGAGCACCAAAGAAAGGTATCGGTGGGGGTACTATTTTCTTCGAAGATGCTTCTTACACTTTGTTAGTAATATAGCATAAGTTCCCTGAGCGCGCTTTGTCTGTTATAACCTTATGGCCTGATTGCCTGGTTATCGAAAACACCATCGATATTCTCGACAGGTGGAGTACATAACACTTTTTGGTCCTCGACCGAAGAGGGGGAAGCAGACGGTCGGTTAAGACGCGTATAAAGTTCGGGTGGACACAGATATGATATAAGTACTTCGGTACATACAATCATTATATATAAAATTCTATTACCCAAGTTACTCGAGGGCTCTTAAATTTATGTGAGCTGTTTTATAATAAGTGTTCTTCTTCTCAGTTGTTGCAAAGTCTTTTTTCTTCACTCCTTTTTTTGATGCGAGTGTGCGGTCAATAGCCGGGGAGCCTAATTTCTATCTCAAAGCCGCTAAAGTTTGCTAAACTGGCCTAGCGAGAAATACTCCACCTTCGGGATAGGAGGTTGAAGCCGTAGGCTGACCTGCTTGAATTCTTGAGATAGGATGTGTCATGTTAAAGCACGAGAGAAGCACAAATTTTTTTCTAAGACCAATTTTCTGATTGGCACCGAACAATTGATCTAGTTCGGATTTCGAGTTTTACTGACGTTTTTGGTTTTCCAATCCTATGGCACTTTTCAACCATTTGTGTGTTTTCCGCATAAGTCTCGTAGTGCAACGCCGGACACCTTTAGGGATTCGGCAAAAATTCTCGGATATTGCTATATATGCACCGGTTTCAAATTGTGTCTTCGGTCGATAGTTGGGTTGCCCGGCTCCGGTGCTTGCCTCCTACATTCCGCTTTGTTCGGTTAAGTGTGCAAAAGGGGAACCATTGCGATTGTGCTTACAGCTCGCATGGTTAAGCACCTCGGTGGAGAAAGCCGAAAACTGACTGTCACAATAAGCATAAACTGGTCAGCGATCCGATGACTATGTTAAATGACGGGCCGTTCATAACATTGGCCGAAGTGTTTACGGCTTGACCTCGACTATTGCCGAACACTAAGCGGGGGGCTACTTGCTGGCCTCCCAACTTTAAGCTCCTATGACTAAGTCAAAGTTATAAAGCCTGCATATCTGATTGCCTCGTTTCCGCCAACACAACCGCCTTCGGGCACCGAGACGTCGGCTAAGGGTTGTTTTGTTATTCCGGAAACACCCTGCGTAGCATCTACAGGGGGGTAGAAGCCGACGATGGGCCACTTTCAGATTATAAACGGTCGCAACGGAAGTGAAAATTTGGGTTCATCTAGACCACCGAGTTTGGAAGCTTTTCCCGAACTAAATCCTCAGTATTTTTCTCCCACATTGATCGGAGCTAAGGTTTCATGATCATGCTTAGCATGACAACCCAAAGAAAGGAACCGATAGCGGGACTATTTTCTTTGGACGATGTTTCTTATGTTAAAACAATAATATAACATGTCTCTCTGCGTACCTTTGTTTATAAAACCGTATGGCCGGATTGCCTTGTTTGCCGTAAATCTTTGCCCTCATAAAGGCTTTATAAAGTGGGAAAAACAGTCCCTGGCTATTGGCCGAGGAGGTTGAAGCCGATGGCCGGTCAACAAAGTTCTGTACAATGTGGATCCGAGCATTGATAATGTAGAGTACTTGGACACATAGAATCGTTACACATAATTTGTGATTTTACTTTGGATATCGATCCTTAACTCGGCCACCCGTGCCCGCATTAAGGCTCGGGGGCTACTGGGCTTCGTGCTTATTATTTACAAATATTAAAGGGGTACATCGATCCCCTGATCTGGTGTCGCCACCCGACCAGTGTCTTGGGGGCTACTGCATTGCATGTCCAATGCAGAAAATTTAAAGTGCAATATAGTTTTCCAGGAGATTATTATCCTCAGGTTGGTCGGCCGCACCCAACCTTGGTCTCGAGGACTTTGCACACCGCGTTTCTATTCCTATGTATGCTGCCGAGCTAGGAGTTGATCCTCAGGCCGATTTAGCGCATCAACCTGAGTCTCAGGGGCCACTAGGATCAGCGGTTTCATGTTTCCCTTCAGGTGCATCTCAGGTTTTAGACCGACGCACACACCTTGAGGGCTACTGGCTAAATATCTCGATAGAGAATAAATTGCACCAATCAAAAAATCAGCCCGCAGTCAGGGGTGGTGCACCACCTCGGAAGCAGTCCGGCATAAAGCTCAGGCGCCAGTGGCTGGCTCCATAGAGGGCATTCCCGGCATTAAGCTCGGCTAAACTCCTTCAACTTTTTTGAACCAAGATGATCTATGACATCTCGGATACAGTCCGGTGTTGGAGTTTGGACACAGTCCGACGTTGGAGCTTGGATACATTCCGGCGTTGCAGCTCGGAAGCAATCCGGCGTTGGTGCTTGGTTGCAAAAGATACCTCGAATGCAACCCGACGTTGGAGCTCGGATGCAAGAGGACACTACCGCCCGGGAATAACTTCAAACCTGAGGTGTGGCATAAAAATAACAAGGCATTGATAAAGGCCGGAAACTTAAAGGGGCTCCTCGGATACCCACGTGTAAACTCTTCGGATTTACTTCAACGATCCTCAAGATCGAAGATGAGAAGATTTGTTGAACCAGTTTTCAAGACCGACGACCGAAGAAGAAGAATAGTTCGGAAGAATCGAGGAGCGTCCCCAACTTGAAGACCGGTTCAGGGGGCTACTGGCGGTGTCCTGTACTAGGGGGTACTCACCACGTCGTCTCCCGATCAGTTGGATTGGGCCGAGGACCCCATCGCCGTATACTCATGGGCCAGTTCGTTCAGTTGCCGCATACAAGGAAGATTCCACAAGACTTGGTGATCAAGACAAGGACTCCTCCCCCACCGGCGTATTCGGCTAGGACTCTTGTTACCCTAGGCCTATGGTACATTATATAAACCGAGGCTAGACTAGTCGATAGAGGATTATTATGACATTACTTATCATACATCTAGGGTTTAGACCACAACATATGATCTCAAGGTAGATCAACTCCTGTAACCCCTATACTCATTATAGTCAATCAAGCAGCATGTAGGGTATTATCTCATCAAGAGAGCCCGAAGCTGGGTAAAATCCCGTGTTCATGTTACCATTGATCCTAAGACGCACGGCTTGGGTCCCCCTACCCGAGATCCGCCGGTTTTGACACCGACACATATCACTAGTATATAATGGGGCTATTAAGCCCCCCCCCCCTCCGACCCGACAAATCGCACGGGATAGCGGAAAAAAACTGTGTGTGATAACCGCATCACACCCGCTTAGAAAATAAAAGTGTTTGCAGGAAAATTAGTTGTGTGCGATCGTTCGGCCATCACGCACGACCTGAGAAAGTAAACAATTTCAAAAATTGTGTCGTGAGCACTATAGTTCACATGATTGTTCAAAATTAATTGTGTGATGATGATTGAGCTTTCACACACAACTATTCTGCAAAGAACGGTACAGATCACGCCGCCTTGTGTACAGGTGTTATTTTGCCAGTCACATACAGTTCATTCTTAGAACACGTGTGGGATTGACCTGAGGGTAAATAAATCCTCCATGTATAGTTTGATTCACAAAAATAATTAAGACATTGAGTGGGAAAAAGGATAAAAATAGGGAATTCAAAATATTATTCAATAATTCATTACATGATATATATCGTCACATATACGTGATCATACAAATTAACTACTACTACAAATACATAAATAATGAAAGACAACTATACTAACAACTAATAATCTCTCCTTAGGGCCTTTTGACTGCGGCACTCCACCAGCTCCCTGATGCGCGCCGGCTTCAAGTGCGACTGTGGTTACCCGCCTCACAGAGTGTGGCATGTCAAGTGGCGGCTTCGCGGCCAGGAAGTACGTGACCTTGACCAAGAACTACGTGAGGGCAAGGAAGCATGGCGCGGGCAGGATACAGAGACATGGGTGGACGAGGCCTTCAGAGGGGTTTGTTAGTCTAAATATTGACGCCTCTTTTGATGCTGACAGTGGAACCGGTGGGACGGGGGCCATCATACGGGACTCCACGGGCGCCTTCGTTGCGGCGTCCGCGAGCAATATACCCTTCGTCCAAGATGCAGCAACGGCCGAGGCTAGAGGCCTCAGGGACGGGCTGGTGCTGGCAAACACCATCGGCTGCAACAAGGTGGAGATCAGGGCGGACTGCATGGAGGTCATCCAGATCATGCAAGAAGGCGGTAACTCCTTGGGACCAGCTGCAGCCATCTATGAGGAGTGTACTTTCCTGAGTCGTAATTTTATTTCTGTTAGTTTCAGTCATTGCCCTAGGGAAGCCAATATGGCGGCTGATCTTTTGGCTACTAAGTCCGAGCCCTTGCGAACTATTGTATGGCAGAACGAGGCTCCGGACTTCTTACTCGATGTAATCACAAACGATGTAGCCCTGTTTTCTCATGAAATATAAACCGCCATGATGGCTTTTCCCTCCAAAAAAAAGTGGCGGCTTCGCGGCCAGGCTAAAAAATTTAGAGTCCCGCAGAAAAAATAGGCAACACGGCCACGCTAACGCTTCATGGGCCCGAATTGAATGTCTTAAGTAAGACTTTTTTTGATGTACCTGATGCACCCCTCATAAATTTACCTGACGCACTTGTTAATTTTATACCAAAATTGCTATGCTAATTTCCTTTTGACCCTGATGCCTATAGCTCTGTCCCTGCTATGTTAATTTCCAAGTGTGCATGTTTCAGTTTTCAGCCTACGTTACCGAGTCATCCAGTTCGACGCCCATAGGCGACAAACAGGCGAGGCGACTCACAGGGGCATTGGGCCTGCCCAGTAAGTGTACTGTAGCTGATGGCGTACTTTAGAAGACGGGTTACAGTAGCCGCCAGGTGTACAGCAGCGGCCCGTTCACTGTGGAGACCCAGTTTTTTTTTTCTGTCAGCTTTTTTTTATTTGCCTTCCTGATTTAGTTTTTCTTATGGGTTTTCCCTTTTTGAAATTTTTTCTGTTTTATAATTTCCTGTACTATACACCTTTTTATAATATAAGGCGACTATTATTTAACATACACACCGAATATTGTTTTAATACATTTTGAATATTTTTTATTACAGTGAACTTTTCATCAAATATGTTGAATTTTTTAAATACATGTTGGATTTTTAAAATATAAATTGAACCTTTTAATAATATCTAACTAGTAAAATTATAATGCATGGTGATTGTTTTTAATATATAGTGAACAATTCTCTACTATATAATCGACATTTTTATAATACACCATGAACCTTTTTACAATACATAGTGAACTTGTTTTAACAAATGCTGAAGTCTTTTTGAAAAACACACTGAACTTTTTTCTATTATACTGTCAAATATTTATTAATATGCAATGACCAATAACAAATTGTTCATCGTGTGTTAAAAATCCCAAACAAACAAATGTTCAATGTATATTAACAAACTGGTCGACATGTAGTTGAAACGTTCACCATATTTTCATAAAAGAAATTCAAAAAATTAAAAACGAAAGAAAAGCTCAGGACAAAAAAGGAAGAGTAAACCAAACAACAAAGTTGCAGAAAGAAAAAACAAACAAAAATCAACAAAGAAGGAACGGAAAAACAAAACTACAAACGAGCAATACACTGCCACAAACTGGGCCTGCCCACCTGTGGGCGGTTCGATTGAAGCCACTCCTATTTGTCGCTGCAGACGGTATGTATATAGGATCGGGGCGGTGAACCTATCTGACGCTCACGTGCGTCCGTCTGCTGCGCTTCCGCTGAGGGCACGAGCGAGCAGTGTGAACACCCCGTCCCATTTCCGGCGTTGAAGCAGGGCCAGGCAAACGGTTTGGGAATCTTCTAGAGGGTTCCCTCGACCTGCTTTTTCATGTGTTTTTTCTCTTTTACTGGTTTTCGGTTTTTCTTATTTTACTTTTTTCTGTTTCTCTATTCTATTTCTTTTATTTTTTTTTCATTTCTTTTTCTTTTATCCTTTTTCCTTTTTATTTTGATTCTTTGTTTTAAGAAATGTTTGAAATTCCAAAATTTTCTTCATCATTTCAAAAGCTTGTCCACAATTTTTAAAAATGTTATTTTATAAAAAATTCACAATTGTTCAGCATATATTACAAAAATGTACAATGTCTATATAAAAATTGTTCAGCTTATATCACAAAAAATTTCAATGTCTATTTCAATATTGTTTAGCTTATATCACAAAATGTTCAATCTGTAGTTAAAAAAGGTTCATCGTATATTTACAAAAAATATTTAATATATATTTTAAAAAAATTCAGCATATATCGCAAAGATATTCAATGTGTATTTCGAAATTATTCAGCATGTATCCAAAAATGTTCTTTTTTATTCAAAAATTGAATGTTGTATATTTACAAAAATGTTCAATGGTTGAACTTTTTTGCTATTTTTTCTGGATCTGCCTCCACATGGAGTTCAAAGAAATTTGCGCAATCAACTAGCCCAGCTAGGGACTCCCGGATCGGGGTGGGAGCTCCTAAGCTGCGCCGCTAACAGGTACTAGCGCCCACGCGCTGCCCACCTGGGCCTGGCTCAACAACGGGGCACTGCGCAAGGAACTTATGAGAGCGCAAAAGCGCAAAAAATCTGGACCTCTCCAGGATTCGAACTCGATCCGTCGCCTTAGCGAACAATCGCATATAACCAGTACAACTAGTCGACTGTATTGATTGGAGAAAGAGTCAATAATATAAGAACATGCAGCCACGCTATTTATTACACATGTACAATATCATTCAGTTCATCAATTTAGAAAAAGTTCATCATTTTTGAAGAAAAGTTCACAAATTTGGAAAATTTTCATTGATTTGGTAAAAAGTTTGTCAATTTGCAAAAAAAAAAATCACTGAATTTAAGAAAACTTCATCAAATTTGAAAAAGTTCAACGAAGAAAAATAAACGTGCATTCAAAAAGAATAGTAAGAAAAAATAATTGTAAAGAAAGTAAAAGAGAAAGAAAGATGAAATAAAAAAAACTATCACAAAAACCGGTTCAGAAGAAAACAAAACAAAAAAAACCCGGTTGGTAGCTTCCAAAAACCGAGGCTCCGCTTACTAAAGACAGAATAAGTAGAAAACTGAAGAAAATAGCACAAGCATGAGGGAATTCCTGGTGGTTAGTGGGTTTGTCTACGAAGGGAGAGGTCTTTTGTGTTCGAATCTGCTGCTCGCACTCCTTTTTGGAGTTTAACAGAAAAGGTTAAAAGGGCTGGCCCATGTAGCATCATAGAGGGTAGGCCAGCTCCATGCCCGTGTGCAGCGCTCCTTCACTCACCCGCGCGTGCGAGGACGAAGAGGGTTGGCCATGCTGACATCACCCCAATTTATATTTTCTTATTATTATTTTTATTTAGTTTTATATTTTAAATGTATATATTTCAAAATCATATATTTAATTATTATTTTTATGAAATCATGCATTTGAAATATACTATACAATATATAAATATATTCGTACAATTAAAAATATTCAGCAGATGAAACAAATGTTCAAATTCTTTAAAAACAACATATAATAAATATTGAGAAACGTTTATAAAAAAAACTATATTTTTAGTATAAACAACTATTTTTTACGATTAATGAAATGTAAACGATATTTTAAATAAATATTCTTGCGTTTGCAAAAATATTTTGTGACATCTCAAAATATGTTAACATGATGTAAAAATAATGATTCTGTAGTTAAAAATGTGTACTGCAATTAACAAATGTATGTTATATTTAAGAGAAATATTCACGCATTAAAGAAATTTTTGTGACCATGTAAATGATCAATGTGCATCATATATTTGAAGAATGGTCACTGTGTATCAAAAAAAGTATTTCATGTGCACACTCAAAATTATATTGTGTATTGATAAAAATTAGACCTGTGTTAAAGCAGAGAAAATCTTTGAAAACCAACAAAGAAAAACAATAAAAATGAATGATAGAAAGAAATAAATAGAAGACCAGTGAAAACAAAGAAAGCACAAAGAAAACCAATGAAAAAAGTAAGAAAAAAAGTGAAAACCTAGAAACAAATGAAGAAAACCTACGAGAAAAACAGAAAACCCGGGGAAAAGTTGTGAAAATAAAATAAAAAACACAAAAACGGGAGAAAACAAATGAAGATAACTAGCAAGGAAACAAGGAAAACCCGAAAAAAGAAAAGGAAAGAAGAAAACAGTAAATATATAGGGAAGGAAACCGAGCTAATGAAAAACAGTTATAAACAATAGGCCGGCCCAGTAGCTAAACCACGGTAAAAAGGCTTCAGGCGAGACGGTAGGTGCACTCGCCATAAGCTAGATATAGGTTTTGTGCTTGCTTACAGCGAGATCTAGTGTAACCTCGCGTCAAGGATGTACCGGTGGGCCGATCCTGTAATGCCACTTGGAATTACTGGATGGCCCAACTTTTTGGTATTTTCCTTTTTAAGGTTGCTTCATTCTTTTGTTATACTTTTTCTAAAAAAACTTTAAAATATTTTATATACATATTTTCATAAACATACAATACTTCAAAAAATATATGATCGAGAAATAGAAAATTTTCAACCCAATGTAATTGTTTTAGTTAGCAAAAGTTAAAAGAAATCTAAAAATGTTCGTGTAATTCCAAAGAAATAAAATAAAAAATGCTTCAGATGTATAAGAAAAATGTACGATTTGATCGTAAGAAAGTAGACTTTGAAACATATATTTTCAATTTTTTAATCATGTATACAATATATAAAAAACGTTTTACATGCGTACCAAGAATGTAAAATGTGTATGAACTTAATTGACATAAAAAACATATATTTAAAAAAGTGTTAATAATATTTAACAATGTCATATCTGTATGGAAAATATTAAGCATGTATAAAAATATTTCAGATGTATAAGAAAAATGTATGATGTGTACCAACAAAATAGACATCAGAACATATATTTGAAACAATATTCTTGTATGTGACAATTTTAAACATGTATAAAAGAATGTTTTAGACATAATCCAAAAATGTACAATGTGTACAAAACAATAGGCATCCAAACATAAATTTGGCAAAACAGGTTGATCATGTATTCAAAAAACAATTAACATATATTAGTTTTTGTACGTATATGATAAATGTTGACATGTGTAAGAAAAAACAAAGAATATCAGTAAAATTTAGTGCGAAAGAATGGAAATCAGTGAAAACCGAGAAAGAAATACGACGAAACAGACGAAAACAAAGAAAATGAAATATAAATAAGGAAAAAAAGACCAAAGAAAACCTAGTAAAACATAGAAAGAAACAAAACAAAATCGGAGGAAAACAAAAGATAAAATCATTAAAAACCAAGAATGAAATGTAGAAAATCAGTGAAAAACAAATAGAAATAAAGAAACCGATGAAGAAAGAAAGAAAATCAAAACTAGAAAGGAATGGAAATGGAATAAGGTTGTAGGGCGAACGACAGCTTGGAATGGGCCGCCCCAGTATTGTTCAGCCACACGAATAAGGTTTAAGCAAGACATATGCTACTCTCCCCGTAAGCAAGATATAGTACACACGTATCATAGACCTCCTCTTTGACTGGGCTGGCCAAATAAAGGAAGAAAGATCGCTCGCTCTGGTCGGTTGGGTCGCATAGTAGATCAATCGGTTAATGGTTGAACAATCAACCGTTTATGGGATAGCCGTTGACCGTTTGTCTTTCTTTAAATGAAACAAAATTTTGTAGAAAAAAACTTGCTTTTTTAAAAACTTCATATACTTGAAAAATTAAAAAGTTCAAAATATCATAAAAAAGCTCATCAATTTGAAAAAAGTTCATCAACTTTTGTAACAGAGTTTTTGAATTTTAAAAAAGTTCATCGATTTTGAAAAAACTGTCCAAAAATTTGAAAATAAAACTCACCAACTTTGAAAAAAGTTGATCATGCATTTTGAAAAAAAATTAAATTTAAAAAACAAGTCCAAAATTTTGAAAACAAAACTCACCGACTTTGAAAAAAAAAGGCATGCATTTTGAAAAAAATAACTTTGAAAAAAATCCACCCATTTTGAAAACAATTCATGGATTTGAAAAGAACTTCACAAATTTATGAAAAGAAAAGAAAAAATAAAAAGGTAAAAATAATAAGGAAAGACTAAATTAAACCATTAAAAAAACCAGAAAAATAAAAACCCTATCAGAACCTTCTAAAAGCTTCACAAACAGATCTGAAGGTTCTAGAAGCTTTACAGAAAGGGTTGGGTCTTTCGCGAGAAAATAACCAGTGTTGCTGGTCTATTTCACCCGTATGTGGTCAAGAAATAAAAGGATACGTCAGCAGACCCTGTTAGCTAGTTGTGTCGGAGGGGGTGGGCACCCATTTGCTGAAACTCCTTTAAACGGTGCTACGGGCGCGAAATTGAATTCGGGTAGGATCTGCCTATGTTAACTAGTCTCCTGAAGTTCTTCTTTAGGTCCTCTTGGGCCTGGTCATCTAGAGCCGATCACAAGCAGTCTTCTTCCCAAATTGATTGACTGAGAGACGAAACGGTAGCACAAGCGTACTGGATTTCCTGCCTATCTCTTGATTCAATTGAAATTGATGATCTGTCTCATCTATAGATCGACAATCTGTAGGCAACCGGTAGCACAACGGAACTGCACAAAAAGTTGTAAGCACCGACTGACGCCGTTGCGTCAGCCGACATGGTTGCGCTGTCCCAGACTGAAGACCATCGTTCAAGTAATTGGTGCCCTACAGGCTACAACTCCTTCATGTTTAATTTTTCTTTTGATTGATACAAAATGTAAAGCCCTACCGTTGCCATATCAGTTTATTAAAAAAATTTGGAACAAATTTGGATTGTTTGGTTGATTGTTTAAAATCAAGGCTCATTCTATTTCTATTCTAGTATCTTGTCAAGTCTATAATACATGGAGTTCCAATGCATCGATACTATTTTTGTTTGATTCAAATGCATTAATTTTTCATGGCCGCTAATCGTGAGGACGCACTTAAGAGTGAAGAACATAGAGATTGTTGGACCTCAATTGTGTTGCAAGTTACTTCTCATCATCCAGGGATCACTTGAGGATTATATGAGCCCACTTCATATTCTTGAGTTTCTGAAGAAGTGCCCCTTCTATCCTAACAATGCTATAATTGCACACATAATTTTGTTAACCATTCCTATAAATGACAGTTGCATTTGCGAAAATAAGTTTTTCTAAACTCAAGTTGTTGAAATCATACTTGCGTTCTACTATGACAGAAGAAAGATCCAATGGATTGGCAACAATAGCACATCAAAATGATGTCTTCGAGAATATTAATTATGAACATACAGTTGAAGATTTCATTTCAAGGAACACAAGAAGAATGACACTTTTCAGTCGAACATCAATTTATTGACTTAGTTATACCTTTCATCTTTTGCATTGATATTTGATAAATTTTAGATATTATGCAGAATAATGCTTGAGTATAAAAGATTAAAAAATTTATGACCCCATTTTCTTTTCGCAATGGGCCCCCGAATTTCTAGAGACGACCCTGTCACTTAAGATTTGAGGCTTAAATAGCTAACTAAATACCGAATCGGTGTACCTGTAATTGTTATGTCTATCAATAAAGTTATAGGTGTTTGTGAAAAACATATACAAGAAGGAAAGGATAAACGACGAGTGGAATCATGCCGCCCGATGCGCATGGTCACTATTGGCCGTTAGAGTGAAAGGGGCAAAGAGAATAATGTGTTTCTCCTGTTTCCGCAAGCTTCATATCTTTTAGTATGTTTGGAATGTTCAGAAGTTTCAGAGTCCTTAACAATACTTAAAGAAATATTTTTTTTTCTTATTTCATTCAATGATCAATGCAATTGTGTGAGATGATGGTATTTGCTATCTAGATAGTGCCCCGCACCGCCGGGGGGGGGGGGATAAAAATTTCTGATCTCCAATACATTTAATTGAATGTATTATCACTCCTTAAATTTGTATGTTCGTTGACACATAAACACATATGTTTGAAAATACATCAAAGTGCTACATTATGCAAGTTGCTGAAGCACAATTAAATTGGCACACCTCGTCGCTTCCTCCCTGCCAGGCCTTCATCTGTGTCCTGAGCACGACTTATAACAAAATTAGAAAATAAATTATGAGGGGGTATCCTTGATTCCCAAGAAAGTAGAATGAAGTCTTCTTTCGGTCTAACACTAGGATCCGCTAGCAACTCCCCAAATGTCACACTTGGTGATTCCTTCTTGATTGAATCATTAGTCGTATAAGGTATCATGCTAAGTGGATGCATAGCAAAGTCCGTTATGTCCACTGGGTGTCCTTGTTCTATAAGCATGCTTGGATGAACACCATACATGGCGATGTTTCTTTTAATCATTCTTATCCCCGTGTCCAATAGGCAATGCCAAAACTGGCAATTGAGATTTCTTCTCAACAAATCTACGTAAGCATTTGTTGCGACAAGTGAACCTTGTGTGTGCAACTGCCTGGCAACTTCATCTGCTATTTTTAGTAGACGTGGATGTTCTGCCGGGTCTACGCTCCCAAATGCTAGTGTCTTGAATAGGTACCTCTACTCGTCATAAGACAGAACACTAAGAAAAATCGGTTTCACGGATCCAAATTGGGCTAATCTTTGAATTCTACTTATGGTGAGGATATGGCTTCCTCTGCCCATTGTTAAGAGAAATGAGTGGAAGTTTTTCCAGTCATCATCACTTACATCAGAAGCAAACTCAATAACTACAAGCATCTTCATCCCAGACATGATCCTTCCATGCCTCAAAAAACTATCGCCACTTAAGTGCAAAACAGAAGAGAAGCACGAGTGAACCCTTTCGTCGCCACACACATGAGCAACCAAAGTTTTCTTCCCAACTTTGGCACCACCTATGATCGGAAGAATGGCTGGTGCATCACCAGCAGGTCTATGCTGCAACAAGAAGCTCAAGAGTTTTTGCTTTTCAGCATGCCGGCCGAACATAAAGTTGTCGGTGTAAAGATAGATGTCATATGGCCTACGAGACATGCGCTCGCATCCACCCAGAAGCAGAACAAATTCTGCCATGTTAGCAATAGCGACTTCTAAGCTTTCCAAGGCACCTAGTGACTCGAGGCACATGGCCTTGTCATCCTTCTTGGTTGTTGTCCGAGAACGCTTGAGGAGAATTGCTAAATACATGTTGCTACTAGATGAGTCTTTGATGCTAACCTCATCGAAGCCTGCACTGTCTTGGAGGGTTCGGTACCTCGAGATGTCCAAGACGCGATATCCTCTGTACATGGCCTCTGAGAGCATCTTGAGCTGCAACAACATCCCGGAGTTGGTTATGTACCGCGCATCCTCCTCCTCAACAACCATGCTTACTCGTATCAGGAGGTGTTGCAACCTCTCCATCAGCTCTTCTTGATCCGAGCGTGAAGGCTTCGAGTGGTACTTGTTCAGCAAGAAGGAGATGAAACTGCTTGCAAGTTCACCTGCAACCGCGGATATGGCAACCTCCATGGCCAGGATTGATTAGGTAAAGCTGCTGGTCAGCCTGTCTGGAGAAATAATTTACCCGTCCGGCGACCGCCAACACTTGCAGAGACTCTTGTATTGGTAAAGTAGTAAGAACAGCTCGTGACTTGAGTATAATTTATTTATATAAGGGCACAAGTGACATGTTTTTTCTTCTCCTTTGGTTTCTTCAGAACCCAATCAGTCTATGTGGCTTATATTTCCACGCGTCCACTTGACTATGGAGCGGTCTTTGTGCACTTGATAGTTTTTACTCATTTAATTATCCCTCTGTTTGGCCACTTTTGTGTGTGTACCAATCAGAACCCAGACGAGATGAAGTAGTAGGCTAGGCCCTGATAGAGCTTATTCTATCTTCAAATCAAATACATGATATGTCAAAAGCAGCCAACTCTATTCTTCGGATACTACGTACCAGAGATTTCTATTTTCTGCGCCAAATTGACCCAGCTCTAGGCTATAGATAATGACAGCCACTGCAAACTAGTCGTAAAGATTCAGTTGGTGGTTGGAACCACTAATCCACTATAGTCGGTGCTGGGTAACCCTGTGACAGCGATCGGCACCAGCTAACAATTTACTTTTTTCGATAAAGGGCGCTTTTATTATCTCGAAATGTAGCATCAAGCGGATACAAAGCATTATGAGTAACACCCGGCCTCTGCATAACTAGAGATTATGCTGCAAAGGAGAAGCATTTTTATCATTGAAAACCAAATCATCTCTAGAAGCGAGCGCGTACAACAGAAAATAACCTGCAAAGGAGAAGCATTTTTTATCATTGAAAACCAAATCATTTCTACATAGCCAAAAAAGACCATAGTAAGGCGTGTATGCTCCCACCCGTATTAGCACGTTTTCAATCTATTTGGAATACCATCCAACCGATGACCAAAAATATTGGCGACACTTGTGGGCGGATACAAATTTGACGCTATTTGGATGATTGACCACATAGAACGTGCAAACTTGCATTGGAAAAGAGGTGTTTGATTGTCTCTTCATGAGTACAAAAACAACACTTCTTACTCCTTGGCCAGTTGCGTCGTGCGAGGTTGTCTTTGGTTAGAACAACTCCCCTACAAAGATACCACATGAAGATTTTAACTTTTAGTGGAATCTTCGACTTTCAGATTTTCTTGTTATTACTCACCGGTACCTCAGAATGCATGAGTGCACGATACATAGAGTCTACTGTGAATGACCCTGATGAAGTAAGGTTCCAGCGAAACACATCTCGGCCTTGTCTAAGATTAATCGAATCCAAACGGGATAAAAGATTGTGCCATGACATAAGTCACGGGCCAATCAAATCTCGCCTAAACAAAATGTTGGGTAGGCATGAACTAAGAACTTGCGCAATAGTATTATTTTTTCGCGAGCAATGTTGTACAGGCTGGATATTGTTCTCGAAGACTGGCATTGCCTAGCCAAATGTCTTTTCAGAAATGAACCTCCGACCCGTCCCTTATCGCGAAAGACCAAAAGCGAAAGAGATGTTTCTTTGCCGCCATTAGGCCAGCCCAAAAGTGCGAGTCGCCAGGTGTCCAATATGCCTGAGACACCGCCTTTTGGCCTAGATACTTGTTGCGCTGCATGGTTTGCCAAACACCATCCTCAGTAAGAAGTTTAAACAACCATTTACTAAGTAGGGCCTCATTCTTGATTTGCAAGTCATGAATTCCCAGGCCACCTTGGTCTTTCGGCCTACAAACCACACTCTATTTGGCCAGTCTGTATTTTTTCTTTTCACCATCTCCTTGCCAAAAGAATCTGGATCTAAAATAGTCCAATCTTTGCAGGACCCCTTATGGGAGTTGGAAGAAAAAAAGCATATAGAGAACCATATTTGTGAGGACGGAGTTAATCAAAACTAGCCGTCCTCCAACTAAGAGCAATTTGCCTTTCCAACTACTCAATTGTTTCTCTAACCGCTCCTCTACATGCTTCCACTCCGCAATGGTGAGACGCCGATAATGAATCGGTATTCCCAAATATTTAATCGGGAATTGGCCATGTGCGCAACCATACAGGTCAACATATTCGGCCGCCGTCTCAGTGGCTTCTCCAAAGCAGAAAAGTTCGCTTTTCTGGAAGAAACCCATAGACGACGACTAGTGTGGTTCGACTGTTTCTAAGATATATTTTTTCTCTCGAAACAGAGGCATAAGATTTGCCTCATCTATTAAATAAGGAGAGAATAGAGTTTAGAGAATTACAACACACCCACACAGAAAAATATTCCCTTATTTCTTTGCGCCCGCGGCCATCCAAAGCTTGGCCTCGTCGACAATGGCGGTGAGTAGGATGGTCGGTGGTGCACTTTTGTGGCGGAACACCCGTGCATTTGTTTCATTCCAAATGGTCCAAGAGACAAGCATGGTCAGGGAGGCCATAGCTTGCCGGTTAGGGTTGCGGTTGTCGGTTCTCTTGTCCCACCACTGGTAGACGGAGTCATCCATGAGCCACTCGGAAGTATCCATGTGCGCAAGACCTAGTTTCTCAATAAGAGACTTCCATAGCCGAATCATGTAGCGGCACTTGGAGAAAAGGTGGGCTCCTAATTCTTGCTCCCCATTGTAGAGCTTGCAAAGGCACAATTTGGCCAACCTCAACGCTCCAAGCAATTGGCGGTCCAAATCCTATCTTGCAACGCCAACCAAGCAAAAAACTTAACCTTTGGAGGTGCCCATGCCTTCCAAACCATGCGATCCAAGGGGGATAGAGTCATGCCTAGGAATTGAGCCTTGTATGCAGTGGCTGCCGTGTAGATCCCATCGTTCGCATGCTTCCAAACGATGACGTCTTCGGTTTTCTCATGAAGGTTGAAAGGATCGATATAGTTGACTAGAGGGGGGGTGAATAGGCAACTAACAATTTTTAGCTTTTCTTTACCAAATTAAACTTTGCATCAAAGTAGGTTGTCTAGATATGCAACTAGGTGAACAACCTATATGATGCAACAACAACAAGCACACAAGCAAGTAAGGGATATAATACAAGTAAGCTTGCAAAAGTAAAGGCGCGAGATAACCAAGAGTGGAGCCGGTGGAGACGAGGATGTGTTACCGAAGTTCCTTCCTTTTGAGGGGAAGTACGTCTCCGTTAGAGCGGTGTGGAGGCACAATGCTCCCCAAGAAGCCACTAGAGCCACCGTATTCTCCTCACGCCCTCACACAATGTGATATGCCGTGATTCCACTATTGGTGCCCTTGAAGGCGGCGACCGAACCTTTACAAACAAGGTTGGGGCAATCTCCACAACTTAATTGGAGGCTCCCAACGACACCACGAAGCTTCACCACAATGGACTATGGATCCGAGGTGACCTCAACCGTCTAGGGTGCTCAAACACCCAAGAGTAACAAGATCCGCTAGGGATTAGTGGGGGAATCAAATTTCTCTTGGTGAAAGTGTAGATTGGGGCCTTCTCAACCAATCCCGAGCAAATCAACAAGTTTGATTGGCTAGGGAGAGAGATCGGGCGAAAATGGTGCTTGGAGAAACAATGGAGCTTGTGGATGGAAGAGGTAAGTCTTCTTGGAGAAGAAGACCCCTTATATAGTGGGGGAAAAATTCCAACCGTTACCCACCACTCAGCCGGCGACCCGCGGTACTACCGCATCACAGGAGCGGTACTACCGCACGGGCCTGTGGTACTACCGCGGCGGACCGCGGTACTACCGTGGGCACGGCAGAGCCTGGACCTGAATAGAAGAGCACAGTCAGGGCGCGGTAGACCCGCAGGAGCGGTACTACGGCGACCCTGTGCGGTACTACCGCAGGGCAGCCACAGTCCAGGCACGGTAGGCACAGATGTAAAAAATTACATCCGTGACTACCTCCGCAGAGATATTATTGATGCGAAAATCCGACATGGTACTACCACAAACCGAGGGTGCGGTACTACCATGAAGGATGCGGATGTAAAAAAATTACATCCGCCCCTACCTCCGCTCCTGCTGCTGCACCTGGCCAGGTGACACGGTACTACCGCGTAGTGTTGACACACGAACACGTCACGTGTACCCTCGACGCTGGGGGTGATGCACCGCATCTCACGTCGAAGGAGACCCGACCGACAGCGCGATACGCAAGACAGTCGGCGGGCGCTTTTGTAGACCCGAAACCCCACACGCCCGGGAGGGACCCCGTCAGGGAGTGCGGCGGCAATGGGCTGCCCTAGGTCGATTCGCTCGCCCCTAAAGCCTCGTGGATCGCTGCCCTCCAATGCGAAGAACGAACGAAGAACGAGAAAGAAAGATACAAAGGTAGGGGATAAAGATAGATGAACACAAAAGTGTAATAGATTGATTGGTTCGATTGGTGTTGTTCAATCGGCCGTCACCCCCAACATATATAAGAGGCGGCTGGACTTCCCGTACAAGTAAAGGATTCATCTAGGCTTTCCTTACAAGAAAAATTACATCAATTCGCGTCCTAGAGTCCTAGTTCTATTCCAACTCGGATTCAGTCTGAATCTGGCCCAACTTCTGTCTTCTTCCTTGTGCAGGCCGCCGAGCCTCCATATGACCTCCAATCAAGATGGCCCAAATATCAAACTTGTGCGCCTCGACGATACGAACAACTCTCATGTTGATCACTTTTTCAAATAAGGCCATCTTGAATACTTTTCGAGGTCGTTTTTACCTTCCAGTCGGACTCGGTCATGTAACGGACTGGATTGTCCAAGTCTCGTAGTGAACTTACAGGCCATATACTATCTCTGATGATGATGACTCCAAAACCAAAGTTTACCGTCTTGATGATACGCACAACTTCTGTATTGAACACTTCTTCATCCGAGGTCATCTTGATAAACTTTCGGGCACATGTTCAGTTTCACTCGCATTTGAGCTCATCCACTCGGATATTAGAGTCTTTCACTCGACTAGACCTTTTCACTCGGATGACTACATTTTCACTCGGAAGACAATCTTTCACTCGGATGATGACCACATTTTCAGTCGGAAGACAATCTCTTACTCGATCGATAAGTTTTCACTCGACCTTTTACTCGATCGGTAAGTTTTTGACCTTTTACTCGATCGGTAGGTTTTCACTCGACCTTTTACTCGATCGGTAGGTTTTCACTCGACCTTTACTCGATCGGTAGGTTTTCACTCGACCGGTGACTCGATCGGTAGGTTTTCACTCGATCGGTAGGTTTTCACTCGACCGGTGAGTTTTCACTCGGATGGTATGCTTTCACTCGACCAAAAACATAGCCTGATCTTGATTTGCCTCTCCAGGTTACATACGACCTCGGATTGAGACGAATTATATATGAAAATCGATCGGCTCGACAAGACGAAACTTTTCTATGTTGAAGGTTTTTCAATTCAAGGCCGTCTTGAAGGCCGAATTGCTCACGCATTGCATCAGACACTCATCAACATGTGTCCGTGTCAAGCGTAATATTTAGGTCTCGCCCGTCCGCACCGTATTGACTATAACTTTTGCATATGAACTCGGATTGAGATGATTTATATATCAAAATCGATTGCCTCGACGAGACGAAGACAATTCCTTTAGAGTACTCCTTCATCCGAGGTCGTCTTGAAGGCGTGATTGGCCAAAAATCACTCAGAACATTGAATTATGCCACTCGGAGTATAGTTTCGGTCCGTAAGATAAAGTCGAATGAATATAACCGAAACATCAAAGTTGTTCCACTCGGCGACGTGAATCTTTTCATGCTGAAAGCCCATTCACTCGAGACCATCTTCATTGCAATCTGTATCTTGCCAAAAACAGGTGTCAACACATGCCCCCCTGTTTTCTGGCAGAGCTTGCGTGCCAGAAAATACCTTGCCTAGGGTAATTTTTGAGCACGATGTCAACACTCCATCGGCTGTGCATGTTGAGTATGATAATTTTAATCATCTATATCCTCATGTTTGTTGCTTCTTGGGCAGAGCCTTTTCAGACAATAGTCCTATGAGAACAACCATTCGATGTCACGAATGCCTTAAGTCTGTCATGTCAATCCATACCTAGCCTTTATCCAAGCACTTCATGGGGATATTAGAACCGTTCGGCGTTACCCTCTACTGAACAATTATGTCCATGCTCCTCAAAGGAACCATCAAATATTCGGTGACTCAACTCATTGTTGATAAAAAATACTCTGTCAAGCCTCCGCCGAAAAACGTATGTCTCTTGGATCCCGTTTGGCGAGTCAACAAGGTCAACATTCGAGTGATTCGTCGATGCATATAAAGATGAAATCTATTGGACAGCTGGCAACAAATTACTGTGAACCTTGATGCACGCCACCCTTGCAGCGAAAAAAATCCTCTAGCCTGAATAGCACAGCATATTCGGCTTGATTATTAGCGTGTAAGCTCTAGTCGGCATGAAGTCTTCAAATCCAGCCCGTGAGGAAATATGTGAATAACGCCGACTTTGGGCGCTGCTAAACTGAATCCTGAAAATAATCTCCACGGCACTTTGACTTAGCGTCCAGTGAGCGCCGACTGATAAATGGGATGTCATGCTCCTTTCTTTCTGTCTCATGAGTCAACATTTCCTTGCTCCCCGAGTGAACGAAGCTTCATTCATCTCGGTGACACACTTTCTCTGGATCACCACAATGAACACAATTAGTCAGATGCCAGCTTTGTCGATACAATGTACTCTTAGGGCGATATGCAAATATCGGCCAAATGTCCTTATCTCATAGGACCTGGAGAACCCATCCACCAAAGTGTGAATAGCCGAAATAATTCAGATGTTTCAGCTGGGGATAAGTTCTTGGACGCTTTCTTTGATGGAACGATTGAATAACATGGACGATGTGCCATTTGGAGTCTCCTATAATGAGATGAAAACTGTCGACTCCGCCTGCCGGCTTCACACTTGTCCTCTTTTACTCTAGCTGACTTCGCAATAGGAGATGTGGTGCCGCTTTTGAGTCGAGGATTTCCCTTGGGAACCCAAGCCATGTTCCTCTTCTCCACCTCTTTGGCCCTAAGCCAATTCAGCTTTTTCTGTTGCGAATATGGTAAGCCGAGTGGGCATCCCGGCTGTGACTTTGGTTTACGCACTGGCAAGTTCTTCCTGGCTTTGGGCACCTCCAGCTTGGCCTTTCCAAACTCGGCGATTGGATCCTTGAAAGTTACTTGCTTCACTTTCTTGTCCTTAGTAGTCAACATAGACTCGACTGTCTTTTTGTCATCTAGAGTCGGATCTGAAATAGCACATTTGCGGCCATCCTTTATCACTCGGTACACTTGCTTGGCCACGTCCATCTTCTTCGCTGAGCTCCGGACCGATTCTTTTTGGTTGAGTCGGTCTTTAACATGTGGTTGTTGAACAAACGATGATCCTCTAGGAGCTGCATAATTTTGTTGAGGTGGTTTAGAATATGATGGACGGTGTGCCCTTTATTTATACTTGCCCCATGATTGATATGAATAATAGTCGGCAGGGGGAGGTATCCATGACATCGGCATTGGTGGCCCAAAAGGAGGATATCGAGTCTGCTTGCTCAACATCTTCCTTCGCCAATCCTTATCTTCAAATTTATGCCTTGGGGGTGACTTCGATGCTTTTGTTTCACTCGGCCGATAAGCACTCTTTGCCTCACTTATCTTCTGATATTTTTCAAATAACTGTGTGAAAGTGACTTTCGGCTTTCTACGTTTGTGCTTACCATGGCCTTTGCTTTCTTTAGTTGTGTTTGCATCGGTCTTCAAATTTTCTGGTTGCCCACCAGTGCTAGATGTCTCCATTGTACATTTCATGGAATTCTTATCTTCGAGATTGTTGTGGATGCACTTTTTAACAATATCCTTGCTCGAAGACTTGACCCCATCATCATTGGTGTGAACCTGTCGACCTTTTGATGAATCGGCTTGAGGTAACCGAGTCAACATTTGATCGCCATCAAGGTGAATCTGATACGACTGGCCATATGCTCGTGCCTCAACAAACTCCAATCGTCCTATGTTGTCCGATTGCTCGACTTGATGGATCATGTTGCAATCTTTGACATTTTTCTCGAATAAACATTGCATTCGCTCTTGTCTTGACGACTCGACATTGTGATCAATTATAATAATAGGATTAGTCAGCGATGTACCGATGATGTGATCAACTATGCCTGCACTGGACGTACACTCCTGGTCCATTAAACGATATTGTGATATCGGCCCTGAAACAAAACAACCGAGTGGTGCCAGCTTAGTGCCATCTGACTCGGCTATGCATTGATTTTCGTTGTCCTTTCCCGATGCTTTTGAACCGGCTATCCTGGAGAACTTTGAACCTGGCTTTATATTCCTACAACCAAAATAATTACAGAATATATGTCTCATCTGAGACCAAATGTTAGCCAGGCATGAAACAAACAAAGTTGTCCATATGAATACAAAGTTTAGTTGGCATGACAAGAACAACTTTGGTTTTGATAAGTTGTCACTATTAGCCTCTATGAATGATACCATGTGTTGACTATCATGATTAGTGACAAGATCATTCCTAACAAATAGATTACTCATTTCAATTGGTCTTTCAAAATTAATTAGAATCTTACTAACAGGTGCATCAACAATATGATTTTGACCGAATTGAAAATTGAGTAAACTGTCTGCTAGGTGTACCTTTGTGAAGACGTTGGAAGGAGAAGATGGTTGCACCACTGGAACAATACATTGCTCCACTTCTGAATAATTCTCCAACGCCTCTTCCTCTTTTTCTGGATCTGGTGCCTCATCACTCGGATTGCGCGAGTATATTTCACTCGAATTGCCCGAGTATATTTCAGTCGGATTGCCCGAGTGGATTTCACTCGGACGCTCTTTGTCAGTTGAACTTTGCTCGGGTGCACTCTCTGGTTCTTGATCTTTATCACTAGCCAAACTTTGTTTGGCCGTATGACTTTTCTCTTGATACTCATCAATTTCTTTGGCACGGAACTCATAGGGCAGCATGTAAGCTCCCTCACATCCAGAAAAATCTAACACGGCCAATTTGTTGCGCTACTGCTCCTTTGCTCGTGAAACTTGCATCTTCTGTTTTGGTACACGCTGCAATAATTGGCTTGATGCACTCGACTTTAGCCGGCGATGCACTCATCTGGAATGATGCACTCTGGCATGATGTACTCAGATGGGTCAATGCACTCGGCTGGTACGATGTACTCGGTATGGACTCTATGCACTCGGTTGTAACCGTCTCTGTGCTCAATCTGGTTTCAACTGAATCCACCATCGTCTTTTCTTTAAAGGAATCGTTCGATTCGGCTGTAGATGACTTATTCATATTTGATTCAGTTTCAATTGAATCAACCATATTAGCCGAGTGAACCCTTTCTTGCTGATTTGCTTGCAATCCTTCTTGCTTCAATATCGCAGAAGGGCCAACATAGTTGCTGGATGGAGGAAGGGACTTGACATATTCTTGAAAATATTCCTCTCCACGCCTCTTCTTGTGTGCTTCATAAGCTTGTTGATATTCTGCTGGTAATTCCTCAAGAGTTGGCGTAGTAAAGCCGTTGATGCTATTCCCTGTGAGCTCTGGCTTGTTCTTGTCCACTTGGGCCACATATTTTTCTTTAAACTCAGCCCTCCTTGGATCGGCTTGCCCCCCAATACTTTTAGGATCTTTCGGCAATGAATTGTTGTTGCTGAAATTTTGCAATTGTATAGGGGGTGTATAACATGCTGCAGTGACAGGTGAAGACATGTGCACTACTGTCGAATATTCTCTCTCGCCAATTTGATCAATCGGCAACACTTCGTCTTCTTTTAAAACCCTAGCTTTTATTGCCTCATAATCAGGAACCAAACCTTTATCATGTTGCTCGAGGCAAATAACACTAATCTTCTTATTTTGGGCTAAAGTTTTTAATGCAGCCAGAGCCACCTCATCTCCTGTAATATTAGGCACGTATGCTCCTGTAGAATCTGCATTCACTCGGCCATGACCACAAAGGTGTTCCGAGTCATGAATATTTTTAGTTTCATATGCCACTGAACAATTAATCTCACGAGGTGTAGTATATGATGTTTGAGGATAACCGGCCAAATAGCTAATGGACGCATGGCCGATTCCCCCATCCATCGGCATGTTTGGGGATGAACCCGCATATTGCGAGTCGGCTGCCGATGGATAAAACAGTGAGACACCCTCCTGTAATTGAGGTGTCATATATTGATCACTCGAACAAATCGTGTTGTTCACCGGCATATTGAAAGGTGTTGCCGATGTACGAAGGTTCAGATTCATAAGTTGCATGTCGCGGTTCTGTAAATTCGAAGTTTCTCCAATGGAATAACTAGTCGGCCATTGCTCGTTAGGGCTAGCCGACATGACATGTCTATCGAAAGATCTAGCAACATCAACATAATGGCTACTTGCATCTACGTAAGGAGATTGATGATACATGTTACCGTTGTAGATTGCAGCCGCTTGATGACGCTCCTCTCGTAGCAAGAACAGGCTGGAAACTGTTCAAAGCTTCGTCCCCAGCGGAGTCGCCAAAAAGTGTGTTGACACACGAACACGTCACGTGTACCCTCGACGCCGAGGGTGATGCACCCCAGCTCACGTCGAAGGAGACCCGACCGACAACAGCGACACGCAAGACAATGTCGGGCGCTTTGTAGACCCGAAACCCACACGCCCGGGAGGGACCCGTCAGGTGCGGCGGCAATGGGCTACCCTAGGTCGATTCGCCGCCCTAAAGCCTCGTGGATCGCTGCCTCCAATGCGAAGAACGAACAAAGAACGAGAAAGAAAGATACAAAGGTAGGGGATAAAGATAGATGAACACAAAAGTGTAATAGATTGATTGGTTCGATTGGTGTTGTTCAATCGGCCGTCACCCCCAACATATATAAGAGGCGGCTGGACTTCCGCACAAGTAAAGGATTCATCTAGGCTTTCCTTACAAGAAAAATTACATCAATTCGCGTCCTAGAGTCCTAGTTCTATTCCAACTCGGATTCAGTCTGAATCTGGCCCAACTTCTGTCTTCTTCCTTGTGCAGGCCGCCGAGCCTCCATATGACCTCCAATCAAGATGGCCCAAATATCAAACTTGTGCGCCTCGACGATACGAACAACTCTCATGTTGATCACTTTTTCAAATAAGGCCATCTTGAATACTTTTCGAGGTCGTTTTTACCTTCCAGTCGGACTCGGTCATGTAACGGACTGGATTGTCCAAGTCTCGTAGTGAACTTACAGGCCATATACTATCTCTGATGATGATGACTCCAAAACCAAAGTTTACCTTCTTGATGATACGCACAACTTCTGTATTGAACACTTCTTCATCCGAGGTCATCTTGATAAACTTTCGGGCACATGTTCAGTTTCACTCGGATTTGAGCTCATCCACTCGGATATTAGAGTCTTTCACTCGACTAGACCTTTTCACTCGGATGACTACATTTTCACTCGGAAGACAATCTTTCACTCGGATGATGACCACATTTTCAGTCGGAAGACAATCTCTTACTCGATCGATAAGTTTTCACTCGACCTTTTACTCGATCGGTAAGTTTTTGACCTTTTACTCGATCGGTAGGTTTTCACTCGACCTTTTACTCGATTGGTAGGTTTTCACTCGACCTTTTACTCGATCGGTAGGTTTTCACTCGACCGGTGACTCGATCGGTAGGTTTTCACTCGATCGGTAGGTTTTCACTCGACCGGTGAGTTTTCACTCGGATGGTATGCTTTCACTCGACCAAAAACATAGCCTGATCTTGATTTGCCTCTCCAGGTTACATACGACCTCGGATTGAGACGAATTATATATGAAAATCGATCGGCTCGACAAGACGAAACTTTTCTATGTTGAAGGTTTTTCAATTCAAGGCCGTCTTGAAGGCCGAATTGCTCACGCATTGCATCAGACACTCATCAACATGTGTCTGGTGTCAAGCGTAATATTTAGGTCTCTGGTCTGTCCAGACCGTATTGACTATAACTTTTGCATATGAACTCGGATTGAGATGATTTATATATCAAAATCGATTGCCTCGACGAGACGAAGACAATTCCTTTAGAGTACTCCTTCATCCGAGGTCGTCTTGAAGGCGTGATTGGCCAAAAATCACTCAGAACATTGAATTATGCCACTCGGAGTATAGTTTCGGTCCGTAAGATAAAGTCGAATGAATATAACCGAAACATCAAAGTTGTTCCACTCGGCGACGTGAATCTTTTCATGCTGAAAGCCCATTCACTCGAGACCATCTTCATTGCAATCTGTATCTTGCCAAAAACAGGTGTCAACACGTAGGGCGCGGATGTAAAAACTTACATCCACCCCTACTACCGCTTGAGCAGCGGTGCCAGGCCAGAACTGACGGTACTACCGCGTAGGAGGAGCGGTACTACCGTGGAAGCCCACGGTACTACCGTGCCGGAGCCCGGTACTACTGCTGGCTCATGCGGTAGTACCGCTCAGAGGAGCAGTACTACCGCCAGCCTAAGAAGAGCAACTCGGAGTCCTTCATTTTGTAGAGACAAGGTGAGACGGAGGAGAACTCCAAAGAGCCAAAGGAAAGGCGGTGCAAAAGGAACGTGTATGTGAGATTCCACCCAAACCTTTCCAAAGCGGACCCCCACTTAATAGTACGGCTTTCCTACGACTCAACTCCACCGAAAAGAATCATAGAGAAACGCCGTCTTCAATAATCTTCGAGGGGCAACAAATCGTCTTGTGTTTAGTCATGATATATCTGAAAAGCTCAGTACACACGATTAGTCCGCAAAAGCATTGTCATCAATCACCAAAACTACTAAGGGACAAAAATGCCCTTACAATCTCCCCCATTTTGGTGGATTGATGACAATACGGGATTTGCACAAAGGGAAATAATATAGCACAAGCAAAGCCCACATCTCTAGAATATAGACGAGCTCCCCCTATATTCGTGCTAGAGAGTAAAGTGATTTGGACTGCATGGCACGAAAACTAGGATCACCATGATACGTCTCCAACGTATCTATAATTTTTGATTGTTCCATGCTATTATATTACCCCTATTGGATGTTTATGGGCATTATTTTACACATTTATATCATTTTTGGGACTAACCTACTAACCGGAGGCCCAGCCCGTATTTCTGTTTTTTTTGCCTATTTCAGTATTCCGAAGAAAAGGAATATCAAACGGAGTCCAAACAGAATGAAACCTTCGGGAGCGTGATTTTTGGAACGAACGTGATCCAGAGGACTTGGAGTGCAAGTCAAGAAGCAGCCGAGGCCTCCACGAGATAGGAGGGCGCCCCCATATAGGGCGCGCCCCCTGTCTCGTGGGCCCCTCGGGTGTCCACCGACGTCCTTCTTCCTCCTATATAAGCCTACATACCCCGAAAACATCCAGGGAGCCAACGAAACACAATTTCCTCCGCCGCAACCTTCTGTATCCGGGAGATACCATCTTGGAGCCTTCGCCGGTGTTCTACCGGAGGGGGAATCGACCATGCAGGGCTTCTACATCTACATCATTGCCCCTCCGATGAGTTGTGAGTAGTTTACCACAGACCTACGGGTCCATAGTTATTAGCTAGATGGCTTCTCCTCTCTTTTTGGATCTCAATACCATGTTCTCCCCCTCTCTTGTGGAGATCTATTCGATGTAAACTCTTTTTGTGGTGTGTTTGTCGATATCCGATGAATTGTGGGTTTATGATCAAGTTTATCTATGAGAAATATTTGAATCTCTTCTGAATTCTTTTATGTATGATTGAGTTATCTTTGCAAGTCTCTTCAAATTATCAGTTTGGTTTGGCCTACTAGGTTGATCTTTCTTGCCATGGGAGAAGTGCTTAGCTTTGGGTTCAATCTTGCGGTGTCCTTTCCCAGTGACAGTAGGGGCAGCAAGGCACGTATTGTATTGTTGCCATCGAGGATAACAAGATGGGGTTTATATCACGTTGCTTGAGTTTATCCCTCTACATCATGTCATCTTGCTTAATGCGTTACTCTGTTCTTATGAACTTAATACTCTAGATGCAGGCAGGAGTCGGTCGATGTGTGGCCTAATAGTAGTAGATGCAGGTAGGAATCAGTCTACTTGTTGCGGACGTGATGCCTATATACATGATCATGCCTAGATAATCTCATAATTATTCGCTTTTCTATCAATTGCTCGATAGTAATTTGTTCACCCACCGTAATACTTATGCTATCTCGAGAGAAGCCTCTAGTGAAACCTATGGCCCCGGGGTCTATCTCTTATCATATTTACTTCTAATCTACTTCTATTTGCATCTTTACTTTTTGCATCTATATTATAAAATACCAAAAATATATTTATCTTATCATACTATCTCTATCAGATCTCACTTTCGCAAGTGGCCGTGAAGGGATTGACAACCCCTTTATTGCGTTGGTTGCGAGTTCTTTGTTTGTTTCTGTAGGTGCGTGGGACTTTTGAGGAGCCTCCTGCTGGATTGATACCTTGGTTCTCAAAAACTGAGGGAAATACTTACGCTACTATTGCTGCATCACCCTTTGCTCTTCAAGGAAAACCAACGCAAGCTCAAGACATAGCAAGAAGGATTTCTGGCGCCGTTGCCGGGGAGGTCTTCGCTCAAGTCAAGACATACCAAGTACCCATCACAAACCCATCTCCTCGCATTTACATTATTCGCCATTTGCCTCTCGTTTTCCTCTCCCCCACTTCAACCTTGCCGTTTTATTCGCCCTCTCTTTCCCAATCTCCTCCTCTCTTTCGCTTGCCTTTTTCTGTTTGCTTGTGTGTTGGATTACTTGTTTTCGTGGCACAATACCAAATTGTGTGATTTCTCGAATACCAATAATAATGATTTCCTTAGTACTCCGATTGCTCCTCTTAATGATGTTGAGTCTTGTGAAATCAATACTGCTTTGCTGAATCTTGTTATGAAAGATCAATTCGCCGGTCTTCCTAGTGAAGATGCTGCTACTCATCTAAACAACTTTGTTGATTTGTGTGATATGCAAAAGAACAAAGATACGGATAACAATATTGTCAAATTGAAGTTATTTCCGTTTTCACTTAGAGATCATGCTAAAGTTTGGTTTTCGTCTTTGCCTAAAAATAGTATTGATTCTCGGAACAAGTGCAAAGATGCTTTTATCTCTAAGTATTTTCATCCCGCTAAGATCATCACTCTTAGGAACGATATTATGAATTTTAAACAACTTGATCATGAGCATTTGCCCAATCTTGGGAAAGAATGAAATTGATGCTTCGCAATTTCCCTACTCATGGTTTGAATTTATGGATGATCATACAAAAAATTTATGCTGGTTTGAACTTTGCTTCTAGGAATCTCTTAGATTCGTCCGCGGGAGGCACGTTTATGGAAATCACGTTAGGAGATGCTACAAAACTTCTTGATAATATTATGGCTAATTATTCTCAATGGCACACCGAAAGATCTTCTAGTAAAAAAGTGCATGCTATAGAAGAAATCAATGTTTTGAGTGGAAAGATGGATGAACTTATGAAATTATTTGCTACTAAAAATGCTCCTCTTGATCCCAATGATATGCCTTTGTCTACTTTGATTGAGAATAATAATGAATCTATGGATGTGAATTTTGTTGGTAGGAATAGTTTTGGAAACAACGCTTATAGAGGAAACTTTAATGCTAGACCGTTCCCTAGTAATTCCTCTAATAATTATGGAAATTCCTACAATAATTCTTATGGTAATTTCAATACTATGCCCTATGATTTTGAGAATAGTGTGAAAGAATTTATGATTTCTCAAAAGAATTTTAATGCTTTGCTTGAAGAAAGATTGCTTAAAGTTGATGATTTGGCTAGGAACGTTGATAGACTTTCGCTTGATGTTAATTCTCTTAAACTTAGATCTTCTCCTCCTAAGCATGATATCAATGAGTCTCTCAAAGCCATGAGAATTTCCATTGATGAGTGCAAGGAAAGAACCGCTTGATTGCTTGCAAAGAAAGATTGCTTTATAAAAGTGTGTTCTTCTAGTTTCCATGAAAATAACGATGAAGATCTTAAAGTTATTGATGCGTCTCCTATTAGATCTATGTTTTGCAACATGAATATTGATAATTATGGGACTGATGATGAGTCAACTTTACCTAGAAGGCGTCCCAAGAATTCGGAGTTTTTAGATCTTGATGCTAAATTTGGTAAAAGTGGGATTGGAGAGGTCACAACTTTAAATAGTATTGAACCCACTATCTTGGATTTCAAGGAATTTGATTATGATAATTGTTCTTTAGAAGGTTGTATTTCCTTGTTGCAATCTGTTGTTAATTCTCCTCATGCTTATAGTCAAAATAAAGCTTTTACAAAACATATTGTTGATGCCTTGATGCAATCCTATGATGAAAAACTCAATTTGGAAGTCTCTATTACCTAGAAAACTTAATGATGAGTGGGAACCTACTATAAATACTAGAATTAAAGATCACGAGTGTTTTGCTTTGTGTGATTTGGGTGCTAGTGTTTCCACAATTCCGAAAACTTTATGTGATATTCTAGGTTTCCATGATCTTGATGATTGCTCTTTAAATTTGCACCTTGCGGATTCCACCATTAAAAAGCCAATGGGAAGGATCAATGATGTTCTCATTGTTGCAAATAGAAATTTGATGCCCGTAGATTTTATCGTTCTTGATATAGATTGCAATCTTTCTTGCCCTATTATTCTTGGTAGACCTTTCCTTAGAACGGTTGGTGCGATTATTGATATGAAGGAAGGGAATATCAGATTCCAATTTCCATTAAATAAAGGCATGGAGCACTTTCCAAGAAAGAAAGTCAAATTACCTTATGAATCTATCATGCGAGCTACTTATGAATTTATTGCCAAAGAGGGCACTCATTAGATCTATCTTCACTTCTATGCCTAGCTAGGGGCGTTAAACGATAGCGCTAGTTGGGAGGCAACCCAATTTTCTTTGTGTTTTTTGTTTTTGTTCCTGTTTAGTAATAAATCTTGCATCTACCTTCTGTTTAGATGTGTTTTTATCTTTTAGTTAGTGTTTGTGCCAAGTAGAACCTATAGGATAACCTATGATGATAGTTGATTTGATTCTGCTGAAAAAACAGAAACTTTTCACGCACAAATTTAGTTTGTTTAAATCACAGAAACGTGATTTTGAGTTGATTCTTTTTGCTGCTGATCAACAGACAAATTGTCCAGGACTTCCTATTTTGGTAGGAGTTTTAGAGTTCTAGAAGTTTGCGTTAGTTACAGATTTCTACAGACTGTTCTGTTTTTGACAGATTCTGTTTTTCGTGTGTTGTTTGCTTATTTTGATGCATCTATGGCTAGTAAAATAGTTTATAATCCATAGAGAAGTTGGAATACATTAGGTTTAACACCAAAATAAATAAAGAATGAGTTCATTACAGTACCTTATGTGGCGGTTTTGTTTTCTTTCACTAACGGAGCTTATAATATTTCCTGTTGAGTTTTGTGTTGTGAAGTTTTCAAGTTTTGGGTAAAGCTTTTATGGACTATGGAATAAGGAGCGGTGAAAGAACATGCGGTGCCTCCATGTTTGGTTTTGGTAATTGATGACAATCTCTATGGATTAATGGTCGCCTTGAGTTATATTTGAAGGGTTTGTCCATAGGCTTTTCTTGGAGTCCATTTGTTGGTTTCAAGGAGAGTTTGTGATGACCAAGGTGCTATTAAGGATTATCCAAAGATTGGTCATATGAGTGTTGTGCTTATAGCAAGCATGTCTTGAAGAAGAAGAGTGTGTGATCATTCATGATTACCTTCAAGACATCATCCAACTAAGTCAAAGAGTGAATCAAGTTGATCAACACACAAAGCATAGAAGATGTACCGAGAGGGATCAAGCGATCCCATGGTATGGTAAGCATTGTCAATTACGCTTTGTGTACTAACCCATGATCTTCGTGAGAGTTCTTTGTGGGGTTAGGATGCGGTGTGCAAGTTCTAGTGAAGCATCACGAAGAGATCAAATGCTTGAAGCTTGCCGTCCATTGTGGTGACAATGGACTTGTGAAGATGTGTGGAAGAGAGGCTCGCCCATAGTGGAGTATGGGGGAGCAATCAGCTAGTCTTCATCAAGCCAACGCAATCAAGAAAGGTGGTCCAACTTGAGGGAGTCAAGATCGTCATCATCTAGCTCAAGTGGACCATGTGCAAGGCAAAGGTTTGCCCTTGATAGGTTTTCTATTTTACCGGTCTCATGGTAGTTGTGGGAGACCGGGTTATAGGATCGATTGCCGTACTATCAAGGGGGGCTCTCGATGAGTTGCTTGATCGTATCGTTCGTAGAGAGCTCAAACCATTGCATCCTTGCATCATCTTTTAGTTCTTGTTTGGTTCTTCTCCTTGTGAGTTTTGGAGCTTATGGTCATTTTTATGACAAGCTCGAGTTCATCAAAAACGGAGTTCACATGCATCTTCTATGATGTTTTCGATGTTGGAGGGTATGCCGGTTCTTCTCTGTTGGAGGTTTCACTCCTTTGTTTACTAAGCATACCTCCCCTGCCTCTTCTTACTATAACCAACAAGCTTGAGTTTGCTCAATTCGGAGCTCATTTGAAGAAGTTATGGCAGTTCTGGTTTTCCTTGGTGTATACTCTGTTTTCGTGGTAGTGGCTTAAGGGTGGCGCCAATGTAGTTCCGCTGGTCTCACAGTGGTAGTACCGCCAAGCTCTCCAATGGTAGTACCGCTCCACGAAGCGGTAGTACCGCTCTCGGCGTAGTACCTCTCTGTGGCGGTAGTACCGCTTGGGCTTTCGGCCGTAGTACCGCAGCTGTTCCGCGCTACTACCGCCTCGATTCGAGACCGGTGTTTTCTCGTGTCGGGTTTTGCGGTACTAGGAGCGGTAGTAGGAGCGGTAGTACCGCCCAAGCGGTAGTACCGCTCTTCTCCCGCTGTAGTACCGCCTGGGGCCAGGCCTGGTCTTCCTCGCCAAAGACGGTAGTACATTGGGTAGGGAGCGGTAGTACCGCTCTCGGTGGTAGTACCACCCTGCCCGAGCGGTAGTACCGCTCAGTCGGGATGTTCATGGGGTAACGGTTGGATTTTCCCTCCTATAAAGGGGTCTTCTTCCCATTGAACCCTATCTTTTGAGCTCGTGTTCTTCCCCATTGTCGACCTTCTCCGAGCTTGCTATCTCTCAATCCCTCCATGGATTCTTGCTAGTTTTGGGGGAAAGAGAGGAGATCTAGATCCACATTTCCACCAATCACTTTCTCCTCTAAGTGAGGGGAACCCTTGGATCTAGATCTTGGAGTTCTTCGTGTTCTTCCTTCGTTCTTCCTCTCATTTTCTTCCCTAGCATTAGTTGCTTTGGTGGGATTTGGGAGAGAAGGACTTGGGCACTCCGTGTGCCCTTGCCATTGCATTTGGTGCATCGGTTTGAGTTCTCCACGTGATACGTGGAAGTTACAAGTTGAGAAGCTTATTACTCTTGGGTGCTTGGTGCCCTTGAGCTTGTTTATCTTGGGTGCTTGGGCCCCCTAGTCGGTTGGTGGTGTTCGGAGCTCAATCATTGTGGTGTAAAGCTCCGGGCAAGCGTCGGGGTCTCCAATTAGGTTGTGGAGATCGCCCCGAGCATTTTGATGGGTACCGGTGACCGCCCCCAAGGGTTGCCAAAGTGTACGGGTTCGGTGACCACCCCAAGGGTCGCCATTTGTACGGGTTCGGTGACCGCCCTCAAGGGTCCCTTAGTGGAATCACGGCATCTTGCATTGTGCGAGGGCGTGAGGAGATTACGGTGGCCCTAGTGGCTTCTTGGGGAGCATTGTGCCTCCACACCGCTCCAAACGGAGATTAGCATCCGCAAGGGTGTGAACTTCAGGATACATCGTCGTCTCCGCGTGCCTCGGTTATCTCTTACCCGAGCCCCTTTACTTATGCACTTTACTTTGTGATAGTCATATTGTTCTTTGTCATATATCTTGCTATCACATAGTTGCTTATATTGCTTAACATAAGTTGTAGGTGCACATAGGTGAGCCTAGTTGTTTTAGGTTTTGTGCTTGACAAATTAACCGCTAGGTTTATTCCGCATTTGTTCAAGCCTAAACCGTAATTATTTTAAAACGCCTATTCACCCCCCCCCCTCTAGGCGACATCTCGATCTTTCAAGAGGCAAGAGCCTAAGCTTGGGGATGCCCAAGGCACCCCAAGATATTCAAGAATAGCCAAAAGCCTAAGCTTGGGGATGCCCCGGGAAGGCATCCCCTCTTTCGTCTTTGTTCATTGGTAACTTTACTTGGAACTATATCTTTATTCGCCACATGATATGTGTTTTGCTTGGAGCGTCGTGTATTATGTTAGTATTTTAGTTTTAGTTTACCACAATCATCCTTGCTGTACACACCTTTTGGGAGAAGCCTATTTGATTAGAATTTGCTAGAATACTCTATGTGCTTCACTTATATCTTTTGAGCTTGATAGTTTTTGCTCTAGTGCTTCACTTGTATCTTTTAGAGCACGGCGGTGACTTATTTTTGTAGAAATTGCTAGTCTCTCATGCTTCACTTATATTATTTTGAGAGTCTTTTATAACAGCATGGTATTTGCTATGGTTATAAAATTGGTCCTAGAATGGTAGGCATCCAAGTTGGGTATAATAAAAACTATCATAGGAAGTGAATTGGATGCTATGATCAATTTGGTACTTGATAGTTGTTTTGAGATATGGAGGTAGTAATATTAAAGTCATGCTAGTTGGGTGATTATGAATTTAAAGAATGCTTGTGTTGAAGTTAGCAAGTCCCGTAGCATGCACGTATGGTTAAAGTTGTGTGACAAATTTGAAACATGAAGTGTACCTGGCTTGTGCATCCTTACGAGTGGTGGTCGGGGACGAGCGATGGTCTTTCCCTACCAATCTATCCCCCTAGGAGCATGCACATAGTACTTTATTTTTGATGACATCTAAATTTTTGCAATAAGTATATGAGTTCTTTTGACTAATGTTGAGTCCATGGATTATACACACTTTTACCTTTCCGCCATTGCTAGCCTCTTCGGTACCGTGCATTGCCCTTTCTCACCTTGAGAGTTGGTGCAAACTTCGCCGGTGCATCCAAACCCGTGATACGATACGCTCTATCACACATAAACCTCCTTATATCTTCCTCAAAACAGCCACCATACCTACCTATTATGGCATTTCCATAGCCATTCCGAGATATATTGCCATGCAACTTTCCACCATTCCGTTTATCATCTTCATGCCATACTTTACTTTTGTCATATTGCCATTGCATGATCGTGTAGTTGACATCGTATTTGTGGCAAAGCCACCATGCATTATTTTTCATACATGTCACTCTTGATTCATTGCACCATCCCGGTACACCGCCGGAGGCATTCATATAGAGTCATATCTTGTTCTAGTTTCGAGTTGTAATTCATATGTTGTAATCAATAGAAGTGTGATGATCATCATTATTAGAGCATTGCCCAAAAAGAAAAGAAAAAGAAAAAAGAAGAAAGGCCAAAAGAAAAGAAAAAGAAAGGCCAAAAAAAAGAAAAGAAAAAAAAGAAAATAAATAAAAAGGGCAATGTTACTATCTCTTTTTCCACACTTGTGCTTCAAAGTAGCACCTTGTTCTTCATGTAGTGAGTCTCATATATTGTGCTTCAAAGTAGCACCTTGTTCTTCATGTAGTGAGTCTCATATATTGTGCTTCAAAGTAGCACCATGTTTTTCATATAGTGAGTCTCATAAGTTGTCTTTTCATACTAGTGGGAATTTTTCATTATAGAACTTGGCTTGTATATTCCTACGATGGGCTTCCTCAAATGCCCTTCGTGAGCAAGCAAGTTGGATGCACACCCACTAGTTTTCTTTTGTTGAGCATTCATTTATAGCTCTAGTGCATCCGTTGCATGGCAATCCCTACTCCTCATGTTGAAATCAATTGATGGGCATCTCCATAGCCCGTTGATTATCCTCGTCAATGTGAGACTTTCTCCTTTTTTGTCTTCTCCACACAATCCCCATAATCATATTCTATTCCACCCATAGTGCTATATCCATGGCTCAAGCTCATGTATTGCCTGAAGGTTGAAAAAGTTTGAGATTATTTAAGTATGAAACAATTGCTTGGCTTGTCATCGGGGGTATAGAAGTTGGGAACATCTTTGTGTGACGAAAAATGAAGCATAGCCTAACTATATGATTTTGTAGGGATGAACTTTCTTTTGCCATGTTATTTTGAGAAGACATGATTACTTTGATTAGTACGCTTGAAGTGTTACTATTTCTTTTATCAATATGAACTTTTATTTTGAATCATTTGGATCTGAACATTCATGCCACAACAAAGAAAATTACATTAAGAATTATGCTAGGTAGCATTCCACATCAAAAATTCTCTTTTTTATCATTTACCTACTCGAGGACAAGCAGGAATTAAGCTTGGGGATGCTTGATACGTCTCCAACGTATCTATAATTTTTTATTATTCCATGCTATTATATTACCCATTTTGGATGTTTATGGTCTTTATTTTACACATTTATATCATTTTTGGGACTAACCTACTAACCGGAGGCCCAACCCGTATTTCTTTTTTTGCCTATTTCAGTATTTCGAAGAAAAGGAATATCAAACGGAGTCCAAACGGAATGAAACCTTCGGGAGCGTGAATTTTGGAACAAACGTGATCCGGAGGACTTGGAGTGCAAGTTGAGAAGCAGCCGAGGCCTCCACGAGATAGGAGGGCGCCCCCCCTATAGGGCGCGCCCCTTGTCTCATGGGCCCCTCGGGCGTCCACCGACGTACTTCTTCCTCCTATATAAGCCTACGTACCCCAAAAACATCCAGGGAGCCAACGAAACACAACTTCCACCGCTGTAACCTTCTGTATCTGCGAGATCTCATCTTGGAGCCTTCGTCGGCGTTCTGCCAGAAGGGGAGTCGACCATGGAGGGCTTCTACATCAACATCCTTGCCCCTCCGATGAGTTGTGAGTAGTTTACCACAGACCTACGGGTCCATAGTTATTAGCTAGATGGCTTCTTCTCTCTTTTTGGATCTCAATACCATGTTCTCCCCCTCTCTTGTGGAGATCTATTTGATGTAAACTCTTTTTGCGGTGTGTTTGTTGAGATCCGATGAACTGTGGGTTTATGATCAAGTTTATCTATGAGAAATATTTGAATCTCTTCTGAATTCTTTTATGTATGATTGAGTTATCTTTGCAAGTCTCTTCGAATTATCAGTTTGGTTTGGCCTACTAGATTGATCTTTCTTGCCATGGGAGAAGTGCTTAGCTTTGGGTTCAATCTTGCGGTGTCCTTTCCCAGTGACAGCAGGGGCAGCAAGGCACGTATTGTATTGTTGCCATCGAGGATAAGAAGATGGGGTTTATATCATATTGCTTGAGTTTATCACTCTACATTATGTCATGTTGCTTAATGTGTTACTCTATTCTTATGAACTTAATACTCTAGATGCAGGCAGGAGTCGGTCGATGTGTGGAGTAATAGTAGTAGATGCAGGCAGGAGTCGGTCTACTTGCCTATATACATGATCATGCCTAGGTAATCTCATAATTATTGACTTTTCTATCAATTGCTCGACAGTAATTTGTTCACCCACCATAATACTTATGCTATCGAGAGAAGCCTCTAGTGAAACCTATGGTCCCCGGGTCTATCTCTTATCATATTTGCTTCCAATATAATTTTATTTGCATCTTTACTTTTTGCATCTATATTATAAAATACCAAAAATATATTTATCTTATCATACTATCTCTATCGGATATCACTTTTGCAAGTGGCCGTGAAGGGATTGAAAACCCCTTTATTGCGTTGGTTGCGAGTTCTTTGTTTGTTTGTGTAGGTGCGTGGGACTTTTGAGGAGCCTCCTACTGGATTGATACCTTGGTTCTCAAAAACTGAGGGAAATACTTATGCTACTATTGCTGCATCACCCTTTCCTCTTCAAGGTAAACCAACGCAAGCTCAAGACGTAGCACACCACTCCCCCTATATTTTAGAGACAAAGCATATCTTGCAAAGATAAGGCTAACACTAAACAAGATAGTAAATATGAGCATAACATAAATAGGACGATATAGCATAAGCTTAATAAGGTAATAAGGTACGATAGAGTGCATATGTCTTACACCATATGATAAACTTAGTCTCACGAGCACAACCAAACCAAAGCAAACAAGTTCAACAACCGGAAAGCAAAGCAAACGGCGAAGCACACACGACACGCAAATCCTACACTATCTCCCCCTTTGGCATCGAGACACCAAAAAGGCGGAGAGGGCACCTACAACAAAGGTGGTGGCTCAGGCGGAAAATGACTCCTCATCGTCAGACTCCACAGCAGGAATGTACTCCTCCTTAGAGTCGGTCCACTTGTAGCCCTGCTTAGCCATCCAGGCAGCCTCGGGGGTGATGTGCCTCTCAGAGCCGCTGGCCACGTCCTCGCCGCACGCCCTTAAAGTCATGTTGTCGCGACATCGACCCTCCTTCTAAGCAACATGATCCTTGTACTGACTCTGGACCTGCATGCAGAAAAGCCTCTTCATCTTGATCTTCAGCTTCTTCGCCCAAGAGGGCTCAGCAGAGGGAGTAGTGAAAGCAGAACAGTCCTCAGCAGCTTCTTCCTCCTCAATCTCCTCCTCATCCACAGCCCTCCTGGCAGCCTCAGCAGAAGTGGTGGTGTTAGCCCATTGTGGCTTGATGCGGAGCCTGATGGGCTCGTGACGAATCCACCCTGGAGCTTCAAACTCATCATTAGGAAGTGCTTCTCCGAAGTCTTAGAGATCAGGTGAAACAGGTAAGGCCCATAGATGGGGACCTTATGGTTGAACACGACGAACTGAAGCTCACACCACATGATATGTGAGACATCAAGTGGCTGAGTCTGAGCCTGACGGGCCTCCTCACAAAGGAGCATCATGTCAACGAGGTAAGCATGCACCTGGCCCATGTCACCAATGCGTGGGAAGAGGGTGTTCCGGAAGAGCCGATGCATGATGTCAAGGAAGGGATTAAGCACCCACACTTGCTTCTTGTTGGGAAGAGTCTTCTGAACAAGGAATGGCATGAGCTTGTTCTTATTGGCAGACTCAGAGTTGGCATGAGGGCGAACTCCAACTGGCATGTCGAGCCCTTCATCTGGAACGTTAAGCAACTCCATGAACTCCTTCCAAGTAGCATACATCTGGCGACCATTGGTCATCCAAGTCATGGTCCTTGCATCATCGACGCCGAAGTAGACCGAAGCAAAGAACTGTGCTATGATCTCTGGATCAAAATCCTTATGGAAGGTGAGCATGTGCTCAATGCCGAACTGCTCCACTAGAAGCAAGGCCTCTCCAAAGTACCCACGGTGCTTGTCCTGCCTCATATGTTGCATGTCAATATAGTGAACTTCCACATAGAGGTTCTGCTTGGCCTTGATCACATCCAGATAGATAGATTCTGCTGCTTGGTCCAGAAGATATCATTTCCTCGCAAGTTAGCCCGGGGATTCACATAGGGATTGAGCTTCCTTCGAATGACAAACTCAGCCCGGGGCATCTCATCCATGCCCACGACGGGCTCCTTCTGTTTGTTGGCGGTGTGCTTGGTCCTGCGTTGGGAAGCAGATGACCCCTCTGGAGCTTCATCTTGGTTGCGCAACCGCTTTGACCCTGTGTCACGGCTGGGATTCGAGCGACGAGCAAGAGAACCGGAGCCACCACCTAGACACAAAACACAAGAACACGCACGGGAAACAAGATGGGTCAAGCAAAAGACAAAGACCAAAGCTGAATGAAACAAATAAGCACGAGATCTGGACAAAAAAAGAGTGCAGGATGAATCTACGGTAGTACCGGGCCATGTACGGATGTAAAAAATTACATCCGCGCCAGCCGCGGTAGTACCGTGCTGGGGTGGCACGGTAGTACCGCGCCTGGGGTGGAAGTAATTTTTTACTTCTGGGCGCCAAGCGGTAGTACCGCACTAAGGTATGGAAGTACCGCATGGCGCCAGATACAGGCGAGGCCGCGGTAGTAACGCTCCAGGAGGAGCGGTAGTACCGAGCGGATCGAAAACCGCGACAGAGAGTTACGGATCTGGATCTAGAACCTCCGCACGACAACATCGGTACTACCGTTGATCAACCGGAACTATTTTAACTATCCAAAGAGCATGCTTACTACACTACCACGCTCCTACGAATCCCTCTTGCACAGATTTAGCCAAATATCTCAAGAACACCACATGCATCTCCCCAAAACCTAGAAGCAAAGGAAAAAACCAAAAGGAGAGGGATTTGGGGAAAGAACTTGGTCCATGGAAAGAGGAAGTGGTGGGGAACGATCCCACCGGTCAGAATCCAAGCAGAGCGGCCGGAGATGGAGATCCGGCGAAGACCTCCGGCGCCGTTCTTGGGCAGGAGAGAGAGACGGGGTGGGGAATAGAGATGAATGGGTATGGGGGAGTTAGAACTCCCCCTGTCCCGCTCTTAACCCCCTCCTGCTCGCGAGGGCATGGAAGTACCGCGGGTCATCGCGGTAGTACCACCCGGGCGAAAGTACCGCATGCTGGGCGGTAGTATCGCTCTTCCAGTGGCAGTAAAAAATTACTGCTGCGATGGTAGCGGTAGTACCATGCCCCTGGGAGGCAACTGAGCAAACGCAAAGCTACCCACTCCTGCGGTAGTACCGTGGCCTGCCACGGTAGTACCGTAACCCAAGAAAGTGCAAGTTTCACACAAAGCAAAAACAAAACAACCTTCGGGAACACCGAACAACAAAGAGGCGAAAACAAACGACGACACAAATTCGCACAGGGAAGAGGAAAGCACAAGACAACGAAGACCAACCACGAGACACAACCTCTCCAAGGAGAGGGCGGTGGCCGGAGCCACCTATGTTTGAGTCAATTGGTATGGCACCGTGAAGAATTATCCTTGGGCCCATGATCAAAACTCGTCTTTGAAGCACAAGTACCATCAAAGATGGCTAATGTGAAAGAGTTGATCAATTTATGCATAATGGGGGGAGGGAGAGTTCATTGAGAGAACAACACTCCCCCTATGTCCATGCCTACACCTAAACTAGACAACAAGTTGAGTGTGGTGGGAGGTGCAAGGGTTCAAGTCACGTTGCTCGAATCAATGATATTTAGCTCATGCCTTAACTCGCGAAATCTTGCTTCATCCAAGGGCTTCGTGACAATATCTGCAAGGTTATCATGAGTGTTGACATACTTGAGCTTGATCTCCCCTCGCCTAATATGATCCCAGATGAAGTGATTGATCAGCAGCAAAAAGAATCAACGCAAAAGCACATTTCTGTGATTTAACAAAACTAAATCCGTGCGCGCAAAGTTTCTGTTTTTCAGCAGAATCAAATCAACTATCATCATAGGTTATCCTATAGGTTCTACTTGGCACAAACACTAATTAAAAGATAAAAACACATTTAAACAGAAGGTAGATGCAAGATTTATTACTAAACATGAACAAAAACAAAAAACACAAAGAAAATTGGGTTGCCTCCCAACTAGCGCTATCATTTAACGCCCCTAGCTAGGCATAAAAGTGAAGATAGATCTAACGGGTGCCATCTTTGGCACTAAATTCATAAGTACCCCGCATGATAGATTCATAAGGTAATTTGACTTTCTTTCTTGGAAAGTGCTCCATGCCTTTCTTTAATGGAAACTGGAATCTAATATTCCCTTCCTTCATATCAATAATCGCACCAATCGTTCTAAGGAAATGTCTACCAAGAATAATAGGGCAAGAAAGATTGCAATCTATATCAAGAACGATAAAATCTACGGGCACTAAATTTATATTTGCAACAATGAGAACATCATTGGTCCTTCCCATTGGCTTTTTAATGGGGGAATCCGCAAGGTGCAAATTTAAAGAGCAATCATCTAGATCATGGAAACCTAGAATATCACATAAAGTTTTCGGAATCGTGGAAACACTAGCACCCAAATCACACAAAGCAAAACACTCATGATCTTTAATTCTAATTTTTATAGTAGGTTCCCACTCATCATTAAATTTTCTAGGTATAGAAACTTCCAAATTAAGTTTTTCATCATAAGATTGCATCAAGGCATCAACAATATGTTTGGTAAAAGCTTTATTTTGACTATAAGCATGAGGAGAATTAACAACGGATTGCAACAAGGAAATACAACCTTCTAAAGAACAATTATCATAATCAAATTCCTTGAAATCCGAGATAGTGGGTTCAATACTATTTAAAGTTGTGGCCTCTCCAATCCCACTTTTACAAAATTTAGCATCAAGATCTAAAAACTCTGAATTCTTGGGATGCCTTCTAGGTAAAGTTGACTCATCATCAGTCCCATAATTATCAAGACTCATATTGCAAAACATAGATCTAATAGGAGACGCATCAATAACTTTGAGATCTTCATCATTGTTTTCATGGAAACTAGAAGAACACGCTTTTATAAAGCAATCTTTCTTAGCAGACAATCTAGCGGTTCTTTCCTTGCACTCATCAATGGAAATTCTCATTGCTTTGAGGGACATATTGATATCATGCTTAGGGGGAGAAGATCTAAGTTTAAGAGAATCAACATTAAGCAAAAGTCTATCAACGTTCCTAGCCAAATCATCAACTTTGAGAAATTTTTCTTCAAGCAAAGCATTAAAATTCTTTTGAGAAATCATAAATTATTTCACACTATTCTCAAAATCAGAGGGCATATTATTAAAATTACCATAAGAATTATTGCAGGAATTTCCATAATTATTAGAGGAATTACTGGGGAATGGTCTAGAATTAAATTTCCTCTATAAGCATTGTTTCCAAAACTATTCCTACCAACAAAATTCACATCCATAGATTCATTATTATTCTCAATCAAAGTAGACAAAGGCATATCTTTGGGATCAAGAGGAGTATTTTTAGTAGCAAACAACTTCATAAGTTCATCCATCTTTCCACTCAAAACATTGGTTTCTTCTATAGCATGCACTTTTTTACTAGAAGATCTTTCGGTGTCCCATTGAGAATAATTAGCCATAATATTATCAAGAAGCTTTGTAGCATCTCCTAACGTGATTTCCATAAACGTGTCTCCCGCAGCCGAATCTAAGAGATTCTAGAAGCAAAGTTCAAACCAGCATAAAATTTTTGTATGATCATCCATAAATTCAAACCATGAGTAGGGCAATTGTGAACCATCAATTTCATTCTTTCCCAAGATTGGGCAACATGATCATGATCAAGTTGTTTAAAATTCATAATATCGTTCCTAAGAGTGATGATCTTAGCAGGAGGAAAATACTTAGAGATAAAAGCATCTTTGCACTTGTTCCAAGAATCAATACTATTCTTAGGAAAAGACGAAAACCAAACTTTAGCATGATCTCTAAGTAAAAACGGAAATAACTTCAATTTAACAATATTGTTATCCGTATCTTTCTTCTTTTGCATATCACACAAATCAACAAAGTTGTTTAGATGAGTAGCGGCATCTTCACTAGGAAGGCCGGCGAATTGATCTTTCATAACAAGATTCAGCAAAGCAGTATTGATTTCACACGACTCAACATCATTAAGAGGAGCAATCGGAGTACTAAGGAAATCATTATTGTTGGTATTTGAGAAATCACACAATTTGGTATTATCTTGTGCCATGGCAACAAGTAATCCAACACACAAGCAAACAGAAAAAGGCAAGCGAAAGAGAGAGGAGAAGATTGGGAAAGAGAGGGCGAATAAAACGGCAAGGGTGAAGTGGGGGAGAGGAAAACGAGAGGCAAATCTCAAATAATGTAAATGCGAGGGAGATGGGTTTGTGATGGGTACTTGGTATGTCTTGACTTGAGAGAAGACCTCCCCGGCAACGGCGCCAGAAATCCTTCTTGCTACGTCTTGAGCTTGCATTGGTTTTCCTTGAAGAGAAAAGGGTGATGCAGCAATAGTAGCGTAAGTATTTCCCTCTGTTTTTTAGAACCAAGGTATCAATCCAGTAGGAGGCTCCTTGAAAGTCCCACGCACCTACACAAACAAACAAAGAACTCGCAACCAACGCAATAAAGGGGTTGTCAATCCCTTCACGGCCACTTGCAAAAGTGAGATCTGATAGAGATAGTATGATAAGATAAATATATTTTTGGTTGTTTCTAATATAGATGCAAAAAGTAAAGATGCAACTAAAAGTAGATTAGAAGCAAATATGATAAGAGATAGACCCGGGGGCCATAGGTTTCACTAGAGGCTTCTCTTAAGATAGCATAAGTATTACGGTGGGTGAACAAATTACTGTCGAGCAATTGATAGAAAAGCGAATAATTATGAGATTATCTAGGCATGATCATGTATATAGGCATCACGTCCGTGACAAGTAGACCGACTCCTGCCTGCATCTACTACTATTACTCAACACATCGACCGACTCCTGCCTGCATCTAGGGTATTAAGTTCATAAGAACAGAGTAACGCTTTAAGCAAGATGGTATGATGTGGAGGGATAAACTCATGCAATATGATATAAACCCCATCTTTTTATCCTCGATGGCAACAATACAATACATGCCTTGCTGCCCCTGCTGTCACTGGGAAAGGACACCGCAAGATTGAACCCAAAGCTAAGCACTTCTCCCATGGCAAGAAAGATCAATTTAGTAGGCCAAACCAAACTGATAATTCGAAGAGACTTGCAAAGATAACTCAATCATACATAAAAGAATTCAGATAAGATTCAAATATTATTCATAGATAAACTTGATCATAAACCCACAATTCATCGGATCTCGACAAACACACTGCAAAAGGAGTTTACATTGAATAGATCTCCACAAGAGAGGGGGAGAACATTGTATTGAGATCCAAAAATAGAGAAGAAGCCGTCTAGCTAATAACTATGGACCCGTAGGTCTGTGGTAAACTACTCACAACTCATCGGAGGGGCTATGGTGTTGATGTAGAAGCCCACCATGGTCGATTCCCCCTCCGGCAGAGCACCGCGAAGGCTCCAAGATGGGATCTCGCGGATACAGAAGGTTACGGTGGTGGAAATTGTGTTTCGTTGGCTTCCTGGATGTTTTCGGGGTACGTAGGCTTATATAGGAGGAAGAAGTACATCGGTGGCTAAGGGAGTCCTGGATTGGGGGGTATCCGGACAACCGGACTGTGTACAACATCCGGACTATTGAAGCGTGAAGATACAAGACTCAAGAATTCGGCTCGTGTACGAATGGGACTCTCCTTTGCGTGGAAGGCAAGCTTGGCGATCCGGATTTGTGTTTCCTTTCTTGTAACCGACTCCATATAAACCCTAGCCCTCTCCGGTGTCCATATAAACCGAAGAGGTTGGTCCTTAGAAGGCCGATCAGAATTACAATCATACCATCATAGGCTAGCTCTTAGGGTTTAGCCTCTGCGATCTCGTGGTAGATCTACTCTTGTACTACCCATATCTTCAATATTAATCAAGCAGGAAGTAGGGTTTTACCTCCATTGAGAGGGCCCGAACTTGGGTAAACATCTCTGTCCCTTGCTTCCTGTTACCATCAGCCTTGATGCACAGATCGGGACCCCCTACCCGAGATCCGCCGGTTTTGACACTGACAGCAGCTGCCCGAGGGGCCCACAAGACAGGGGACGCGCCCTCCTATCTCGTGGAGGCCTCGGCTGCTTCTTGACTTGCACTCCAAGTCCTCTCGATCACATTCGTTCAAAAATCACGCTCCCGAAGGTTTCATTCCGTTTGGACTCCATTTGATATTCCTTTTCTTCGAAATACTGAAATAGGCAAAAAAAAACAGCAATACGGGCTGGGCCTCCGGTTAGTAGGTTAGTCCCAAAATGATATAAATGTGTAAAATAAAGCCCATAAACATCCAAAAGGGGCAATATAATAGCATGGAACAATCAAAAATTATAGATACGTTGGAGACGTATCAGTGATACCGAATCTCAATATGCTTCGTCTTGAAGTGTTGCACCGGGTTGAGAGAAATCCTGATGGCACTTTCATTATCTCACCAAAGAGGCACTTTTTCACAAGTGACACCGTAATCCTTTAAAGTTTGCCTCATCCATAGGAGTTGTGCACAACAGCTACCGGCCGCCACATATTCTGCTTCGGTGGACGAGAGAGACACACAACTTTGCTTCTTGGAAGACCAACTTACCAAAGAGCAACCTGAAATTGGCACCTCCTAAGTGGACTTCCTATCCACTTTGTCTCCCGCCCAATCGGAATCCAAAAATCCTTCAAGCTTGAAGTTTGCTCCTCTTGGGTACCATAAGCCAAAGTTTGGGGTATGAGCCAAATATGGAAAGATTCGCTTGACCACCACATAGTGACTTTCCTTCGGTGCGGCTTAAAACCGTGCACATATGCCCACTCTCAACATGATATCCGGTCTAGATGCACAAAGGTAAAGCAAGGAGCCAATCATGGAGCGATATACCTTTTGATCCACCGCTTTACCATTGGGATCAATGTCAAGTTGGCACTTGGTAGGCATTGGAGTAGAAGCCGGCTTGACATCACTTAGCTTGAATCTTTTGAGCATGTTTTGAGTGTATTTGACTTGGTTGATGAAGGTGCCTTCTTTTCTTTGCTTGATATCGAAACCAAGGAAGAACTTCAACTCTCCCATCGAAGACATCTTGAACTTAGAGGTCATGAGAGCGGCAAATTCCTCATTGAAAACTTTGTTAGGGGAACCAAAGATAATATCATCAACATATAGTTGGCATACAAACAACTCCCCTTGACCTTCTTAGTAAAAAGAGTGGGGTCGATTTTCCCAACCTCAAATCCACAATCTTGTAACAACTCGGTAAGGTGGTCGTACCACGCACGTGGGGCTTGCTTAAGGCCATAGAGTACCTTATCGAGTTGATACACATGATCCTTGAAGTAGGGATCCTCGAACCCGGGGGGTTTCTTGACATAAACCAACTCATTAATAGGACCATTAAGAAAAGCACTCTTCACATCCATTTGTTGTAACTTAAAGTTGTGATGGGAAGCATAAGCAATCAACAAACAAATGGATTCAAGGCGAGCAATGGGAGCAAAGGTTTCACCATAGTCGGTAGCCTCGACTTGGGAGTAGCCTTGTGCTACCAATCTTGCCTTGTTGCGAATGATGTTCCCATGAGCATCTTGCTTGTTCTTGAATATCCACTTGATTCCAATGACATTGTGGTTCCCCGAAGGCCTTGGCACCAATCTCCACACCTTGGTGTACTCAAAGTTGTTGAGTTCTTCATGCATGGCATTGAGCCAATCCGGATCTTTGAGCGCCTCATAGACCTTTTGGGGTTCAACACAAGAGAAAACGCGTGGTGTTCACAATAGTTTGCTAATTGTCTACGAGTGCTTAACCCCTTTCTTAGGCTTCCAACCACATTCTCCATGAGATGACCTTTGGTGGTGAGCTTGGAAGCAATCTTCACGGCACGACGCTCTAATTCCTCCTTGGATGTGGAAGGAGGGGGGTTAACTTGATTATCTTGAGCGCCATCTTGAGCTTGTTCCAGATTTTGAGCTTGCTCTTGATCTTAAACTTGCTCGAGGGGAAGAACTTGACCTTGGGCATCATTTGGTGGTTCACCACCATCTTGAGGTTGATCTTGCCCTTGGTCTTGTTCACGAGGTTGAGGGCCTTCACTTTGTTCTTCGGAAGCATGTGGGTCTTGGGGAGGTGATGGCTCCACTTGAGTGGAGCATTGTCCTTCTCCTTCGGCCACAAGGGGTTCCTCAATGGGTAGAATATGACCAATACCCATTCTTCTTATGGCTTGGGGAGGAATTTCATCACCTACATCACAAGTACCACTTTGCTCCACTTGGGAGCCGTTATTTTCGTCAAACTCCATGTTACACGTCTCCTTAATGAGTCCGGTGGACTTGTTGAAGACACGGTAAGCATGAGAGTTTGTAGCATAACCAACAAATATGCCCTCATAAGCTCTAGCCTCAAATTTAGACAAACGAACACCTTTCTTGAGAATGAAACACTTACACCTGAACACCCGAAAGTACTTGAGGTTGGGCTTGTTACCGGTGAGTATTTCATAAGGAGTCTTGTTCAAGCCTTTGCGGAGATAGAGCCGATTCGATGCATGACATGCTGCCCAAAAGTTGTATGGAGACTTGAACTCCGCCATCATGGTCCTTGCCGCATCCATCAACGTCCGGTTCTTCCTCTCCGTGACACCATTTTGTTGAGGGGTATATGGTGCAGCATATTGATGCTTGATCCCCTCATCACTAAGAAACTCGTCCAAGGTGTAGTTCTTGAACTCGGTGCCGTTGTCACTTCTTATTGTCAAGATCTTTGCATCATGTTGACATTGAGCTTCATTTACAAAGTCGATGACGGTTTGTTGAGTCTCACTCTTCCTCTTGAAGAAGTATACCCAAGTGTATCTTGAATAATCATCCACAATCACCAAGCAATACTTTCTACCTCCAAGACTATCAAAGGATGGAGGCCCAAAGAGATCCATGTGAAGGAGCTCCAAGGGTCTCTTCGAGTAGATGATGGTCGTGGGAGGGTGAGCCTTCTCATGAAGCTTTCCTTCAATACAAGCACTGCAAGCACGATTTTTGGCAAAACTAATATTTGTTAGTCCACGGACATGGTCCCCCTTGAGAAGACTTTGCAAAGATCTCATATTGATGTGGGCTAAACGGCGATGCCAAAGCCATCCCACATCAACTTTAGCCATTAGGCATGTCGCGGTCTTAGTGGGTTGCTCCGAAAAGTTAATCACATAAAGACCATTCTTGACATGCCCAACAAAGGCTACTTTAAGAGTCTTGCTCCACAAGAGGGCCACGGTATCAATATCAAAGAAAGTGGCAAAGCCCATGAGTGCAAGTTGACGAATAGAAAGAAGATTGAATGCAAGGGACTAACAAGCATGACTTTCTCGATCGTTAGATCATGAGAAATGACAACCTTGCCAAGACCCAATACCTTAGAAGACGAGGCATCACCCAACTCGACATTGGTGGGCATAGAAGGAATCTTGTGCACGTCCACCACCAAGTCCTTGCTTCCGGTCATATGATTCGTTGCTCCACTATCGAGCAACCATGATCCCCCACCGGAAGCAAACACCTACACGAGATCAATGCTTGGTTTTCGGTACCCATTTTGTAATGGGTCCTTTGATGTTAGTAACAAGGGTCTTAGGAACCCAAATAGACCATTCAATGTACTCATAAGGAGAACCAACAAATTTAGCATAAACATGCCCATCACTAGCACGGCACAACACATAAGAAGGGTTGAAGTCGCCGGCTTTGTTGGAGGAGGTGGTTTTGCCCTTTTTGACATCAACACCCTTCACATTTTTCTTATTCTCCTTAGGAGCACCCTATCCCTATTTCACAAAAGTTTGCTTGAGAGGAGGAGGTCGTTTGGTCTTGTCGTTCTTCTTCTTGTTCTTGGACTTGGGTGCGAACCCAATTCCCTCCTTGGCCACAACTTCCTTTTGATTGCTCAAAAAGGTCGTTGAGGTTCTTTCACCTTGAATGCATGTCACAAGTCCTTTCTCAAGTTGATCCTTGAACTTGGCATTCTCCTCCACAAGATGCACATGCTCACAACACGGGTTAGTGGAATATGCATTATCAATTAATACCATATGAGGAAAGGTGGTCTTTTCCTTGGTTAGCTTAACTTGGAGTTGAGCATGAGACTCCTTGAGGTTAGCATGAGCAACCTTCAAGACCTTGTGGGCCTTGTCAAGTACATCAAACTCCTCCTTGAGTCTAGCATGATCAACCCCAAGTTTAGCCTTCTCAGAAGTTAGCACACGAGACACAACAAGTGCATGATCAAGATCTTTCTTTAACTTAGCATGGTCATCGTTGTGTGACTCCTCAAGAGCCAAACGATGCCCACGCTCTTCCTCAAGAGCATTAGAGAGATCCAATATCTCATCAGCATAGTCACGACTATGACCTTCCATCTTAGAGATGGTTTCTTCGTGAGCCTTGATCATGTCATTGGTTTCACCAAGTTGTTCCAAGAGAGCAACAAAGTGCTTCTTGGATTTTCCCTTGAGCTTACTCATAAAGGACTCAAATTCATTCACATCCTCATTAGATCCCTCATGTTCATCAATGCAACCCGCCAAAGAGGGATTAGTAATGATGGTGGTTTTGATGTTGGGGTTACCTTGTTAGAGGCTTTGGCCATGAGACACTTGGCGGTGATGTTCTCGTTGGGTGAATCGAAGAGACACATCCGGGGAGTTGTGGCAATGGCAACGGATGCCATGACCATTGCTTCACTATCTTCATCATCATCGTCATCCTCATGGTATTCTTCTTGGACCACCAACCCTTGAGTAGGAGTCTTTTTGGTGAAGTTGTTCTTGTTGGGGAAGGACTTGGCTTTGTCTTTTCGGATGAGCTTGCCACCATTGTCTTCCCGCTTCTCGTAAGGACAATCCGCAACGAAATGGCTCACATTACCACAGTTGTAATAAGTTCTTACTTGTTGCTTGCCCTTGAAGCCACTTGACTTAGTCTTGTTGAAATTGGGCCTTGAGTTCTTCTTGCTCCAAAATTGCCTTGAAGCAAGAGCCATGTGCTCGTGATAATCATATTTTGTATCTTTGGGGTTGCTCTCCTCATCTTCCTCTTCTTCCTCTTCTTCCACAATAACCTTGGCCTTCAAGGCAAGGTTGGGCTTCTTTGCCCTCTGAGAGCGGAGCACCGCGTTGTTGGCGGTCTTGTCCAAGATGCTCATTGCAACGAACTCATCCAACACTTCACTTGAGGTCATGGAGTGGAAGTCTGGTCTTTGACGAATGACGGAGGACATGGCCTTGTTGTAGGGCATCATGGCCTTGAGGAACTTGCGCTTGATCCAATTGTCATCCGTTTCATTGCTCCCATGATCTCGGAGTGAGACCGCGAGTTTGGTCACTCTCCGAAAGAGCTCACAAGGTTCTTCATCTTCTTTCATTGCAAACTCATCGGCTTCATCTTGCACCTTCATAGTTGGAGCGTTGAATGCTTGCACTTCCCCAATAGAGTGACACAACGCATTGCCATGCGTCTTTGGCCATGGCATGGGGTCGGAGATGAGGGAGATCTTCGGGAAGGATAGCATCTTGGATGATGAAGAGAGCATTCTCATTGAATTGATTATCCACTGCTTCTCTAGGGGTGAAGTTGCTTCGGTCATGTGGATAGAAACCTTCTTCAATGATTCTCCAAAGATCAGTATTCACATGATTTAAATGACGCTTGAAGCGATACACCCAAGAATCAAAATCCTCATTTTTCACAATCTTAGGAGGAGGGCTGACATGATTTAAATGAGTAGAGGGAATCGGTCCTCCATAAGTTGGAGGTTCCACATGGGCAAAGATGCCGGTGCCATTTCTACCACTAGTAGAAGGACCCTTCTCACTATTAGCTTCCCCCTTGTCAGAGTTAGCATCCGTCACCTTGTTAGTGGGATCACCCACTTGCAACGGCGAGGTAGATAGTTTCAGTCCTTCTAAGAATTTATTAAACATGCTTTCAACCTTGGTAGTCATGGAGGTTTTCAATGTGTCCAAGGCCACATTGAATTCCTCACGGGACACCGAGGTTTCCCCATCACCCATTGACGAGATCGGATTCACACCGGACTACTCCTCCTCCCCACCGTCTACGGTGTCAACCATACTCTTCGGACGGCAAAGTCCTTAATAAAGAGACGAGGCTCTGATACCAATTGAAAGGATCGATATAGTTAACTAGAGGGGGGGTGAATAGGCAACTAACAATTTTTAGCTTTTCTTTACCAAATTAAACTTTGCATCAAAGTAGGTTGTCTAGATAGGCAACTAGGTGAACAACCTATATGATGCAACAACAACAAGCACACAAGCAAGTAAGGGATATAACACAAGTAAGCTTGCAAAAGTAAAGGCGCGAGATAACCAAGAGTGGAGCCGGTGGAGACGAGGATGTGTTACCGAAGTTCCTTCCTTTTGAGGGGAAGTACGTCTCCGTTAGAGCGGTGTGGAGGTACAATGCTCCCCAAGAAGCCACTAGGGCCACCGTATTCTCCTCACGCCCTCACACAATGTGAGATACCGTGATTCCACTATTGGTGCCCTTGAAGGCGGCGATCGAACCTTTACAAACAAGGTTGGGGCAATCTCCACAACTTAATTGGAGGCTCCCAACGACACCACGAAGCTTCACCACAATGGACTATGGCTCCAAGGTGACCTCAACCGTCTAGGGTGCTCAAACACCCAAGAGTAACAAGATCCGCTAGGGATTAGTGGGGGAATCAAATTTCTCTTGGTGGAAGTGTAGATCGGGGCCTTCTCAACCAATCCCGAGCAAATCAACAAGTTTGATTGGCTAGGAAGAGAGATCGAGCGAAAATGGAGCTTGGAGCAACAATGGAGCTTGGGGATGGAAGAGGTAAGTCTTCTTGGAGAAGACCCCCTTATATAGTGGGGGAACAATTCCAACCGTTACCCACCACTCAGCCATGACCAGCAGTACTACCGATCACGAAGCGGTATTATCAAGACGGGCTCATGCAGTACTACAAGCGGATCATGGGTACTACCGTGGCACGCAGCGTAACTCGACCTGAATAGAAGAGCATAGATGTATGCAGAGAACCGCAAGAGCGGTACTACCGCGACCCTGTGCGGTACTACCACAGGGCAGCCACAATCCAGGCACGGTAGGCACATATGTAAAAAATTACATCCGTGACTACCTCCGCAGAGATATTATCGATGCAAAAATCCGACACGGTACTACCGCAAACCGAGGGTGCGGTACTACCGTGAAGGGTGCGGATGTAAAAAATTACATCCGCCTTACCTCCTCCCTCTGCTGCACTGACTGGCAGCGACACGGTACTACCGCGCGCGCAAAGATGGTACTATCAAGATAGGGCGCGGATGTAAAATTACATCCGCCCTACTACCGCTTGAGCAGCGGTGCCAGGCCAGAACTCACGGTACTACCGCTTAGAAGGAGCGGTACTACCGTGGAAGCCTGATTACCGTGTCGAGCCCGTACTACCATTATTCTCGCAGAGTACGCTCAGAGGAGCAGTACTACTGCCAGCCTAAGAAGAGCAACTCGGAGTCCTTCATTTCGCAGAGACAAGGTGAGACGGAGGAGAACTCCAAAGAGCCAAAGGAAAGGCGGTGCAAAAGGAACGTGTATGTGAGATTCCACGCAAACCTTTCCAAAGCGGACCCCCTCTTAATAATACGGCTTTCCTACGACTCAACTCCACCGAAAAGAACCGTAGAGAAACGCCGTCTTCAATAATCTTCGAGGGGCAACAAATCGTCTTGTGTTTAGTCATGATATATCTGAAAAGCTCAGTACACACGATTAGTCCGCAAAAACATTGTCATCAATCACTAAAACTAATAAGGGACAAATATGCCCTTACAAAGGTGGACGTCATTAAGGAGCATCCAAAGAGTGAAGAACTCCCTAATGTGGGCGATGGAGACAACCGTGTCCGTTTCTAAGATATATGGAAGCACTGTCGTTCGACTGTTTCCAGAAACGTGCAACTTAGGTCCATTTCAACAAACGCCAGGGAAGGGGCAATGCAAGACTCCTCACAAGCTGACAATTTACTGATCTGGAAGGAATGCATCTCGTCTGCATGTCTACTGTACCTTCAGTAATTTATTTTTTACTTTTATTTCCGCTTATATTATCAAAACTTTTAAATATACATGTTTCTGAAATTAATTTACTTAAAAATTAATATTTTAAAGATCAAGTAATTTGTAAAAAATGTTAATCTCATTCTAAGAAAAACTTCAGTGCATTTAATTAAACGTTCATGCAGTGTAAACAATTACTGGCGCAAGTAAAAAATTTCACACCATTAAAAATATGTTTAGCATGCATAAAAGTTGTTCATCAGGTTTCTGAAAAACTTTTCTACGTGTATAAATAATAGTTTCTATTCAAAAAATGATCAACATGTTTTCGGAAAAAGAAATCATGTATTTAAAAAAATGTTAAAGGTGTACCTGAATTTTTTAACATGTATTCAAAAAAAGTTCAATGTGTATTCAAAAAATGTTTAACGTGTATCTGGGAAATGTTTAACATGTAATCAAAATAATGTTCAAACATGTATTTCAGAAAATGTTCGCCATGTATTCGAAATGTGTGCACCGTGTCTACAAAAAATTAGCGAATTCAAAAATAATAAAATAACTAGAAAAGGAAAAAATGAATAAAAAATTAAAATAAAATGGAAAATAGCAATGAAAACTAACAATGGAAATATAAAAAAAATAAAAACAGAAGGAAACTGTTAAAGAAAAGAATAAGAAAAAATATAGTGCACGAAAGTGTTCTAAAACCAATCCATGCTGATCTATAAAACCTTCACGAAAACGTTCTAATGAGTTGACCTACTAATGTGATCACACACGAAATTCTGAGGCAAGACGGTGATACATCACGCTATGGCTATAAGTTGCCCATACCGATTCCTAATAGGAATTGCCTACGGGCGACGTCTAGCGGCCGACCAGTAGCGAGGTTCCCTTCGTTGCGCGCTGTAGGTTCTTGAAGTGTTTCCTATTTCTTTTTTCTTTTTTTGTTTTCTCATCATTTTTCTTCGGATTTCCTTCATTTTCTCTTATTTTGTTATGGTTTTTCTTTCTTCGTTATACTTTGGTTTTCTTTTTTTTCTTGGTTTTCTTTGTTTTGTATGATCCCTTTGCTTTTATTTTTGTTTCTTTCTCATTTTTTATTGGTTCACTTTGTTTCCACACATGTCCTTGTTTTCCTCAGTATACAATGTACATATTTAGAGCACACATGAAACAATTTTATGATACACTTTGGAAATATTTCAAATGGATGATGTAGCTTTTTTACAAATGCATGTTTGTAAACATTTTTTTGAATACACAGTAACATTTTTTACAAATACAATTTGTGCATTTTTAATGGAAATAAACATTTTTCTAACCTATGGAAACATGTTTTGCATTGTACAAATATTTTTTAAATGTCACAAATATTTTTGAATCCCCGGAACTTTTCTTCGAAATGTCGCGTACATAGTTCTAATGGTTCAAAACATTTTTTTGGTACAAAATATAAAAATTTCGAAATATAAATAATAAAATAAGAATGCAAAAAAGGAAAACAAAAATGTACGGGAAAAAATGGAAATGCATGGGTGACTTCAATGTCACGTCAGCAGGTGGGGTCATTGGGCTGGCCCTGTGATAGGTATTGCTGCGGGGGGCACATAGCCACATCCAATACATCACACTGTAAGCGAGATATATCCCTAGCGCACCTGGGTTGCAGAGCTCTGCAATATGCTAGTTTTTTTTTGTCTCAAATGCCTTCTGCATGTCTAGTTTCATCGCATAATGATAATTCCTTTTGCCCCTTTCTTTTCATATAATTCAAACACTCATATGTCGCAATGACAGTGTCAACAATAAGTTTATCCGGCACAAAGGTCGATGTTGTTCATAGATAATTTCAGGGAGAACCTGCTTAAGTCGGTTTGCGAGTACTTTTGAATCGACTTTATAAATCACACTAAGCAAGCTAATAGGGTAGGACTGCGAAAAAAGTATTGTTTGTACCTTAGGATTAATAACAATGAGCATCCTGTTAATCTCCTCCACATAATCTCCTCCCTTCAATATCCTAATCACAACATCGGTAATGTCCGTCCTCTCACCTTGCAAGTGCCAATAATTTTGAAAAACTTGAGCTAGGAATTAATCCGGGCCCGGTGCTTTTGTCGAGAACATTTGGGAAAGGGCCACACCAGTGCAAAAATGCCTACTATAGTTGTTACTGGCGCCGCATGCCGACGCCATTAGTATGATGCCAGTGCTAGGCTGGTATTACCTGCGTATGCTCCCAACGCCACTCGTATATGTCTCATCAGTTGTACTCCCTCCGTTCCTAAATAATTGTCTTTCTAGAGATTTCAACAAGTGACTACATATGGAGCAAAATGAGTGAACCTACACTCTAAAATATGTCTACATACATCTGTATGTTGTAGTCCATTTGAGATGGCTAGAAAGACAATTATTTGGGAACGGAGGGAGTATCAATGTGCAATGCCACTAACCGACAAATTATCAGTAGTGCAAGCTGTATGGTAGAAAACAGTAATAGAAGTCATGCGTCATTTGGTTGCCCCGTGCGCCCCCATTGTCAGCAAATCCCTACTATCTAATAATCCCTAGCTACACAAATTGACTTAACACATTAATCAAAATAAATCTTACTTAAACATTATTATTAAACTAGCTCACATCCATATATTACACAGATTTGTACAACGCTGTTCAAATAATCAAATCACAAAAAAATCTAATTAAAACTAAACAGCGAGTCTGATTCCATGCTGACGGGCTGTCTTCGTTGCAACCGCTACCGCCGGGCCTTCTACGCATTGTCGTCCAAGATGACGATGACGTCCTCATGTCTGTAGCCAGAGTCAGAGGCCTCCACGACGTCGGATGCAGGAGGTTGGTTCGCAACACTAGGATCTCCCCTCACTCGTCGGGAGGAAGCGACGAAAATATCATGCGAACCTCAAGAAGCGTGTCCACCGTTCACAACTCCTCCGCGTCATGGCATGCATGAGGCGGAGGCGGAGGTGAAGCTGGAGGAGGTTGCATCTCCTGCCTCCGCGTCTCCTCCCTCTTCTCCTCATCCTCTCGGAGGGACTTGAAGGAGTAGTCGATGGCGGGCTGCTCCTCCTAAAATTCCGGGTCGGCACGGTACAGAGCCATGTTGTCAGCGTCAGCGAGCCGCGACGCAGCCACTAGATGCTCTCACAAAGCCACCTCACCCACCATGTTGATGCGCCAGGGTGCCGATGGAGGCGGCATCCGTGTCAGGAATGGTGGTGGTAAAACAGACAAAGAAGGGATTGGGGACTGATCCGGCGACGCATCCATCGGGAAGCCGGCGGCGTGCATCTCGGCTACTTGCGCGACACCGGCAATAGGCTGGGTCAATGGCAGCATGGCCAGGGCCTTCTTCAGCTCGTGGAACATGAAGGAGGACGGCGACGTCGGGTGTAAGGAGGGCTAGAGAGGTGAAAATGGTGGGCGCCGACGCAAGAGGGAGGGTTTGTGGGGGCAGGGGGTGAATAAGGGCCCGTTCGGATCTCAACCAGCTTCCCAAAATAGCTGGCTTCTCCGATTCTCGCTGGCTTCTAGCTTCTCGGTGGAGCAGCGACTCGTTCGGCTGTACGTGCTCAGCTCCTCACGTACGCATGGACTGGTAGCCTAGGAAATCAGGCTAAGGCCTGTTCGCGCGTGGTTTGGGCCAGGTCATATTGGCCCAGTTCGACGGAGGAAACAGGTTCTAGCGATCGAAACGGTACGTAAGGTCACTTCGGAAGGGCAGTGGAATGTAATTTCGATCAACTCCTGGCTTCGATGTGTCAAGGGCCAGCCTGAAACGATCGAAACGGTACGCAAGCCTCACTTTGGAAGGGTATTCCCATGTAATTTCGATCAACTTCTGCTTCTCGATTTCACGAAGCTGGTCTAGCGCTGCTCCTCGTCTCCGTCAAAATTAGACTGCGTATTCCTCATCTCCGCGGAGCCGGCTCCTCGGAGCAGAGCCGTTCGGCTGGCTTCTCGGATCGATTTTAGGAAGCTAGCTCCTGGAGAGCTTCCGAACGGAGCCTAAGATTAATCCACCACTACTAGAAAAAGGCTATTAGTGGCGCATCTGTTTTTACTATCAATGGTGCACTATAGGTGCGCAACTATTAACACGTCACTAGTAACAAATAGTAATTACGCACATCTGGTGTGCCACTAGTATCCCAGATAATAGTGGCGCACCACATAGTGCGTCATTACTATGTCCAATAGTGCGCCATTACTATGCCTCCCAGGGGGCCATATTTACCTTGTGCTCTGGGTTACTAATGGCGCACTTTTAGATAATGCGCCACTGGTGTGTTTATTTCTGTGCGCCACTAAAGTGCAATATGGTGCGCCACTACTATGAATATTAGGAAAAAAAATTGCTTTTCTGATATTTGCACAGGTTACAAAATACATTACATCACAGAATATAAACAGCACAGCATATAAACAACAGATTTATCGAATACAATAGAAGATTAGTCTCCAAATACAATTCATCATATTAGTCTCCGAATTCAAAATACCGAACAAAGTTAGAACGTTACAAGTCTTGAGATCACGAGTAGCGAGTTTGTCTTCACATTACAAGTCAATATCTAAACTACCATCACATAGAAGAGAGTTGCGGTCACGATGAGCATCATCGCCATGAAACTGGTCTTCATTCGGTTCCTCCAACGCTCCCTCCTCTCTCCCGCTAGATAGCGCGCGTATCTAGCTTCCGCCTCTGCCCTAGTGGTGTACCCTTTGTAACTGGTATCGCTGAAACGGTGAACCTGTCTCCGACATTCCTCCCAGTCGTCGTAGACTCCGGGAACCTTACCCTTGTACACGACATACAACGGCATCTCTATGCACTAGACAAACAAAACGTTAGTAGCAATTCACAGATAATATATAAGCAATATATAAGTATGCAACAAACGGATCGGAAGAGAAAAGAAACACATTAATAGCACGATTCATGGTCCTACTAATAAATAGCATCGATTACATATAAGTTGAACGACTGTCCAAACTAAAGAGCATACAAGTTCATTAAAGTTTAATTACAACATGAGCTAATCAATATTTCAGAACTACATAGCATCAATACTTTCGACTCGACTCAGGGACCGGAGCGTGGTGAAGCCGCCGTCTATCGTGATGGTCACGAATGTGCGGTCGTTGTCAGCCTGCATTTGTAGCGTTATACCTATTTCACCGTTGGACGGTTGATATTTGAGGTAGAATTGCCCCGAGGTACGAAGGACATCTTGGTAGATGATTTCTGCAAACTCCGACTAGATGCGAAAGAATTCTTGTCTGATGTCCGTGTCTTGGATTCCCGACAAGCGTGCGGCCCAATCTTTGAGATTAGTTGGTAGCATAAGGTGATTATCGTCCCTGTACGATCGCCCGCATGTGATGGAGGGCGTAGTAGGCATCATTCTGACTGCCAGGCGGCTGCTTGACGCAGGGGAACGTCGTTACGTGGGTGAACACGTGCTTGCCGTACCAACAAATTGGCCTCCTAAAGGTGCCTCCAGATTTGGCGTAGCCGGGGAGAGCATCATCAAGAACTTTCTTGATATTTGTGTAGTCTTTCTTCGACTGACGGTCCGAGTCGAAATACGTGGCCATGGAAAATTTCGGGCTTAAGAGGATGAGTGTGCAATGTGTGTCACTGCACAAAACACGAAATGTTAGAAAAAAAACGATCAAAATCTAAGAAATCATATGTTACGGGGCGGTGAGGGGATGACTTACTCGGGAAAGTAAGGCACGAGGAAGTTATCCTTATCTGGGTTCACCAGAATGACGCCTTCGAGGTATGAACTCACGACTTGCCGGTCCCCAGCGCTGCCCAAGATCTTGGCACGCATGTAGAAGGGGTCAACTATCACGTTGTCCGAGGTCTTGTCTCTAATAATCCGCATCTCCATACTGAGCGAAAATAGCCGAATGAAGGTGTAGTGCAGCGGATGAAGGTTAAACATAGCGTAGATGTCATCAAAACGCAGGACGATCATACCCCAGATGGTGCTATCGACAAAGCCCTTGCCCTCTGGCACCTTGGCCACGAAAACCGGGTATGCCACATCATTCTCGGAGAGACGCCGCTTCTCCATAGAAAGAACATTGTCATGCAGACTCCGCATAGCACCGGTTGCAGCATTGAGCAGATTAGTCGGTAGCATCGGCCTACCCGCCACATGCACCCTCCTCGAGATATCCTTAGGTGAAGGTGGCCCGTCCTGAGCACGGATCGTACTCAGTGCCGGCTGGGTCGCACCCTTGTTATTTTTTCTTTTCCGTCCCTTCTCCTTCTTCTGCTGTAATGGGATCGAGTTCTACTCAGATACCGCCTTCTTGAGTGTGTTGGGGCTGATAATATTTCGCACCTCGTCTATCTGAGGATCGGTGAAGGCGGTAGCTGGAGGCGTATCCTGAGAACTAAACGCCAGATGACGCCTGTTGCAATTGGGTTTCTCCGCGGTACCAGCTAGATCGCGATTGTCTTTTGCAGGGTTGGGTTCTTGAGAAGGAGGCCCCAAGAATTCGTCACCGTACCCATGTTTGTTGAAGTACTTATCGATGTTGGAAAATGTACCGTCGTCATCGTCCGGATCCTGTGCCATATGCATGTCCGGATCAGCTGACGGCGGTAGCGTTGCGGCGGTCTTGCCATGGCTTGGCGCCGGCACGACTGGCGGTGTTGTCTATGGGGTGGTGTCCCCCGCCCCCAAACGAATCTGGCTCTTTGGCCAAAGCAGGGGACATCTTAAGCAGGCGCTGAGGGTCATCATATCATCTTCGTCGGCCCCAAGGGGTCGAAACGGAGGTAACAAGTTGTCGCAGCCCTGCAGCACCCGAACCAGTTGAACCCTCTACACGGTGGGTGGCATCAGATTACCGTGGAACACGCGATTGCCTGGTTGAATGATTCTGGCCTTGGCGGCATCGATCAACTCGCCGTCCATGAAGTGCAGGAGAGTGAATGGAACGTCATCGGCGCCCTGGGAAAACATGTAGGGTGTCAGGGATGCCCAGTCAAAGGCAAGGAGATGAAGTCATCGGCCGAGGCTTAGTTACCGTGATGGCGTCGAGCTCGGCTAATGTCGAGGCACCGCCAATGGCGGGCGTGCAAGTGACGGAGGGGGCGCTTGCTACCGAGGTGCCGGCCGGTGTATTCTTCCCACACCCGGGTGCATTAAGCTCCAATGCCGGCGCCGGCGCCGGAGACACTAATGCCGCCTCCGCCAGAGACACCAATGGCGCCGACGCGTTGTGCAAGTTGCTGCCCGTGAAGCTGGGAATCAGGGGCTGCTACGTCTTGAGCTTGCGTTGGTTTTCCTCGAAGAGGAGAGGGTGATGCAGCAAAGTGTAGCATAAGTATTTCCCTCAGTTTTGAGAACCAAGGTATCAATCCAGTAGGAGGCTCCTCAAAAGTCCCACGCACCTACACAAACAAACGAGAACTCGCAACCAACGCAATAAAGGGGTTGTCAATCCTTCACGGCCACTTCATGAAAGTGAGATCTAATAAAGATAGTATGATAAGATAAATATATTTTTGGTATTTTATAATATAGATGCAAAAAGTAAAATGCAAATAAAGGTAGATTGAAAGCAAATATAATAAGAGATAGACCCGGGGGCCATAGGTTTCACTAGAGGCTTCTCTCAAGATAGCATAAGTATTACGGTGGGTGAACAAATTACTGTCGAGCCATTGATAGAAAAGCGCATAGTTATGAGATTATCTAGGCATGATCATGTATATAGGCATCACGTCCATAATAAGTAGACCGACTCCTGCCTGCATCTACTACTATTACTCCACACATCGACCGACTCCTGCCTGCATCTAGAGTATTAAGTTCATAAGATCAGAGTAACGCATTAACCAAGATGACATGATGTAGAGGGATAAACACATGCAATATGATATAAACCCCATCTTGTTATCCTCGATGGCAACAATACAATACGTGCCTTGCAACCCTTTCTCACATCAAGTAAGGACACCGCAAGATTGAACCCAAAGCTAAGCACTTCTCCCATGGCAAGAAAGACCAATCTAGTAGGCCAAACCAAACTGATAATTCGAAGAGACTTGAAAAGATAACTCAATCATACATAAAAGAATTCAGAGAAGATTCAAATATTATTCATAGATAAACTTGATCATAAACCCACAATTCATCGGATCTCGACAAACACACCGCAAAAAGAGTTTACATTGAATAGATCTCCACAAGAGAGGGGGAGAACATTGTATTGAGGTCCAAAAAGAGAGAAGAAGCCATCTAGCTAATAACTATGGACCCGTAGGTCTGGTAAACTACTCACAACTCATCGGAGGGGCAAGGATGTTGATGTAGAAGCCCTCCATGGTTGATTCCCCCTTCGGCAGAGGGTCGGCGAAGGCTCCAAGATGAGATCTCGCGGATACAGAAGGTTACGGCGGTGGAAATTGTGTTTCGTGGTGCTCCTGGATGTTTTCGGGGTGCGAGGTATATATAGCAGGAAGAAGTACATCGGTGGTCGCTGAGGGGCCCACGAGATAGGGGCGCCCTTTGGGGCGCCCCTCTCTCGTGGGGCCCTCGGAAGCTTCTTGACTTGCACTCCAAGCTCTCTCGATCACGTTCGTTCCAAAAATCACGCTCCCGAAGGTTTCCGTTTGGACTCCGTTTGATATTCCTTTTCTTCGAAATACCGAAATAGGCAAAAAAACAACAATATGGGCTGGGCCTCCGGTTAGTAGGTTAGTCCCAAAAATGATATAAATGTGTAAAATAAAGCCCATAAACATCCAAAAGGGGTAATATAATAGCATGGAACAATCAAAAATTATAGATACGTTGGAGACGTATCAAGCATCCCCAAGCTTAATTCCTGCTCGTCCTCGAGTAGGTAAATGATAAAAAGATAATTTTTGATGTGGAATGCTACCTAGCATAATTCATAATGTATTTTTCTTTATTGTGGCATGAATGTTCAGATCCAAATGAATACAAAATAAAAGTTCATATTGATAAAAGAAATAGTAATACTTCAAGCATACTAATCAAAGTAATCTTGTCTTCTCAAAATAGCATGGCAAAAGAAAGTTCATCCCTACAAAATCATATAGTTAGGCTATGCTTCATTTTTGTCACACAAAGATGTTCCCAACTTCTATACCCCCGATGACAAGCCAAGCAATTGTTCATACTTAAATAATCTCAAACTTTTTCAACCTTCGCGCAATACATGAGCGTGAGCCATGGATATAGCACTATGGGTGGAATAGAATATGATAATGGGGATTGTGTGGAGAAGACAAAGAAGGAGAAAGTCTCACATTGACGAGGATAATCAACGGGCTATGGAGATGCCCATCAACTGATGTCAACATGAGGAGTAGGGATTGCCATGCAATGGATGCACTAGAGCTATAAATGAATGCTCAACAAAAAGAAACTAGTGGGTGTGCATCCAACTTGCTTGCTCACGAAGACCTAGGGCATTTGAGGAAGCCCATCGTAGGAATATACAAGCCAAGTTCTATAATGAAAAATTACCACTAGTATAAAAAAGACACTTATGAGACTCACTATATGAAAAACATGGTGCTACTTTGAAGCACACTATATGAGACTCACTACATGGAGAACAAAGTGCTACTTTGAAGCACAAGTGTGGAAAAAGAGATAGTAACATTGCCCTTTTTATTTATTTCTTTTTTTTCTTTTCTTTTTTTTATTTGGGCCTTTCTTTTTTTCTTTTTGGCCTTTCTTCTTTGGGCAATATTCTAATAATGATGATCATCACACTTCTATTGATTACAACATAAGAATTACAACTCGAAACTAGAACAAGATATGACTCTATATGAATGCCTCCGGCGGTGTACCGGGATGGTGCAATGAATCGAGAGTGACATGTATGAAAAATAATGCATGGTGGCTTTGCCACAAATACGATGTCAACTACATGATCATGCAATGGCAATATGACAAAAGTAAAGTATGTCGTGATGATGATGAACGGAACGGTGGAAAGTTGCATGGCAATATATCTCGGAATGGCTATGGAAATGTCATAATAGGTAGGTATGGTGGCTGTTTTGAGGAAGATATAAAGAGGTTTATGTGTGATAGAGTGTATCATATCACAGGGTTTGGATGCACCGCCGAAGTTTGCACCAACTCTCAAGGTGAAAGGGCAATGCACGGTACCGAAGAGGCTAGCAAAGGTGGAAAGGTAAAAGTGCGTATAATCCATGGACTCAACATTAGTCAAAAGAACTCATATACTTATTGCAAAAATTTAGAAGTCATCAAAAATCAAGTACTATGCGCATGCTCCTAGGGGGATAGAATGGTAGGAAAAGACCATTGCTCGTCCCCGACCGCCACTCATAAAGATGCACAAGCCAAGTACACTTCATGTTTCAAATTTGTTACACAACTTTAACCATACGTGCATGCTACGGGACTTGCTAACTTCAACACAAGCATTCTTTAAATTCATAATCACCCAACTAGCATGACTTTAATATCACTACCTCCATATCTCAAAACAATTATCAAGTATCAAATTGATCATAACATCCAATTCACTTCCTATGGTAGTTTTTATTATACCCAACTTGGATGCCTGCCATTCTAAGACCAACTTTATGATAATAGAAAATACCATGCTGTTCTAAAAGACTTACAAAATAATATAAGTGAAGCATGAGATACTAGCAATTTCTTCAAAATTAATACACCACCGTGCTCTAAAAGATATAAGTGAAGCACTAGAGCAAAAACTATCAAGCTCAAAAGATATAAGTGAAGCACATAGAGTATTCTAGCAAATTCTAATCAAATAAGCTTCTCCCAAAAGGTGTGTACAGCAAAGATGATTGTGGTAAACTAAAAAGCAAAGACTAATATAATACATGACGCTCCAAGCAAAACACATATCATGTGGCGAATAAAAATATAGCTCCAAGTAAAGTTACCAATGAACGAAGACGAAAGAGGGGATGCCTTCCCGGGGCATCCCCAAGCTTAGGATTTTGGCTATTCTTGAATATCTTGTGGTGCCATGGGCATCCCCAAGCTTAGGCTCTTGCCACCCTTTATTCCATAGTCCATAAAAGCTTTACCCAAAACTTGAAAACTTCACAACACAAAACTCAACAGGAAATCTTATAAGCTCCGTTAGTGAAAGAAAACAAAACCACCACATAAGGTACGGCCATGAACTCATTCTTTATTTAATTTGGTGTTAAACCTACTGTATGCCAACTTCTTTATGGTTCATAGACTGAATTACTAGCCATAGATGTATGGAAATAAGCAAACAACACACGAAAAACAGAATCTGTCAAAAACAGAACAGTCTGTAGAAATCTATAACTAACGCAAACTTCTGGAACTCTAAAAATCCTACCAAAATAGGAAGTCCTGGAAAATTTGTTTATTGAACAGCATCAAAAAGAATCAACGCAAAAGCACATCTTGTGATTTAACAAAATTATATTCATGCGCGCAAAGTTTCTGTTTTTCAGCAGAATCAAATCAACTATCATCGTAGGTTATCCTATAGGTTCTACTTGGCACAAACACTAATTAAAATATAAAAACACATCTAACCATAAGTAGCTGCAAGATTTATTAAATAACAGCAAGGAGAAATATTGGGTTGCGTCCCAACAAGCGCTATCGTTTAACGCCCCTAGCTAGGCATTGATAATTTTAATGATGCTCACATGAAAGACAAGAATTGAAGCACAAAGAGAGCATCATGAAACACGTGACAAACACATCTAAGTCTAACATACTTCCTATGCATAGGCATATTATAATCAAACAAATTCGCAAGGCAAGAAAAAACTAGCATATGCAAGGAAGAAGAAAGAGACGATAGCAATCTCAACATGATGAGAGGTAATTTAATAAGATAAAAATTTCTACAACCATATTTTCCTCTCTCATAATAATTACATGTAGGATCATAGGCAAATTCAACAAAATATCTATCACCAAACATATTCTCAACATGATCCACATGCATGAAAAGTTGACACTCTTCCAAGAGTGGGATTAACATTAACTAAAGTCATGACCTTTCCGAACCCACTTTTATCAAAAATATCATAAGATTGAACATACTCCAAATATGTGGGATATGAAGTTGACACTCTTCCAAACTCACTTTCAATATTATTGCAAACATTATTATCAATCTCATATTCATCATGGGGCTTAAATAAATTTTCAAGGTTATAAGAAGAATCACCCCAATCATGATCATTGAAACAAGTAGTAGACATAGCAAAACTAGCATCCCCAAGCTTAGGGTTTTGCAAATTATTAGCACAATTGACATCAAGAGAATTTATAGGAAAATCATTGCAATCATGCTTTTTATTCAAAGATCTATCGTGAATCACTTCATAAAGTTCTTCATCACAATTTTCAGATTCACGAATTTCAAGCAAAACTTCATAAAGATAATCTAGTGCACAAAACTCACTAGCAATTGGTTCATCATAATTGGATCTCTTCAAAAGACTAGCAAGCGGATGAGGAACCATAGATCTTAGGTTCTCTATTTAGCAATAAATAAGCATCTATCCAACCAAACTAGCAAACAAAAGGGCAAGCAAAAGAGAGAAGAGAAGATTGGGAAAGAGAGGGCGAATAAAACGGCAAGGGTGAAGTGGAGGAGAGGAAAACGAGAGGAAAATGGCAAATAATGTAAATGCGAGGGAGATGGGTTTCTGATGGGTATTTGGTATGTCTTGACTTGAGCAAAGACCTCCCCGGCAACGGCGCCAGAAATCGCACGTTGGCGGGAGGTCGAATCTTGACTCGACTTGGTGGAAGACTCCCCGGCAACGGCGCCAGAAATCCTTCTTGCTACGTCTTGAGCTTGCGTTGGTTTTCCTCGAAGAGGAGAGGGTGATGCAGCAAAGTGTAGCGTAAGTATTTCCCTCATTTTTGAGAACCAAGGTATCAATCCAGTAGGAGGCTCCTTAAAAGTCCCACGCACCTACACAAACAAACTGAGAACTCGCAACCAACGCAATAAAGAGGTTGTCAATCCCTTCACGGCCACTTGCGAAAATGAGATCTAATAAAGATAGTATGATAAGATAAATATATTTTTGGTATTTTATAATATAGATGCAAAAAGTAAAGATGCAAATAAAGGTAGATTGAAAGCAAATATGATAAGAGATAGACCCGGGGGCCATAGGTTTCACTAGAGGCTTCTCTCAAGATAGCATAAGTATTACGGTGGGTGAACAAATTAATGTCGAGCAATTGATTGAAAAGCGCATAGTTCTGAGATTATCTAGGCATGATCATGTATATAGGCATCACGTCCATAACAAGTAGACCGACTCCTGCCTGCATCTACTACTATTACTCCACACATCGACCGACTCCTGCCTGCATCTAGAGTATTAATTTCATAAGAACAGAGTAACGCATTAAGAAAGAGATGACATGATGTAGAGGGATAAACACATGCAATATGATATAAACCCCATCTTGTTATCCTCGATGGCAACAATACAATACGTGCCTTGCAACCCTTTCTATCACTGGGTAAGGACACCGCAAGATTGAACCCACCTAAGCACTTCTCCCATGGCAAGAAAGACCAATCTAGTAGGCCAAACCAAACTGATAATTCGAAGAGACTTGCAAAGGTAACTCAATCATACATAAAAGAATTCAGAGAAGATTCAAATATTATTCATAGATAAACTTGATCATAAACCCACAATTCATCGAATCTCGACAAACACACCGCAAAAAGAGTTTACATCGAATAGATCTCCACAAGAGAGGGGGAGAACATTGTATTGAGATCCAAAAAGAGAGAAGAAGCCATCTAGCTAATAACTATGGACCTGTAGGTCTGTGGTAAACTACTCACAACTCATCGGAGGGGCAAGGATGTTGATGTAGAAGCCCTCCGTGGTTGATTCCCCCTCCGGCAGAGTGCCGGCGAAGGCTCCAATATGAGATCTCGCGTATACAGAAGATTATCACGGTGGAAGTTGTGTTTCGTGGTGCTCCTGGATGTTTTCGGGGTACGTAGGTATATATAGGAGGAAGAAGTATGTCGGTGGTCGCTGAGGGCCCACGAGATAGGGGCGCCCCCTCAGGGGCGCGCCCCTATCTCGTGGGGCCTTCGGAAGCTTCTTGACTTGCACTCCAAGCACTCCGGATCATGTTCGTTCCAAAAATCACGCTCCTGAAGGTTTCATTCCGTTTGGACTCCGTTTGATATTCCTTTTCTTTGAAATACTGAAATAGGCAAAAAAACAGCAATATGGGTTGGGCCTCCGGTTAGTAGGTTAGTCCAAAAAATGATATAAATGTGTAAAATAAAGCCCATAAACATCCAAAAGAGGTAATATAAGCATGGAACAATCGGAAATTATAGATACGTTGGAGACGTATCAGGGGCAGCCCCTGTTGGCTGCCCGCAATCCACGCCTGCAGCCCCTCAACCGAGGTAGGCATAATGGCGGTGATCGTCGCTCCCAGTTGGTCTCCCACTTGCTGTTCGACTATTTCCAAAATCCACGCCACTTGTGCCTTGAGTTCTTGAACCTCGCGCTCCTGGCTTTCTAAGCTGGTCTTTCTCTCCTTTCGTCCAGCGTTATAGTATTCCGACCATTTCATGGACAAGCCTTTGCCGGCCACACGACCAGCTGACGACGGCTTACTGAACTTATCCTTGTGTTTCATTATGTTCAACGCCCTATTTAAAGTGGTGTCCCAAGGGGAGCTCTGAGACGACCCCGTGCTACTGCTTTCAGTGTCCTGTGGAAGGAACGTGAACCATTTAGAAATTTGGCTTCATTAATTAGAATGCAACCATATGGAGCTAATTACGCGGGGGTGTATTCCTTACCAGAACAAGCTCAAGCGCCTTGGTCTTCGGATCCGTGGTAAGCTCCTTTGTTACCGGGTCCACCTTGCAACGGGCCCTGACATAGTTCCTGGTTTGCTTGTCACGGTATTTATCGAAGAGGGGCGGTAGGCCTTGGTTGACACGCTCCGCGTCCTCCTTCTGCCATATAGGTTCCGCCGAGACCGAGTTTGTGGACCCCTAAGTTCAAGTCCCGCATATCTTTCCCCACTGACTTGATTCCGCTGATGCGTTGCTCTCGCACTTGATCTTGAACTCCTGGTAGCAGCTTCGCTGATCGAAGGATTTGTCTCCTTGATCTTCTCATAACTATGACCTCTTAGAATCCTTCTCTTCACCGCGGCTCTCCAAGTAGCCAGGGCCGTGCTCATCTTCGTGAGGGTGGCACTGTTCACTTTATTCCCTGAGAGGCATGTGTTTGCGAAGTCACCGGGAACTTGTATCGTTCGTGCAACTTTGTGAAGAGGAGGTTGCACAAATTCCCTCAGTCACGATGCCTTAGGTTCTCAGTGTTGATCGAGATGGTGCTCCGGAGAATGCGCCCGAGTTGTCCCGAGTACCCACTGACTAATTCTTTGGGCGCCGTTGGATGCCCACTGGAGGACACTTCAGTAAATTCCTCCTTGACGGTGCCGAGCACGTTCGGGCGCCTGCCCTTCCGTTGCCTCTTCGGTTGGCAACCATCTGTGCATGCGCTGCCATCATCAGTGGTGGCATCCTCGGTGGCACCATCAGTGGTGTCATCCCCGACGCCACTAGGGGTTGTGTAGTCGGGATCGGTGTCTTCCGCGGCGTCCTCATAGCGGTGAGGTTCTTCCTCCATCTCCTGGGATAGCTCCCAGAATTGCTTACCCGAACCGTCAGCCTCATCGTTGTCGGCCATGTTCGCTCTAAATAGGAAAAAAAGGCTACTAGAGTTATTTCTTAATTGCAGTCTAGGAAAAAAGCCTACTGAACTTGACTGTGGAGACCTTTAGTTGTCCACTTGCAAAATCAAGAAGGTACACTTGTGGTTGTTATTTTCTTGCATTTATATAGATGCTTGCATCAGAATCTATCTATCTGAACTTGGTATTCTTAAAAAAAATATAAATATTCCCCTTAATTTACTACTCTTATATTAAAGCGCATACTGTAAACAGCTATGTCTTTGGCATTGCGCAACTTCTCCCTGTACTTCTCCCTGTAACCTAACTCAGTCTTATATTTTTGGTGTACTAGGTTGGTATTGGAGGTCCCTTATTAATTCTAATGATGGGAGTTTTGTTAGGATTAACTTTTATGATAATACCGATAAAACCCCTTTCCTGCCAAGGAGTAAAATTGTTGATGTCTTAAAAGGGATTGATCTTCCATCGCAAAGCTATTCTCTTTTCTGGTTATGTCTCCATGGTAACTTAGTTATGCCATCTATGTTATGTCTCCATGATCTTCCGTCTACTCCTATAGGTATTCTTCTACTTATTCTTTTTCAAGGACAACTGTTTCTGCTTGTGGCATCTACTTATTAAACAAACATTTAAACTATGAGCTTACATCGTGAATCTGAACAACAAGAGTAACTAGACTGCATTTAACAGGAGTACACTACTAGAGTTAAAAAATTGGGCATCTTCTAGGTCAAACTATAAATGTTGATTAATTTTTGTTTCGGTTGAGAATCGGGCACCTTCTAGGTCAAGAAAATTGGGCATGACCTTTGCTAATTTTCTTGACCTAGGAGTGCCCCATTCTCAATCGAAACGGAAATTAATCAACATTTCAGGAGAAAGGGGTCATTTCACATCAGAAGCTGCCAGCATTTCATAAGATAATTTTATACACCATGGAAGCTGCCAGCATATAGAAGCCCACAGCCATCAGATAGATGGTTTGGGCTGGACATCATGGTCTTGGTGAGTGGTGACAGACAGTTGAGCAGGTTCAAGCCCCACTTCAGGCCACTATGAACCCATTTCTATGAAACAACAGTAGAAACAACTACAGAAAAAAGTAGCAGCAGCATCACAAGTTTGGGATCTATAGTAGCAGTAGCATCACAATATTAGGATCTTGCCACTGCCCAAAAAATAGGTGCAGTAGGAAGGATTACATACATAACACAGAGCACACTCTCTGTAATTCTCTGACCTTATAGCTGCTTCTCCTTGGTCTTTTGGATCTTCAAAACCTTCTTCACAATCTAGGCCTTAGATGAGGTATCTACAACAAGTAAAACAAATATTGTTATAGCTTACAATGTCAAACCACTGATATTATACAACATGAAGCAAACTTAACCATCCATTAAATAGATTGAACAAATATTTTCTATGCACAGAGAGAAGGGCAATATAGCATATGCCATAAAGTTTGGATATCTCCTTGAGTAGGCCAAATAGCAGTAGCAAGTAAACTATGACAAAGGAGAAAAGAAAGTACTACCAGCAGGTTTGATGTGAAACTTAGAATAGGGGATGTTTGGTTCAAATAGTAAGGTAAGGTTTCCAAAAAATCTTGTCCAACTTGCACAACAATGAGTAACTGCAGCAAGACATAGAAGCACATATATGAATTAATTCAGAATTTGTTTCTCCATTTTTTAACTTGATTGCAAAAGGCAATCAACATGCTCTGCATTACAAGAAAATTAATTGTTCATGTTAAGTGACATGAGCCCGTATGATGGCAATGGCAGGGGAGACATGGCAAGCAGGGGTGCACATAGATGCACACCATAGCACATTGGTGCAAGGCAGACACCTTCAGCTTCAGGCCCATTGACCTCACACCCTCTCCCAGTATCCATCATGACCCATTAATTGTTATGCTATATGGTTTCTATTCTTGTTCTTTTCTTGCAACATGCATCACACCACAATAAAGTTAACTCTCTCTCTCTCTCTCTCTCTCTCTCTCTCTCTCTCTCTCTCTCTCTCTCTCTCTCTCTCTCTCTCTCACACACACACACACACACACACACACACACACATTCATGGTTGCCATGTTCTTTCACTGCATTTGCACCTACTATAGTTCCAACAGGCATACTACCAACTGCCCATGATGATCTACTACTTGTCAAGGGTGACACCAAGCAGCTTACAGTTAATCACAATGCACTAATGTAGATTAAGTCGGTAGACAGGCTAGTCCTCATTGATGTGTGGTAGCTAATCGAGTAATAATTACAGACACATCTCACACAAGTCATGTCAAGCCTTGAATTCCTCTGGTGTTCTTGTGGGCGGCTTTGGCCCTAGATAGGATGGCTGGCTCCATGCCCCTTTTGATGGCCCCATTGCAAACCAAAAGCATATGCACAAAAGCGACATGACATACGAGTATGTCTGGTACCGGCGATTAGAAGAGCATGTATGATTTTCCCCAACCACGAGGGGAGAGAGAGACAATCTTGCAAGAATGTGTCATGGAAAAAGCACAAAATATGCAATGGCATGTTGTGCATGTCAACCCTAGGGGAGAAAAGAAAAGAGAACAAGCAGCAGCAGCAGTGGTAAGGGTCAGCAGCAATAGAGCAGCGATAGCAAGCAGTAGCCAAGCAGAACGGCAGCAAGCACACGGGCGGGACCAAGGCAACGGCGCACATAGGAGCGCCCGGCAGAGGGCGAGCGCGGCCGTGGGCAGGAGCTCGGCGACGGCGGCTACGACAACGAACCCGACGGGGGAAGGGGGAAATCGGTCGAGGGCCTCACCGAGGTGCTCGACGACGAGCTCAGGAGGTCAGGGGTGGCCGGGGCAGAGCGATGAGATGAGGTGGACGAGGGAGGCCGAGGTTGGGGAAGACGGTGATGGGGACGATACGGTGCAACTCCGGTCGATTGAGAGCCCGTAGATGAAGAAGCAGTCAACGGCGGTCCTCCTAGACGTCTCCGTGCGGCGCGGGGTGACTGGTGGCGGCGCAGTGGGTCGGGGCGGCGGCGGAGCAGCAGGTCGAGGGATCGGGGGCAGTGGATTGGGGATTTGGGATCGACCGTGTTTTTTTATCTTTGCCATTTTTAGTGGGGAGAAGGTTAGTAATGGCGCACCATTTAGGGGTGCACCATAAAAATTGGTATACCAATGGCGCACCTCTTACTGGTGCGCCATAAACACAGCGATAGCAATGGCGCACCATCTCCAGGTGCGCCATTACTAACGTTTTTTTGGATTTTTTGTTGCATGTAATAATTTTTTAAAAAATGACCATAAATTTAGAAAGAGGTTACTTTCTGTGAGTTACTATCATCAAATTTGAAAAACTATTCATGAATTCAAAAGGTGCCCATGAAATTTAAAAATATTCATGATTTCAAAAAATAATAACAAATTCAATACTTTTTGTGAGTTAGAAAAAATGTTCTCATTTTCAAAAAATGTTTGCAAATTTAAGCAGGAAAAGGAACACTGAAAAATAAAATACCAGAATAAACATAAATAAAAATTGGTATATCAATGGTGCACCTTCTAGGGGTGCGCCATTAACACCGTGATAGCAATGGCGCACCTTCTCCTGGTGCGCCATTACTAACTTTTTTTTATTTTACCAGAATAAACATAAATAAAAACAATTAAAATACCAGAAGAAAACACAAAGAAGCCCAAGGTGACTGTTAATGATGATTTGCAACAAAACAAGAGGGATAAGAAGAACAAAAATACCAAATCCAAAAGAAGAAGGTGGTCGATACTTCAACTTGGTGATGGAGAAGTTACAAAAGGAAGGTAAGTACAGACAATATTAATCCCCACTGTTTTGAACAAAAGAGGTTACTGGATAGAGGACTAGAAGAGAAGAAATGCCATTTCCACACTTCAACTTAGTTGCATGTAATAATTGAGCTTGCCACTGACACACACACGCACGGCCGACACGTCGTGATTCGATCTTAGCTATCTTTTCACAATCTTCTTGCCCTTCTTTTTTGCAAATGGAGTTCTTCTCTTGAACGGGCGTCCTTTAGGTAGGGTGGTGCTGCTTCTTGTCGTGTATGGTACTTCATCGTCGTCGTCATGTTCCATCTTCGGGTCGCCATACTTGTCGAAGTCTTGCTCATTGGCGACTCCATCCATTCCGATGATCTTCCTTTTGCCTCTCCTCACGACAACATGACTGGGCTTTGACGGGTCAGTAATGAAGAAGCATTGGTCCACTTGGGAAGCCAGTACCCATGGCTCATTTTTTTCGGTGACGTTTGCGCCCGCGGTCTTGGATTTGGCTTCGGGTATAACCATGGTGGTGAAATACCGGTCTTCTTTTAGGACGCTCTTGGCCCATCTGACACGGAACATCGAGACCTTCTCTCCAGCGTAGCTCAGCTCCCAGATCTCCTCGATCCTTCCGTAGTATCTGTCCTTGTCGTTACTGGTGTAGGATTTCATCGTTACCCTGGAGTTCTGATAATCATCGCTCTTCATGTCCTTTTCCTCGGTGTAGAATGTGTAGTCGTTGATATCGTACGCCTCAGAGGTCATCAGGTTGTGCTCGGCGCCCTGTGACAAGGCGAATATGAGTTTTTCTTCCGCGGAAGAATCCTTATGTAAAGGGTATGATAGAAGCTTGTCCTTAAACCAACGCGTGAAACATGAGTTGTGCTCTTTGATTATATCTCCATCCGTCCTCTGTTGGCCTCGGTCATTGTACGTCTTCTCAATAAAGGTTTTGTGCTCTACCACCCAAGGATCGGCCACGTCTATGTGTTGTACCGCGACTAGGTTTGCTCTTTCAAAGTTGGCGAGTCGACCCTTGAAGTCGACATGCATTTCGCGGCGACCCTTGCGGTGACCCCATCCAATGAGCCTGCCGAGGTGCTGCTGACGGCGCACCAACGGGTTCTCGATGCCTAGATAATTCGTGCAGTAGGAGATGCACTCTTCAGTCAGAAAGCCCTTAGCTATGCTTCCATCTGGACGTGCCCTGTTGCAAATGTATCCTTTGATGACACCATTCATCCTTTCGAACGGCATCATGTTGTGCAGGAACATCGGCCCGAGTTGGATGATATCCTCCACGATATGGATCAGCAGATGCACCATAACATCGAAGAATGCAGGCGGGAAGTACATCTCAAGCTCGCATAGTATCACCACGATCTCTTCCTGTAGCCTTCTGAGTTGCCTCACGCCAACCGACTTTCGAGAGATGACGTCGAAAAAGTTGCATAGGCCAAATAGCGTTTCACGAACGTCCGCGTCCATGATCCCACTGATTGCAACTAGAAGTATCTGCGTCATCAGCACGTGACAGTCCTGAGACTTCATCCCGCTGAACTTCTGCTTCGCTGAGTCTAGATATCTGTTTATCTTCCCCGCGTAACCGTAAGGAAGTTTTACTCCTACGAGGCAGGTGAAAAACTGCTCGATCTCCTCCTAACTTAAAGTAAAGCACGCAGGAGGGCAGTCGTAATTGATCTTCTTGGCCTTTTTGCCTTTGCGACGACTTTTCGTCCTTCGCCTCATCATCATCATCATCATCATCATCATCATCATCATCATCAGGGCGTTTTGCGTGAAGCTCCTCCCTGATGCCCATTGATTGCAAGTCTGCCCTTGCTTTCGGCCCATCTTTGGTCCTCTCTGGCATGTTGAGCAGGGTACCAAGCAGACTCTCGCACACGTTCTTCGTGATATGCATGACATCAAGGCTGTGAGGCACACGGAGGATCTTCCAGTATGGCAAGTCCCAGAAAATAGACCTCGTTTTCCATACCTTCAGCAGCGGCTCTGGCGCCTTTCGCTTCTTTCCTGGTGGTGGGCACTCTTTCCAATTTTTCAACAGCTCGTCTATTTCCTCACCGCTCCTCGTACGTGGGCGTCTTCGGGGTTCCACTAGTAGAAAAGGGGGCAATGGTCCAGGCCGGTCCAGCCCATTAGTCCCGGTTCAATCCAGAACCGGGACCAATGGGAGCATTTGACCCAGTTCGTGAGCCCCGGGGGCCGGCCGGGCCACGTGGGCCATTGGTCCTGGTTCGTCTGGACCTTTTGGTCCCGGTTGGTGGGGCGAACCGGGACCAATGGGCCGCACTCCTGGCCACCACAATTGGTCCCGGTTGGTGGCATGAACCGGGACCGAAGGCATACCTTTAGTCCCGGTTCGTGCGACCAACCGGGACCAATGGTGGTGCCTATATATACCCCCCTCACGCAAGAGCAGAGCACACTGCTCTGTTTTTTTTTGGGCCGAGGGGGAGAGGGCTTGGTGGTGCTCTAGCTCACCTCCTATGCACACAAGGTGTTCGATGGAATGCCCGAGCCACACTACTTAAGGTTTCTCCTCTCCAAGCTCGACCGCCAAGCTCCATTTTCCTCCATATTTGTCTAGGTTTAGCAGTCCGTCACGCCTGTCCCGTCTTTCAACGCCGCCGATCACCCGCACCGATCTCATCGCCGGCACCACCGTGGTGAGCCTCTTGTTCTTATCTTCTTTCTGAAAGGAAAAATATTCTTATTTGTATGTTTAGATAGACACTTGTATAATTTTCTTACTTTTATTATTGCATCTTATATAGTGCGATGGTTTTCGTATCCGCCCCCGTCGGCCCTCGTCCTGTCTATGATTCGGATGTGGTATATATTATCTTTTCACAACTATTGGTTCATTTATTGTTTATGACAATTATGCCGACCAACGTAACATAGATTTTATTCATCTAGGAGGTTGTTGAACCGGAAATTCCAACCGACCCTATTGTCGAGAGGTTAAATTTAGTTGAAGAAGAAAACAATTTGTTAAAGGAAAAAATTAGAAAAATTGAGGAGGAGAAGATGATATTGGAGTTGCATGTTGCGGATGTCGTCGATGATCACAAGATCAAGATGGATGCAATGCACTTGAAGATTAGAAAGATTAGAAAATATGCCATTCATACCGAGGCTTGGTATCATTATGCCGTTGGATCAGTTGTTACATTGGTTGCGATTATGATCGCATTTGTTTTCGCATTGAAATGTTTTACATAGTTTCAGTGTATGGTTTAATTAATTTAGATGCTCTGCAGAGCTTTATGTTGTTAGATGAGAACTATGTATGTACTTTGGTTTTAATTAATGTGATGATGAACTTCTATTAATTTGGTCACTTAATTATCTATTCATGATGTTCTGTAATGATTTTTGACACACTTAATTATATATAATGCACACAGATGAACCGGCAATGGATGTACGGTTCAAGACACACCTCCGAGTACATTAAGGGCGTGCATAATTTTCTCGAAGTGGCTGAGGCAAACAAGCAGAATGGTTTTATGTGTTCTCTACGCCCTATATGTGGGAATACGAAGTCTTACTCTGACCGGAAAATCCTCCACACCCACCTGCTTTACAAGGGTTTCATGCCACACTATAATGTTTGGACGAGGCACGGAGAAATAGGGGTTATGATGGAAGACGGCGAAGAAGAAGAGTACGATGACAACTATGTGCCCCCTGAATACGGTGATGCTCCAGAAGATCAAGAGGAACTAGACGATGTGCACGATGATGCTGCAACGGGTGAAGCTGCTGAAGATCAAGAGGAACCAGACGATGTGCCCGATGATGATGATCTCCGCCGGGTCATTGTCGATGCAAGGACGCAATGCGAAAGTCAAAAGGAGAAGCTGAAGTTCGATCGCATGCTAGAGGACCACAAAAAGGGTTGTACCCCAATTGCGAAGATGGCAACACAAAGCTCGGTATCGTATTAGAATTGTTGCGAAGGAAGGCGAGAATGTCAGTGCTCGACAAAGGATTTGAGAAGCTACTTAAAATATTGAAGAAGAAGCTTCCAAAGGATAACGAATTGCCCGACAAGACATACGCAGCAAAGAAGGTCGTATGCCCTCTAGGATTGGACGTCGCGAAGATACATGCATGCCCTAATGATCGTGCATCCTCTACATGGTGCGTATAAGGATCTGAACGCATGCCCGGTATGTGGTGCATTACGGTATAAGATCGACGAGATGACCACGGTGATGTTGACGGTGAGCCCCGGAAGAGGGTTCTGCAAAGGTGATGTGGTATGCTCCTATAATACCACGGTTGAAACGTCTGCTCGAAACGGAGAGCATGCCAAGTTGATGCGATGGCACAGTGAGGACCGTAAGAAAGACGGAAGTTGAGAGCACCGGTGACGGGTCGCAGTGGAGAAAAATCGAGGAAAGTATCGGGATGAGTTTGCAAGTGAGCCAAGGAACGTATGGTTTGCTTTAAGCGCGGATGGCATTAATCCTTTCGGGAGCAGAGCAGCAATCACAGCACTGCCCGTGACTCTATGTATGTATAACCTTCCTCCTTGGATGTGCATGAAGCGGAAGTTCATTATGATGCCGTTCTCATCCAAGGCCCTAAGCAACCCGGCAATGACATTGATGTGTACCTAAGGCCATTAGTTGAAGAACTTTTACAGCTGTGGAATGGAAACGGTGTACGTCGTGGGATGAGCACAAACAGGAGGAATTTAACCTAAAGGCGTTGCTGTTCGTGACCATCAACGATTGGCCCGCTCTCGGTAACCTTCGTGACGGACAAACAAGGGATACCACGCATGCACGCACTGTTTACTTGACACCGATAGTATATACCGCAAGCTGCGGGAAGAATGTGTACAGGCCATCGTCGATTTCTTCCGACCAACCATCAATGTCGAAAGAAAGGCAAGCATTTCAAAGGCGAGGCGAGATCACCGGAAGAAGCCCGCCATGCATACCGGTGATCACGTACTTGCTATGGTCAATGATTTACACGTAATCTTTCGAAGGGTCCCGCGGACTAGCTGTTCCGAGTGACGCTGGGGACACGCACCCATGTGGAAGAAGAAATCTATATTTTGGGACCTACCCTCTTTGGAAAGACCTAGAGGTCCGCTCTTGATCGACGTGATGCACGTGATGAAGAACCTTTGCGTGAACCTGCTAGGCTTCTTGGGCGTGTATGGGAAGACAATAGATATAGCCGAGGCACGGAGGACCTGCAACGTTTGCACGAAAAAGACGGCATGCCTCCAAAGCGAGATGAAGGACCTGCCAGCTATGCTCTTACCAAAGAAGAGAAGGAAATCTTCTTTGAATGCCTGCTTAGTATGAAGGTCCCGACCGGCTTCTCGTCGAATATAAAAGGAATAATAAATATGGCGAGAAAAAGTTTGAACCTAAAGTCTCATGATCGCCACGTGATTATGACGCAATCGCTTCGGTTGCATTGAAGGGGCTTCTACCGGAAAACGTCCGATTAGCCATTGTGAAGCTATGTGCATTCCTCAATGCAATATCTCAGAAGATGGTCGATCCAGAAATCATACCAAGGCTAAGGAGTGATGTGGTGCAATGTCTTGTCAGTTTCGAGCTGGTGTTCCCACCATCCTTCTTCAATATCATGACGCACCTCCTAGTTCATCTAGTTGACGAGATTGTCATTCTGGGCCCCGTATTTCTACACAATATGTACCCCTTTGAGAGGTTCATGGGAGTCCTAAAGAAATATGTCCGTAACCGCGCTAGGCCAGAAGGAAGCATCTCCATGGGCCATCAAACAGAGGATGTCATCGGGTTTTGTGTTGACTTCATTCCAGGCCTTAAGAAGATAGGTCTCCCTAAATCGCGGTATGAGGGGAGACTGACTAGAAAAGGCACACTTGGAAAGGACTCAATAATATGCAGGGACGGATATTCTTGGTCTCAAGCCCACTACACACTTCTACAGAACTCTACCTTGGTGACCCCGTATGTCGATGAACACAAGAACAGTCTGCGCTTCAAACACCTGGAGCAATGCGACGATCGGATTACATGTGAACACATCAGACTTTCAGCGAGTTGGTTGGAAGCACGTGTCGAGGTGACAACACTGTTTGTGATGAGGTGTACTTGTTATCCAGGGACCATCTTTGACTGTATTGATTTGGAAAGGATACGAGATAAATGGGAATACATTTTACACGATTGACCAAGATCAAAAGAGCACCAACCAAAACAGCGGTGTCCGCTTTGATGCAACAACCGAGAGGGGAAAGGACACATATTATGGTTACATAGTGGACATATGGGAACTTGACTACGGACATGATTTTAAGGTCCCTTTGTTTAAGTGCAAATGGGTCAATCTGTCAGGAGGCGGGGTACAGGTAGACCCACAGTATGGAATGACAATAGTGGATCTGAAAAATCTTGGGTACACTGACGAACCGTTCGTCCTAGCCAATGATGTGGCACAGGTTATCTATGTGAAGGACATGTCCAGCAGACCGAGAAAGAGAAAAGATAAGTAAGCAAATACATCATACGATGAGCCAAAGCGCCACATAGCTCTTTCGGAAAAAGGGACATCGTGGGAGTGGAGGACAAGATGACATGTCATGTCGAAGATTATGAAAAGTTTCATGAAATTCCTCCCTTTAAAGTCAAGGCTGACCCAAAGATCCCGATAAACGATGAAGATTATCCATGGTTACGGCGCAATAAGCAAATGACACAAGCGAAGAAAAAGTGAAGACTTTCTCCATAACTATTATGATGATACCATGCCAACTTTGTAACCGATTTAGTATGATACCATTGTTCGTTTTGTACATGCACATGCTATGTGTGGGTCAATTTATGATACCATGCCAACTTTCAACTTTTTAGAGTTCATTTGAAATGCTTTAATGTCTTATGGTTCGCCCTCGTAATAATTAAAAATAGCAACAATAAGTATTTTTGTTGTAAGTAGAAACAAAATAAAATAAATAAAGCAAGAAAGAAAACAAAAAAACAAAAAAAGTGGAAATTTATAATTTTCCTAAAACTAAAAGCAAAAAAGAATTAAAAATAAAGCAAAAACAAAAGAAAATAAATAATGCAGAAAACAAAACAAAAAACAACAATTAGTGTTTTGTTGTAAGTAGAAACAGAATAAAATAAATAAAGCAAGAAAGAAAACAAAAAAAAGTGTTTTCAAATTTGAAAAGTAATGGCACTAACAGAAAGTTTATAATTTTCCTAAAACTAAAAGCAAAAAGAATTAAAAAATAAAGCAAAAAACAAAAGAAAATAAATAATGCAAAAAACAAAACAAAAAAAATGGAAAAAAATAAAAATAGCAACAATAAGTAAAGAAAACAAAAAAACAAAAAGAAGTGCCCCCTACTGGGCCCCCACGGCCTGAATACGACTTGAATCCCTACTTTGGGCCAGGTCAGGCCCGCAGAAGGCCCATCGGGCAAAGTAGTAGCAAGTAGGCCCATAAGCCTGCAGTAGAGAGGAGTTCAAGAGGGGTGCGGCAGTGGGGCTTATAAACCAGTGCGCTCCCCTCTCAACTAGCGAGGTGGGACTAAACTTTGGCCCCGATGCGGGCTGCGCATGGGCCTTTGGTCCCGGTTGGTGGCACCAACTGGGACTAAAGGGGGGGCATTGGTCCCGGTTCGTGCCACCAACCGGGACTAAAGGCCGCAGCTTCCCACCCTTTGGGCTGCCGAAAAAGAGGCCTTTGGTCCCGGTTGGTGGCACCAACCGGGACTAAAGGGGGCATTAGTCCCGGTTTATGCCACCAATCGGGACCAATGCTCCTTGTATATAAGTAGCACTTCGCAGTTTTGCAGAGTTCATCGCCACCGATTGCCCCGATGGATGACGCCGAGCACATCAACGCCGCCAGTTGCCCGACACCGCCCGCCGTCCCGCTGTCGCCGCCACTGTCGCCATGCTGTCGTCGTCGCCGCCGGCCTCCTCGAGCCCAGCCCCGCCTCCTCGAGCCAGCGCCGTCCTCCCCGAGCCAGCGCCCGCCGTCGTCGCCGCCAGCTCCCCGTCGCCGTCGCCCGCCCGGCGCCCAGCCTCGAGCCTCGCCCGTCGCCGTTGCCCGCCCAGCACCATCATGTGAGCCGCCGCGCATGCCCGGCTCTATTTTTTCATTTTATTAGTTTAATTTTTTGTTCAATGTATATATATATATATATATATATGTATGTATGTATGCTATATATATATGCGGCTCTGTTTTTTTCATTTTATTAGTTTAGTTTTTGTTCATATATATATATATATATATGTATACGTGTATGTATGTGGCTATGTGTATGTAATGTTCAAAATTGTTCAGATTATGTTTTTGTTGATATATGTATTTATTGTTCATATGTGTATTAATGTTTTCATATATGCAAAAGATAGATTTTAGAAAAGTTAGGTTCTTTTCTGTTCATAGATTTTTTGTTGATATTAATTATTGTAGAATATGCAAATGTTTGTATATTCATATGAACAATGCATTAGGCAAAACCTTTGTTTTTTCGAAATTTTCTATTTGAACATTTTTTTTAAAACAAGCAATACTAAAAGAATGAGAGGAAAAAGGAAAATAAGAAGAGGAAAAAAGGAGAAAAAGAGGAGAGGAAGAAGAGGAGAAATAAATAAGAAGAGGAAAAAAGAAGAAAAAGAAGAGGAGAAGAAGAAAGGAATAGAGGAAAAGAAGAGGGAGAAGAAGAAAAAGAAGAGGAGAAGAAGAAAGAAAGGAAAGGAGAAAGAAGAAATTTCAACACGAGGGAGTGGTGTTGGAAATATGCCCTAGAGGCAATAATAAAAGTATTATTATATTTCAATGTTCATGATAATTGTCTTTTGTTCATGCTATAACTGTGTTATCCGGAAATCATAATACACGTGTGAACACTTAGACCCCAATATGTCCCTAGTGAGCCTCTAGTTGACTAGCCCGTTGTGATCAATAGATGGTCATGGTTTCCTGACTATGGACATTGGATGTCGTTGATAACGGATCACATCATTAGGAGAATGATGTGATGGACAAGACCCAATCATAAGCATAGCATAAAAGATCGTATAGTTCGTTTGCTAGAAGCTTTGCCAATGTCAAGTATCTATTCCTTCGACCATGAGATCGTGTAACTCCCGGTTACCGTAGGAGTGCCTTGGGTGTATCAAACGTCACAACGTGAATCGGGTGACTATAAAGGTGCATTACGGTATCTCCGAAAGTATCTGTTGGGTTGACATGGATCGAGATCGGATTTGTCACTCCGTATGACGGAGAGGTATCTCTGGGCCCACTCGGTAATGCATCATCATAATGAGCTCAATGTGACCAAGGTGTTGGTCACGGATCATGCATTACGGCACGAGTAAAGTGACTTGTCGGTAACGAGACCGAACGAGGTATTGGGATACCGACGATCGAGTCTCGCAAGTAACGCATCGATTGACAAAGGGAATTGCATACTGAGGGTTTGATAGAATCCTCGACATCGTGGTTCAACCGATGAAATCATCGAGGAGCATGTAGAGCCAACATGGGTATCCAGATCCCGCTGTTGGTTATTGCCCGAGAGTCGTCTCGGTCATGTCTGCGTGTCTCCCGAACCCGTAGGGTCTACACACTTAAGGTTCGGTGGCGCTAGGGTTAGTAGGAAGACTAGTATGTGAATACGAATGTTGTTCGAGTCCGGATGAGATCCCGGACGTCACGAGGAGTTCCTAAGGGTCCGGAGGTAAAGAATAATATATAGGAAGTGGTGTTTCGCCATCGGGAAAGTTTCGGGGTTACTGGCAAAGTCACGGACCACCGAAGGGTCCTGGTCCACCGGTGGGGCCACCCATCCGGAGGGCCCCATGGGCCATAGGGGAAGGAACCAGCCCACGAGGGGCTGGTGCGCCTCAGGCCCACCCCCCGCGCCTAGGGTTGAAACCCTAGGGGGGAAGCGCCCACCGGCTTGGGGGCACTCCACCCCTTGGCCGCCCCCCCTTGAGATTGGATCTCTAGGGGCCGCCACCACAGGGCCTATATAAAGGGGGGGGGGCTGCAGTGAGACATCTCCCAAGGCGCAGCCCTCCCTCCCAACACATCTCCTCCTCCGTAGAGCTCGGCGAAGCCACGCCGAGTATCGCTTCACCACCATCACCACGCCGTCGTCTGCCGGTGGTGCTGTCTTCCTCAACCTCTCCTTTCCCTTGCTGGATCAAGAAGGAGGAGACGTCGCTCGTCCCGTGACGTGTTGAACGCGGAGGTGCTGTCCGCTCAGACTTGGCATCGGTGATCTGAATCACGTTCGAGTACGACTCCATCATCACCAAACAAGCTTCCGCACGCGATCTACAAGTGGTATGTAGATGCAAACTCTCTCCGTTACTCGTTGCTTAGATGAACTCATAGATGGATCTTGGTGAAACCGTAGGAAAAATTTTAATTTTCTCGCAACGCTCCCCAACAAAGGTATCGAGCTAGGTCTATGCGTAGTTCTCTAATGCACGAGTAGAACACAAATTTGTTGTGGGCGTTGATCTTGTCATCTTACTTGCCTCTACTAGTCTTTTCTTGCTCAACGGTATTGTGGGATGAAGCGGCCCGACCAACCTTACACGTGCGCTTCGTGAGACCGGTTCCACCGAACGACATGCACTAGTTGCATAAGGTGGCTGGCGGGTGTCTGTCTCTCCACTTTAGTTGGAGCGGAATCGATGAACAGGGCCCTTATGAAGGGTAAATAGAAGTTGACAAAATCACGTTGTGGTGATTCGTAGGTAAGAAAACGTTTTGCTAGAACCCAATCGCAGCCACGTAAAAGATGCAACAACAACTAGAGGACGCCTAACTTGTTTTTGCAGCGATTGATCATGTGATGTGATATGGCGAAGTTGTGATGAATGTTGAATTGTGATGTATGAGATCATGTTCTTGTAATAGGATTCACGACTTGCATGTCGATGAGTATGACAACCGCAGGAGCCATAGGAGTTGTCTTTATTTTTTGTATGACCTGCGTGTCATTGAAGAACGCCATGTAAACTACTTTACTTCATTACTAAACGCGTTAGTCATAGAAGTAGAAGTAGTCGTTAGCGTGACAACTTCATGAAGACACGATGATGGAGATCATGATGATGGAGATCATGGTGTCAAGCCGGTGACAAGGTGATCATGGAGCCCCGAAGATGGAGATCAATGGAGCTTGATGATATTGGCCATATCATGTCACAACTATATATAATTGCATGTGATGTTTATTATGTTTTTACATCTTGTTTACTTAGGACGACGGTAGTAAATAAGATGATCCCTTATAAAATTTCAAGAAGTGTTCTCCCTAACGTGCACCGTTGCTACAGTTCGTCGTTTCTAAGCACCACGTGATGATCGGGTGTGATGGATCCTTACGCTCACATACAACGGGTGTAAGACAGATTTACACAAAAAAAACACTTAGGGTTAACTTGACGAGCCTAGCATGTGCGGACATGGCCTCGAACACGGAGACCGAAAGGTCGAACACGAGTCGTATGGAAGATACGATCAACATGAAGATGTTCACCGATGATGACTAGTCCGTCTCACGTGATGATCGGACACGGGCTAGTCGACTCGGATCGTGTAACACTTAGATGACTAGAGGGATGTCTAATCTAAGTGGGAGTTCGTAATTTTGATTAAGAACTTTATTATCATGAACTTAGTCTAAAAACCTTTGCAAATATGTCTTGTAGATCAATGGCCAACGCTAATGTCAACATGAACTTCAACGCGTTCCTAGAGAAAACCAAGCTGAAAGATGATGGCAGCAACTATACGGACTGGGTCCGAACCCGAGGATCATCCTCATAGCTGCCAAGAAACAAGATGTCCTAGAAGCACCGTTAGGTGATCCACCTGTTCTCCAGCGCTGCAAAAGACGATTTGAACGTCTGGCGACTCGCTCGATGATTACTCCCTCGTTCGATGCGGCATGCTCTACAGCTTAGAACCGGGCTCCAAAAGCGTTTTGAGCATCACGGAGCATATGAGATGTTCAAGAGCTGAAACTAGTTTTCCAAGCTCATGCCCGGTCGAGAGATATGATGTCTCGACAAGTTCTACAGCTTGTAAGATGGAGGAAAACAGTTACACAAGTGAGCACATCCTCAAGATGTCCGGGTTGCACGCCAGATGACCCAGATTGAACATTAACCTCCCGATGAGGCGGTCATTGACAGAATCCTCCATCGCTCCCACCAAGCTTCAAGAGCTTTGTGATGAACTACAACATGCGGGGATGGTAAAGACCATTCTGAAGTGTTCTCAATGCTAAAGTCAGCAGAGGCTGAAATCGAAAAGGAACATCAAGTGTTGATGGTCAATAAGACCACTAAGTTCAAGAAGGGCAAGGGTAAGAAGAACTTCAAGAAGGACGGCAAGGATGTTGCCGCGCCCGTAAGTCTGCTGCGGGAAGAAGTCAAAGAATGGACCCAAGCCCGAGATCGAGTGCTTTTATTGCAAGGGAAGGGTCACTTTGAAGCGGAACTGCCCCAAATACTTAGCGGATAAGAAGGCCGCAACACCAAAGGTATATTTGATATACATGTAATTGATGTGTACCTTACCATTACTCGTAGTAACTCCCGGTATTTGATACCGTGCCGTTGCTCATATTTGTAACTCACAGCAGAGCTGCGGAATAAACGGAGACCGGCGAAGGGCGAGGTGACGATCTTGGCGTCGGGAATGGTTCCAGAGTCGATGTGATCGCCGTCGACGCTGCCTCTACATTTACCTACGGGATTAGTTTTGAACCTTAATAATTGTTATTTAGTGCCAAGTTTGAGCATGAACATTGTATCCGGATCTCGTTTGATACGAGATGGCTACTCATTTAAGTCCGAGAATAATGGTTGTTCGATTTATATGAGAGATATGTTTTATGGTCATGCTCCGATGGTCAATGGTTTATTCTTAATGAATCTCGAGCGTAATATTACACATGTTCATAGTGTGGATGCGAAAAGATGTAAAGTTGATAACGATAGTCCCACATACTTGTGGCATCGCCGCCTTGGTCACATTGGTGTCAAGCGCATGAAGAAGCTCCATGCTGATGGACTTTTAGAGTCTCTTGATTATGAATCGTTTGACACATGCGAACCTTGCCTCTTAGGCAAATGACCAAGACTCCGTTCTCCTAACAATGGAGCGAGCAACCAACTTGTTGGAAATCATACATACCGATGTAAAAGCGGTCCAATGAGCGTTGAGGCTCATGGAGGATATCGTTATGTTCTCACTCTCCGATGACTTGAGTAGATATGGGTATGTCTACTTAATGAAACACAAGTCTGAGACCTTTGAAAAGTTCAAGGAATTTCAGAGTGAGGTGGAGAATCAACGTGACCGAAAGATAAAGTTCCTACGATCAGATCGTGGAGGAGAATATTTAAGTCACGAATTTGGCACACACTTAAGAAAATGTGGAATCGTTTCACAACTCACGCCGCCTGGAACACCTCAACGAAACGGTGTGTCCGAACGTCGTGTCGCACTCTATTGGATATGGTGCGGTCTATGATGTCTCTTACCGATTTACCGCTATCATTTTGGGGATACGCTCTAGAGACAGCTACATTCACTTTAAATAGGGCACCGTCTAAATCCGTTGAGACGACACCGTATGAATTATGGTTTGGGAAGAAACCTAAGTATCGTTTCGAAAGTTTGGGGATGCGATGCTTATGTCAAGAAACTTCAACCTGAAAAGCTCGAACCCAAGTCGGAAAAATGCGTATTCATAGGATACCCTAAGGAAACTGTCGGGTATACCTTCTACTTAAGATCCAAGGCAAAGTCTTTGTTGCCAAGAACGGATGCTTTCTAGAAAAGAGTTTCTCTCGAAAGAAGTAAGTGGGAGGAAAGTAGAACTCGATGAAGTACTACCTCTCGAACGGGAAAGTGGTGCCGCGCAGAAACCGTTCTGTAATGCCCACACCCATCAAGAGGAAATCATTGATGATGATCAAGATACTTGGATCAAGTTACTCTTGAACTTCAAGGTCCACAAGGACACGCTCCGCACTGAGTGGTACGGCAACCTGTCATGGAAATCATGTTGCTAGACAACAATGAACCTTCGAACTATGAAGAAGCAATGGCGGGCCGGATTCCAACAAATGGCTTGAGGCCATGAAATCCGAGATAGAATCCATGTATGAAAACAAAGTATGGACTTTGACAGACTTGCCCGATGATCGGCGAGCGATAGATAACAAATGGATTTTTAAGAAGAAGACGGACGCGGATGGTAATGTTACCATATATAAAGCTCGACTTGTCGCTAAGGGTTATCGACAAGTTCAAGGGATTGACTACGACGAGACATTCTCTCCCGTAGCGAAGCTTAAGTCCGTCCGAATCATGTTAGCAATTGCCGCATACTATGATTATGAGATATGGCGATGGACGCCAAAACGGCATTCCTTAACGGACATCTTAAGGAAGAGCTGTATATGATGCAGCCGGAAGGTTTTGTCGATCCTCGAAACGCTAACAAAGTATGCAAGCTCCAATGATCCATTTACGGACTGGTGCAAGCATCTCGGAGTTGGAACATTCGCTTTGATGAGATGATCAAAGCGTTAGTTTACTGTGAGACTTATGGAGAAGCCTGCGTTTACAAGAAAGTGAGTGGGAGCTCAGTAGCATTTCTCCTATTATATGTAGATGACATACTCTTGATGGGAAATGATACAAAACTCTCGACAGCATTAAGGCCTACTTGAACAAGTGTTTTTCAATGAAGGACCTTGGAGAAGCTGCTTATATATTAGGCATCAAGATCTATAGGGATAGATCGAGACGCCTCATAGGTCTTTCACAAAGCACATACCTTGATAAGATTTTGAAGAGGTTCAAAATGGATCAGTCCAAGAAGGGTTCTTGGCTATGTTACAGGTGTGAAACTGAGCTCAGCTCGATCACCACCACGACAAAAGATAAAGAAGAGATGAGTGTCATCCCTATGCTTCAGCCATAGGATCTATTATGTATGCCATCTTGTGTACTGCACCGATGTAAACCTGGCCGTAAGTTTGGTTGCAAGATACCAAAGTAATCCCGCAAGGAACACCGGACAGCGGTCAAGAATATCCTGAAGTACCGAAAAGGACAAAGGAAATGTTTCGTTTATGGAGGAGACGAAGAGCTCGTCAGAAGGGTTACGCCGACGCTAGCTTCGACTCAGATCTGATGACTCTAAGTCACAAACCGGATACGTGTATATGTTGAATGGTGGAGCGAGGCTGGTGCAGCCGCAAGCGAGCGTCGTGGCGGGATCTACGTGTGAAGCGGAGTACATGGCAGCCTCGGAGGCAGCGCATGAAGCAATTTGGGTGAAGGAGTTCATCACCGACCTAGGAGTCATACCCAATGCGTCGGGCCGATCAAACTCTTCGTGACAACACCGGAGCTATTGCCCTTGCAAAGGAGCCTGTGTTTCACAAGAAGACCAGCACATCAAGCGTCGTTTCAACTCCATCCGTGAAAATGTTCAAGATGGAGACATAGAGATTTGCAAAGTGCACACGGATCTGAATATCGCAGATCCGCTGACTAAACCTCTCTCGCGTGCAAAACATGATCAACACCGAACTCTATGGGTGTTCGATTCATCACAATGTAACTAGATTAGTGACTCTAGTGCAAGTGGGAGACTGTTGGAAATATGCCCTAGAGGCAATAATAAAAGTATTATTATATTTCAATGTTCATGATAATTGTCTTTTGTTCATGCTATAAGCGTGTTATCCGAAATCATAATACACGTGAACACTTAGACCCCAATATGTCCCTAGTGAGCCTCTAGTTGACTAGCCGTTGTGATCAATAGATGGTCATGGTTTCGACTATGGACATTGGATGTCGTTGATAACGGGATCACATCATTAGGAGAATGATGTGATGGACAAGACCCAATCATAAGCATAGCATAAAAGATCGTATAGTTCGTTTGCTAGAAGCTTTGCCAATGTCAAGTATCTATTCCTTCGACCATGAGATCGTAACTCCGGTTACCGTAGGAGTGCCTTGGGTGTATCAAACGTCACAACGTGGCGGGTGACTATAAAGGTGCATTACAGGTATCTCCGAAAGTATCTGTTGGGTTGACATGGATCGAGATCGGATTTGTCACTCCGTATGACGGAGAGGTATCTCTGGCCCACTCGGTAATGCATCATCATAATGAGCTCAATGTGACCAAGGTGTTGGTCACGGATCATGCATTACGATGCGAGTAAAGTGACTTGTCGATGCTGAGACTGAACGAGGTATTGGGATACCGACGATCGAGTCTCGGGCAAGTAACGCACCGATTGACAAAGGGAATTGCATACAGGTTTGATAGAATCCTCGACATCGTGGTTCAACCGATGAAATCATCGAGGAGCATGTAGAGCCAACATGGGTATCCAGATCCCGCTGTTGGTTATTGCCCGAGAGTCGTCTCGGTCATGTTCTGCGTGTCTCCCGAACCCGTAGGGTCTACACACTTAAGGTTCGGTGGCGCTAGGGTTAGTAGGAAGACTAGTATGTGAATACCGAATGTTGTTCGAGTCCCTGATGAGATCCCGGACGTCACGAGGAGTTCGGAAGGGTCCGGAGGTAAAGAATAATATATAGGAAGTGGTGTTTCGCCATCGGGAAAGTTTCGGGGTTACGGCAAAATCACGGACCACCGGAAGGGTCCCGGGTCCACCGGTGGGGCCACCCATCCGGAGGGCCCCATGGGCCATAGGGGAAGGAACCAGCCCACAGGGGCTGGTGCGCCCCAGGCCCACCTAGCGCCTAGGGTTGAAACCCTAGGGGTGGGGCGCCCACCGGCTTGGGGGCACTCCACCCCTTGGCCGCCCCCCTTGAGATTGGATCTCTAGGGGCCGCCACCGGGGCCTATATAAAGGGGGGGGGGGGCTGCGTAGACATCTCCCAAGGCGCAGCCCTCCCTCCCCAACACATCTCCTCCTCCGTAGAGCTCGGCGAAGCCACGCCGAGTCTTGCTTCACCACCATCACCACGCCGTCGTCTTGCCGGTGGTGCTGTCTTCCTCAACCTCTCCTTTCCCTTGCTGGATCAAGAAGGAGGAGACGCCGCCGTCCCGTCACGTGTGTTGAACGCGGAGGTGCTGTCCGTTCAGCACTTGGCATCGGTGATCTGAATCACGTTCGAGTACGACTCCATCATCACCAAACAAGCTTCCGCACGCGATCTACAAGTGGTATGTAGATGCAAACTCTCTCCCGTTACTCGTTGCTTAGATGAACTCATAGATGGATCTTGGTGAAACCGTAGGAAAAATTTTAATTTTCTGCAACGTTCCCCAACAAGTGGTACCGATACCCCCTCCCCGATAACATTATTTTCCCATGTATATGTATGTCGCGTCGTTGTCGATATAACCCCCTCTAGATACAACTGCAGCACCCCCCTCGGCCCTCTCGCTCGACCAAAACTCTTGAGGACACCCAAACCCTAGAGAGAAAACGATGTTGCAGGTCTCCTACGTACCCCCTCCCGCCGCGCCCCTACCCTACAAATTAACTCTCTCGAGGCCACCCAAATTTATCAAGTTAAAAGAGCGTTATCGTCGAGGCCACCCCAAACCCTTGAAGCTTTGTGTCGAGGCGACCCCAAACCCTAGAGAAGCAGCGTCGAGGCCACTAACATGATTCCTTATTGTGATTAGCTAGCTAGTTCTACGTTTGCCACTATGTACCATGTTTGAATAATAATTGACATGTTGTCAATATTTGCAGAAACTATGGAGCACTCCCGAGACGAAGAAACAGAAGCGATGTTGGGGGACATAATCGCAAATGGAAGTGATGATGTTGTGTCATTTCTCATCGACACCGTTGGTCAGCTGGATGAAGAGGAGGGTTATGTTTATGATGGCTTCGACCCCTTAATGCCGGTACAAGAGGAGGACTATGTTCATGATGGCTCCGGTGACACAATGGAGGTACAAGACGAAGGAGACCGTGCTGACTGCTCCGGTCACCGAACCGAGTCCGCCAGTATATATATATTAGTTAAGCCCGTCTTGACAAGTTAATTGATGCATCCATTGTTTTGGTATATGTACACATATTAATTCTTGTCGTCTTTCTTCCTTATAATTTCTAGCCCTCCGGATCGAGCACAACTTCGTAAGGAGACGAGGCCCAAGAAAAGTTGAGCTCGGATGAAAAGTTTGAGATCATAGAAATCGCGCCCGACGGCGAACCGATTGAACCCATCCGGACAAAGAAGGCATTTTCGCTCAAGGTCGGGGTTCTTGTTAGGGACAGATCCCGATCAAGATCCAAAGAATGGTATAAGCCTGCTAAGGATGAAGACGCCGAGGTGTCTTATGTCAATGATATGCGCATGTAAGATCTTTGGACTGAATCAAGGCAAATTTCACCCTACCGCCAGAGGAGGATCCGGAGAAGCCGCTTAAAGAGCAATTAATCAAGTCTTATGCTCTTAAGAAGATGGCAGGCCTAATGAGGAGGTGGAGGAAAGAGCTGAACCAGTTTGTCAAGAAAAAAGAGACACCAGAATTCATCGGCAAATATGAGAAGATCAAAGATCACTGGCCCGCATTTGTGGCCCACAAGACATCGGAAAAGAGTAAGAAGATGTCGGAGACAAACAAGAAAAATGCTACGAAGAAGACGCTTCACCATCGCACGGGGTCAGGTGGCTACCTCAAAGCCCGGTCTAAGTGGTCCAAGGCTGAGCATGATCTGCTTGAAAAAGGGATCGAACTAGAGACAATGCGCTGGCCAGACCGTTGCCGGACTTGGTTCTTCGGGGCTGGCGGAACCTTGGACCCTGTAACAGGGCAGTGTCAGTGGACGGATGAGCAACTGCAAACACCAGTCAAGAACCTTCGACACTATATCGATGCAGCGCAGCGAGGGACGTTCCTTCCAAACAGGGAGAAGGACGAGCTCATAATGGCCCTTGGGAATCCCGAGCACCCTGGACGGACACGAGGCATGCCAGGCTCCCTTCCGTGGAAGGTTGGTTTTCCGGACGCAGGGGGTTACAAAACCCACGAGAGGAGGAAGAAACTGGAGCAGGACCAAATGCAGGCGCTGCTTGGAAGGGTAATGGGGCTAGAGGATCGAGAAGAGGAACGAGAAGCAGCAGATCGCAACAAACGACATGCCGAAGCTTCCCCCGAAGCTACCCCGCCATCTCAGCGGAGAAGCAGCGTTGCTTCCACCGAGCTGCTTCAGCCGGAGCATGTCTTGATGGCTCCTGCCAGCTATCCCGTGGATGGTATCACGGAGTCTCAAAATTGCCACATTATGGCGCGATGCATGAATTTGAAGGTCAAGGCGGCTGTTGGCCAAGTTTATCCTAGTGGACCCGCACAACTTATCACCGCCACCGATTCGGAAGGATTTGCTAAGGTGATGGTGGATGAAATAACGGAGGATTTGAGGACCTCGGCTTGAGCACCCTACCGGTGAAGGGGAGACTAGGCTGGGTTCTGCTCAAGACTCCATGCCTGTGGCGGAAGGAGCTCATCGACCTTCTCGAATCTGGGCGCCTCCGCCTCCTCCTCCTCCTCCGTGAGTCAGGCACTCCGCCTCCTCCACCGCCTCCTCCTCCGGCGAGTGACGATCAGGGCACGCGTGGCGGCACTCCGCCTCCTCCTCCGGCGAGTGACGATCAGGGCACGCGTGGCGGCACTCCGCCTCCTCCACCGCCTCCTCCTCCGGCGAGTGACGATCAGGGCACGCGTGGCGGCACTCCGCCTCCTTCTCCGGCGCGTGGCGGCACTCCGCCTCCTCCTTCTCCGCCTCGCCAGCAAGGGCGGAAGAGACCCGCCGCCGCCCCGGCTGCTCCGACGCGTCGTAGTCCTTCTCCTCCGCCTCGTAAGCAAGCACGAAAGAAGACAGCCGCCTTGGCCGCTCCGTGCACTCCGGCGTCTAGCAGCACAAGAAGAGAGAGGCAATACAGATACGGTCCACCTCTAAAGCCTATAGAGAAGTTACCGTATGAGAGGACCAAGGAGGAAAACAATACGATCGTGCAGGCCCAAGTGAAGGAGTTCTTTGAAGGGGTGAAAGCAAAGATACATCCACCTCGGGAGGAGAGGGTAGATCCGGTGAAAGCAAAGCGCACTCTCGATGCCCTGAGGAAACCACCAAAGTCTCCGCCGAGAACCAACTATGAGCACATTACTGAACAGACATATCTCCAAGCCAAGCGGTCGGGAACTACTGTCAGTGATAAAAGGTCAAAAGAACAACGAGCAAAGGGGAAAAATTGCCCAGCTCGGCGAACAAGCACAGCAATCGTGCCCCCCGCTCAATGTGTCTAATCCTCCGGGGACGGTGGCCGGTTATGGCAATCTTGAAGATTACCCGCTGACGATGTACTTCCTGATTTCATGGAGGTGGGCGTATTGAGATCTGATCTACGGAAGCCTCTCGTCAAAGATGAAAAGTCTCTGACAACAATGATGCGAAGATTCCATAGTTGGTACATGAAAACCTGCAGAGAGTCTGAGGGGACGAACAGTTTGTATCTGAAAATTAAAGAGGAGCACGGCCTCATTTCAAATGATGTGTTGGCTATTCCATTTGAGGAGTTCTTCGAGTTCTTCAATCAAAAGGCCCTCGATAAATTAATGGTCTTTTGCTACCACCGTAAGTACTATTTCGTCATTAGTCTCGTATATATAGCTCGGCTCTTTCATTGCATGTATTTATAATTAATTATCCTCAATATATTATGCAGATTGAAGATCGTCGAGTGCAAAAAAATGAAATCTATGATATTGGGTTCATTAACACAAATATCATAGATGTATTCTGGTTGAAAAGAACGTCGAAGAGGCCGAGGACTACTTGCTACGATCGTTAATCAAAAATCAAAACAAAGATACCATACTCTTTCCTTACAACGGCCCGTGAGTGTTACTCGTCGTGTGCATATTCGGTTTCCTTATTACTCGAGCGAGGTTAATGTAACGATGAGTTATGCATGCGTGTGCAGGTACCACTATATTCTTCTGGAGATTAAGCTTGAGCGTGGACTAGTAACCGTCTTAGACTCTAGACGGAAAGATCCCAGCACCTATGCGGACATGACTGAAATGCTCAGCAAGTAAGTTCAATCGATCATTATCGCACCATATCGGCAACTTTTTGTTCATTTCCTGATATCTCAAGTAATAATAATTATTTTCTTGTCTTGCAGGGTTTGAAAACAGTTCACCGCACAAGCTCCGGGACTGCCGAAGGAGCTGCAATATGTATACCCGAAAGTAAGTACTACTGGCGCGCATCTCCCATTGATTCTATAGCTATACTTTAAATTTCATCAATGCCATTTATATAATGCTTCATTATCAGTTTGATTGACCTCTATTTCTCGTAAAGTGCTTGTGGCAGGAGGAAGGGAATGATTTCTGTGGATACTACGTGTGCGAGTTCATCCACAACGCGACTTTGAAAAACAAGCGGGGCTACTCTAGAAGACAATATGAAGTGCGTAAGCAATAATATTCACAATTTCATTTTATTACACCATCATTTATGTTAAGTTTCATTCATATATATGTATTAATTAACCCCCTTCTTCAAATTAATTAGACATGGCAGATGCGGGATGAACTCCTACCACCAGATCGCATGAAAGCAATTCAAGAGGAGTTGGCGGGATTCTTTCTTGAACACGTCATCAGTAAAGCCGGAGAATACCATGTGGAACTTCATTTCAAATACTAGTGGTTTGTAATTAAGAGATCTTATACATGTATGTAGCCAGTAAAAAACTTGTTGTTCGACCAATCTCTCGGAGAAGGAGAGGTCGATCGATCTTCTCTCGGTATGCATGACTAACTTCAGATCTGAATGGTTCTCTCGATCACTTATGTATATATACTACGAAGGCGTCGACCAAGCACGGACATAAGAGAGGACACTTCTCTCTATTAATTAGCTAGCTAACACAATATACGAAACACCTAAATTAAACCCCCAACCCCCCTCCTTTCAAAAAAAAACCCAGCCACTGGAATGCAGACGCGTGGATGCCTTTTGGTCCCGGTTGGAGCCACCAACCGGGACCAAAGGCCCCCGACCGGCTCGGCGCCTGACAGGGCCACGTGGAGGCTCATTGGTCCCGGTTCGCGTTTGAACCGGGACTAATGGGTGGAGGCATTAGTAACGACCCATTAGTCCCGGTTCATGAACCGGGACTAAAGGCCCTTACGAACCGGGTCTAATGGATGGTTTTCTACTAGTGTTCGGTTTCACCATCGAACAGATCCTTGCGTTTTCTCCATGCGTCATCGTCGCGAAGCCACCTTCAATGTCCCATGAACACGGTTTCGAAGACCCGGGATCTCTATCTAGCTGGCGATACGTTGTGTCATCCATGCACCTGATGCATGCACAAAATCCGGGGACCACCTGCCCCGCGACATATCTGTAACCGAGATAGTTGTGCACCGTCGTGAGCAGTGCGGCTCTCATAGGGAAATATTCTTTCGTCGTCGCATCCCACGTATTGACTGGCGTTTTCCACAGCGTGTCTAGCTCCTCTTTTAGTAGCCCCAGATACAGATTGATGTCGTTCCCTGGTTGTTTCGGCCCTTCAATTAGCATACTCATGTGAATGTACTTCCTCTTCATGCACAACCAGGGGGAAGGTTATACATCCACACAAACACAGGCCAGGTGCTATGTGTGCCTCTCTGGCTGCCAAACGAATTGACTCCATCAGTCATAAGATATCTAGGGACTCCAAACCTCTTCTATAGGCCCATAATGCATCATCAAGTTTTTTGGACCAATTCTTTCTAGATCTATTCACAGTCTTTTGCAAAAGTAATTTGAGCTCTCTATTGCTCAACTCTACTTGACCACTAGACTGCGGGTGATAAGGAGATGTGATTCTATGATTGACATCATACTTAGCAAGCATCTTACGGAAAGCACCATGAATAAAATGTGAACCACCATCAGTCATAAGATATCTAGGGACTCCGAACCTCGGAAAATTAACTTCTTTAAGCATTTTAATAGAAGTTTTATGATCAGCACTACTAGTTGGAATAGCTTCTACCCACTTAGTAACGTAATCAACAGCAACTAAAATATGTGTATAACCATTAGAGGCAGGAAAATGTCCCATATAATCAAAGCCCCAAACATCAAACGGTTCAATAGCAAGAGAATAATTCATAGGCATTTCTTGACGTCTACTAATGTTACCTACTCTTTGGCATTCATCACAAGATAAGACAAACTTACGAGCATCTTTGAAGAGAGTAGGCCAATAAAAACCAGATTGTAGTACCTTGTGTGCAGTTCTATCTCTAGCGTGGTGTCCTCCATAGGATTCAGAGTGACACTTACGTAGAATCTGTTCCTGCTCATGCTCAGGCACACAACGTCTAATAACACCATCTACTCCTTTATAAAGGTGTGGATCATCCCAAAAGTAATGTCTTAAATCATAAAAGAACTTTTTCTTTTGCTGGTATGTGAAACTAGGCGGTATAAATTTAGCAACAATGTAATTAGCATAATCAGTATACCAAGGAGCAGTACGAGAAGCATTAACGACCGTTAATTGTTCATCAGGAAAGCTATCATTAATAGGTAGTGGGTCATCAATAACATTCTCTAACCTAGACAAGTTATCTGCAACGGGGTTCTCAGCTCCCTTTCTATCAATAATGTGCAAGTCAAATTCTTGGAGCAAGAGAACCCATCTAATGAGTCTAGGCTTAGCGTCTTTCTTTTCCATAAGATATTTAATAGCAGCATGATCAGTGTGAATAGTAACTTTGGAATCAACAATATAAGGTCTAAACTTATCACATGCAAACACAACGGCTAAGAACTCTTTTTCAGTAGTAGCATAATTTCTCTGGGCAGTATCAGGAATCTTACTAGCATACTGGATAACATTCAATTTCTTATCGACTCTTTGCCCTAGAACAGCACCTACAGCATAATCACTAGCATCGCACATAATTTCAAAAGGTAAATTCCAATCAGACGGCTGAACAATAGGTGAAGTGATCAAAGCTTTCTTAAGTACTTCAAATGCTTCCACACAATCACATCAAAGACAAAAGGAATATCTTTTTGCAATAAATTAATCAGAGGCCTAGAGATTTTAGAAAAGTCCTTAATGAACCTCCTATAAAAACCGGCATGGCCAAGGAAACTTCTTATACCTTTTATGTCCTTGGGACATGGCATCTTTTCAATAGCATCAACTTTGGCTTTGTCAACTTCAATACATCTCTCGGAAATCTTATGCCCAAGACAATGCCTTCATTAACCATAAAGTGACACTTTTCCCAATTCAAGACGAGACTAGTGTCTTCGCATCTCTGCAAAACTCGATCAAGGTTGCTCAAACAATCATCAAAAGAGGATCCATAGACTGAGAAGTCATCCATGAATACCTCCAAATCTTTTCACAAAAATCAGATAATATAGCCATCATGCATCTTTGAAAGGTAGCAGGTGCATTACATAAACCAAAAGGCATACGTCTATAAGCAAAAGTACCAAAAGGGCAAGTAAAAGTAGTTTTAGATTGATCCTTCACTGACACGGGTATCTGAGAGAAGCCAGAATAACCATCTAGAAAGCATAAATGTGTGTGTTTGGATAGTCTTTCTAGCATTTGATCAATAAAAAGGTAAAGTGTAATGATCTTTCTTAGTAGCTTTATTTAACTTACGGAAATCATCAATTACCATCCTATAATCTATAATAATTCTTTGCAGGATCAATTCATCTTTATCATTAGGAACAACGGTAATACCTCCCTTTTTAGGAACACAATGAACAGGGCTTACCCATTCATTATCAGCAACGGGATAAATAATACCTGCCTCAAGGAGCTTTAGTATCTCCTTTCTTACCACTTCCTTCATCTTGGGATTTAATCGTCTTTGAGGATCTCTAACTGGTTTGGCATCTTTCTCCACTGAAATTTTGTGTTGGCATAATGTGGGACTAATGCCCTTAAGATCATCCAGAGTATATCCAATAGCTGCTCGGTGCTTCTTCAGAGTTTTCAATAATCTTTCTTCTTCTTGCTCTGAAAGGTTAGCACTAATAATAACAGGATATATTTCTTTTTCATCAAGACAAGCATACTTAAGATTATCAGGTAATGGTTTGAGTTCAAACACGGGATCACTCTTGGGTGGAGGGGGATCCCCAAGAATTTCAACGGGAAGGTTATGTTACAGCATAGGTTCCTGTTTAAGGAACACTTCATCTATTTCCTCCCTTTCCTTCATAAACATATCGTTTTCATGGTCTAGCAAATATTGTTCTAACGGATCAGTTGGAGGAACAGCAATGGAAGCAAGACCAATAATCTCATCCTTACTATGTGGTTCCCTATCACAAGGTTGTCTACTAAACTTAGCAAAATTAAACTCATGAGACATACCATCTATGCCAACAGTGACAATATTATTTTCACAATTAATCTTAGCACTAGATGTATTCAAGAAGGGTCTACCAAAAATAATGGGACAAAAATCATCTTGTGGGGAACCAAGAACAAGAAAATCAGCAGGGTATTTAACCTTCCCACACAAAACTTCAACATCTCTAACAATCCTAAAGGGTTTAATGGTATCCCTATTAGCAAGCTTAATAGTAACATCAATGTCTTCTAATTCAATGGGTGCAATGTCATGCATAATTTCTTGATATAAAGTATAAGGTATTGCACTAGCACTAGCACCCATATCACATAAGCCATGATAACAATGATCTTCTATTTTAACAGAAATAACAGCATGCCTACTGACAGTCTACGTGTCTTAGTATCGTGTCTAGCAATATTGGCGCCTCACCACGTAAAGAAATAACATGCCCATCTAAATCCTCATCCAAGAGATCTTTAACCATAGCAATACTAGGTTCAACATTAATTTGCTCAGGAGGTGTATAAGTCCTAGTATTACTCTTACGAACAACAGTCAAAGCTTTAGCATGATCCTTTATCCTAACAGGAAAAGGAGGTTTTTCAACATAAGCAGTAGGAACAATAGGATCACTATAGGTAATAGTCTTTTCTTCGACTGTAATAGGTGCAACTACTTTAACTTCAATAGGAGGATTATATTTAAACCACTTCTCTTTAGGGAGATCAACGTGAGTAGCAAAAGATTCACAGAAAGAAGCTACTATCTCAGAGTCAAGTCCATACTTAGAGCTAAATCCACGGAAAGTATCGGTATCCATAAAAGATTTAACACAATCGAACTTAGGTGTCATACCTGACTCCTTACCATCGTCGGAACCCCAATCTTCAGAGTTGCGTTTAATTCTTTCAAATAAGTCCCATTTGAAATCAATAGTCTTCAGCATATAAGAACCAGCACAGGAAGTATCGAGCAGGTTGCGATTATCAAGAGAAAGCCGAGCATAAAAGTTCTGAATAATCATTTCCCGAGAGAGCTCATGATTGGGGCATGAATATAACATTGACTTATGCCTCCCCCAAGCTTGAGCGATGCTTTCTCCTTCGCGAGGCCAGAAATTATATATGTAATTACGATCACGATGAACAAGATCATAGGATAGAACTTCTGGTGAAATTCCAACTTCAATCGCTTATAATTCCAAGATCTCGTATCATCACATAGCCTATACCATGTCAATGCATCTCCCTTAAAAGATAAAGGGAAGACCTTCCTTTTGACAACATCATCGGGAATACCTGCAAGCTTAAATAATCCACAAACTTCATCCACAAAGATAAGGTGTAAATCGGGATGCAATGTTCCATCTCCTACAAATGGATTAGCTAGCAGTTTCTCTATCATACCCGAAGGAATCTCAAAGGGAATATTTTCATAAAGTTCAGTAGGTTGAGGAGCAACTCTTTGCTCTTATGGTTGGGGTGAAGATACCCCAAACAAACCCCTCAAAGGATTAGTTTCCATAGAGACAAGTAACAGAAAATTTCAGCACACTATATAAATGTTTCCTTACCAAGTTCCACTCACCAAAAGCGCTACATTCCCCGGCAACGGCACCAGAAAAGATTCTTGATGACCCACAAGTGTAGGGGATCAATCGTAGTCCTTTCGATAAGTAAGAGTGTCGAACCCAACGAGGAGCAGAAGGAAATGATAAGCGGTTTTCAATAAGGTTTTCTCTGCAAGCACTAAAATATTGTAGGTGATAGATAGTTTTGAAATGGTAACTAGTAACAGGTAAATAAAGTAAATAAAGTGCAGCAAGGTGGCCCAATTCTTTATGTAGCAAAGGATAAGCCTGGACAATTTCTAATAATGAGAAAAGGAGCTCCCGAGTACACATTGGGAATTATTGTCAAGCTAGTTTTCATCACGTTCGTATGATTCGCGTTCGGTACTTTGATAATTTGATATGTGGGTGGACTGGTACTTGGGTACGGCCCTAACTTGGACAAGCATCCCACTTATGATTAACCCCTATTGCAAGCGTCCGCAACAACAAAAGAAGTATTAAGGTAAACCTAACCACAGCATTAAACATATGGATCCATATCAGCCCCTAACGAAGCAACGCATAAACTAGGGTTTAAGCTTCTGTCACTCTAGCAACCCATCATCTACTTATTACTTCACAATGCCTTCCTCTAGGCCCAAATAATGGTGAAGTGTCATGTAGTCGACGTTCACATAACACCACTAGAGGAAAAGACAACATACATCTCATCAAAATATCGAACGAATACCAAATTCACATGACTACTAATAGCAAGACTTCACCCATGTCCTCAGGAAAAAACGTAACTACTCACAAAGCATATTCATGTTCATAATTAGAGGAGTAATAATATGCATAAAGGATCTGAACATATGATCTTCCACCAAGTAAATCAATTAGCATCAACTACAAGGAGTAACCAACACTACTAGCAACCCACAGGTACCAATTTGTGGTTTTGATACAAGATTGGATACAAGAGATGAACTAGGGTTTTGAGAGGAGATGGTGCTGGTGAATATGTTGATAGAGATTGACCCCCTCCCGAAGAGAGGATCGTTGGTGATGACGTTGGTGATGATTTCCCCCTTCCGGAGGGAAGTGTCCCCGGCAGAACAGCTCCGCCGGAGCCCTAGATTGATTCCGCCAAGGTTCCGCCTCGTGGCGGCGGAGTTTCGTCCCGTAAGCTTGCCCACGATTTTTTCCAGGGTAAAAGCGATGATATAGCAGAAGATGGACACCGGAGGCCCACCGGGGGGCCCAGGAGATAGGGGCGCGCCCTATGGGGGGCGCGCCCCCTGTCTCCTGGACAGGGTATGGGCCCCCTGGTGTATTTCTTTCACTCAAAAATTCTTATTAATTCCAAAAAGTTGTTTCGTGGAGTTTCAGGACTTTTGGAACTGTGCAGAATAGGTTTCCAACGTTTGCTCTTTTTCCAGCCAGAATTCCAGCTGCTGGCATTCCCCCTCTTCATGGTAAACCTTGTAAAATAAGAGAGAATAGCCATAAGTATTGAGATATAATGTGTAATAACAACTCATAATGCAATAAATATTGATATAAAAGCATGATGCAAAATGGACGTATCAACTCCTCCAAGCTTAGACCTCGCTTGTCCTCAAGCGGAAGCCGAAATCGAAAAATATGTCGACATATTTAGAGATAGAGGTATCGATAAAAATATCTACAACTTGGTTTGCCGTAACGGATTTGCGATACCGCGCGGTACAGCCTATCCGTTTTAGTGTGAACCGTATATTTTGCAGAACAAGTTTTTGCAGGAAAGAGTTGTTCTAACCCAGGCCGAGCCGCCACCATCGATCCCCAAATCCCTTCTCCCTCCACCCAACCCTAATCGCTAGCTAGCTAGCTAGCCGCTATGGCCCGTTCCATGGTTCTGCTCCACCGCGAGATTGATTTCTCTCCCGACGAGGCAATCCCCTACCCGTGGGTATTCTGGGAAGGAACTGGACCACCAAACCGCAAAGCCATAAGTGATCAAGTCATCAAGTACCTGCGGACCTTCAAGGCCCGGGCAATCGTCGGCAACCCGCCGGAACTCTCGTTCCTCCACATACTGGTGCCGCCAATGGGCCTGGACTCGGGCCTCATCTCCAGCACGGACAAGAACCTGGTCGCCCTTTACGCCGGCGGGTACCGCCCTGGCTCTAGTTTGCGGGGAGGCTACCTCATCTACGACGCCAGGAAGGACTCCCTGTCCGTGATCCCCCGTCTCCCCGACGACGACGACGACTTGCATGGAGTCATGGGGCACCAGTCGGCCGTCGTCATGTGCGACGCCCAAGGGGAGGGCTACCTTCTTGCCGAGCTCGTCATGCCAGGATTCTCCCAGGCCGGGGTCTGGCTCTGGAAGTCGTCCGCCCCAGAACCAGAATGGGTCTTGCTGTCCGGGAGCCATCCCCTTCCATCCAGCAGATTCTCCGTTGATTTGTGCTTCTCTTACCGGGGCTCTTTCCTTTGCTGGGTGGATCTGCTCAAAGGCATGTTGCTTTGTGATCTCAACCATGACTGCAACAACAAGTTTAGCTTTATCAAGTTGCCACAAGACTGTCCAGCCTATGATGTAAACCCCAAGTATCCAGACATCGTCCGCCCAAACGAGTTCCGGTCCATGGCCTGTGTTTGTGCTGCACACATAAAGCTCATCTCCTTGGATGAATGTGGATTGGAACTCATCGTCTGGACGCTGTCGCCTGACCTCTCAGGCTGGACCATGACCTGCAAGTACAATGTCGAAAAAATCTGGGCAAACGTGAGCTACCAGTCTGCAGGTTTGAGACAGCTTGCTCCGTCGCTCCCTGTCCTCAGCATCCACCAAGACGGCGTCGTCTACTTAGTCGTAAATGATGAAAGCATCGTGGACCGTCGACTAGTGCACAAAGGCCAGTATTTGCTTCGCGTCGACATGAAGAACGACGAGGTCCACGTCTCTCCACAGCCTACAAGGCGTATTTGTTCCCAACTCTTTGCCAGCGAGTTCAGTGCGCACCGACACACAGCGTTTACAGCATCTCACCCTGTCATTTGATTCTATAGTTTCATTTGCATACTGCTGTCATTTCATTTATAATATATGTTCACCATCACTCAACATGCTTTCATTTGCAGGCAAGCATGCTACTGTAATTTTGCTTAGGTTTGTAAAACGATTAAAATTCCAACGCTTGCTTATCGCATCCGGTTTGCTTCATGTATTTATTTGCTAATACAAATCAAGATATTTGGTCCCTTGTATTGATATAAGTTGAATAGTACAAGTCTGATATTGATGCTCATCCGCAATCATGATTCGGGAATCAATTTATACTACCAAATTACTCTGCCCCCTTGTCATATCAGTACCCAACTTCTTGCACATCATGATGACACTCTTTTGCATGTTTTAAGGCTGTTTTTTTTTTCTTTTCTTCTTTGCTGATAGTGTTGTCATTAGCTTCACCTCTACACTTTTTGTTTCTGAACTCGGAATTGGTATGAGCCAAGTCCATTCAAACTAGAGCTGAACACTGACAATTGTCTGAATGAAAGATGTCAAAAGTAAATGAAAAATATTTATTTTAAAAATTGATTCCATCGTGCGCCTGTTGGGCCAGCCCAAGCGTTCACGGATTTGAAAAAAGTTCTTCAATTTTGACAAATATTTACAGATTTGAAAATTTCATAGATTTTCAAAAATTTCGCTAAAACAGTTCAAAATAGTTCATGAATTTGAATTTCCTTTATTTTAAAATTTTCACACATATGATGGTCTTACAGGCTCACGACATCCTCTTCGACCACTGTCTTCATGCTGATCTCATACAGCTGGCCGATGCTGATAATGTTGCTTCGGAGCCGCGGTATGCAGATGTAGCACACCTCAGTCGGCACCATGTGCTTGTCGTTCTTGCAGACGAAGAAGAGAACAAATCCGCGCCCCTGGATCTCAAGGACAGAGCCATCACCAATTTCACCACATATATATACACCTTTCACATGCTTGTCAAGGGTGGTGAACATTGACCGTGATCCTGTCGTGTGATTGCTAGCGCCGGAGTCGAGGTACGACCAATCGTTAATTGACGACACAGCCACACAGGGATGACGCGCTCCTCCTCGTTCAGGAACAGTCGCTCCTCTACGATAAGAATCACTGCCATGGCCGCCATTTCAACTGTTCATGCCGCTGGGTGGGATCGCTGCTAACGTAGCACTTTGGGGCTCTGCGAGAATCACTTGAGTGGCAGCCCATTTCGTTGACATGGAAGCGCTTGCTTTCTCCCGAAGCCGCTGCCTTGCCTCAGAGCTCTGGTCCGTCGTAACAGTGATATCGCCAGCCATTGCCACGACCAATGTGAACAGTTCCGTGAGTTCACATTGGTCTTTCTGTCCAGCCTCTTTGCCACCACCGGACGACCATGGCACGCTCGTCGTTGATCTCATCCTTGCGCACCCGAAGATTAGTGAAGAGCCCAGAAAGTCGCAATGTGAAATCCACGATGACTCACCATCATTGAACGCAAGGTTCTCGATGTCCCGATGCAGCTTTTGCGCCTTGGCCTCCCGAACGACATATCACGTGCACATCGTTCCATGTGTCCTTGGCGGGATGACGTACGCGCATCTTCTCCGGTGGAAACGGACTGGAGAATCGTTGCCACTGTTAAACAGCAACATATCTTGTGAATCCGCTCCATATGTGTACCCCTGCATCCCTCTGTTCTCAGCCCCCCGATCTGAATCCTTTGCTTTGGGTTAATTTCCAGTTATTTTGCATTGACACGCCCGCGTGTAGCCCATACCAACAGTTTTACTTTGCAAAAACAACCCTGGACGCAGGACTGTATCAAGCGCCATAATAGACTACTCTCGATCGGTATTTATCTCTCCCGCGGCGGCGTCGAACCCTAGGACGAATGGCCACGCCCCTGTGCTCTCAGTTTGGCACGACGGCGTCCACCGGCGGGCGCCGCCCCAAGCAAGTATTGATCTTCCCAGCTGACAATGATCTCGGCATTCGTCGGCAGCCGTCGGCCCATGCATAAATGTACGTAATTGTTTTGATCTCTGTATCCTTCCTCTGCAGGTCCACGGTCTAAGCAGATCTTATATGCTAGAGCAGCTACTTTCTTGAATGAACGACCACGTGATCAGTAGCAACCAGCAGCAGTACGACACCACAGGTTCCAGGTAACACAACCAAAAAAAATCCAGTCTTTGCGTATATATTATGAAGCATGTGTCTATTGCTGTGTCTGCAGTCACATGGAGCCAACCAGTTACATGCAAACGCATATGAACGAAGAAGAGTTTGGCACACCCAAAAAGAATGCAGCCATACTCCTAGATGTATGTTTGATTAGTTTGTACCTCACAGCTGATCTCATTCAATTTACTGATCAATATGTGAATGTGGCAATCACAATTTTTTTCTTGATGTTGCAGTGTTTGTCTTTTACACCTGAATGTGATGAGAATTTGAAGCCTAAAGTAGGCCTGACATTTCAAGGACTTGAGGCAGTGGAGAAGTTCTACAAGGCATATGCACATAATGCGGGTTTTGGAGTTCGTATCGGACAGCAGAAGAAGATTGAGAATAAGGTGGTCCGAACTAAGCGTTTTATGTGTAACAGGGAAGGATTCAAGTCCAAAGATAGTAAGGAGATCGATAACCCCTCGAAGAAAAAGCGTAAGCAGGCAAACACACGATGTGGTTGTGATGCACACATCTTTGTCAGACTTTGTGGGGAGAACACCTACAAGATATATTCATGGGTTGAGCACCATGCTCACGGTCTTGTATCGCCTGATAAGCGTCATTTGATCAGATCGAATCGTAGAGTTAGTGAGAGGGCAAATAATACTCTATTTACATGTCACAAGGCAAGCATTGGCACCTCTCAGGCGTACAGGTTACTCCAAGTTAGTGAGGGTGGAATTTCGAATGTTGGGTGCATGAAGAGAGACTTGCAGAATTACTACAGTGACCTTCGGGATAAAATTAGAAACGCGGATGCCCAAATGTTTGTCGCCCAGCTAGCTAGAAAGCAGGAAGTAAACTCAGCATTTTTCTATGATTTTGACGTGAATGATGAGGGGAAGTTAAAGTATGTGTTCTGGGCAGATGCCACAAGCAGGAAGAACTATAGTCTCTTTGGTGATGTGGTATCTTTTGATTCTACGTACACCACTAATCAGTACAACATGATCTTTGCACCATTTACAGGGGTCAATCATCACTTGCAAAGTATATTCTTTGGTGCTGCCTTCTTAGCAAATGAGAAGAATGAATCGTATATTTGGTTATTTCAGACCTTCCTAAAATCAATGGGAGGGGTAGCACCTAGGCTTATCATAACAGATGAAGCTGCTAGCATGAAGATTGCTATTGACGAAGTTCTTCCAACCACTGTGCATAGGTTGTGCATGTGGCATATAATGGAAAAGGTGCCTGAAAAAGTTGGACCTTTGATTAGAGAGGATCCAGAATTTTGGAAGAGGCTGAACTCATGTGTTTGGGGTTCAGAAACTACAACTGAGTTTGAGTCACAATGGACTTCCATCATTACAGATTTCGGGTTGGGAGAAAATGAGTGGTTTGCTAAGAGGTTTAGTATTCGAGAGACTTGGATGCCATCCTACTTTATGGACATATCTCTAGCAGGCATTCTCAGAACCACTTCAAGGTCAGAAAGTGCAAATTCTTTTTTTAACCGTTTCATTCACCGAAGGCTCGCTTTTGTTGAGTTTTGGCTTAGGTTTGACACAGCTCTAGAATGCCAACGTGAGGAAGAATTGATGGCAGACAATAGAAGTATACATACCACCCCACAACTATTGACACCATGGAGAATTGAGAAACAAGGCAGCGAGGTCTTCACATGTGAAGTGTTTGAGAAATTTCAGCAGCAAGTTATTGCTGCTAGAGACTATTGTTGTGTTCAGGGTATTACACAAGGTGAGGGGGTGAAAATGGTGACCCTGAGAGGTGGATCTGGTAAGGTTAGGCAGGTCTGCTATGACACAGCGACCATGATAGCAAACTGTTCATGCAAGTTATTTGAGTCAAACGGAATTGTGTGTCGCCATATTATCCAAGTATTGAGAATTGAAAACCAAAATGAGCTTCCCAACTACTACATTATGAAAAGATGGCAGAAAAGGTGCAAAAGGTAGAAAAAGTGCAAAACTATTTATTTTGTATTGTTCAAAAATAATATGACTAAAAAAATAAATTATTTGCAGGGAGAGTGTTTTTGATGAACAAGGGAATTTACTAGAAGAAAAGCCCACTGATGCTTTGGACGCGGCCACGAGAGAGAAGATTTCAACTATACGTAATAAGATGGAAGATATGATTCAAAAGGCGAAGCACTCAGATGTAGGCATGGACTTCTTAACATCAAGTGTGTTGAAAATCGAGGCCCCTCTCGACCAAATGGTTCCTGCAGCTACCAAAAGCACTAGGCAAGAGGAATATGAGGCTTTTATTGGTTGCAACATTCCTACTGAAGTTCATATACATCCACCCACTGATGTTCATACGGTTGGGAGGTGCAAAAGAATAAAGAGCGGAAAGGAGACCAAGGAGGATAGTCGAAAAAAGAAGGACAAAGGAATAAAGGCAAGGGCTGCACGCTTGTGCAAGACATGCAAGCAAATAGTATTTCATGATAGTCGCAATTGTCCAAGCAAAGGGAAAAGGAGCATGATTGTGGAAGATATGCAACTAAATGGTGCTTCCTGATGCCAAAATTTCCAAGCAAGGAATGTCTTTATATATGTTAAGATTTATTGTTTGATGTTCATGAGCCATGTAATGGATGGAGATTTGCACTATGTTAAATCAAATTTGACTTGATTTATAACAATTATATGAACAACAGTCAGCGGATGATTGTCACAGTTTTATTATGTTAAATAAATTCTTTGCTTAGACCTGAATCATACCGGAGCACAAAATGCTCAGGAACTATAGTAATAAATCTTCAGGAAACTTTGGATATAGCCATTTTTTAATCTTAAAACTGATTACGGCCATCCGACGCCTGTTCTGGTCATTCAGAGGATTTTCTGAATAACGCACTGATTTTGTTCAACACATATGGAGCCTAGTCACTGAACTTTGTGATTGTTCACGATATTTTTGATAGTGACTTGCTTCTTATAGCTTAGATATCAAAACTTGAGAAAGCCATCCCAGCTCACTTCTGCAACTCAAAAGCTTTACTGAACAAAATAAGCTTTGATCACTTGACTGAGAAAATCACTGATTTTTTCTCAACACATAAGTTCAAAACTGAACTAGTCACTGAATTCTGTGGCAACAGCAAACATGATTTTTTAACAAGGGAAAAGCTCAACCAAAGCCTCTGATCTGAACAAGCTTGGCAAGGCATATCACGTATTGGCAAACAATTTAGAAAAGAAAAGAAACACGTAGAAGCATCTCACATGATTCCATTCATTTAGGTGCAAATACTGATACAGTTTGCACATATGAGCACAGCACCAGCACATTTTGTACAGGCTACAGGTTACAGCCGACAGCTTCCTATGGACGAGAGACTGCAGCTTCATTTGTAGGAATCATCGCTGGCGGGGGAGGCCATCCAGGGCGGCGTTAGCGCCTCATCAGACTCGTCGTCACCGCCGCGGAACGATGTCGCTTGATAGAGTCCAACATGTTCTAAATGTCTAGGGTCAGTCCAGGATGCTCTGAATTAAAATTGTTGAAACAGCTACATGTGTCAAAGGTACATTTTTTTTTTACTTTTCACATCTTTCATTCAGACAGTTCTCAGTGTTCACCTCTACTAGTTTGAAATTATGTTTCATCTGCTATGTGCATCTTTGAATGCACTGGACTCATGCAATTCCAAGTTCAGAAACAAACTACAAGTACCCTGCTATATTCACTGAATGTCTGCCCTGGTCATCAAATCTTAAAGTGGAGAGGTGAAGCTAATGATAACACTATCTCTATCAAGCAAGCAATTAAAAAACAGCCATAAACATGCAAAATAGTATCATCATGATGTGAAGTCTAATATGACAAGGGGGCAGAGTAATTTTGTAGTAAAAAATGATTTCAGACTCATGACTGTGGATGAGCATCAATATCAGACATCTGCTCTACAACATGGGGAGGTGGCCAAATATCTCGATTTCAATTAACAAGTATTCCCTCCCTCTGTAAACTAATATAAGAGTGTTTAGATCACTAAAATGTTACTCCCTCCGTCCGGAAATACTCGTCGGAGGAATGAATGTATCTAGATGTATTTTAGTTTTAGGTACATTCAATTTTAGGCATTTCTACGACAAGTATTTCGGGACGGAGGGAGTAGTTTACGGAGGGAGTATGAAGCAAACTGGATGCGATAAACAAGCATTGGAATTTTAATAATTTTAAAACCTAAGCAAAATTACAGTTGCATGCCTGCAAATGAAAGCATATTCAGTGACAGTGAACATATATAAATAAAATGACAGTAGTATGCAAACGAAAGTATGCTTGGTGGTGGTGGTGGTGGTGGTAGTACCGGGTGATCCTGTCGTCGGTACGCACTGAACTCACTGGCCAAGAGCTGGGAATAAATAGACCATGTAGGCTGTGGATAGACCTGGACATGGTTATTCTTCATGTCGACACGAAGCAAATACTGGATTTCACGCACTAGTCGACGGTCCACCACCAAGTCATCATTTACGACAAAGAAGACGACATCGTCTTGATGGATGCTCAGGACAGGGAGCGACAGAGCAAGCTTGGTCAAACCAGCAGACAGGTAGTTGACGTTTGCCCAGATTTGTTCAACATTGTACTTGGAGGTTCTGGTCCAGCCTGAGAGTTGAGGCGACTGAGTCCAGACGATGAGTTGCAATCCACATTCATCCAAGGCGATGAGCTTGATGTGGTCACAAACACAGGCGACAGAACGGGACTCCTCTGAGCGGACGCTGTCTGGATAGTCGGTGTTGTCCACATCATAGGTTGGACAATCTGGTGGCAAGTGAATAAAGCTGAACTTGTTGTTGCAGTAGTCTTGGGTGAGATGACAGAGCAAGATGCCCTGGAACAGATCCACCCAGCAAAGGGTAGAGCCCCGATAAGAGAAGCACGAGTCAACGGAGAAGCTGCTGGATGGAAGGGGATGGCTCCCGGACAGCAAGGCCCATTCTGAGGCGGATGACTTCCACAGCCAGACCTCGGCTCGGGACAGTCCTGGAACCACGAGCTCGGCGAGAAGGTAGCCGTCCCCTTGGGATTGGCCTTGGGAGTCGCACATGACGACGGCCGACTGGTGCCCCAAGGCTTTCTGGGAGTCGTCGTCGGGGAGCCGGGGGATGACGGAGAGGGAGTCGTTGCTGGCGTCGTAGATGAGATAGCCTCCCAGCAAACTAGAGCCAGGGCGGTACCCGCCGGCGTAAAGGGCGACCAGGTTCTTGTCCGTGCTGGAGATGCGGCCCGAGTCCAGGCCCATGTATGGCGGCGGGAGCGGGTCGGATAGCGGCGGCACCAGTATGTCGAGGAAGGAGGGTTTCGGCGGATCGTGGACGACCGCGCGGGCCTTGAAGGTCCGCAGGTACTCCATGACTTGATCGCTCATGGCATCGCGGGTTTGTAGCCCTCTATCGCCCCAGAATCCCCGCAGGTCGGGGAATGGCTCTCCGCCGGATGCCACCTCGTCGGGGTCGGGGCGGAACTCAATCTCGCGGTCGAGGAGAACCATCGGAGGGGCCATGGCGGCTAGCTTTGGATTGGGGTCTGTCTGGTGGAGGGAGATTAGGGATTTGGGGATCGATGGTGGCGGCGCGGCTAGGGTTAGGGTTAGGGTTGGGGTTGGGTGGAGGAGGACAGCGATTTGATTTGGGGATCGAGCGAGGAAGGAGAAGCCCAGATCTAAAATACTACTGTACTCACGTAGCAGGGAAACCGGCGTCAAAGGCAAAGAGGGGACTCGCTTGGACCGTTGGATCGACCAGCCAACGGTGGATACGATATCCCAGCAAACGCAAACGCAAACGCACTTTTCACACTCATCACCATGGGGGACTCAATCTAAATATAATATCATTCGCATACCAAAAGTTATACTAGTACTATATCCCGTCAAAAAAAAAAAAAAACCTTGACTTCGTATGGCAAGTCTGAAAAGAACCCTGTCCTCCTAATCCATGAAATTAGCACCCCATCTTCTCTGATCCCAGCTTATCCCGGCTGATTAGTGCTGAAATCTTGTTTGTGTCGTTGGGATTGCTGAAAGCTTGTTTGTGCGTGACGTGGCATAGATTAGGGAGTAATTAGATGCCATACGGGACCGAGTATGGGCTCATCTCTTTTTCAGTTAAGTTGCAGCGACAGGCAACCAAATTGGATGGGGAATGAAGATAGGGTTTGTCCGTCAGCGGCAGACGGGCGGCGGAGAGGCGGAGGCACGTGGACGTGGGGACAACAGTCGACAATGGCGTCGTTCTCCCGCGTGTTGTACTCAGGCCGAGGCTGCGGGGGGAGGGCATCATCAAGGTCGCCGACGACGGCGTCGTCGTGCTCAGGCCGAGACCGCGGGCGGAGGGCACCATGAAGCTCGCCGACGATGGTGTCGTCCTCCCGCGCGTCGTAGTCAGGTCGAGGCCGCGGGCGGAGGGCACCATCAAGGTCGCCCCGTCCCTTATCAACAGACACACATGTCGTACGAGCCGACGAATGTATGCCATTGGATTTAATAACTCTGGAAGAAGATACTACTGCTTCATGAGTTGTAAGCTTGCGATCTTTTCCTTGTACAAAATTTCCGTCCTCTTATTTTCTGACTTGATGCTATGAACTGTTGAATCAGAGGAATGGGTGTGGATCGTCAGCCATGGGTGGAACAGGGGCAGAGCAATGGAGCAGAGGAGGCACTGAGACAAGAACTGCAGGTGAAGAATGCAGAAATTCAAGCATTGAGGGCTAGATGCAATAGTTTGGAGAGGAATGCAGTATGTAGTAGTGTGTTCTATGTCATGATCATGTTAGTGGCAGGTTTATTTGCAGGATTTATGCTACATTAGTAGCTAGACCATAGGATCAATGTAATGGAAAATGATGTAATGGTTGGATAAGTGAGTTTTATGGTACTGATTTTACTACCTATGTGATATCTGTTCTTCTTATTCATGTGCAAGTTTACAAGATACAGAAGATATAAATTTGCATTTGAGGTAGTTGCAATTAACCACACTTTAAAAGAAGAGAGTCTTCAATGGCATTCAGACCAATTTGGCACATAAAGTAGATGGACTATTGAAACAAAAATCACAACCATCAGTTGGACATAACAGCCAGTGCTTGACCAATGTGACATAACAATTTAAATTCGCAGTACATAACCAGCAGTTCAGTACTAGTTCCAACATTTGCAACATGAGATTTCTTTTAACATACTAATATGATCAGGAAAGCACTAGACAAGCACATGATCAGTTCTTTGAAAAAAATCTTGACTTGCACATGACCAGTTCTTTGATTTCTTGGCTTGTACATTCTGTTTTTGGGTAGCCTTCCTCTTCCCTCCACTTGTTCCTGCTTGGGCTTGTTCTTTTCCTTTGCTTTGAGCTAGTTCGTTTTCTCTGATCTGAGCATCAGTTTTAGCTTGCTGGTCAAATAAATGAAAGTACGTAAGTATGTGAAAGAATGCAAGAGTAACTACTAAAATGAAAGTAAATAAGTATGTGAAGCAATGCAGGAGCATTTACTTCAGAGGCTTTCATTTTCCTCCCAGATTTCTTCAGGAATGCATTCTTTTTCTTCCCCTTTTCAGGATTTTTGTTGCAACCTGTCTTATTGTGGCCTTTGTGACCACACAAGCTACAGGTAATCTGAATGCCATGCTTCAACAATTTTCTGCCTTTTGGTGCTTCTCCCTCTTCCCTCCTCCTGTCATTTTTCCTGGGCCTACCTGGCATGCTCACATAACCTGGAGCTTGTGGTCTTGGTTTTTCAGAAATAGGCCACCTTTCCTGACCTTCCACCGGCTCCAAGCAGTGCTCATATTTTTTTTAAACTGCTGAACTGAATAACACTTGTCAATGAATTCTTCTATAGTTCTGCCACTCTTGTATATGGCACTGATAGCATGGCAACAAGGTGGCCCTGCCTGCTGCAAGTAACCACAAGAGCATGTCTTCTTGTCCAAATTGATAGTGTAGCTCCTTCCTCTACCACTTGACATGTTTTACCTCAAAGCCTTCTTTTCCATTCCAAAGCACATCACAAAATTGTGTCAATTTGATATTCACCTTCAGCTTTTTAAAGATGTTTGGGCAAATTGGATTAGAATTCCACTTCTCAGATTTTGTCCTGTTTTCTTGAAATCTTTGTGTAACTTTGTGCCTGACCTTTTCCAACATAGAGATGACATGATAGAATCTGGCCTCAATGACCGCGTTGTTAAAAGACTCACATAAGTTGTTGTCTACTGAGTCACAAAGAGATCCAATAGGAAAGAAAGCTTTGGCCCAATGCTTAGGCTCTGTTCTCATTATATCCCTAGCTCCTTCAGGTGTGTCTTGAGCTAACTTAGCTTTTCTGTACATGAAGTCTTCTCTGTTTGCAGCCTTTGCAATAGCCCAAAACTTCTTTTGCAGAGCATGCTCTCTGTATTTCTTTCTCCAATTAGCATAAATGTGTCTAGCACACATTATGTGTTGTGCCTTTGGTAGATAGTCTTTCATGCTACTAACCATACCCTATCAAATAATAAAACATAATTATCGTTACTAAAGGACAAGGTCATACATCCGTCGTCATGGTGACGGAACCTATCAAATAAAATATGATAGTAAAGGACTAGGTCATGCATCCATCGTCGAGGCGACGGAACCTATCAAATAAAATATGATAGTAAATGACTAAGTTATGCATCCATCGTCGAGACAAAGGAACCTATCAAATAAAACATGATAACCTATACCTTTTGTTGATCTGAAATGAACACCCAGCCTTCACCTTGATCATTTATATCCAAGTCCTTGATCAGAAGGCCAATAAACCATTCACAGCTTTCTGTTGTTTCTTGCTCCACTATTGCCCAAGCTATTGGGTACATTTGGTTATTAGCATCTCTTCCAATTGCACAAAGAAGTTCACCTTGACATGCCCCTTTGAAGAAACAACCATCAAGCCCAATAACCCTTCTACATGCTTTAAAACCTTTCTTCATAGCACTGAAACACACATAGAACCTTTGAAAGATGTTTTGGTCCATATATGTAGGGTCCAAACCAATAAGTATGGTACTACCAGGATTGCTCCTGAGAAGTTCTAGCTGATAGTCAAAGACCTTGGTGTATTCTTCTTTCATCCCTTCTAACAGCTTCTCTAACACTATTTTCTTTGCAGCCTTGCACTTTGATGTTGATACATCAGCAAAGAAATCCTTCAGAACAGTTGCCTTAATGCTACCAATCTTCCAGGTGGGGTTGGCTCTTAATATGTGCTCATAACTTCTTGCAATTACTTTTGCAGTTACTAGGTGATTGTCCCTGTTTGGTGCACATTCATGATTCTCATCATATGTAATGATCTGAAACCTGGAGCACCTGCTAGTTTTTGCACCATAAATGAGCCATGGACATCCTGGCCATCCACACTTTGCCCTAATCCTTTCATCCTCTGACTTCAAGAAATTTATACTTCTTTTTGTCAGTAATCCATATTTTGTTAGTGCTTTTTTCATCTGGTTCTTACTCCTGAAAGCCATTCCTAAACTGAAAGTAGGAATCTCTGTCTTTGGGTTATACCTAATGAATTGGCTCTTCCTCCTTACAACATGGCCATCATTATCTGTCTGATCATCATATGAGTAATCTTCATCATCTGAGTCAAAATAATCTTCTCCTATCACTTCTTCCATATTTGCCACTAGATCTATTGGAACAACACCTGTTGGATTACTTTGAGCCCACTTCTTAGAGTCTCTAGTTTTCTTCTTAAAGGCCTTTGCTTGTTCCCTTAGTTCAACATATTCTTCATCCAGTCCACTATCATCACTACCTGCCACATAATCGCTATCATCGTAAGCACTCTCTGAATCTACAGGTCCACCATCATCACTATCTCGTGCTTCCGCCTCTCCTTCTACTTCTTGAACTGTTGGTTGTTCATTTGCAGCTTTAATGATTGCATCACTACCAGCTTGTGATGCAGGATCTAGTACCTGTGAGCTACTGGTTATGACATCTTTAGAGAGGTTCACTTGAGAGCTCTGCCTTGTGTCACTCCTTTATCTCTTTTCGACCTTCTGTTTTCTAGGGCTATTGACTACTTCAGTCATCACTCCTCTCTGATTTGGTACAAGCACATGATCAGCTGTTTCAGTCAACTGAGAGTTTGGAACACTGCACTGAATATCATCTTCTGCAGTTATAATCGCATCAGGAGCAACATCACTATCTTCATCAGCCGCATTCCCCATTTCATCCTCAAAGTTACTTATGTTGTCTTCACTAGCACTCCCATCATCCTGCTCCCCAAAATACTCCACATAAACCTCAGCCACTCCACCATCTGTTGTGTAGTAAGACATCTTCATGCAACCAGCATCATCACTCAAAAATAAAAGGCCATCAACTAATTCTTTACCAGGGACCAGAAAGTAAATTTTCATACTTTCTTTGAAGGTAATGTGATCACCAAGGAAGCCTTTCAGCTCTGGCAAAGACAGCTTGTCCCTTTCTATCTCTGACATTGCCTCATCTCCCCCAACATATTGCAAATTAGGACCAATACGAACAAATTGTCCACCGACATGAAAACGCACATTCAGTATATCCCTTGGATCCATGCTGATAGCACAAACCCCCTGCATTACCACAGAATTTTGACATAAATCAACGGCTCATACAACTCATTGGAACTAAATGCAGGAACAAATGCATCTATTCTGCAAAAACAAAACATCGTACGAACATGAACTGAACTATTCCTACCTGAAAACCCCAAACAGAGCAAATCATTTTGAAATAAACTGACAGCTCCTACAACTCATCCGAACTAAATGCCAGATCAAATCCATCTTTTTCTCACAAACAAAATGCCCTAGAAACATGAACAATCCCTACACGAAAACCCTAAAAACAGAACAATTCTTCAGTGGTGGATGCGGTTACAGGAATACGGGGAAGAGAGGGCAGGGGATTACTAGCGTCTTCTCCGGCTGGCCACGATCTTCTTGTTATCCCCGAGATCAATCGCCGATAGCCATTGCCGCCTAGGGAAGGCGTCGACGGAGAGCCAGGGGAGGAAGGAAGCGGTTTTGGTGACCAGGTTTAAGAGCGGGACTAGATCGGGCCCATAGTCAGTCCCGCAAGAAATCTGTTTACCCCGTAATCTATGCCACACAAGCAATCCCAATGACACAAACAAGATTTCAGCACTAATCAGCTGGGATAAGTTGGGAGCAGAGAAGATGGGGTGCTAATTTCAGGGATTAGGAGGACAGGGTTCTTTTCAGACTTGCAGTACGAAGTCAAGGTTTTATTTAGACTTTTCCCTACTATATATGATGAAAATGCAAGTCAGAAAAGAAAGTTATGGTGTATTTTTTTTTTCGAGAAAAACTTTCAATCTGTTCATCTCCAACCATGGTACTACAACGAATATCAAAAATAATAAAAATTACATCCAAATTCATAGACCATCTAGCGACGACTACGAGGACTGAAGTGAGCCGTCATCGCCCCTCCATCGCCGGAGCCAGGCACAACTTTGTTCTAGTAGACAGTCAAAAAGTCATTGTGCTAAGACCCCATAGGACCAGCGCACCAAAACAACAACCGCCGTCGATTGAGAATAACATAGATCAGAAGGATACAACCCAAAGACAGACGAACGTAGATGAAAAACGATGAGATCCGAGAAAACCCACCAAAGATAGATCCGTCGGAGACACGCCTCCACACGCCCATCAACGATGCTAGACGCACCGCCGGAACGGGGGCTAGGCGGGGAGACCTTTATTCCATCTTCAGGGAGCCGCCGCCGTCTCGTCTTCCTGAACAGGACACAATCCCTAACAAATGAAAAGAAACAACAAAAATTGAAGCCCTCCCGCCGGCGCTTGTGAGGATGCACCGCGCCCCCATGACCCTAAGGCCATCGGAGACGAGGCGGATCTGCGGTGGCATCGGCGAGAGGCAGGAACCCTAACTTTTTTGGAGGAGGAGGAGGCGGTTACTTTTTTCTTTAGTTGGCTCGTCGGTCGTCCGATCATGTTGTCACGACGGTCATCCAATTACACCGCAAATACCGCTCCCAAGCTCATGTCCTGCTTATGCAATGATTTGTTGTCGCTATATCAACACGTGGCCGTGCGACTCAAAGATGTTGCACTGATGGCGCCCTCGCGACACCAAAATTGGACACACACCAGACAGAAATGCGTACACGTGATTGGTTTCGTGGCGGTCGCTTAACCCGACTGATTTTCCTATGAAATCAGTTTGTTGTTATGAATCTTTTCCAATGGAATACTGAATTCACGATTGTCGATAAATATACATAGTATAAAAGATTCTCCACCGCAGACCACTAAAATGAACACATCATCTGTCAACGAACCACTGATACGGGAGCCGGCCATCCAATCATGTCCTATAAATGCTCAACCCTTCGCATCACTCAAAACAGTTCTATAAAATAGCACAATTCATAGCAATATCAGCAAATTAAAGTGTGGTGTTAATAGAGCCCGATCACAACCAAAAAGAGGTGTGTGTTCATAGTTTCGACATGCACCCAATCACAAAAGTTCCAGTCCAGCATTCCAGGCATAAAAAGGCATCCCCCCCACCCAGATTGGTTGTCCGAGCTTCCTCGCTCACGCTGCAGTCGGCTCCTCCTCATTTGGCCGAGTACTCGAGCTGAAAAAGGAGTAGCAGAAAAAAACTTTGCAACGACTTAGAATAAAACACTTAAAATGACACATTTAAATATAAGAGCCACCAGTTGACTTGGGTAAAGAAATGTTTTAGAATGGTCTTTATTCTGCACAAATATAATGCATGAGCGAGCTAGACAGAAATAATTGAATTTTTTTAGCTTGAAAGTGACTTAGCTTGTTAATGCTCTGGGCATTGATGACGCGATCCAGGCTTGCGGCGGGACGAAGACGCCTGTCGATCTCTAAATATCCGACATGGTGCGTATTCCTCGACCTGGACGAGGTCCTAGCCCCCAAGCCGGTACCGAGGTGGCGAAGCCCCCGGTCCAGCTGGCGTGACGAAGTAGGCCAGGTGGGTGACGTCGAAGCCCCCGGAGCAGATCAATGAAGCGATGGCACCGAAGCCCCCGAGCCAGCAGAGGTGGGCGGGCAAGTTGGTGTGGTGACATAGAGCCCCTATGTCAGCCGATGTGACGGAGCCGGTCTGGTGAATGTCAGCTTGATGAAGCGACGACGCGGCTATGCCGATGCAGGTCGGAGTTCGTGACGTGGTTGATGTTGGCTTGATGAAGTGACGGGGTGGCGATGCCTACGCAGATCGAAGTTTGCGACGCAGTTGATGTAGGCTTGATGAAGTGAAGGTGCAGCGATGCCAACATGCGCAATCCAAAGAGCGATGATGCGGTCTTGGCCATGCCGACCACTGACCAAGGTGACTTTATCCAAGAAAAATGACGTCCAATAACCCGTTCATGAAGAAGGATGAACTGAGGTTAGAATCGCTTTTGTGCGGAAAATATATCCAAGATTGATGCACTCCTCGGGCTCCCCCTGGTGTTTGCAGCATCGGATCGTCCTCAAATTTGGGGGGTTGTCGACAAGGAAATTCGGGATGATTTGAATGATCGGATCCTTAGGAAGATGACGGAGTTGGCTATTGGACCCTTTCTTTCAAACTCGCATGGATTTCTGTCTAGATCCGACAGGGTCTCAGTATATCGGACGTTACCACAGATTCCTCCATGGGAACGCGATGAAATTTTACATGGTTGTTTTAGACTCAATTTCGCACAATCCCACCGAGGGAATTGTCGAAACAATGCTCGACGAAGTGGCGACAAGAAAAATGAACCCGTTGTTCAGAAATTTCTGCACAGTCGCGTGCGAGGGCAAGGCTGAAGTTGTGCCCTCGAGCTCCATGTGCGAAAGTTTCTATGATCTCGGTTGAGATCAAAGTAGATGTTGATGAAGATGCCCATCGATCTCTGAGAGAGCCGACATGGGGTGTAATCCTCGACCTGGCCAAGGTGACCAGTCGAGACTACGACGAAGATGCCAACGCCGAAGACGAAGATTCGTTCCAACGTGTAGATCGTGTTGGAACCGATCTGATCTCCCATCACACTGTGACGACTATGTAGCGGGACCTGTATGACCCACCAGTGTTGGAGACGATTTCGGTAGATCTCTGGTAGAGGTCCTGAGCTAGTAGCCTTGATGCGATGATAACAATGGACACAATGATTTACCCAGGTTTGAGCTATCTCGAAGAGATAATACTCTACATCTGCTTCTGATTGTATTGATTTGGTGTGGAGTACAGAGTATAGGTTGATCTACTACGAGATTGTTGTATCTCATTTCTAAGATGCGTTGAGATTGTTTTATCGACTAGCCCAACCACTATTTATATAAGTTACCGAAGACCTAGGATAATAGGAGTCCTAGTCGGCCACGTCGGTGGAAAGGAGTCCTTGTATTGAACATCAAGGCTTCTGGGACCTTTCGCATATGCGTCATGGGCTGCTTCAAATGGCCCGCTAATGAACCGCCACGGGGATTCTTGGCCCGGTGCTCCTGACTGGAAGACGACATGGTCAGTACCCCTAGTCCAGGATACCATCAACATGTTTCCACGTCCTTGGCTCCATGAAAAGAAACACAAAATTCTCCTGATTTCACATAACTGGAAACGAAACTTCTTCCACAAAAGGACCCCTTAGCTGGCGAACAAAAACTAAAACCGCCATAAAAAGGGTTTGTTTGCCATCACTCTCCAAGCGAACGATTGCCAGATACCACTTACCAGATAAGATTTCTACAAGAATAGTACTAATATTTGGAAAGAACTTGTACATAACGTACATGTCACAAGTAATTCGAAACTACTATCGTACCCGGGTGGCCCCAATTTGGAGAGTTCCTTGTTTTTGGAAAGAACTTGGCGCGGTGGAGCGCTTGAGTCCTATTGGAACTACTCTAGACTAGAGGAATCCACACTCCAATTCGCGCATATAAAATGTTGTTTGATTACACAAAGTCATGGTAACACTATATCTATAGATTGTGATACATGGATATGCATTTTGCAAGGTTAATTGTGTACCCTATTTATTGATACTTTGGCGGTTTCTAATTTAGTGGTGTACACTGTAGGTGCATAGCATCAATGAAGATATGATTAAGCTTAAGATAAAAGGAGAAATAGTGGTTATATATGAAAGTTAAATACGCATGGTTTGTTGTTTCTGTAATGAATGGTGTTATGATAATAGATCAAATATGCTCAATGTCTAACTTACTTTCACATTTTGTTGTATATGCATCCAGAGCCGATGACCAAGATGTTGTGTATGTGTATGTTACTTAAGTGTCATGCTGTGGGACAAAATTGGCAGGTACTTTGCATGTGATGTGTTTTTGCTAAGTCTGTATGGTTGCGAAGTCCATTGAGATATGGTGCTCATATGAAAAAGAATATCCGGAAAAGCTATATTTAGTTCAAATTAAGATGGGGCGTGCTACCGTCCGACAACTGAACTTTTTTAAAAGATCGTCTGGCTCGCGGGCCGTCAGATATGGCGTATCAGCACCCTCCATCATTGCAACATAGGTCTTGTTGCAGAAAATTTCTGCAGCAAGTTTTTTTTTGCAACACGGGTTTTGTGTTGTTGCATATTTTTCGCAACTCAAGTTTTGTTGTAGAATTTTTTTTGTAGCAGGTTTTGTTGCAAAAATAATAATTCATCTTCACCTTTTTGCAATATAGCTGTTGTTACGGGAGAAACAACTGCAACGTTAGTGATGTTGCAGAAGTTGCCAAAGAAAACAATTAGGAGCCAGGGGCGCGTCACGTGGGACACATGTAGTGCGAGCGAGGCGGCAAACTGGAGCCACAAAATCAGCCGGTCAGGGGAATCGTTTCCCAATTAAGATTCAAAATAAGCATGATGACTCAGGAAATCTTTATACAATTATACGTGCGTTGCATGTGCACGCTTACTATCCATCCAAATGATCTATCTACAATTTCCACTACGCCTCTCCACAGACCCCCTTGATCGATCGATCTGCAAGGGAAGGATGGTGTTGGTGTCCCACGCAAACGGCGCGCAAGCCAGCAACACCGACTGGGAGCACATCCTCTATGGCGCTGGCCTGTTTGCCTACCCGAGGAGGAGATGGCTCCGGAAAGTGTTGGAGGTGGCCATCAAGGGCTTCTAGAAGGGGTATGATGAGGCGAGTACGAGCGTCCCCGAGGAGTACCCGGCGGTGATCAAGGGCATGATCAAGGGAATGGTCAAGGGCGCAATGAGGAAGGAGTGCAAGGGAAAATTCTAAACCTATGAATAGCCTACGTAAGGTTACGAAACCTGCCAAACTAATCTAACCCCCCCTGATTTTCAGGGGTAGGCCCCATCCTCCCCTAAAACCAATCATAATCTTCCACGTTAGCTATTACGTAAACATACGTAGCTTCTTTACATAAGTCTAGCATTGCCCGAGTGCAAGAGGGTGATCAAGGGCAAGGGAGAGGAGTATGCTACCAAGTGCACGCCCAAGGAGGAGTACGAGGGCATGCTCAAAATGCAGGCCCTGCATCACAAAAATAGGTGTGATTTACACATATGCTTTCAAAAACAGTATATTCTCTAGTGAGCCAAATCTTAAATTAGAACAAATACAAATACTGTCAAACGACTAAACAACATTCGTGCAAGCAGGGGTGGGCCCAAGATTTCAAGAGTGTGCATTCAAATTTTAAATGCGGGTTTCTAAAAGCACTAGTAGAAAACAGGGCTTTGGTTCGCGCAGAGCAATCCCATTAGTCCCGGTTCAGCCCATGGGGGCATTCGTCCCGGTTCGTTAGCCCAAGGGGCCGGCCGGGGCCTCGTGGGCATTGGTCCCAGTTCGTGGGGAGCCATTTGTCCCGGTTCTAGGCACGAACCGGGACCAATGGGCCTTGCTCCTGGCCCACAACCATTGGCCCCGGTTCGTGGCCAGAACCGGGACAAAACGTGGAGCTTTAGTCCCGGTTATAGCCACGAACCGGGACAAATGAGTTGCCTATATATACCCCATCGCCACGGTAGAGCACTCTACAGTGCTCTGTTTTTTCTGGCCGGCGAGGGGAGGGCATTTGGGTGCTCTAGCTCACCTCCTATGCACATGAGGTGTTCGATGAAATGTTTGAGCCACACTAGTTAATCTTTCTCCTCTCGAAACTCGACCTCCGAGCTCCATTTTCCCCGAGATTTGTCTAGGTTTAGCGGTCCGTCATGTCCTGTCCCCGTCTTCACCGCTGTCGATCGCCCGCGCCGATCTCGTCGCCGGCACCACCGTGGTGAACCTCTTGTTCTTATCTTCTTTCTGAAAGAAAAAAATTCTTACTTCAGATAGATACTTGTCTAATTTTCTTACTTTTATTATTCCTTGTTATTATATAGTGCGATGGTTTTGGTATCCGCCCCCGTCGGCCCTCGTCCTGTCTATGATTCGGATGTGGTATATATATTATCTTTTGATAACTATTTGGTTCATTTATTGTTTATGACAATTATGCCGACCAACGTGACATAGATTTTATTTATCTAGGAGGCGGTTGAACCGGAAATTCCAACCGACCCTATTGTCGAGAGGTTAAATTTAGTTGAAGAAGAAAACAATTACTTGAAGGAAAAAATAAAAAAAATTTGAGGAGGAGAAGATGATATTGGAGTTGCATGTTGCGGATGTCGTCGATGATCACAAGATCAAGATGGATGCAATGCGGTTGAAGATTAGAAAGATTAGAAAATATGCCATTCATACCGAGCCTTGGTATCATTATGCAGTTGGATCAGTTGTTACCTTGGTTGCGATTATGATCGCATTTATTGTTGCATTGAAATGTTTTACATAATTTCAATATATGGTTTAATTAGATGCTCTGGAGAGCTATATGTTGTTCAATGAGAACTATGTATGTACTTTGGTTTTAATGTGATGATGAACTTCTATTAATTTGGTCACTTATCTATTCATGAGAGGGTTGAAAATTGATGATGTGGCTTTGAATTGTGCATTTTTGAACACAGAAAAACTATGGAGTTCAAATAAGTTCAAAAAAATGAAATCCCTTTGTAATAGACGAGTTTCCGTATGAAACCCTGATACTTCGAAAGAGATTGTCCATTTTGTACACGAAGTGCATCCAGTTTTTGCCGTAACCCTCTCTACTTTCTTGCACATGCTATGTGGGTGAAATGATGATACCATGCCAACTTTCAACCTTTTTAGAGTTCATTTCAAATACTTTTCAATTTCATGGTCTTATAGCTCAAAATAATCAGTAAATGCATGAAAAATAACAAATGAAGTCAGAAAGGGTTGGAAAATGATGATGTGGTTTCGAATGGTGCATTTTGAACACAAAAAAACTATGGAGTTCAAATAAGTTAAAAAATGAAATCCCTTTGTAATAGACAAGTTTTCGTATGAAACCTTGATACTTCAAAAGAGTGATAACCCACAAGTATAGGGGATCGCAACAGTTTTCGAGGGTAGAGTATTCAACCCAAATTTATTGATTCGACGCAAGGGGAGCCAAAGAATATTCTCAAGTATTAGCAAATGAGTTGTCAATTCAACCACACCTGGACTTAATATCTGCAGCAATGTGTTTAGTAGCAAAGTAATATGATAGTGGTGGTAACGGTAACAAAAGTAAAGACAACAAAAGTAATGTTTTTGGTATTTTTGTAGTGATTGTAACAGTAGCAATGGAAAAGTAAATAAGCGAGAACCAGTATATGGAAAGCTCGTAGGCACCGGATCAGTGATGGATAATTATGCCGGATGCGGTTCTTCATGTAACAATCATAACATAGGGTGACACAGAACTAGCTCCAATTCATCAATGTAATGTAGGCATGTATTCCGTATATAGTCATATGTGCTTATGGAAAAGAACTTGCATGACATCTTTTGTCCTACCCTCCCGTGGCAGCAGGGTCCTATTGGAAACTAAGGGATATTAAGGCCTCCTTTTAATAGAGAACCGAAACAAAGCATTAGCACATAGTGAATACATGAACTCCTCAAACTATGGTCATCACCGAGAATTATCCCGATTATTGTCACTTCAGGGTTGTCGGATCATAACACATAATAGGTGACTATAGACTTGCAAGATAGGATCAAGAGCACACATATATTCATGAAACCATAATAGGTTCAGATTTGAAATCATGGCACTCGCGCCCTAGTGACAAGCATTAAGCATAGCAAAGTCATAGCGACATCAATCTCAGAACATAGTGGATACTAGGGATCAAACCCTAACAAAGCTAACTCGATTACATGATAAATCTCATCCAACCCATCACCGTCCAGCAAGCCTACGATGGAATTACTCACGCACGGCGGTGAGCATCATGAAATTGGTGATGGAGGATGGTTGATGATGACGACGGCGACGAATCCCCCTCTCCGGAGCCCCGAACAGACTCCAGATCAGCCCTCCCGAGAGAGATTAGGGCTTGGCAGCGGCTCCGTATCGTAAAACGTGATGATTCTTTCTCTCTGATTTTTTCTCCCCGAACGCCAATATATGGAGTTGGAATTGGCGTTGGAAGGTCTCCAGGGGGCCCACGAGGTAGGCGGTCCCGAACTGTGCATCTAGGCGGATGGTAACAGGAGACAAGGGGCACGATGTTTTTACCCAGGTTCGGGCCCTCTCGATGGAGGTAAAACTCTACTCCTGCTTGATTGATATTGATGATATGGGTAGTACAAGAGTGGATCTACCACGAGATCAAGGAGGCTAAACCCTAGAAGCTAGCCTATGGTATGATTGTTGTTCTGTCCTATGGACTAAAACCCTCCGGTTTATATAGACACCGGAGAAGGCTAGGGTTACACAGAGTCGGTTACAATGGTAGGAGATCTACATATCCGTATTGCCAAGCTTGCCTTCCACGCCAAGGAAAGTCCCATCCGGACACAGGACGAAGTCTTCAATCTTGTATCTTCATAGTCTTGGAGTCCGGCCGACGGTGATAGTTCGGCTATCCGGACACCCCCTAGTCCAGGACTCCCTCAGTAGCCCCTGAACCAGGCTTCAATGATGACGAGTCCGACGTGCATATTGTCTTCGGCATTGCAAGGCGGGTTCCTCCTCCGAATAATTCATAGAAGATTGTGAACACCAGGATAGTGTCTAGCTCTGCAAAATAAATTCCGCATACCACCATAAAGAGAATAATATTTACACCAGTTCAATCTGCTGACGTATTTTGTGGCGTGACGTCACACCACAACCAAGCCTTTACTTGAATCGTTTTTATTATACCACCTCAGCGCATTTAGCGAAGCGGTTTCCTTGGCACGTCTTGTCGAAGTAGAGATCGTGTCCCCTTATTCCGGGATTCCCATCAATACGGACATGGGTAGCCCAACCGTGCCCGTTGCCCCGCCCCCTCCATCGAAGGCGAGTTCCAAATGGTCACGGGGACGGCTCTTGGTATTCTCCCCCTTTATAATGAGACCAAGGCCTGTCCCTTTCCTTCGATCCTCAATCGAATCCGCCCCTTGCCCTGAGTTCCAACACCCAAGGCTCAAGATTCGGGCGCTTCGGACCTTCAACAATGTCCGGCTCCGACCTACAGGGCCGGTGGATGCCCTCTTCCGTCACGGAAGAAGACGTGCTAAAGTTGAGAGACGCCAGGTACCTAACTTACGAGAGTTCGCATAGGTTGCCTGCCCAAGGGCAAGTCATTCCCACTCCCGAGCCTGGTGAAAGCGTCGTGTTCGTGTCTCACATCCGTCGGGGTTTAGGCTTGCCGATGGACCCCTTCGTGAGGGGGCTCATGTTTTATTACGGGCTGGAATTCCATGACTTGGCCCCGGAGTCCATCCTCCACATCTCATCGTTCATTGTTGTCTGCGAAGCCTTCCTCCGCACCGCCCCTCACTTCGGTTTGTGGCTCAAGACCTTCAACGTGGAACTGAATATGATCAAGGGGCGACAGGCAGAGTGCGGAGGGGCAGTTATAAGTAAGAGGGCCGATGCTCCATGGCCCGAGGGCTCTTTTTAAGAGGAGCTCGGTTTGTGGCAACAGGAGTGGTTCTATATCACCGCTCCCCGGGGCAGCAGGCAAGTACCACCGCCTCCCGCCTTTCTCTCGGGCCCTCCACAACGGATGGCGTCATGGGTCAACAAGGGGCTTGACTGGGGGCCGTCCAAGGACGTACCAATATTGCAGGGGCGGATTCGAGACCTCCAGGAGAGGGAGATCAATCTGGTCGTGGTGACGCAGGTTATGCTGATTCGGCGCCTTCTGCCCTACAAACGTCCACCCCTCCGTCTATGGGAATTCAATCCGGAGGGACCGCGAGCTCTTCAACACTTCATGGGTACGACACCCGTGGAGATGTATAAACTGTTCTTCGGATCACACGAGGTGTGTCCGGACTTGACCGAGGACACCGACCTAAGCTGCAATCGCCCGGATACTCAAGTAAGTAGTCCTGTGCCCGGACATACCGTACGCTTATTTATAATGGATTTGCCTTTTACCAGCTATCCCTTTGACATGAGTGGATAGCACAAGCAAAACTGATACGGTGTCCGCCCCCCCTCCCGGAGACCACGCTGGATCCCGTGTTAGTCAAGATGCTGGAGGTCGCGCCTTCCGAAGAGGGCGAAGGGGAAGGCAGGAAAACTACCGCCTCTACTAAGAAGGCTCTCAAGAAAGGGGGGATCGAGAATCCCTCCCTCCATGGGGAGAAGAGGACCGCTTCCGAAGATCTGGAGGTCAAGGCCTCGAAGCGGGAGAAGAAATCTTCACCGGAGGGTCCTGTGCCGGGAGGAGTCCCGGCCGCACTGTCTCCCCAAAGGAATCAGCCCTCCAGCGAGCCGTAAGTAGAAAAAGGGGAGTTTTGTAATAAGGGACATCCCTGTTTTTATTTCCGAGGATAACCGAAGTTCTTATCTTTTAGTTCGGATCTCAGCCCTTCTCAGCAGAGCTCATCTTCGGGGGACCTTCGTCCGGAGATGATGGAGAGCGAAACGCCTCCATCTGCCGCACCGTTAGGCGGGGCGGACGACCCTGAGGTGTCGTCACGGAGGGTCTCCCCGAGTCCGGCGGGGCCGAAGAGTTTGACACCAACTGGTGTACGGCCGGTGGAGCTGAAGGATCTGCTCGAGAGGGCGTCTATCTGGGAAGATCACCGTATATTAATGAGTACGGTGATTGAAAGGATCTCATCCGCTGAGAGCGGGTTGCATGAAGCCATCAGAAGTTTACTGACGGGGTTTGAGGTACGCAAAAAATGACATACCTTTTGACAGTTTTGCACATAGAGTGCGCCCTGTATAGATAGTAGCCCCTGAGACTCGGTATGTTGTCAAAAGTGACAGCGTGCCGAGGATCATAATCTCAGTTATAAAATGTCGCATTTCCTATGCAGGTGGCGGAACATTCGGTGGCCAGCCGAACTGATAGAGTTGCCGAACTGAAGCGGCAACTCGACGTTGCGGATGCGGACATCGCGCTGGTCAATGAACGACTTGACGAGTCACAAGGTAGGTGGTTTCTCCGCGGTCACCTGGTAAGGGAGCTGATGCCCACACCTTACAACATGTATGCTTAATGCAGATGACGCCGCTGCTATGGAGGACCTTCGGGCAGAGCTTGCTCGAGCCAAGGAGCAAGCCAGAAAAAGTGATGTGTCTGCCTCGAAGGCAGCCGAGGAGCTAAAAGCCGAAAAGGCTGCTCACTGCCGAAGCAGGAAGGAGATGGCCGGAATGGCCGTGAAACTGAAAGATGCTACCGACCGCTATGAGGTTCTTGAAAGAGAACGCCAAGTTGAGCAAGAGGCCTGAAGAAGGCCACCGCCGAAGCCAATGATGCCCGTTCTGCAATGCGGGCTATAAAGGAGGAGCTGCGTCAGGCCGGAGACATTGCGGCTGGAAAGCCCTTTCTGCTGCATAGGAAGTTCACGGATCCGAAGTATGCTCAGTAGGGCCAGTTGTGGGGTGTGGAGGATCCTTATCTGAATTTGGCGGCAAGTGCGGCGGACGCAGTCGTGCACTTCCGAAGCCAAAAGGATCACGAAATGGAAGAGCTTTTTTGGTCTCAATTCCATAGTCCGGGGCGTCCCCCTCCGTTAACCGATCGGTTGGCTGAGTGGGCTGAGCTGAATAGGCTGTCCGGACTTGCCATGAAGGATGTGGTGGCTCATCTGTGGTTGGAAAGGCCCAAGCCGAAGAGTTATTTTGGCTTAGTGCAGCAGTTCCTTGATGCAGTGCCGCATATCAAGGCGATGAAGCGGTCGGCATGCATAGAGGGTGCATGGATGGCTCTCGCCCGTGTCAAAACATACTGGGCAGAGATGGATGCCACCGATGTTGCGTCCCGGGATTCGGACAGAAGCCGATTACCCGCCGAGCACTATTTTGAGGAAGTCCTGTGGGCGCTTCTTAGTAGAGTTGCGATGCTTCAAAAACGTTATGTTCAAATGACATGTATGATTTGTAAAACCATATTTCTGATATAAGGGCTTTTTATACTTGTGCGTTCAAGTATTGAGATATCTCCTGTGCGGCCGTTAATGTATATGTATATATAACCTGAAAGATGGCAGTCTTTGGCTTCAGCCCCCACGCACATGGTGCGGGGGTGTTTGCAAAAAAGCGCATTTTCACACTTAATCCAACGTCTTGGTCCTGTGAAGGAGGTGGTAGCGTAGCAAACCAGGAAACCGGACTATAATGCTTTATCACTTTCACTTAGCCATAGGAGTTCGAAGGTGGGGCTACGATATAGCCCCTAGGGGCACCGCGCTCTCCGATTTCGGGGCGCGTGTGTGCCTGACCGGGAAACGGTCCTTCGTCAAAGCGGAGTAATTCTAGACATTCCGGTAGTCGACCGAGTGGTTGACCAGTCTCTCGCTATATCATGACAGTCAGTTTTCGGCTTTCTCTACTGAGGTGCTCGCCCGGCTGAACCGGGGCACAATCGCAGTAGTTCTCCTAGTGCCACGTTAGCCGATAGAGTGGAACATAAGGCAGCAAAACACAGGAGCCGGGCAAACCCAACATTTCGACCAAAGACATGATTCGGAGCTGATGCATATAAGGCCTAACTCGAGACACCGAACACTCCCTGAGGTATTCGGTCTTTATGATAACGGGCAGAATAATTCCCTAAGCCCCTAGTGTCCACGTACGCGCAAAAACTTCTGACGCGGCCGATGCCAAAACGCCAGCCTCCTCCTCGGTTATGGTAAGAAACCAGGGGATGTGTGTCAACAAGAGACAGTAAAAAAGGTTTACGCAGGGTCTTAATCTGAAAAGAATTCTTGCAACGAGTCCCTGCTGCACGTCTGCGCCTGTGTCTCCGTTGTGCTGTATCCTAGACGGGTGTAGCACGTTGTTCATCTGTAAAAGAGAAGAACATAGTTTGGAAAGATATCATGCAAACAATGTATTTAAAACAGAGTATGATTTAAAAGATGAATAAGGTTCAGCTTTATTGGCTCTCATTGTTCATGCGTGCAGCCCCATGGAAAGGGGTATGCGGCTAGGAAGCCCCTTGTTTACTTATGCCGTACTCGCCTAACCGTGTCTAGGGTCTGAATGACCTGTTTTTAGGGGCTTTGATTAGCAAGGCCGGATTAGTGTGTGGCTGTCAAGGCAGTCTCACGTTCTTCCGTGGTCGAGGAACACCCAAAGTTACCTTTTAATGAGATTATGCCGCGTGGACTAGGCATTTTAAGTGTAGGAGACGCGTAATGCGGTATTGCGTTAAAGCGGGCGAAAGCTTCACGTCCCAATAGTGCTTGATGGCTACTTTTAAATGGGGCGATATGGAAGATTAGCTTTTCGCGACGGAAGTTGTCGGATGAACCGAACACAACTTCTAGTAGTAAGGAGCCCGTACAATTAGCGTAAGGGCCTGGCGTCACTCCTTTAAAGGAAGTGCTGCTATGACGAATTTTGGTAGGGTCTATCCCCATTCTGCGGATTGTGTCCTAATATAGCAGGTTTATATCACTGCCGCCGTCCATTAGGACTTGTGTAAATTGTAGTCCGTCGATTATGGGCTCCAATATCAAAGCGGTCCTTCCTGCGTTTGGAATATTTCTGGAGTAATCCTGATGGTCGAAAGTAATTGGTTGTGAAATCCAATTTTGGGACTCCACTGGGGTGGACCGTGCGGAGCGTATTTTAGTAGGTGCCGCATTTATTTTCCTTGTTATCACTTGAAGTGAGTTCACTGTTTTGACTTCTTGTGGGAAAGTCTTCTGTTTTCCGGTGCTCTGCTTGTGGGGTTCGTCATCGTCTTCGCTTGATGTGTCGAGCCCCTTGTGTTTGGCGTTAAGTCGGCCGGACTGCTTGAAGACCCAACAATCTCTGTGGGTATGGTTTGCAGGCTTCCCGGGGGTACTGTGGATTTGACATATCCTATCCAAGATTTTGTTTAGGTTGGATAGCTCGTCACTGTTGTCCTTAAGAGGCAGTGTTTTGTTGTTCGGCCGAGTGCTTTTGAACCCGGCGTTGACCGCCGTGCTCTTTGGGCCACTTTCCTTATTCCGGCGCTGATCTTTTCTGTGTCGTGATTTCCCATTTCCATCCCTGACCTCGGATGTACTCGGGTCGCTGGTGCTGCATCTTGCCAGCCAGCTATCTTCCCCCGCGCAAAAGCGGGTCATGAGGCTTGTTAGCACGGCCATTGTTCTTGGTTTTTCCTGGCCGAGGTGTCTGGCAAGCCATTCGTCTCAGACTTATGTTTAAAGGCTGCTAAGGCTTCGGCGTCCGGACAGTCGACTATTTGGTTTTTTTTGGTGAGGAACCTATTCTAGAATTTGCGTGCTGACTCTTCGGGCTGTTGAGTTATATGACTTAAATCGTCTGCATCTGGAGGGCGGACATAAGTCCCCTGAAAATTTGCTCGAAACGCATCCTCGAGCTCTTCCCAACTTCCATTGGTATTTTCTGGGAGGCTTTTGAGCCAATGCCGAGCTGGCCCTTTGAGCTTGAGGGGCAGGTATTTTATGGCATGGAGATCATCTCCTCTAGCCATATGTATGTGTAGGATATAATCCTCAATCCAGACTCTGGGGTCTGCTGTTCCGTCATATGCCTCTATGTTTACGGGTTTGAATCCCGCTGGAAATTCATGATCCAGTACCTCATCGGTGAAACATAGGGGGTGTGCGGCGCCCCTGTATTTAGGTGTACCGTTATTTTCGAACACTCGACGTGTTGTGTTGCTCCCTTGAGCCTTCTTTCTTGGCCCATAGATGGATTTGGCCGGGCCATCCTTTTTGCGAGGATCCTTATGTGGATCGTGTGCAGGCTTGTGTGCGGCGCCGCTTGCCGCTCTTAGCCTGTCATCTGGTCGTCTATCCGTCCAGGCGGCCGTTTTGTTTTTTGACTGTGGGGGCTCTACGGCCTCCTCGTCGAATTCGGGTAACAGCCTGCGCTTCGGGTAGGTCTTTGCTTGGTGATTATCGCCGTATTTATCTGCGGTCTTGAGTACTTTGCTCCATCTCATTCTGAGTACGTCTTCCGCTGTTTTGAGCTTTCGCTTCTGCTTCTTCAAACTTCTTGCAGTGGCGACGAGCCTTTCGTGGAGGTTCATATGCTCTGGTGATGTGTCCGACTTGAGATCATCTGGATTGTTGTTTTCGCCGGGGATGGGTTGCTCATCCGATTCATCCTGTTCGGACAGTTGCTTGGTGGCATGTTCGTTGTCCACTGGTTCGCCCTGCTCTACGGCTGGGTCTGTATGGGTGCTGTTGTTATCGAGGCGGGACTTTGGGCGACGCTTGCGTCACCGTTTTGGCTGTTTTACGGAGGAATTATCCTTCGCCGCGTCCCGTTGTTCCTCGTTATCGCTTCCTTTTGGTGTATCCACCATGTATACATCGTGAGTTGAGGTGGTTTTCCAGTGTCCTGTGGGCGCTGGTTCTTGGTCGTCTCCGGCATCGTCGTCCATACCGTCGATGTCTTTGAAGTCGAAGTCTAGCATGTCGGTTAGGTCGTCGACAGTGGCTACAAAGTGGGTGGTGGGTGGGCTTTGAATTTCTTCGTCGTCCGCATCCCAACCGTCTTGACCATAGTCCGGCCAGGGCTCTCCTGATAACGAGAGATACTTTAGCGAATTCAGGATGTTGCCAAAAGGCGAGTGCTGAAAGATGTCCGCAGCGGTGAACTCCATGATCGGCGCCCAATTGGATTCGATTGGTAGGGGTGCGGGAGGTTCAGAGTCCGGCACCTCGGAGTCATGAGCTTCAAAAGGGACGGGGTCAGTATTCGGCTCCATCACCATAGAGGTAGCAGCCCCCGAGGCGGTGTCTAGCCACCCATCCTCGATTGGCGCGGTCGGCTCCGAATCAAGGGTCGGAGCGGACTCGTGTCTTGACCTCGAGGCACTTTCCGCAGCGAGCTAAATCCGCCCATCGTGATAAAGGTCGGGCGCTCGGCTATGGCTTGAATCCATCGAAGATCAAGTCTCCGCGGATGTCAGCCGTGAAGTTCAAACTTCCAAATCTGACCTGATGGCCAGGTGCGTAGCTTTCAATCTGCTCCAGATGGCCAAGCAAATTGGCCCGCAGTGCAAAGCCGCCGAATACGAAGATCTGTCCAGGGAGAAAAGTCTCACCCCGGACCGCGTTGTTGTTGATGATCGAAGGAGCCATCGGGCCTATAAGCGACGACACAGGGGAACCCTCAATGAAAGCACCAATGTAGGTGTCAAAACCGGCGGATCTCGGGTAGGGGGTCCCGAACTGTGCGTCTAGGCGGATGGTAACAGGAGACAAGGGGCGCGATGTTTTGACCCAGGTTCGGGCCCTCTTGATGGAGGTAAAACCCTACTCCTGCTTGATTGATATTGATGATATGGGTAGTACAAGAGTGGATCTACCACGAGATCAAGGAGGCTAAACCCTAGAAGCTAGCCTATGGTATGATTGTTGTTCATCCTATGGACTAAAACCCTCCGTTTATATAGACATCGGAGAGGGCTAGGGTTACACAGTAGTCGGTTACAATGGTAGGAGAGCTACATATCTGTATTGCCAAGCTTGCCTTCCACGCCAAGGAAAGTCCCATCCGGACACGGGACGAAGTCTTCAATCTTGTATCTTCATAGTCTTGGAGTCCGGCTGACGGTGATAGTTCGGCTATCCGGACACCCCCTAGTCCAGGACTCCCTCAGTATGTGTGGGATCTGACTATCTAGTTGTTTATCCTTGGTAGCCTCTCTTACTGGGAAATGTCTCCTAGTGCTTCCACTGAGCCATGGTAGCTTGCTACTGCTCCAGAACACTTAGGCTGGCCGGCATGTGTCCTTCTTTGTTCCTGTGTCTGTCCCCTCGGGGAAATGTCACGCGATGAATACCGGAGTCCTATTAGCCCGCTACAGCCCGGTTCATCGGAGTCCTGCTAGCCAAGTGCTACAGCCTGGATTCACTCATTGATGACCGACACGTTCGATGCTGGGTCATGGATGCCTGTCCCTGTAAGTTTGTGCCACTTTGGGTTTACGACTAGCCATGTCAGCCCGAGCTCCTTATCATATGGATGCTAGCGACACTATCATATACGTGTGCCAAAAGGCTAAACGGTCTCGGCAAAGGTAAGGCGACACCGTGTGGAATACCGTCGTGAGGCCGCAAAGTGATATGAGGTGTTACATGCTAGATCGATGTGGCATTGAGTCGGGGTCCTGACAGCTTTGGTATCAGAGCTTGACTGCCTGTAGGATTACGAAGCCAAACTGGTCGAAGTTGAGTCTAGAAATTCTTTAGTTATATGTAGGGGAATTGATTGTGGGATGGAACATAAGGCTCTTTTTACTCCTTATACCTTATGCCCTTCTGATCTGAATCAGCCTCTTCTTTTCTACCGGGGTTAAGAACTAGGCCTTCTCTTCTTTCTATCAGGATCACGTGTTACTAATCCGTAGACTTATAGGATTGTTGGTTTCAAGCCTCAGTTAAGTTCCTACTACTTCCGTATGTTAATTGTTGATCTCGAAACCTTGACATTGTGCTTCTGAGTGGCGACGCCACCATTTTTGTAGCATGTCTAAAATTCCTTTGAGCATTTATAGCCGTTATGTTGTCCGAGTCATCCCAGGTTTCTAAACAGTCTGATGCATTTGCAACTCCCTTCTCACCGTTCCGATGTTCCTTTGGGCCAGATTAACCACACTAAACGGTGAGTTGAGGTACTATATTGCCTCAAAGTATATGTTGGGCTATTATTATGACCCTAGATGTCTAGAGTATCACCTAGTAATCTAGCCATGTATTGTGTTCCCAGTGTGATCATTATGGCCAACATTCTCGAAAGCATCCCGTGATGCAATTTAGCTAGTAGATATTCTACTCCTGGGTTTTGAACCCGAGATTCACCCTACTTATTTCATGTTGATAGTGTTTGCTAGTTCCTTTAGGATATTAGTAACCTTTGTGATAGTCCTCGAGGTCCGTGGTATTTCCTTTTCCAAATACCATGAACTGCTTATGGCGGAAGTTCTTTGAACCAAAAGACACAACCAGAGTGCTCTTGATGAGTTCTCCATTCTATATTGTGACTCTGCCAGCTCTACCTTTCTGCATGGGTTATCCGGAAGAAACCTATTGAACTTGGTTCGACATGCTAATCCATGCATCCACAGCTCAGAAATCATATGTTCTTTGAGTTGTCCCATTTTAGTTGAATTCTGACCCCCCATCTATCAATTGATAGTCAAGAGTATGTGTGCATGCATTAATCGATGCCTATTACTCTTGTGGTCCGTCAAGCCATTCTATTCAGGAATGACTAGGAGAAACAAACTCCAGAACCTCATCCATATCCAGGATTGGGTCAAAGTAGTTGTACTCCACAGATCAAAATGTTAATCTAGCTCTTGTTCTGTTCTACCTTGGAGTATTACCATCTTTATAGGAAGAATGTCATGGGAATTGCACACCATCTTATGAATTCTTGACGCAGTAATACTTCTTGCCATCATTGATAATTTCTCGATTCCCATGTTATTATAACCGGAATGCCGACAAGTGAACCATGATGTGTGAAACCAATACTCCTAGCAACCTTGTTGCTTGGTAGTTAAAGGACAATAATTTCATTCTTAGTGTGTTGGTTCTTGAATTGTCATTCTAAGATTGATCGTGCTACCTAGTCCTTATTTCCTGGTGCACTCTTCCATCAACGAGTTAGGAATGTGTCAATCCTTGCTTATTTGATCATATCGTCTTGCTCTGAAAAGCAAGATTGTTCTCGAGCTTAGTAACATATCGGTGGTTCGTGATGTTCCGAATATCTTCTCGGAAGTATTACCAGGTTGTCACCCGACCGCTATGTTGAGTTCATGATCATGTTGGTTTTCCTCCAAACCACCCATTCTCCAAGAATCTGTGTTGGATACCCCTGAGCTAGTTGGTTAAGACAAACAACAACTTGGAGTGTTCGAAGATAAAAGCTTGTCCGACTTAGTTCATTTTAAGGGATATATTGTATGTGTGTTGAAGAAACTTGATATTTTCATCGACTGACCCTCGTGATCAGTTAATGGACCTATCATTTTATCCAACCTTTGATTTGAGTATGGGCTATCATCAAATCAGACCAGAACCAACGATATACGTAATGTTGTCTTACTCATTGTCGGTGTCAAAACCGGCGGATCTCGGGTAGGGGGTCCCGAACTGTGCATCTAGGCGGATGGTAACAGGAGACGAGGGACACGATGTTTTACCCAGGTTCGGGCCCTCTCGATGGAGGTAAAACCCTATGTCCTGCTTGATTAATATTGATGATATGGGTAGTACAAGAGTGGATCTACCACGAGATCAAGGAGGCTAAACCCTAAAGCTAGCCTATAGTATGATTGTTGTAATGTATGTTGTGTCCTACGGACTAAAGCCCTCCGGTTTATATAGGCGCGGAGGAGGCTAGGGTTACAGTCGGTTACAATGGTAGGAGATCTACATATCCGTACGCTAAGCTTACCTTCCATGCCAAGGAAAGTCCCATCCGGACACGGGATGGAGTCTTCAATCTTGTATCTTCGTAGTCTTGGAGTCCGCGGACGATGATAGTCCGCTGTCCGGACACCCCTAGTCCAGACTCCTCAAGAGCCCACGAACCAGGCTTCAATGACGATAAGTCCGTAGCATAATGTTCGGCATTGCAAGGCGGGTTCCTCCCTTGAATAATCCAGAGAAGATCATGAACACCAGGATAGTGTCCGGCTCTGCAAAATAAATTCCACATTCCACCGTAGAGAGAATAATGCACATAAATCCAATCTGCTGACGTTTTATGCGGCGTGACATCACCGCTACCAAGCCTTTATTTGAATCATTTTTTATCATACCACCTCAGCACGTTTAGCGAAGCGGTTTCCTTGGCATGTCTTGTCGAAGCAGAGATCGTGTTCCCCTTATTCCGGGATTCTCATCAATACGTGCGTGGGTAACCCAACCGTGCCCGTCGCCACGCCTCCTCTATCGAAGGTGAATCCCGAATGGTCACGGGGACGACTCTTGGTATTTTTTCCCTTTATAAGAGGACCAAGACTCGTTTCTTTTCTTCAATCTCGCATTGAATCTACTCTTTGCTCCCAGTTCCAACACCCAGAGCCCCAGATTCGACCGCTTCAGATTCTCATCCATGTCCGGCTCCGACCTCCAGGGTCGGTGGATGCCCTCCTCCGTCACGGAGGAGGACGTGCTAAAGCTTCATGAGGCCAAGTACCTGTCCTACGAGATTTCGCATAGGCTGCCTGCTCAAGGGCAGGCCGTGCCCGCCCCTGAGCCCGGTGAGTACGTCATCTTTCTATCCCACCTCCGTCGGGGTTTAGGCTTCCCGACGGACCCCTTCGTGAGAGGGCTCATGTTCTACTACGGGCTGGATTTTCATGACTTGGCTCCGGAGTCCATCCTCCATATCTCCGCATTCATTATCGTCTGCGAAGCCTTCCTCCACGTCACTCCCCACTTCGGCCTGTGGCTGAAGACCCTTAATGTGGAACCGAAGATGATCGGGGGGCGTCAAGCGGAGTGTGGCGGGGCGGCCATAAGCAGAAGGGCCGATGCCCCGTGGCCCGAGGGTTCCTTCCAAGAGGAACTCGGATTGTGGCAGCAGGAGTGGTTCTATATCACCGCTCCGAAGGGTAGCAAGCAAAAGCCGCCGCCTTCATTCCGCCTGGGACCTCCACGCCAACTGATGTCGTGGTCAACCAAGGGCTTAATTGGGGGCCGTCCGAAGACGTGCCCTCATTGCAGGGCCGGATTCGAGACCTCCAGGCGAGGGAGATCAATCTGGTCGTGGTGATGCAGGTTATGCTAATCAGGTGTCTTCTGCCCTGCAAACGCCGTCCTCTCCGTCTATGGGAGTTCAATCCGGAGGGACCTCGAATTATCCAACACTTCATGGGTGCGACACCCGTGGAGATGTACAAGTTGTTCTTCGGACCGCAGGTAGCGTGTCCGGAATTGACCGAGGACGCAGGCCTGAGCTGCAATCGCCTGGATACTCAGGTAAATAGCTAAGAGTCCGGACGTTCTGTTTTATCTGCTTTTATAGAGTTCGCCTTCTGACCCATCACTCTTCACAGGAGTGGGTAGCGTGATCGAAGCTGATAAGGCGTCCGGCTCCCCTCCCAGAGACCGCACTGGAGCCCATGCTGGTCAGAATGTTGGAGGTCGCACCCGTAGAAGGGAGCGATGGGGAAAATAGAGGAGCTATTATTTCACCCAAAGGGGCGTCTGAAGAGGGGGGAGTCAAAAACCCCTCCTTCCAGGGGGAGAAGAGGACCGCCTCCGATGATCCGGAGGCCAAAGCCCCTAAACGAGGGAAGAAATTTCCACCGGGGGGTCCGGCGTCCGGGGAGAACCCGGACGTACAATCATCTCCAAAGGATTAGCCCTCCAGCGAGCCGTGAGTAGGAAAAGGGTAGTTCATTAGTAAGAAAATACCTCCATTTGTGCTTCTGTGGATAACTGAAATTTTTATCTTGCAGTTCGGGTTTGCAGCCTTCTCAGATGAGTTCGTCTTCGGGGGATCTTCTTCCGAAGATGATGGAGAGCGAAACGCCTCCGTCTGCTGCGCCGTCATATAGAGCGATTTAGCCCAAGTATAAATCACGGAGGGTTTCCCAGAGTCTGGAGGGGCCGGAGAGTTCGGCGCCCACTAGTATCCGGCCGGGAGAACTAAAGAATCTGCTTGAGAGGGCGTCCATCTCAGAAGATCACCGTGCTTTATTGCGTATGGTGATTGGAAGGATTTCGTCCGCTGAGAGCGGAATGCGTAATGCCGCTAAGAGTTTGCTGGCGGGATTTGAGGTACGCAAGAATGACGCACCCTTTTTTTGGACAATTTTGCACATAAAAGTGCGCCTTGTATAGATAGTAGCCCCTGAGACTCGGTAGGTTGTCGAAGACGACAGCGTGCCGAGGATCAAAAAATCGCAAGTAATGAATCTCGCCGTTTCTATGTAGGTGGCGGATAGTCCGAGGGCTAACCGGACTAGTGGAGTTGCCGAGTTAATGCGGCAACTTGACGTGGCGGATGCGGACATCGCACTTGTCAACCGGCGACTTGACGAGTCGCAAGGTAAATGAGTTCTCCACAGTTGCATTATTTAAGGGGGTCAAAGCCCTCCTCTGATAAATTATATGCTGCGGGACAGACGGTGCTGCTGCTGTGGAGAGCCTTCGGGCCGAACTTGCTCAAGCTAAGGAGCAAGCCCGAAGGAGTGACGCGGCTGCCTCAAGGGCGGCCGAGGAATTGAAAGCCGAGAAGGCTGCACACTTCCTAAGCAGGGAAGAGATGGCCGAATTGGCCGTGAAATTAAAGGATGCTGCCGACCGTAATGAGGCTCTTGAAAAGGAGTGCCTATCGGAGCGGGAAGACCTGGGGAAGGCCACCGCCGAGGCCAAGGATGCCCGTTCTGCAATGCAGGCTATGAAGGAGGAGCTGCGCCAGGCCGGAGATATTATGGCTGGCAAGCCTTTTTTGTTGCGTCGCCGATTTACGGATCAAAAGTATGCTCAACTTGGTCAGCTGTGGGGTCCGGAGGATCCATATATGGACTTAGCGGCAAGTGCGGCTGACGCCGTTGAGCACTTCCGGAGCCAGAAGGATCACAAGACGGAAGAGCTATTTTGGTCTCAATTCCATAGTCCGGATCGTTCACTGCCGTTGACCGATCGGTTGGCCGAATGGGCCGAGCTAAATAGATTGTCCGGACTTGCCATGACTGACGTCGTGGCTCATGTCTGGCCAGAGAGGCCCAAGGCGACGAGCTATTTCGGCTTATTGCAGCAATTTCTTGGAGCGGTGCCGCATATCAAGGAGATGAAGCGGTCGGCCTGCATCGAAGGCGCGCGGATGGCTCTTGCCCGTGTGAAGACACATTGGACAGAGATGGATGCCACCTCTATTGCCGCCCAGGGTTCGGACGAAAGCCGGTTACCCGCCGAGCACTATTTTGGGGAAGTTATGCGTGGCGCTCGAGTAATAGAGTCGCAGTGCTCAAAAAATGTCACGTTAAAATGAACGTTTTAGGTTGTAAAACAATGATTATGCTATAACTACTTTTTATACTTGTGCATCTCAAGTAGTAAAATATCTCCTATGCGGCCGTTTACGTATACATTTGTATAACCCGAAAGATTGCGCTCTTGGCTTAGCCCCACGCACAAGGTGCGGGGTGTTCGCAAAAATAGCGCTTTTCACACTTAATCCGGCGCCTCGGTCCTGTTAAGGAGGTGGTAGCGTAGCAAACGAGGCAATCCGGACTATAATGCTTTATCACTTTCACTTAGCGTGGAGTTCGAGGGTGGGGCTACGATATAGCCCCTTGGGGCACCGCGCCGCCGAGTTCGGGCTCGTGTGTGCCTGACCGAAACGGTCCTTCACAAAGCGGGAATTCTAAACATTCCGTAGTCGATCGAGTGGTTGACCAGTCTCGCTATATCATGACAATCGCTTTCGGCTTTCATCGAGGTGCTCGCCAACCGAATCGGGCACAATCGCAGAGTTCTCCGGTGCCGTTAGCCGATGATACGGAACGTAAGGCAGCAAAACACATGAGCCGGGCAAACCCAACATTTGACCAAAGACATGATTCGAGCTGATGCATATAATGCCTAATCTCGAGACGCCAACACTCCCTAAGGTGTTCGGACTTTATAATAATGGCGCGATAATGCCCTAAGCCCCTAGTGTCTAGGTACGGGCATGATCCTCTGACGCGGCCAATGCCAAAACGTCAGGCTCCGCTTTGGTTATAAGAAGAAACCAGGGGAGAATAACAACAAGAGACAGTAAAAAAGGTTTACGCAGGTCTTAATCTGAAAAGAATCCTCGCAACGGGTCCCTCTTGCACGCCTCTGCGCCAGGTCTCCGCAGTGCGTTATCCTAGACGGGTGTGCACATCATTCATCTGTAAAAAGAGAGGAACTTAGTTTGAAAAGAACTCGTGCGAAAAAAGGTATATGTGAAAGAAGAAATATAAATAAGTAAAGCGGGGTCCGTATGGACTCGCTGTTTGTTTGTGCGCGCAGCCCCTTGTGAAGGGATGTGCGGCTAGGGAGCCCCTAGCCTACTTATGCCGGACTCGTCTGTCCGTGTCCGGGGTCTTTAGGTGACCCTCGCACTGAAATGGTGCCGCGTGGACCGGGCATCTTGAGTGTAAGAGACGCGTAATGTGGTATGGCGTTGAAACGGACAAAAGCCTCTCGTCCCAAGAGTGCTTGATATCCACTTTTAAATGGGACGATATGAAAGATTAGTTTTTCGCGTCGAAAGTTGTTTGGTGATCCGAACACAACTTCTAGTAATAAGGAGCCTGTGCACTTGGCGTAAGGGCCTGTCGTCACTCCTTTAAAGGAAGTGCGGCTGTGTCAAATTTGAGTAGTGTCTATCCCCAACTTACGGATTGTATTTAGATACAGCAGGTTTAAGTCGCTGCCTCCATCCATCAGGACTTGAGTGAATTGTAGTCCGTCGATTATAGGATCCAATATCAGGGCAGTCCGTCCTGCGTTTCGAACGCTTCTGGAATAATCCAGGTGGTCGAAAGTTATTGGTTTTGATATCCAATTTCTATGGTCTACTGGATTGGACCGTGCGAGGCTCTTTTTAGAGGGTGCCGCACTATTTTTCCGTATTATCACATGAAGTGAGTTTACTGCTTTGACCTCTTGTGGGAAAGTCTTTTGCTTTCCGGAGCTCTGCTGGTGGGGTTTATCGTCTTCGCTTGTCACGTCGAGCCCCTTGTGTTCGGCGTTTAATCGGCCGGACAGTTTGAAAACCCAACAATCTCGATGGGTGTGGTTTGCAGGCCTTCCGGGGGTACTGTGGATTTGACATATCCGACCCAAAATCTTGTTTAAGTTGGACAGCTCCTCGTTGTCATCCTTAAGAGGCAGTGTTTTGTTGTTTGGCCGTGAGCTTTTGAATCCGGCGTTGACTGTCGTGCTCTTTGGGCTTTTCTCTTTATTCCGGCGCTGCTCTTTTCTGTGCCGTGATTTTCCGTTTCCATCTCTTGTCTCGGATGTACTTGGGTCACTGGTGCTGCATCTTGCTAACCAGCTATCCTCTCCCGCACAGAAGCGGGTCATGAGGCTTGTTAGCGCGGACATTGTCCTCGGTTTCTCTTGGCTGGGGTGTCTGGCAAGCCATTCGTCTCGGACGTTATGTTTAAAAGCTGCTAAGGCTTCGGCGTCCGAACAGTCGACTATTTGGTTCTTTTTGGTAAGGAACCTGTTCCAGAATTTGCGCGCTGACTCTCCGGGCTGTTGAGTTATATGACTTAGATCGTCTGCATCCGGAGGGCGGACATAAGTCCCTTGAAAATTTGCTCTAAACGCGTCCTCGAGCTCTTCCCAACTTCCAATAGTGTTTTCTGGGAGGCTTTTAAGCCAATGATGGGCTGGCCCTTTGAGCTTGAGGGGTAGGTATTTTATGGCGTGGAGATCATCTCCTCTGGCCATGTGTATGTGTAGTATATAATCTTCTATCCGACTCTGTGATCTCGTTGTTCCGTCGTAGGCCTCTATGTTTATGGGTTTAAATCCTGCTGGGAATTCATGGTCCAGCACCTCATTGGTGAAACATAGTGGGTGTGCGGCGCCCCTGTATTTGGGTGTGGCACTATCTTCGGACACTTGACGTGTTGTATTGTTTTCTGGGGCCTCCTTCTTTGGCCCGTAGACGGACCTGACTGGGCCATCTGTCTTTCCAGGTTTATTAGTCGGTTTATGTGCGGGGCCGCTTTTAGAATTTGGCCTATCATCTGGTCGTCTATCCAACCAGGCGGCCTTTTCATGCTTTGACTGTGGGGGCTCTATGGCCTCCTCGTCAAATTCTGGTAACAGCTTGCGCTTCGGGTAGCTCTTGGATTGGTGGCTATTGCCGTATCTATCCGCGGTTTTGAGCACTTTGTTCCACCTCATCCTGAGTGTGTCTTCCGCTGTTTTGAGCTTCCGTTTTTCCTTCTTCAGGCTTCTTGCAGTGTTGACGAGTCTTTTCCGAAGGTTTTTTGTCAGGACCCCGACTCAATGCCACATCGATCTAGCATGTAACACTTCATATCTCTTTGCGGCCTCACGCACGGTATCCCCACGGGTGTCGCCTTACCTTCGCCGGGACCGCTTATGCCTTTTGGCACACGATATGATAGTGTCGCTAGCATCCATATGATAAGGAGCCCGGCTGACATGGCTAGTCGTAAACCCAAAGTGGCACAAACTTACAGGATAGGCATCCATGACCCAAAGATCGAACGTGTCGGTCATCAGCGAGTGAATCCAGTCTGTAGCACGGGCTAACAGACTCGTGAACCGGCTGTAGCGGCTAACAGACTCCGGTATTCATCGCGTGACATTTCCCGAAGGGACGGATACGAGAACGAAGGAGGACACATGCCGCCAGCCTAAGTGTTCCGAGCGGTAGCAAGCTACCAGGCTCAGTGGAAACACTAGGAGACATTTCCCGGTAAGAGAGGCTACTAAAGATAAACAACTAGATAGTCAGATCCCACACATAGCAATACACATTACACGTACGCATAACATGCAAGTATGTGCTGTACAACATGGCATCACAGCATAACTCAACAACTCATATAGATAAGGGCTCAGAAGAGCCATCATAGCATTTATTGCAAACAGGGTCACAAGACCCATCATACAGAGCATACAAGCAACAAGCGGAAGCATTACATGTCCAGGTACGACATCTACAAAAGAAAAAGGTGAAGAGCCTCGACTATCTACAACATCCGATCAAGATCGAAGTGAGGTACAAGATACTTGTCAAGTCCATGAGAACACTAGTAAGACCAAGTCTCCACCGCAAAAACATAAATAAAGCACCATGAGTACAAAGGTACTCAGCAAGACTTACATCGATCCTATCATACATGCATTTGTATCAAGAGGGTAATGTGGGGTTTAGTTGCAGAAGCCAGCTTTGACTCTGGGCTATCCTGTTCTCGACTACGAGAACTTCTTGAGGTGATATGGGCGCACGAGTCCACTAATCACCACACAATACACTACTATGGATTCGTCCCGCCTCCCTACGAGAAGGCCATCCATAGTACTCACACTTCTCTTGAGCATTTTATAGTATCCACTTCAAGTTGTCTATGTACCATGTAAGCATCCAAGAAGTCCATATCCATGACCCGCTATTCAATAGATCATGTTAACCTGCGCAGGGTGTACTTCTTCACACACGCCTCGCCACTTACCGCCATGTACACATCATGTATCTCGGCAACCTTCAAGCGGAAGCTTTGGCGAGGGTGTCGGCCACGACCGACTAACCACACAAAACTCTAGCCCAGGTTTATCGCCTATTCGGTTCTATCCGCAAGGAGATCCGGCGGGTGTCGCCACGGCCCCAAACGATGTGAACAGGGTTCCCAAGCCCACCTCACGGGATGGATCTCGCTTGGTACACCATGCCACTTGTGCCTAGTCTGTCCCAAGCCCACCTGGCGGGTGCCACTTGGTAGACTACTAACACTACCTACAAACACCGTAAACTAGTTGCAACTCCCGGACAGAGATCAAGTTGGTTAATAAGTCGAGAGGGCTTGGGCGCCGGAGCCCAATGTGTGGTAGTATCGAGTCATTGGACAACATACATAGAACTCAAGTGCTTAAGGACGGTTCCAAAGGAGACAACCCACCATGTACTCCTACATGGCCTCTCACCGCTACCTTTACCAAATCGTGTTCACACACTTCACTCTCAGCATCAGAACATATCGTAACACTCCAATTCATTCCCAATGAATCAGACCTGACACAACTCTAAGCAATAGCAGGCATAGCATGGTAGGAACATAACATGGGCTCAATCAACTCCTACACATGCTAGTGGGTTTCAACTATTTACTGTGGCAATGACAGGTCATGCAGAGGAATGGGTTCAACTACCGCAGCACAAAGTAGCAGATGAATCGTTGTTGTCCTAATGCAATAACTGAGAGCAGGAGCGAGAGAGTAGGATTTTATCGGAATGAACAAGGGGGTTTGCTTGCCTGATAGATCAACAGAGGAGGCACTGCTTCATAGACAGGTACTCTGGAACGATCTCCGGAGCAGGACCTATCGAGAAGGAACAGTGTCGGCAATCAATACACAAACATATGCAACAATATGATGCATGAACATGGCATGTAGCTGTGATGTCGTTTGAGCTAATGCAACTAGTATTCTATCTAGATGAAGTCCATTTGAATCAAGGATTCAAATGCAACTCCAAGTAAGCTCTTTATAAATGCCATTTTTAGTGTTTCACTTATACAGTAGGTATAAGTTGGTTTTTCATGCATGAAACTAGTACAGATGGATAGATTGCATTTTTCTGATAATTTTTCATATATAAATTATTTCAATCTGAGCTACGGTTGAATTTCTATGAATTTTTGAAGTTTAAATCATTTTCTGGAATTTCCTGTTTTAAAAATAACTCCAGAAAATAAATAATTGCGTCAGCACTGCGTCACTATGACGTCAGCAAGTCAGCGGCTGACCAGGTCAAACCTGACGTGTGGGGTCCACACGTCAGTGACAGGGGGTTAAACATGGTTAATTTAATCCTAACTAAAGGATTAGTGGCGCTGGGGCCCACTGTCAGTGTCTCTAGGGGGGCTAATTAGTGCCTAACTAGGGTCCACGTCAGCCCGCCGGAGTTTTGGCCGGCGGCGACCAAAAATGCGGCGGCGACTCGCCGGACTTGCGCTACGAGCGGCGGCTGGTCACGCGGAGACCACCGGGGCGTAGCCCGTTGTCGTCCGCGTCCAGGGATGCAGGTTGGAGGCTGCGGGGGCGCCGGAGCTCGCCGGAGCGGGGCTCAAGGCGGCGGCCGGAGTTCGGCCGGGGGCGCGCGGGTGCTGCAGGGCACGGCAGGAGCTGCGGGCGGCGGCGTTGGCCTTCTGGGAGGCTGCTGAGCGCCAGGCGGCAGTGCGGCGCTGGCTGCGGTGGCTCACAGCACGACGGCGCGAGGAGCTGCGGCGGCGATGGCTTCGGACATGGTGGTAGCGACGGCTACGACGCGGGAGCGAGGGGGAGAAGGGAGGGGAAACAGGGAGAGGCTCACGGCGATCACGCAGAGCAGCACAGCGGGCTCGGGGGAGACCTGGTGACGGCGAATCGACGGCGGCGGACGGCGGAGCCCGAGGAGGAAGACGGTGGCGATGGCGGCGATGGAGGCCGTCCGGAGGTGCTTGGCTTGACGAGGAGGTAGAGGAGGTCGTGGCGGAGCTTCTGGGCTCTACGGAGGGGCGAGGGGAGGCAGGTGGCCACGGCAACGGCGTGCGGCGGCGACGGCAGCGCGTCGGGCGCGGGGAGAGGGAGAGGTCCAGGGGAGGAGGGAGAGCGAGAGAGAGTGGAAGAGGACCGGGGTGGCGCGTGGCGTCGTCCAGAACGTCCAGGCGGCGAGGAGGAGGCAGGCAGGCAGAGAGGGAGGTGGCGTGGCGCGGCGCGGCGGTGCGCGCGGGCACGCGACGCGCCTGCCTCGCCGAGGACGAAGACGACAGAGGAGGAGGCGGGCTGGGCCGGGCTGACCAGGCCGCACAGTGCTGGGCCAGCACAAGAGCTAGGCGCCAGGTAAGCTCCTCTTTATTTCTATTTTTGTTTTTGTTTTCTGTAATTTGTTTTGATTTAGTTTTAAACACTAAATCATTTTATTTGCTTATGCCAATTTTTGCAGGAGCTAGTTATATTATTCCAGAGCTCCTTAATAAATGGCATAATTTTTGGACATATATTATATATATAACATTTATATATCCAAGACAAAATAATTACTGGATTAATCCAAATGCCCAAAATAAATACTTATGAGCTCCTAAAAATATTGGTTTGATTTTTATCTCTGTCCAATATTTCCAGAGGGCAACATGAGCATTTTCTTGGACCTTTTTGGAGCAATTTTGGTTTGGGCCATTTTAGAGATGATTCTGAGGGTTTCAACAATCCTCATTTCAAATTTAGATGGAATATAAACATGATGCACAAATGACTAGCTAGCCTTGAGCATACCAGAACTAGGGATGTGACAACTCGCCCCCACTTGAAAGAATCTCGTCTCGAGATTCAGGGGTCGACGGAAAGAAAGCGGGTACTCCAAATGAAGACGATCTTCTCGCTCCCAAGTAGCTTCTCTCTCGGAATGATGAGACCACTCGAACTTTGAGGAACTTGATGTTATGACGTCGGGTGACACGCTCTGCTGATCAAGAATGCGAACCGGATACTCTCGATATGTGAGGTTATCTTGGAGATCAAGCGCTTAGTGGTCCACTCCGCGGATAGGATCCGAGAAGCAATGCCTCGAGTTGAGAGACGGGAAGACATCATGAACTCGAGAAAGACGTGGGGTAGTTCCAACTGGTAGGCAACCTCTCCTCGCTTAGCGAGAATGCGAAAAGGACCAATGTAACGAGGAGCCAACTTGCCCTTGATATCAAACGATGGGTACCCTTCAAAGGAGTAACCCAAGGTAAGCTTTGTCGCCAACTTCATAAGTCATATCCTTATGATGACGATCATATCGGCTCTTTTGACGAGACTGGCTGTTTTCAAATTCTCACGAATGATGCGAACTTGCTCTTACGCCTCTGGATCATGTCCGTCCAAAGAATTGTCTTTCACCGGTTTCTGACCAGTTCAAAGGTGTTCGGCATCTTCGTCCATAGAGTACCTCAAAAGGAGCTTTCTTGAGACTGGATTGATAGCTATTGTTATAAGCAAACTCGGCAAAAGGAAGGCATTTCTCCCAATTCATACCGAATGAGATAACGCAAGCTCTAAGCATGTCTTCGAGAATTTGATTGACCCGTTCCACCTGACCACTTGATTGAGGGTGGAAAGCTGTACTGAAGGAAAGATGGGTTCCCATGGCAGTTTGGAAACTCTCCCAGAAATGAGAAGTGAAGAGACTACCACGGTCTGAATTGATCTCTAGTGGAACACCATGAAGTGATACTATTCGAGAAATATATAAGTCAGCGAGCTGACTAGCGGTGATACTCTCTCTAACAGAAGGAAGTGCGCCACTTTGGAGAGACGATCAATGACTACGAAGATAGCATTATTCCCTTTCTTGGTCCCGGGAAAGCCGTGATGAAGTCCATACCAACTTTATCCCATTTCCACTCGTGAATGGCTAGAGGTCAAGGGTGCCAAGAGGTCTTTGATGCTCGCCTTAATGCGACGACAAACGCCACAGCTTAGCGATAAACCGAGCAATTTCTCTCTTCATCCTGGTCCACCGTAACTCTCCGCGAGGTCCCGATACATCTTAGTACTACCGGATGAATCGTGAGAGGAGATTCATGCGCCTTAAGAATCAATTGTCGCAGATGTTGATTCTTCTGGAACCACCAAGCGATTCTCAAAGAAAACGACACCACGATCATCCATAGAGAAACATCCACCAACTCCCTTCTTAATGTTTCTCTTGATCCGGGAAATTCCCGTATCCTGTTTTTGAGCTGCGATAATCCGATCCTCAAGATCAGGTTTCGCCACCAAGGTAGAAAGGAATCCGTGAGGAGCTATGTGAAGGTTAAGCTTACAGAATTCCTCATGGAGAAGTGGTTGACCTTGCTGCAACATAAGATTGTTGCAGTAGGATTTACGACTTAGCGCATCAGCCATGACATTAGCTTTGCCTGGGGTGTAGGTAATCCCTAGATCATAATCTGAGATCAACTCCAACCAACGTCTTTGCCTAAGGTTCAAATCTGGTTGGGTGAAGATATACTTGAGACTCTGGTGATCGGTGTAGATCTCGCAACGTTTACCAAGAAGGTAATGTCGCCAGGTCTTGAGTGCATAGACTACGGCTGCAAGCTCCAGATCATGTGTAGGATAATTCTCCTCATGTGGATGCAACTGTCGAGATGCATAGGCAATCACATGAAGATCCTGCATAAGAATGCAACCTAGTCCCTGTCGTGAGGCGTCGCAATAGATAACAAAGTCTTTAGTGAAGTCCGGGGGCACAAGTATGGGAGCAGAAGTCAGCGCCTTTTCGCCTCTGGCTCAGACTCACACTGTGGGGACCACTCAAACTTTTTATCTTTCTTGAGAAGTTCCGTGAGGGGTTTGGCTACTTTGGAGAAGTTTTCAACAAAGCGGCGACAATAGCTGGCTAGACCAAGGAAACTCCTAACTTGTTTAACGGTTTCAGGTGGAGTCCAATCAAGAACGGCCTTAACTCTCTCGGGATTGACAGCAATGCCCTTACCAGAGATTACGTGGCCCAGATAGGTCACTTCTGGCAACCAAAATTCACACTTGGAGAACTTGGCATAAAGGCGATGCTCTCTGAGTTTTTCTAACACAAGTCTAAGATGTTCGGCATGCTCTTCCTCATTCTTCGAGTAAATAAGAATATCGTCGAGGTAAACCACGACTTAACTTATCTAGGTACTCCATGAAGATCGAGTTCATCAAGCGGAGAAGGTAGTCAGGCGTTGGTTAGACCGAAGGACATGACGGTGTACTCGTCGACCATAACGAGTGACAAAGGCTGTCTTGGGGATGTCCCGCTTCGATCTTGATTTGGTGGTAGCCTAACCTCAAATCCATCTTGGAGAAGATCGAGGATCCAATGAGCTGATCATACAGTGTCGTTGATCCCGGGAGCGGATACTTGTTCTTTATCGTGACCAAATTAACGGACGATAATCTACAACCATCCGTCCGCACCATCCTTCTTCTTGACGAAGAGAACGGGCAAGCCCAAGGAGAAGAACTAGGACGGATGAAACCCTTTTGCAAGGACTCATCAAGTTGTTTCTTAAGCTCGCCAGTTCTAAGGGTGCCATCTTGTAAGGTCTCCTAGAGATTGGAGCAGTTCTCGGATAAGATCTATGACGAACTCTACATCTCTATCGTGGAATACCGGCAGTTCCTCTGAAAGACATCCGGAAAGTCACGGACTACCGGATATCTTCAAGGTCCGGAAGAGGGCTGGCATTAAGAGAATAAAGTTGACGCTTTGCAACTCGTGGAGATAAAGACTATCTTACGGATGGGTGTGTAAGCTGAACGGACTGGTGTAACAATCAATCTTGGCATGATGAGCTGTCATCCACCCATACCCAAGATGATGTTAATATCCAAGACTTGAGAGCTATAAGTGATGCAAGGAATACAAGTCTGTCAACAAGGATTTCGCTACCATGGCTTACACTAGAAGTTTGCCATTTGGATCCGTGGAGTTTGAATAAGTAGTGGGAGGGCATATCACAAAATGACATGTCATGCAAGCGGCATAGCTTTAAATAAAGGAATGAGACGCCCAAAGATCGAATAGAACCGATCGTTGGGTGACAGCTTGACAAGGAGTGTACCAAGAACGACATCCGGATCATCATGAGCGCCTTTAGCTGAGACGTGATGCACAAGTCCAAGTTCGGTGAGCTGACTGGCACTAATCATCTTGCGTGATGGCTTACCATGGCCAATGACTTCTCGGGTTGGGGTGGAGCAACTCGTCCGAGTGCAAATCACGGGCAATGTGGCCTGGTTCTCCGCACTTGTAACAAATCTTGAGGTAGAACGTGGACACGCATTGGCAGGCGGTCCACCAATAGGCCTGGATGGAGCATATGACTGAGCTGGGGAAGGCACCACATAGGATGGTCTCGGTGCATATCTGGAAGGAAGAGCGGAGTTCGGAACCCAAATCCGACGCTTCTGAGAACTAGAACCGGAGGAAGATTCCAAATCACGGGTGTGCTTACGAGACTCCTCGTAAGTGAGTTGTGCTGTCTCCGCATTGATGGCTTTGTTTACAAGAGCTTGGAATGTATCACAATGATGCAGGTGGAGATCACGACACAACTTGGGGTTGAGACCCTTCCGGAACCTAGCCTGCTTCTTGGCGTCCGTGGACACCTCTTCTGTGGCACAACGAGCAAGATTCTCAAACTCTCTACTATAAACATCAACAGCCGTCTTACCCTGGGTGAAACTACAGAACTCTTCTCTCTTGCGATCAATGAGGGCTTCAGGAATGTGATGCTCGCGAAAAGCCTCAGTGAAATCCCTCCAGGTAGGAATCTGACCAGCTGGAAGCATAGCCTCATAGTTTTGCCACCAAAGACTAGCAGGACCTTCCAGGTGGTATGTGGCATAAGTGACCTTGTCATCTTCAGCTACGTTCGCAGAACGGAGCTTGTGTGTGATATTACGGAGCCAGTCATCTGCATCGAGCGGCTCGATAGAATGATGAAAGGTAGGTGGGTGCAAGCGAATGAAGTCATGAATGGTTGCAGACCCTTTGAACCGATGTGCGGTGTTCTCCTCGATACGTGCCAACAAGCGGTTAGACTCACGCTTGTTTCTCTCCATTTCTAACATGAACTCTGTCAGCGAAGGCTGGTCGGGAGGATCCTCATTCCTACCATCTCGGTGGTTCTGGCTACGAGCAATAGAACTTCGCTTAGTTGATGACATCCTGAGAAACGAAACCAAGGACGGAATCAAAGATCATCTATAGGCTATAGAATGTAGGACAAGGAAATTAGTAACTCTCGAACTCCTAGGGCAATTCCGCAGATAACGGCAAGAAATGCTCGTAATGAGACATCCTGCCAAAATGGGGTAGTAACATACTCAACATCATCACTCTAGGTTCGAGATCATACTAAACAAAGCTACACCGAAGTACTCAAATCGGGTATGACTCGATCAACCAATCCTATGGGACTACGGAGTAGTAACACGTGATCCTGATAGACGGAAGAGAAGCCTGGTTCCTTAACCCCGCAGGAAAGATAGGATGACTCAGATCAGAAGGCCATGAGGTATAAGGAGTAAAAAGAGCCTTACGTTCCTTCCCACAATCAATTCCCTTACATAACTAAAGAATTTCTAGACTCGACTTCGACCAGTTTGGCTTGCTAATCCTACAGGCAGCCTGGCTCTGATACCAAAGCTGTCAGGACCCCGACTCAATGCCACATCGATCTAGCATGTAACACTTCATATCTCTTTGCGGCCTCACGCACGGTATCCCCACGGTGTCGCCTTAACCGCCGGGACCGCTTATGCCTTTTGGCACACGATATGATAGTGTCGCTAGCATCCATATGATAAGGAGCCCGGCCGACATGGCTAGTCGTAAACCCAAAGTGGCACAAACTTACAGGACAGCATCCATGACCCAAAGATCGAACGTGTCGGTCATCGCCGAGTGAATCCAGTGTAGCACTGGCTAACAGACTCGGTGAACCGGGCAGAAGCGGCTAACAGACTCCAAGATTCATCGCGACATTTCCCGAAGGGATGCATACAGAACGAAGGAGGACACATGCCGCCAGCCTAAGTGTTCCGGAGCAGTAGCAAGCTACCAGGCTCGGTGGAAACACTAGGAGACATTTCCGTAAGAGAGGCTACTAAAGATAAACAACTAGATAGTCGATCCCACACATAGCAATACACATTACACGACGCATAACATGCAAGTATGTGCTGTACAACATGGCATCACAAAGATAACTCAACAACTCATATAGATAAGGGCTCAAGAGCCATCATAGCATTTATTGCAAACAGGGTCACAAGACCCATCATACAGAGCATACAAGCAACAAGCGGAAGCATTACATGTCCGGGTACGACATCTACAAAAGAAAAAGGTCAAGAGCCCGACTATCTACAACATCCGATCAAGATCGTAGCTGAGGTACAAGATACTTGTCAAGTCCACGAGAACACTAGTAAGACCAAGTCTCCGCTGCAAAAACATAAATAAAGCACCATGAGTACAAAGGTACTCAGAAGACTTACATCGATCCTATCATACATGCATTTGTATCAAGAGGGTAATGTGGGGTTTAGTTGCAGAAAGCCAGCTTTGACTCTGTGGCTATCCTGTTCTCGACTACTGAACTTCTTGAGGTGATATGGCGCACACGAGTCCACTAATCACCACACAATACACTACTATGGATTCGTCCCGCCTCCCTCACGAGAAGGCCATCCATAGTACTCACACTTCTCTTGAGCATTTTATAGTATCCACTTCAAGTTGTCTATGTACCATGTAAGCATCCAAGAAGTCCATATCCATGACCCGCTATTCGAGTAGATCATGTTAACCTGCAGGGTGTACTTCTTCACACACGCCTCGCCACTTACCGCCATGTACACATCATGTATCTCGGCAACCTTCAAGCGGAAGCCTGGCGAGGGTGTCGGCCACGACCTGACTAACCACACAAAACTCTAGCCCAGTGTTTATCGCCTATTCGGTTCTATCCGCAAGGAGATCCGCCGGGTGTCGCCACGGCCCCAAACGATGTGAACAGGGTTCCCAAGCCCACCTCGCGGATGGATCACGCTTGGTACACCGTGCCACTTGTGCCTAGTCTGTCCCAAGCCCACCGGCCGGGTGCCACTTGGTAGACTACTAACACTACCTACAAACACCGAAACTAGTTGCAACTCCCGGACAGAGATCAAGTTGGTTAATAAGTCGAGAGGGCTTGGAGCGCCTGAGCCCAATGTGTGGTAGTATCGAGTCATTGGACAACATACATAGAACTCGAGTGCTTAAGGACGGTTCCAAGAGACAACCCACCATGTACTCCTACATGGCCTCTCACCGCTACCTTTACCAAATCGTGTTCACACACTTCACTCTCAAAGATCGTAACATATCGTAACACTCCAATTCATTCCCAATGAATCGGACCGACACAACTCTAAGCAATAGCAGGCATAGCATGGTAGGAACACAACATGGGCTCAATCAACTCCTACACATGCTAGTGGGTTTCAACTATTTATCGTGGCAATGACAGTCATGCAGAGGAATGGGTTCAACTACCGCAAAGACAAAGTAGCGATGAATCGTTGTTGTCCTAATGCAATAACGAGAGCAGGAGCGAGAGAGTAGGATTTTATCGGAATGAACAAGGGGTTTGCTTGCCCGATAGATCAACAGAGGAGGCATCGCTTCATAGACAGGTACTCTGGAACGATCTCCGGAGCAGGACCTATCGAGAAGGAACAGTGTCGGCAATCAATACACAAACATATGCAACAATATGATGCATGAACATGGCATGTAGCTGTGATGTCGTTTGAGCTAATGCAACTAGTATTCTATCTAGATGAAGTCCATTTGAATCAAGGATTCAAATGCAACTCCAAGTAAGCTCTTTATAAATGCCATTTTTAGTGTTTCACTTATACAGTAGGTATAAGTTGGTTTTTCATGCATGAAACTAGTATAGATGGATAGATTGCATTTTTCTGATAATTTTTCATATATAAATTATTTCAATCTGAGCTACGGTTGAATTTCTATGAATTTTTGAAGTTTAAATCATTTTCTGGAATTTCCTGTTTTAAAAATAACTCCAGAAAATAAATAATTGCGTCAGCACTGCGTCACTATGACGTCAGCAAGTCAGCGGCTGACCAGGTCAAACCTGACGTGTGGGGTCCACACGCCGATGTGGGGTTAAACAGGGTTAATTTAATCCTAACTAAAGGATTAGTGGCGCTGGGGCCCACTGTCAGTGTCTCTAGGGGGGCTAATTAGTGCCTAACTAGGGTCCACGTCAGCCAGCCGGAGTTTTGGCGGCGGCGACCAAAATGCGGCGGCGATCGCGGACTTGCGCTTCGAAAGGGCGGCTGGTCACGCGGAGACCACCGGGCGTAGCCTGTCGTCGTCGCGGCCTGTGGATGCAGTTGAGGCTGCGGGCGCCGGAGCTCGCGGAGCGGGCTCAAGGCGGCGGCCGAGTTCAGCCGGGCGCGCGGGTGCTGCAGGGCACGGCAGGAGCTGCGGGCGGCGGCGTTGGCCTTCTGGGAGGCTGCTGAGCGCGGCGGCAGGTGCAGGCGCGGGCTGCGGTGGCTCTGGCCACGACGGCGAGGAGCTGCGGCGGCGATGGCTTCGGACATGGTGGTAGCGACGGCTACGACGCGGGAGCGAGGGGGAGAAGGGAGGGGAAACAGGGAGAGGCTCACGGCGATCACGCAGAGCAGCACAGCGGGCTCGGGGGAGACCTGGTGACGGCGAATCGACGGCGGCGGACGGCGGAGCCCGAGGAGGAAGACGGTGGCGATGGCGGCGATGGAGGCCGTCCGGAGGTGCTTGGCTTGACGAGGAGGTAGAGGAGGTCGTGGCGGAGCTTCTGGGCTCTACGGAGGGGCGAGGGGAGGCAGGTGGCCACGGCAACGGCGTGCGGCGGCGACGGCAGCGCGTCGGGCGCGGGGAGAGGGAGAGGTCCAGGGGAGGAGGGAGAGCGAGAGAGAGTGGAAGAGGACCGGGGCGGCGCGTGGCGTCGTCCAGAACGTCCAGGCGGCGAGGAGGAGGCAGGCAGGCAGAGAGGGAGGTGGCGTGGCGCGGCGCGGCAGTGCGCGCGTCGGGCACGCGCCCGTTCCCTGTCGAGGACGAAGACGACAGAGGAGGAGGCGGGCTGGGCCGGGCTGACCAGGCCGCACAGTGCTGGGCCAGCACAAGAGCTAGGCGCCAGGTAAGCTCCTCTTTATTTCTATTTTCTGTTTTTGTTTTCTGTAATTTGTTTTGATTTAGTTTTAAACACTAAATCATTTTATTTGCTTATGCCAATTTTTGCAGGAGCTAGTTATATTATTCCAGAGCTCCTTAATAAATGGCATAATTTTTGGACATATATTATATATATAACATTTATATATCCAAGACAAAATAATTACTGGATTAATCCAAATGCCCAAAATAAATACTTATGAGCTCCTAAAAATATTGGTTTGATTTTTATCTCTGTCCAATATTTCCAGAGGGCAACATGAGCATTTTCTTGGACCTTTTTGGAGCAATTTTGGTTTGGGCCATTTTAGAGATGATTCTGAGGGTTTCAACAATCCTCATTTCAAATTTAGATGGAATATAAACATGATGCACAAATGACTAGCTAGCCTTGAGCATACCAGAACTAGGGATGTGACATTTTTACTATCCGGCGGCGTGTCCGGCATGAGATCGTCCGGACTGTCGTTTTCGCCGGGCCTGGACTGATTATCTGACTCGTCCTGTTCGGACGGTTGCTTATCTGCATGTTCGTCGTCCACTTGTGTGCCCTGCTGTATTGCGGGGTCCTTAGGAGCGTTGTTGTTGTCCAGGCGGGGCTTAGGGCGGCGTCTGCGCCACCGTTTAGGTTGTTTGTCGGCTGGGTTATCCTCTGCCGCGGCCCGTTGGTCCTCGTTATCGCTCTCTTTTGGGGTATCCACCATATATACGTCATATGACGAGGTGGTCCTCCCGTGCCCTGTAGGTGCTGGTTCTTTTTCGTCTCCGGCGTCGTCGTATATATCGTCGATGTCTTCGGAGTCGTAGTCTAGCATGTCGGTTAGATCGTCGACAGTGGCTACAAAGTGGGTGGTGGGTGGGCTCTTAATTTCTTCGTCGTCCGTATCCCAACCATCCTGGCCATAGTCCGGCCAGGACTCTCCGGATAGAGAGAGATGCTTTAGAGAATTTAGGATGTCGCCAAAGGGCGAGTATTGGAAGATGTCCGCGGTGGTAAATTCCATAACCGGCGCCCAATCCGATTTAATTGGTAGGGGTGAGGGAGGTCCGGAGTCCGGCAAGGAGTCCGGTACCTCGGAATCACGAGTTTCGCGAGGGACAAGATTGGCGTTCGGCTCCATCGCCGTGGAAGTTGAAGCCCCCGAGGTGGTGTCCATCCACCGACCCTCGATCTGGGCGATCGGCTCCGGACTGAAGGCCGAAGCGGATTTGTGTGCGGCCTCCAAGGCACTGTTCGGCGGCAAAGCTAGATCATGCCCATCGCAACAGTGCGGCGCGCTTGGCTTTGGCTCGAGCCCGTCGAAGATCAAGTCCCCGCGGATGTCGGCCGTGAAGTTTAGGCTTCGAATCGACACGATGGCGGGCGAGCTTCGATCTGCTCCAGATGGCCAAGGGAATTAGACCGCATCTTGAAGCCGCCGAATACAAAGATCTGCCGGGAGAAAAGTCTCACCGACAGCGTTGTTGATCAAGACGCCATCGAGCCTATCGGTGGCGACACGAGGAACTCTCAATGAAAGCACCAATGTCGGTGTCAAACCGGCGGATCTCGGTAGGGGTCCCGAACTATGCGTCTAGGCGGATGGTAACAGAGACGAGTGACACGATGTTTTACCCAGTGTTCGGGCCCTCTCGATGGAGGTAAAACCCTCGTCCCGCTTGATTAATATTGATGATATGGGTAGTACAAGAGTGGATCTACCACGAGATCAAGGAGGCTAAACCCTAAAGCTAGCCTATAGTATGATTGTTGTAATGTATGTTGTGTTCTACGGACTAAAGCCCTCTGGTTTATATAGACACCGGAGGAGGCTAGGGTTACACAGAGTCGGTTACAATGGTAGGAGATCTACATATCCGTATCGCCAAGCTTGCCTTCCACGCCAAGGAAAGTCCCATCCGGACACGGCACGGAGTCTTCAATCTTGTATCTTCGTAGTCTTGGAGTCCGGCGGACGATGATAGTCCGGCTGTCCGGACACCCCCTAGTCCAGGACTCCCTCACTCGTGGTTGATTCCTCGAGCATACACCATTATATCTTGTGGGTCTGACCAATGCTGTCACTTGTTCACATAATTATGGAACTCCATCTTCATGGAAACCTGGATGAATTGTTCTTGAGCCCATCGACAACATCCTTATCTCCTCCATGATTTTGTTGAACATTAAGCTAGTGTTGGAAACTTCTATAAGCATTATCTTCATGTTCCGTTCATGAAGCATATGTTGGATGAAAGAAGTGACTTCCTCTGATTCACGTGTATTTGGTGAAAGTTGCCGCCGTGAATTTGAGAAAGTTTGTTTTGCCTCCTTTGGAATCATCCCAGATCAGTCATGCATACGTGCGAAGTATTTTGTGGTTTGGAGACTTGCAACCTTCATTCTGTATGTATCCCTAGCACACCAAGCCACTGTTTGATTTGTTTAATGATAAGAAGTTCAAGTGCTAATCCTGAAGGGCCCAGATGGACATGCACTAGACTTCGATATCGTTAATGATGCCCCCCCCCGCCTGAACTCGGTAGTGTTTCATCATAAGATTACTACGTGGCCATGCTTGTCTGCGACAGTGTGTCTACATGTGTGTAGTAGAACCAGCTCATGTTTTCGAGTTTGCTATCGTAGCTCATTCCCCGAGAATCTCGCAACGCCACCTTGTCGATTTGTGTTGCAAACTTTCATTTTTCTTTCTAGACTTAATGAGTCTGAATTATCCTACTACCAACCAGATCTGAATCTCATGAAGATATGATGGTTGGAACTTCTCCCAAGAACTATGATATATGTTCTAGTGAAGTGGACGCACCTAGCTGGAAGCACTATTATTGTAGTATCTTGTTTAAGTCGTTTGGTCACCTCTCATGAGGATCTCGCATGACTTATTCTAGAAGTTGTTCCTTATGAATTTTGTGCTCCCGAAGTCCGATCTTTACTTGATGGCCATGTCGATGCTTTTAAGAAGATTGTGGTAGCTAGAACATCAAGGAGAACATTAGAAGCGGAGTGCTAAATGTCTCTCGGTCGATCATCCGGATTTCGTTTCCTTGGCCTCGCTAAGGTGAAATCTGAGAAAGTGTTGTCTTCCTTTATATCCGCCTTGTCCATCACTATTCATCATGATAGTAAGATGTGTTGCCAGGATCCTTGGCACGGATGTTGGTAGGACCTTGATGAATATGGAAACGCTCAAGTTCTTGAGAGCACGTGCAAGCAAAATCATTCCTTGCGTTGTCTTTAACAAGGTAGTCCACATCATCCATCCTAGTTTGAGTATGCCATTCTTCCGAGCTCCCTCAAACGATCCATTATGATTTGCCTTAGGCTGGTATAAAGAGTTTCAATGATCTCTGAATCAAAGGTAATTCTTTTTGCCACTTAAGAGAATATATCTATGAGTCACCTTCCCTAAGGTGCATCGTTATGGTAACATGGCAACTCAACTCCTCGCTACGTTGACAACCGTTCACCACCTTTTTAGGTGTGGAATTATTGCCTACCTAGTGAACCTTTGTCCTGTGTTTCACTCCATCCCTCTGGACGAATGCTTTGTGTCTCAGCTCGAGAGATGTTTCAATGTCCCACTCCATGAGTTGATCATGACTTGTTCGACCTTCGATATGATCGATCCCTCTAGAGTTTTCCTTTTCCTCTCATTGTCATGTTAGTTGGAGTTCTCGGGGCAAGACGTCGAGACAATGATGGTGATCGAGTCAACGTTCTTTGAAGTGCCACCTGGATCGTGAAGATTATGTTAGTTTGCGTTCCCCCTTTATCTTACCCTACGCTTGAATCTCGGGACGAGATTCTTGTTTAGTAGGGGTGAGCTATCACATCCCTAGTTCTGGTATGCACTAGGCTAGCCCTTCATGTGAGCATCATGTTTAAATTCTAATGAAATTTGAATTGAGGAATTTTCAAAAGCCTCAGAAGACCTCTAAAAATAACCAACATTTAAATCTCATCAAATGAGTCCAATAAAATGTTCCTGTTATTCTGCAAAAATATTGGCATGAGGTAAAATGCAAACCAATATTTTTGGAGTGACTGAAATATTTATTTTGGGCCTTTTGAATTAAATCAATGACATATTTGAGTTGGATTTATTTCTATTATATAAGAAATAAAGCTCAAACATTTTTGTAAGTTGCATGTGACTTGGGCTAGTCCTGAGCTCACATAACAATTTACAGAAAGTTTATAAAAATGATTTGATGTTCTAAATCAAATCAAAACAAATAATAGAAATAGAAAAGAAAAATAAAGAGAAGGAGAGTACCTAAGCCACTTACGGCTCAAGGCCACATGACCACCAAGGCCAAGACACTGGCGGCCCAGCCCACCAGGGGCAGCCTCGTCTTCTACCTCTTGACAGTAGGCAGAGGAGAAACTGGGCACGGCGCACGCGCGCGGCACCTCCACCCTGCTTGCTTGGCTGCCTCCTCCTCCCCCTGGACGCCTCTCGCAGCGCCACGCCACCCCCTGGACCTCTCTCACTCTCTCCCGTGCTCCTCCCCTCCTCTGGCTATCTCTCTCGCACCACCCGAACGCGCCCGCCGCCGCCGACGAGCACCACCGCGGCCACCGCCTCCCCCTCACTTCCCTGACTGGCTCAAGAGCTCCGCCTCGTCGCCCTAGACCTCTCCGCCGAGCCACGCGGCACCGGACGCCTCCGAACGCCGTCACCGTGGTCGTCTTCTACCTCGGGCATCCGAGATCGCCGGCGACCGCACCTCGTCTCCAGCCCGTCCCCGAGCCAGCTGAGACCGCCGTACGACTCCCTGTGAGCTCCTGATTCTTTCCCCTTGCTTTCCCCTCCGTTCCCCTTCCCTAGCTCCGTCTTCCACCACGGCCGAAGCTCACCGCCGCCGTGGTTCTCCACCGCCGTGGTCAGACCCACTGTCGCTCACTTTCGAGCACGGGATCGTGCTCCGTATCTCACCAGGAGCACGTAGCACCCACCAGCGCCTCCTCTAGAGCACCGCAATGCCGAACCCGAGCTCGCCCGAGCTCCGGCCGCCGCCTAGCTCGCCGCTACCACCGCCACAGTGCACCCCAGCCGCTGCCGCTCGTTGCGTTGGATGCGGGAGAGTCTGGTCTTCACATTCATGCCATGCACCGTTGATTTGGTCGTCGGAGGAGCGTTTCCGACGCCCTCCACTGTCTCTGGCGTTGCCGGCAACGAGCCACGGGTCAACTCCGGCGAGTTTGACCCTGGTTGACCAGATTTGACTCCTCTTTGAGCCACTGACACGCGTGCCCGGCCCTACTAACTAATCTAGGATTAGTGCTAATTAAACTAGGATAGTTAGTTAGTAACTGACCTACGGGTCCCACTGGTTAGTTTGACCTGGGCTGTTCGTTGACCTACTGACGTCACTAATACGTCAGGCTGATGCAGTAAATCATTTTCTGGATTTATTCTTTTTAGGAAATTCCAGAAAATGGTCAAAACTTCTAAAAATCATAGAAATTCAACCGTAACTCCAAATGAAATAATTTATATATGAAAAATTATCAGAAAAATCCAATCTATCCATCTGTACTATTTTCATGCATGTTAGAACAACTTATGACTACTGTTTAGGACAATTCAATTAAATGGCATTTAAATAACCACATGTGGAGTTTGAATTTGAATCTTGGATTCAAACCAACTTCATTTAATCTGGTTTTAGTTGCATTAGCACAAGCCACATCATATTGCCATGTCACATTCATGCATCATATTGTTGCATTGCATTGATTGTGTTTCTTCTTTGTTTGTCGGTGCTTGTCCCCTCTCAGTAGACGTGTACCGACGATGTGATCGATGACACCGATGAAGAGCTATACTATCTTCAGAAGTGCCAGGCAAGCAAAACCCCCTTGTTCATTCCGATACAATCCCACTCTCTCGCTCTTGCTCCCTTTTACTGCATTAGGACAACCGCGAATTAACTGTTACATGCTGCGGTAGTTGAACCCCTTTCCTCTGCATGACCTGTCATTGCCAAAGTAAATAGATGAAACCCACTAGCATGAGTAGGAGTTGTTTGAGCCCTGATGTGTGTAACGCCCCGGACACACCCGCCGGTGGTCGTTACTCCTGGCGGGATCTAGACTGGCCCCACAGATCAATACTAGTCTTTTCTGTGCACTTTGTCCTCACTGCGGCGCACCCGGAGCAACTTCGGTCGGTCACCCATCTCAAACTACTCCAAGCTGAGCACGCTTAACTTTGGAGTTACATGCGAATGGGATCCCTAAAAGAAGGAAAGTAGTCTATCATCCCTAATAAGCCAGGCTATTACATACACCCCCACTCGGAGGAACCGACGCCCTCGTCGGGCCACGAAAACGCTCCTCTTGGCACAACCGTCTATGCATCCATCCGGTACATGTGCCATGCCGTGTGCCACGACGGGTCACAAACATCATGAACAACAAGACCGCGCACCTGTCCGCAACCATCCGTGTAACCGCGAGGGTCGGCTTTGATACCAACTTGTAACGCCCCGGACACACCCGCCGGTGGTCGCATTCTGGCGGGATCTAGATCGCCCCACAGATCAATACTAGTCTTTTACGTGCACTTTGTCCTCACTCGTGCGCACCGGGAGCAACTTCGGTCGGTCACCCATCTCAAACTACTCCAAGCTGAGCACGCTTAACTTTGGAGTTCTGTCTGAATGGGATCCCGGAAAAGAAGGAATTCCTTATTGATATGAGTAGTCTATCATCCCTAATAAGCCAGGGTATTACAATGTGCCTACTCATTCATGCTTGTTTGTCATACCTGCTACTACTTAGAGTTGAGCGAGGTCTGATTCATCGGGAATGAATTGGAAGGTGGTGAACTTGTCCTACTGTGTGTGAGCTAAGTGTGTGAACACGATTTGGTAAAGGTAGCGGTGAGAGACCATGTAGGAGTACATGGTGGGTTGTCTCATTGCAGCCGTCCTCAGGAACTGAGTTCTGTGTTTGTGATCCATGAATAGCTACTACACGCACTAGAATGCTTAAGTGCCCCTCTCGACTTATTAATCAACCTGATCTCTGTCCAGGAGTTGCAACTAGTTTTTGGTGTTTGTAGGTAGTGTTAGTAGTCTACCAAGTGGCACCCGGTATAGGTGGGCTTGGGACAGACTAGGCACAGTGGCCCGGTGTACCAAGTGGCACCCGGATGGTGGACTTGGGAACCCTGCACACATTGTTTGGGGCCGTGAGCGACACCCCGGCCGGATCTCCTTGCGGATGGAACCCGAATAGGCGATAAACCTGGACGAGAGACTTGTGTGGTTAGTCAGGTCGTGGCCGACTCCTCGCCAAAGCTTCCGCTTGAAGGTTGCCGAGATACACGAGGTGTACATGGCGGTAAGTGGCGAGCGCGTGTGAAGAAGTACACCCTGCAGGTTAATATGATCTATTCAAATAGCCGTGTCCGCGTAAAGGACTTCGGGTTGCCATGCAGTTCATAGACAAGTGAAATTGGATACTCTAAAATGCGCAAGATAAGCGTGAGTGCTATGGATGGCATTCTCGTAGGGAGACGGGAGCGGATCCATAGTGGTGTATTGACATGGTGAATATGTGGACTCGTGTGCGCCACCTCAAAGAGTTACATTGCAGTCGTAGTTCAGGATAGCCACTGAGTCAAAGCTGGCTTGCTGTAGTTAAACCCCACCATCCCTTTGTTGATAATGATGCATATGTAGTTAGTTTTGATGTAAGTCTTGCTAGGTACATTTGTACTCATGTTTGCCTATTTTACGTTTTTGCAGAGACTCCCGTCTCACTAGTAGTTTCGCGTGGACTTCGACGTTTAGCTTGTTACCTCAGCTACGACCTTGTGCCCTCGGCAGGATCTGGTAGATAGTCAGGCTTCTCAGCCTTTTTCATTTGTAGATGTATGTACTCAGACATGTTAAGCTTCCGCATGTGCTTGGCTTGTATACTCTGAATGCTTGGTCGAGAGACCCATGTTTGTAATATTTCGCTCCTCGCAGCCTATTGAATAAAATACTTGAGTTGTAGAGTCATGTTGTGATGCCATGTTGTATTTGCACATATCGAGCATATTGTGTGTATGTTATTGAAATGCTTGGTATGTGTGGGATCTGACTATCTAGTTGTTTATCCTTGGTAGCCTCTCTTCGGAAATGTCTCCTAGTGCTTCCAATCGAGCCATGGTAGCTTGCTACTGCTCCGAACACTTAGGCTGGCCGGCATGTGTCCTTCTTCGTTCTCGTGTTCATCCCCTCGGAAATGTCACGCGATGAATACCGGAGTCCTGTTAGCCCGCTACAGCCCGGTTCATCGGAGTCCTGCTAGCCCAGTGCTACAGCCTGGATTCACTCGCTGATGACCGATACGTTCGATGCTGGGTCATGGATGCTTGTTCCTGTAAGTTTGTGCCACTTTGGGTTTACGACTAGCCATGTCAGCCCGGGCTCCTTATCATATGGATGCTAGCGACACTATCATATACGTGTGCCAAAAGGCGCAAACGGTCCCGGGCAAAGGTAAGGCGACACCCGTGGGAATACCGTGTGTGAGGCTGCAAAGTGATATGAGGTGTTACATGCTAGATCGATGTGGCATTGAGTCGGGGTCCTGACACTAGTTGGCCGGAGGGCGGTTGAATCGGATTTGGGGGGAATTTTTGTGTGTGTTTGGGGGAGGATTTTCGCGGTGGGGGGGAGTTTAGGCGATGGTCGGTTTCTCCAAGTGTAGTCCCACGTGTCAGTGAAGAGGCAAGCCGAAGCGCATTCTGTTTGCGTGAGCCGTGTGTAGGACCAAACGTGTGTGGGGTGCAATGCGACTGCGACATGAGTGTTGTGAGTGTACCACCTTTTTTCCTTTTAAACTACTGTAACGCCCCGGATCCGATGCGCCAGGTGTCCGCCAGTTATTCGCCGTCATTGCCATGTCATTTGCTTGCGTGTTGCATTTGCCATGTCATCATATGCAATTCATATCATGTCATCATGTGCATTTCATTTTGCATACGTGTTCGTCTCATGCATCCGAGCCTTTTCCCCGTTGTCCGTTTTGCAATCCGGCGATCCTATGTCACCCGGCGTCCCCTTCTTATCTCTTTTCTTGTGCGGATGTTAAACTTTCTCGGAATGTCCCGAGGTTTGCCAAGCGGCCTTGGTATAGCACCGGTAGACCGCCTGTCAAGTTTCGTGCCATTTGGAGGTCGTTTGATACTCCAACGGTTAACCGGGTAACCGTAAAAGCCCTCTTTGAGTTGCAGCCCAACACCCCTTCCAAAGTGGCCCAAAACCCAGCAAACTCCCCTTCATGCTCTCGGTCGTTCGATCACGATCGCGTGGCCGAAAACCGCACCTCATTTGGACTCTCCTAGCTCCCTCTACCTATATATATGTGATCCCCTCCAATTTTTCGCGCAGTCCAACCCTAGCCCTCTCCCTCCTCGCGCCGCCGGACATGTCCGCCTCTGCAGCCGGATGCGTCCACCGCCCGCCGCCACGTCGCTCCAGCCAACCACAGGCTGCCACGTCACCCCGTCGCCGCCGCTAGTCAACCAGATGCCGCCACCTCCACCGCGCCGCCTCCGCGCTGGCGCCGGATCCGCCCGTCCCGCCGTCCGCGGCGTCCCCGCCTCGCCGGATTTGCAGCGCCGCCCCTACCTCGCTCGATCCAGACGGGATCGAGGAGGACGAACCCCTCCGCGGGCCATGGCCCAGCTGCAACCCCAGCCCAGCCGGCCCGGCCTCCCCACCGCCGCCTGCCTCCTCCTTCCCGGCCTAGCCCATTTGGTGAGCAACCCAGATCCCCGCCTGCGTATTTTAGTTATCTCGCCCCATATGTTTTTTTCCGGAAATGACTAAGTCCCTGTTTTCATACATAAACATGTCATATACATTGCATCACATCTCTGCATCCGTAGCTCCGTTTCGTGCGTATAATATGTCAAATTGTTCGTCTCGACGAGTACTTCATTTCATTCCATTGCATCATTTTCATTTGAGCTCATCTTGATGCCCGAAATGCTGTTGGAAGAGTGCATGTTGATGTTAATCTGCTGAAACTCTTATAACTTGCTGTTTTAACATTTTTACCATGATTTATGTGTGCATCCTATGAGGTAAAATGCAAACCAATATTTTTGGAGTGACTGAAATATTTATTTTGGGCCTTTTGAATTAAATCAATGACATATTTGAGTTGGATTTATTTCTATTATATAAGAAATAAAGCTCAAACATTTTTGTAAGTTGCATGTGAATTGGGCGAGTCCTGAGCTCACATAACAATTTACAGAAAGTTTACAAAAATGATTTGATGTTCTAAATCAAATCAAAACAAATAATAGAAATAGAAAAGAAAAATAAAGAGAAGGAGAGTACCTAAGCCACTTACCTGGCCTAGCGCTGCTACAGCACACCTGGCGGCCCAGCCCACCAGGGGCAGCCGCGTCTTCTACCTCTTGACAGCAGGCAGAGGAGAAGCTGGGCACGGCGCACGCGCGCGGCACCTCCACCCTGCTTGCTTGGCTGCCTGCTCCTCCCCCTGGACGCCTCTCGCTGCGCCACGCCACCCCCTGGACCTCTCTCACTCTCTCCCGTGCTCCTCCCCTCCTCTGGCTATCTCTCTTGCACCACCCGAACGCGCCCGCCGCCGCCGACGTGCACCACCGCGGCCACCGCCTCCCCCTTGCTTCCCTGACTGGCTCAAGAGCTCCAGCTCATCGCCCTAGACCTCTCCGCCGAGCCACGCGGCACCGGACGCCTCCGAACGCCGTCACCGTGGTCGTCTTCTACCTCGGGCATCCGAGATCGCCGGCGACCGCACCTCGTCTCCAGCCCGTCCCCGAGCCCGCTGAGACCGCCGTACGACTCCCTGTGAGCTCCTGATTCTTTCCCCTTGCTCTCCTCCTCCGTTCCCGTCCCCTAGCTCCGTCTTCCACCACGGCCGAAGCTCACCGCCGCCGTGGTTCTCCACCGCCGTGGTCAGACCCACTGTCGCTCACTTTCAAGCACGGGATCATGCTCTGTATCTCACCAGGAGCACGTAGCACCCACCAGCGCCTCCTCTAGAGCACCGCAACGCCGAACCCGAGCTCGCCCGAGCTCCGGCCGCCGCCTAGCTCGCCGCTACCACCGCCACAGTGCACCCCTGCCGCTGTCGCTCGTTGCGTTGGATGCGGGAGAGTCTGGGCTTCACATTCATGCCATCCACCGTTGATTTGGTCGCCGGAGGAGCGTTTCCGACGCCCTCCGCCATATCTGGCGTCGCCGGCAACGAGCCACGGGTCAACTCCAGCGAGTTTGACCCTGGTTGACCAGATTTGTCTCCTCTCTGAGTCACTGACATGCGTGCCCGACCCTACTAACTAATCTAGGATTAGTGCTAATTAAACTAGGATAGTTAGTTAGTAACTGACCTACGGGTCCCACTGGTTAGTTTGACCTGGGCCGTTCGTTGACCTACTGACGTCACTAATACGTCAGTTGATCACGATAAATCATTTTCTGGATTTATTCTTTTTAGGAAATTCCAGAAAATGGTCAAAACTTCTAAAAATCATAGAAATTCAACCGTAACTCCAAATGAAATAATTTATATATGAAAAATTATCAGAAAAATACAATCTCTCCATCTGTACTATTTTCATGCATGTTAGAACAACTTATGACTACTGTTTAGGACAATTCAATTAAATGGCATTTAAATAACCACATGTGGAGTTTGAATTTGAATCTTTGATTCCAACCAACTTCATTTAATCTGGTTTTAGTTGCATTAGCACAAGCCACATCATATTGCCATGTCACATTCATGCATCATATTGTTGCATTGCATTGATTGTGTTTCTTCTTTATTTGTCGGTGCTTGTCCCCTCTCAATAGACGTGTACCGACGATGTGATCGATGACACCGATGAAGAGCTAAACTATCTTCAGAAGTGCCAGGCAAGCAAAACCCCCTTGTTCATTCCGATACAATCCCACTCTCTCGCTCTTGCTCCCTTTTACTGCATTAGGACAACCGCGAATTAACTGTTACATGCTGCGGTAGTTGAACCCCTTTCCTCTGCATGACCTGTCATTGCCAAAGTAAACAGATGAAACCCACTAGCATGAGTAGGAGTTGTTTGAGCCCTGATGTGCCTACTCATTCATGCTTGTTTATCATACCTGCTACTGCTTAGAGTTGAGCGAGGTCTGATTCATCGGGAATGAATTGGAAGGTGGTGAACATGTCCTACTGTGTGTGAGCTAAGTGTGTGAGCACGATTTGGTAAAGGTAGCGGTGAGAGACCATGTAGGAGTACATGGTGGGTTGTCTCATTGCAGCCGTCCTCAGGAACTGAGTTCTGTGTTTGTGATCCATGAATAGCTACTACACGCACTAGAATGCTTAAGTGCCCCTCTCGACTTATTAATCAACCTGATCTCTGTCCAGGAGTTGCAACTAGTTTCTGGTGTTTGTAGGTAGTGTTAGTAGTCTACCAAGTGGCACCCGATGCAGGTGGGCTTGGGACGAGACTAGGCACAAGGGGTCTGTGTACCAAGTGGCACCGGATGGTGGACTTGGGAACCCTGCACACATTGTTTGGGGCCGTGAGCGACACCCCGGCCGGATCTCCTTGCGGATGGAACCCGAATAGGCGATAAACTTGGACGAGAGACTTGTGTGGTTAGTCAAGTCGTGGCCGACTCCCTCGCCAGGCTTCCGCTTGAAGGTTGCCGAGATACACGAGGTGTACATGGCGGTAAGTGGCGAGAGCGTGTGTGAAGAAGTACACCCCTGCAGGGTTAATATGATCTATTCAAATAGCCGTGTCCGCGGTAAAGGACTTCTGGGTTGCCTGTACAGTTCATAGACAAGTGAAATTGGATACTCTAAAATGCGCAAGATAAGCATGAGTGCAATGGATGGCATTCTCGTAGGGAGACGGGAGCGGATCCATAGTGGTGTATTGACATGGTGAATATGTGGACTCGTGTGCGCCACCTCAAAGAGTTACATTGCAGTCGTAGTTCAGGATAGCCACTGAGTCAAAGCTGGCTTGTTGTAGTTAAACCCCACCATCCCTTTGTTGATAATGATGCATATGTAGTTAGTTTTGATGTAAGTCTTGCTAGGTACATTTGTACTCATGTTTGCCTATTTTACGTTTTTGCAGAGACTCCCGTCTCACTAGTAGTTTCGCGTGGACTTCGACGTTTAGCTTGTTACCTCAGCTACGATCTTGTGCCCTCGGCAGGATCTGGTAGATAGTCAGGCTTCTCAGCCTTTTTCATTTGTAGATGTCTGTACTCAGACATGTTAAGCTTCCGCATGTGCTTGGCTTGTATACTCTGAATGCTTGGTCGAGAGACCCATGTTTGTAATATTTCGCTCCTCGCAGCCTATTGAATAAAATACTTGAGTTGTAGAGTCATGTTGTGATGCCATGTTGTATTTGCACATATCGAGCATATTGTGTGTATGTTATTGAAATGCTTGGTATGTGTGGGATCTGACTATCTAGTTGTTTATCCTTGGTAGCCTCTCTTACCGGGAAATGTCTCCTAGTGCTTCCACTGAGCCATGGTAGCTTGCTACTGCTCCGGAACACTTAGGCTGGCCAGCATGTGTCCTTCTTCGTTCTTGTGTCTGTCCCCTCGGGGAAATGTCACGCGATGAATACCGGAGTCCTGTTAGCCCGCTACAGCCCGGTTCATCGGAGTCCTGCTAGCCTAGTGCTACAGCCTGGATTCACTCGCTGATGACCGACACGTTCGATGCTGGGTCATGAATGCTTGTTCCTGTAAGTTTGTGCCACTTTGGGTTTACGACTAGCCATGTCAGCCCAGGCTCCTTATCATATGGATGCTAGCGACACTATCATATACGTGTGCCAAAAGGCGCAAACGGTCCCGGGCAAAGGTAAGGCGACACTCGTGGGAATACCGTGCGTGAGGCCGCAAAGTGATATGAGGTGTTACATGCTAGATCGATGTGGCATTGAGTCGGGTCCTGACACTAGTTGGCCGGAGGGCGGTTGAATCGGATTTGGGGGGAATTTTTGTGTGTGTGGGGGAGGAGGATTTTCGCGCGGTGGGCGGGGGGAGTTTGGCGCATGGTCAGTTTCTCCAAGTGTAGTCCCACGTGTCAGTGAAGAGGCAAGCCGAAGCGCGTTCTGTTTGCGTGAGCCGTGTGTAGGACCAAACGTGTGTGGGGTGCAATGCGACTGCGACATGAGTGTTGTGAGTGTACCACCTTTTTTCCTTTTAAACTAGTGTAACGCCCCTGATCCGATGCGCCAGGTGTCTGCCAGTTATTCGCCGTCATTGCCATGTCATTTGCTTGCGTGTTGCATTTGCCATGTCATCATATGCATTTCATATCATGTCATCATGTGCATTTCATTTTGCATACGTGTTCGTCTCATGCATCCGAGCCTTTTCCCCGTTGTCCGTTTTGCAATCCGGCGATCCTATGTCACCCGGCGTCCCCTTCTTATCTCTTTTCTTGTGCGGGTGTTAAACTTTCTCGGAATGTCCCGAGGTTTGCCAAGCGGCCTTGGTATAGCACCGGTAGACCGCCTGTCAAGTTTCGTGCCATTTGGAGGTTGTTTGATACTCCAACGGTTAACCGGGTAACCGTAAAATCCCTCTTTGAGTTGCAGCCCAACACCCCTTCCAAAGTGGCCCAAAACCCAGCAAACTCCCCTCCATGCTCTCGGTCGTTCGATCACGATCGCGTGGCCGAAAACCGCACCTCATTTGGACTCTCCTAGCTCCTTCTACCTATATATATGTGATCCCCTCCAATTTTTCGCGCAGTCCAACCCTAGCCCTCTCCCTCCTCGCGCCGCCGGACATGTCCGCCTCCGCAGCCGGACGCGTCCACCGCCCGTCGCCACGTCGCTCCAGCCAACCACAGGCTGCCACGTCACCCCGCCGCTGCCGCTAGCCAACCAGACGCCACCACCTCCACCGCGCCGCCTCCCGCGCCTGGCCGCCGGATCCGCCCCGTCCCCGCCGTCCGCCGGCGTCCCCGCCTCGCCGGATTTGTAGCGCCGCCCCTACCTCGCTCGATCCAGGCGGTATCGAGGAGGACGAACCCCTCCGCGGGCCATGGCCCAGCTGCAACCCCAGCCCAGCCGGCCCGGCCTCCCCACCGCCGGCCTGCCTCCTCCTTCCCGAGCCTAGCCCATTTGGTGAGCCACCCAGATCCCCGCCCGTGCGTATTTTAGTTATCTCGCGCCCATATGTTTTTTTCCTGGAAATGACTAAGTCCCTGTTTTCATACATAAACATGTCATATTCATTGCATCACATCTCTGCATCCGTAGCTCCGTTTCGTGCGTATAATATGTCAAATTGTTCGTCTCGACGAGTACTTCATTTCATTCTATTGCATCATTTTCATTTGAGCTCATCTTGATGCCCGAAATGCTGTTGGAAGAGTGCATGTTGATGTTAATCTACTGAAACTGTTATAACTTGATGTTTTAACATTTTTGCCATGATTTATGTGTGCATCCTATGAGGTTGAGCTCTACATGAATGTTGAACTATGCCATGCCATCTTTCCAGAGGTGTTAACCATGTATTTTGGTGAGTTGCGTGCTGAGTGTATCAAGCTTGCTAAGTAGGGTAGTTGCTGTTGCTGTTTTCCTGACAGATTCTGTTATATTTTGTTGCTATGTTAACATGGTTCTACTAATCATTCTATGCATAACCTGGAGATGCTCTATAAACATGTTTTGAACTACATGTCATGCTCTATCCATTCATGCCCTTGGTTGCAATTATAGCTTGCTGGAACATGTTCATTTCTTGCTCCAAAGTTGCTTGAAAATCTTGTTGTCAGCCTGTTTACATTAAGTTCACTTGTTCCCATGTGTTTTCCTAGTGATCCATGCACCCTATGAACTTGCTCTTGCCATGCTTAGCTTCATAAACATGCCTTCTTACTGTTGGTTGCCTTTCCATGCCATCTATTGCTCTGTGGTGAGTGGTTCAAGCTCACGAACATGCCTACTTATTGTTGTTCCTGCCATGTATAAATCTGTAATATAACTTGCCATGTTTACATGGGTGCCATCATATTTTCTGATCCTTTTTGGCTCATGGTCAGTAAGGGATTGTTGTTCTATGCATTTAGTAGTATCATGCCATGCCTTTGTTTGCCATGATAAGTTCCTGTAACATGTTGTTTGATAGCTCTAAACATTGCAACCTGATGTTATTTCTGCTAAAGTTTGAAACTGTTATTATTTGCAATATCTCCATGTCTTTTTGAGCATGTTCTAGTGATTTCTGGAGATAGCTCAGTGTTCATGTTTTGTTATGCTTCATGTGTAATTCATGCCCATGCCTTTTGTTATTATTGTGGGGTGCTGTAGCTTGTTGTTTTGATGCTTGCAATATGCCTAGTTGCTGTTATGGACAGATTGTTGATATGACTTGTATAGTGTGTGTGTGTTGCACCGTTGCTCCGTTTTGAATGTGCTCTATATGAAACTTGCTTGTTTTGCATGTAGCTTCATATTATCATGTTGCATCCTTGTTTTGTTGTGTTTGCTTGATGTTTGAGTGCATTTTGCATCAATGCCATGCTTAACTTGTTTTGCTCATATCTTCTAGACCGTAGCTCCGAATCTAATGAACTTTATATGTAACTTGACTAGAATTTCATGTAGATCATCTTGGTGCATCTTAACTTGCTGTTTAACAACTTGAACATAAGGTTTATTCAGTTCTGGACCAATTTCGAAATTTGCATATGAGGACTTACCGGAATTGTTATATGTTGTTCCCGGCCTCATTTAAACTTGCCTTGATGTGTGCTCGTGTTTGCATCATCTTTTGCCATGAGTAGATTCATCTAGTTTTGTCATGCATCATGCTTGTTGTGCATCATGCCTTGTTCATGTGTGGTGTGTTTACCTATGTTGTGTGCTTCTTCTTGTTAGTTCCTGTTTCGTTGCGATCGTGAGGATTCGTTCGACTACGTCCGTTTGTCTTCTTCATGGGCTCGTTCTTCTTCCTTGCGGGATCTCAGGCAAGATGACCGCTACCCTGGATCTCACTACTATCATTGCTATGCTAGTTGCCTCGTTCTTTCTCTATGCTGCGCTACCTATTACCTGTTTGTCCAGCCATCCCATATTGCCATGAACCTCTAACCTTTGACACCTTTCCTATGCAAACCGTTGTTTGGCTATGTTACCGCTTTGCTCAGCCCCTCTTATAGCGTTGCTAGCTGCAGGTGAAGTTGAAGATTTCTCCATGGTGGACAGGGTTTATGTTGGGATATCACCATATCTCTTATATTATTAATGCATCTATATATTTGGTAAAGGGTGGAAGGGTCGGCCTTATGCCTGGTGTTTTGTTCCACTCTTGCTGCCCTAGTTTCCGTCATACCGGTGTTATGTTCCCAGATTTTGCGTTCCTTACGCGGTCGGGTGATTTATGGGACCCCCCTGACAGTTCGCTTTGAATAAAACTTGTCCAGCAAGGCCCAGAATTGACTTTTACCATTTGCCTCACCACCACCTACCTTTTCCCTTGGGAGTAATTAACCTAAGGGTCATCTTTATTTAGCCCCCCGGGCCAGTGGTTGTCTAAGTGTTGGTCAGAACCGAGCACTCATGGGCCCCCTCGGGCAACTCGAGGTCTGGTTTTACTCGTAGCTTGTCTCATCCGTGTTGCCACGAGAACGAGATATGTGCAGCTCCTATCGGGATTGTCGGCGCATTAGGCGGTCTTGCTGGTCTTGTTTTACCATTGTCGAAATGTCTTGATGTACCGGATACCGAGTCGATCGGAGTGTCTTGGGTGAAGGTCTATTCCTTCGATGATCGTGAGAGTTTGTCATGGGCTGTTGGGACACCCTGCAGGTATAAACTTTCGAGAGCCGTGCCATGGTTATGTGGCAGATGGGAATTTGTTAATGTCCGGTTGTAGATAACTTGACACCAGATCCGAATTAAAACACATCAACCGAGTGTGTAGCCGTGATGGTCTCTTCTCGGCGGAGTCCGGGAAGTGAACACGGTTTCTGTGTTATGTTTGACGTAAGTAGGTGTTCAGGATCACCTCTTGATCATTGCTAGCTTCACGACCGTTCCGCTTGTTTCTCTTCTCGCTCTCATTTGCGTATGTTAGCCACCATACTTGCTTAGTCGCTGCTGCAACCTCACCACTTTACCCCTTCCTTTCCCTTTAAGCTTTGCTAGTCTTGATACCCATGGTAATGGGATTGCTGAGTCCTCGTGGCTCACCAGATACTTCCAAAACCAGTTTGCAGCTGCCTATGTTACCGAGCACGTGACGCAATCAAGCTCAAGGAGGAGCTCGATGAAGATCTTGCCCTTTGTGTTGTTTCGTTCTAGTTGTTCAGTAGTGGAGCCTAGATGGGGTCGATCAGGGACCTTTGTCGCATTTGGGGTTCTTCTTTTATTTTGGTTCCGTAGTCGGACCTTGATTGTATCTGGATGATGTAATGCTTTATTCATGTAATTGTGTGAAGTGGCGATTGTAAGCCAACTATGTATCTTTTTCCCTTATGTATTACATGGGTTGTGTGAAGATTACCTCACTTGCGACATTGCTTTCAATGCGGTTATGCCTCTAAGTCGTGCTTCGACACGTGGGAGATATAGCCGCATCGAGGCGCTATGTTGGTAATCGAGCCTTCCCCGACCTTAGGAGCCCCACTGCTTGATCGTTTTTAGCGGCCGAGTTGTGTCTAGAAAAATGTTTTGAGTCATTTAGGATTATATATATCGGACATTTAGGAATTATTTTTACTCCTCAGTCCCTTCGTTGCTCTGGTAAGGCATCCTGACGTAGAGTTTTGACTCTTCTCTTCTCAAATTTCACTAAATTTTTTTTAGGATCACGCGGGTATCTTGGAATCGTTCCGATGGTTTTATGATGCTGAACATTGTCTTGGTGCCTCTGTCGGGGTTTAGTGGAAGTGTCCCGGGAGTTGAGCTCGAGGTGTTGTCGTCATAATTTTATCGTTGCAGTTCTGAATACCTGAGTTTAGTACGCCGACATCGAAAATCTCTTTTATGCAGCTTGTTGGTGAGATAACCCGATAACCCAATCTTCGAGGTGAGTACGGAGTATTGCCATGACTCGTATAACGGATGCTTTTCGAAGGTTGAGGTACACGATTTTCCGAAGGTTTCTTGGTTATGTGTTGACGGATGGATACAGCTTGGACGTAGGTATTGTTAGTTTGGGTGAGATATATTGCTTCCCCTGTATCCCCAACACCAGATTGCATAACCAGAAAGTTTCGGGAGTTTATAGGTGGGAATTCAAGTAGCTCCTAGTATATCTTTCCGACAGATGCATGATATGGGATTGGGTAAATCTCTATCATATGTTTGTTTCCGGCTTATTCTGCAAGCCAAATCCTTTGTTTTGTGTTATTTGTGGTATTCGAGTTGCTTCGAAGTCAAATGTTGAATCCATACCTTTCCTAAACGGTGTTCTCATATTTCTATGTGAATACTAATCCTTCTTGATCATTGAGGTTGTCATGTTAATTCTTTTCCAACCAGCGTGTTTCTCTTCAAGTGCATCCGATCATTCCAATATTTGCGAGATCAATTCTAAGTTTTCTCAACGGTATCCATTTCATCCGTCCCAAGTTGCCTTTGTTTTCCCGCCCTCCCACCCCTTTTCTTCAAGGACTCATTTATTTTAATCAAGTATCCATTTATTCATGTGAAGTCTCTTCATTCTTTTCCGTCAATGTTGTTACCCGGTGGTTCTCAAGAAGATGTTCTACTAGTTCGTCATTCCTCATTCCTTTCTCTTCTCCGGTGGATTCAAGTCAAGTTTTGTTGATCATACCTTTTTCCTCATTTCAATGTCTTCTCATACCGATGCACCTCTTAATCATTCACCTCTCGCTTTTCATTTGTTCTGGAGTGCTGAAGATATCTCAGAAGATTTGTGTTTCCATTCTCAATCCGTTCAAGATATTTCGAGGTTGTTATCTCATTCAAGCTATTTAATTCAACCGGTGCAACCTCTCCTTAAACTTGTTTAACGGTGTTTTCTTTTGAGTGGGCCCTAACCCACAGGTCTTTTCCTAGGATCTTACCTGACTCTTCTAATTATTCCGGAGTTATTCTTAAATTCTTTCCAAGTGTGACGTAAGAATGAATTTCATCAGTCACATGCTTTCTCCAATATCGATCTCAATTATTTCATTGTTGGCTCAACCTATTTGTTTTTTTCATTCTCTCGGAGTATCTCATACAATTCATGGTGGTTCTCATCTTCATTCTCAACATGTGAAGACCGAAGAAGGATTTCTCTAAAATCTTGTCCGTTCTCTCGAAGATTCATGGTTCTAGCTTCATGCTATCCTCTCATAATTGCTTTCGATTGTGAGAATTCTTTTCTTACCATCCGGAGTATTTCTTGAGTTGTTTCCATTTCTTTCTTCCGAAGGCCATCATGTCATAATTCTTCATTCTCAGCGTGTAGCTATCATTCTCCAAATCATACCGGTGCATCATTCAAGTATTCTCTAATCAGCTCGTGATCTAGTCGTTCATTTGTATCTAAATACCCTCAAGTATATTCATTCATTTTTCAATTCTTCTCGGTGAATGGTGCCTTTGCTACTTTCATTTTCAATTCTTACGGTGGTTCGTTCGAGATTCCTCTTCCTTTGCTACCGTATCATTTCATTCGTCGTTTCCAATCCCACCGGTGGCCCCATTAATAACTTCTTCAAGTTGGCACTATATCTCTTTTCAATCCCTCAAGAAGAATAAGTAGTATGCCAAATCCGTTGTTTGTCATCAATTTAAATTGGTGAAGATATGCATAACATAATTCTTATTCTTGTTTCATCCAAGTGATTAATTTCTTCTTTCCGGAGTTGTTCATCATATCACCTTCTTGGTTCAAGATGCTTCATCTTTTCTTTTTCGGAGTTCCAAGTTTTCCGCTTTATCTCGTCGCGAAGCTCCATCTAAATCATTGCAAGGCTTCACCTTGTGTTTTCAACTTCTCTTTCTTTTCATCATCCTTCTATTACCGGAGTTCTTCATGGAGGCTCTACATGGTGGTTTGTCAAGGATTCCTTTCATTCTCGAGTTGTTCTTCAAGATTTCTCTTGAAGTTATGACCCGCCAAGCTATACTCTAAAATAAACAGGGTGCCCAACACTTGTTTTGTTTTGAGAAGCTCAAGTATTCTTCATCTTGCATTCCAAAGTGCAATTCTTTCTACCTTATCTTTTGAGGTGGTGTTATGTCACTCTTGCCAATTTCCATTCATGTTTCATGATTCATATGTTGTCAAGAATGAGGTATTCTAAATCCATCTTTTTCTCTTCGTTCAAGAGATCTTTTCGACCAATCAACTTCTTCGTTGGAGTTATCTTGTGTCATATTTCACCTAAAACCTTCCCTAAGGAATGTTGCTATTGTGGTGCTTATCAATCATCCTATTTTCTCCTTCTCATATCGATGAAGAAGTTTTTCATCTCTTTGGTGCTCTCAGTCAAATCAATTGTTTCCATTAGTGGCCGGTTGTCACCTCATCATTTTGAGATGTTTGCCATAAGCTAACAACAAGCTTGTGCTTCTCGTTGTTGATTTTCCAACAACTCCGTTCGATTCTTCTTTGCAAGGATGCTTTCCAAGCTCATTTGTGGCAGAAGTTGGCATTTTCTGCTCCATTCTTTTATTCCAATGGTCTATCTTCTATTCTTTCGTTACGAAGGCATTGTGATGTGGCTCTCTTCACTCATCATCTCGAATTGTGAGGATCGTGTTGTTTTCATGCTTATCCATTTATCCAGAGTGTTGTGTCATCTCTTCAAGTTCTTTTCATCTTATCAAGTTTTCCTTTTTCTTTCAGTCGGAGTGCTGCTCAAATTATATCAATCTTATCCCTTCTCTATCTTGTTTAACCAGAGTGATTTCAATTCCTTCTTGTCCATTGTACTCGTCATTCATAGCTTTGCAACCTTCAAGTCCTCGTAATGTTTCTTGTTCCTCTTTTCTAATGGATTGTTTGCAATCTCGTTCATCTCTATTGTACTCTTTCTTTTAAATTGATCAAACTCTCAAGGTTCTTTGCTTTCACTCATTGGTCAAGAAGCAACTTAGTTTACCTCTTATCTTCCTCTTCCTTTTCCCTCCGGTGCCATCCTAGATCTCGGGACGAGATCCTCTCGTAGTGGTGGAGTGTTGTAACGCCCCGGATCCGATGTGCCAGGTGTCCGCCAGTTATTCGCCGTCATTGCCATGTCATTTGCTTGTGTGTTGCATTTGCCATGTCATCATATGCATTTCATATCATGTCATCATGTGCATTTCATTTTGCATACGTGTTCGTCTCATGCATCCGAGCCTTTTCCCCGTTGTCCGTTTTGCAATCCGGCGATCCTATGTCACCCGGCGTCCCCTTCTTATCTCTTTTCTTGTGCGGGTGTTAAACTTTCTCGGAATGTCCCGAGGTTTGCCAAGCGGCCTTGGTATAGCACCGGTAGACCGCCTGTCAAGTTTCGTGCCATTTGGAGGTCGTTTGATACTCCAACGGTTAACCGGGTAACCATAAAAGCCCTCTTTGAGTTGCAGCCCAACACCCCTTCCATAGTGGCCCAAAACCCAGCAAACTTCCCTCCATGCTCTCGGTCGTTCGATCACGATCGCGTGGCCGAAAACCGCACCTCATTTGGACTCTCCTAGCTCCCTCTACCTATATGTATGTGATCCCCTCCAATTTTTCGCACAGTCCAACCCTAGCCCTCTCCCTCCTCGCGCCGCCGGACATGTCCGCCTCCGCAGCCGGACGCGTCCACCGCCCGCCGCCACGTCGCTCCAGCCAACCACAGGCTGCCACGTCACCCCGCCGCCGCCGCTAGTCAACCAGACGCCGCCACCTCCACCGTGCCGACTCCCACGCCTGGCTGCCGGATCCGCCCCGTCCCCGCCGTCCGCCGGCGTCCCCGCCTCGCCGGATTTGCAGCGCCGCCCCTACCTCGCTCGATCCAGGCAGGATCGAGGAGGACGAACCCCTCCGCGGGCCATGGCCCAGCTGCAACCCCAGCCCAGCCGGCCCGGCCTCCCCACCGCCGGCCTGCCTCCTCCTTCCCGGGCCTAGCCCATTTGGTGAGCAACCCAGATCCCCGCCCGTGCGTATTTTAGTTATCTCGCGCCCATATGTTTTTTCCTGGAAATGACTAAGTCCCTGTTTTCATACATAAACATGTCATATTCATTGCATCACATCTCTGCATCCGTAGCTCCGTTTCGTGCGTATAATATGTCAAATTGTTCGCCTCGACGAGTACTTCATTTCATTCCATTGCATCATTTTCATTTGAGCTCATCTTGATGCCCGAAATGCTGTTGGAAGAGTGCATGTTGATGTTAATCTACTGAAACTGTTATAACTTGCTGTTTTAACATTTTTGCCATGATTTATGTGTGCATCCTCTGAGTTTGAGCTCTACATGAATGTTGAACTATGCCATGCCATCTTTCTAGAGGTGTTAACCATGTATTTTTGTGAGTTGCGTGCTGAGTGTATCAAGCTTGCTAAGTAGGGTAGTTGCTGTTGCTGTTTTCCTGACAGATTCTGTTATATTTTGTTGCTATGTTAACATGCTTCTACTAATCATTCTATGCATAATCTGGAGATGCTCTATAAACATGTTTTGAACTACATGTCATGCTCTATCCATTCATGCCCTTGGTTGCAATTATAGCCTGCTGGAACATGTTCATTTCTTGCTCCAAAGTTGCTTGAAAATGTTGTTGTCAGCCTGTTTACATTAAGTTCACTTGTTCCCATGTGTTTTCCTAGTGATCCATGCACCCTATGAACTTGCTCTTGCCATGCTTAGCTTCATAAACATGCCTTCTTACTGTTGGTTGCCTTGCCATGCCATGTATTGCTCTGTGGTGAGTGGTTCAAGCTCACGAACTTGCCTACTTATTGTTGTTCCTGCCATGTATAAATCTGTAATATAACTTGCCATGTTTACATGGGTGCCATCATATTTTCTGATCCTTTTTCGCTCATGGTCAGTAAGGGATTGTTGTTCTATGAATTTAGTAGTATCATGCCATGCCTTTGTTTGCCATGATAAGTTCCTGTAACATGTTGTTTGATAGCTCTAAACATTGCAACCTGATGTTATTTCTACTAAAGTCTGAAACTGTTATTATTTGCAATATCTCCATGTCTTTTTGAGCATGTTCTAGTGATTTCTGGAGATAGCTCAGTGTTCATGTTTTGTTATGCTTTATGTGTAATTCATGCCCATGCCTTTTGTTATTATTGTGGGGTGCTGTAGCTTGTTGTTTTGATGCTTGCAATATGCCTAGTTGCTGTTATGGACAGATTGTTGATATGACTTGTATAGTGTGTGTGTGTTGCACCGTTGCTCCGTTTTGAATGTGCTCTATATGAAACTTGCTTGTTTTTGCATGTAGCTTCATATTATCATGTTGCATCCTTGTTTTGTTGTGTTTGCTTGATGTTTGAGTGCATTTTGCATCAATGCCATGCTTAACTTGTTTTGCTCATATATTCTAGACCGTAGCTTCGAATCTAATGAACTTTATATGTAACTTGACTAGAATTTCATGTAGATCATCTTGGTGCATCTTAACTTGCTGTTTAACAACTTGAACATAAGGTTTATTCAGTTCTGGACCAATTTCGAAATTTGCATATGAGGACTTACCGGAATTGTTATATGTTGTTCCCGGCCTCATTTAAACTTGCCTTGATGTGTGCTCGTGTTTGCATCATCTTTTGCATGAGTAGCTTCATCTAGTTTTGTCATGCATCATGCTTGTTGTGCTTCATGCCTTGTTCATGTGTGGTGTGTTTACCTATGTTGTGTGCTTCTTCTTGTTAGTTCCTGTTTCGTTGCGATCGTGAGGATTCGTTCGACTACGTCCGTTTGTCTTCTTCATGGGCTCGTTCTTCTTCCTTGCGGGATCTCAGGCAAGATGACCGCTACCCTGGATCTCACTACTATCATTGCTATGCTAGTTGCCACGTTCTTTCGCTATGTTGCGCTACCTATTACCTGTTTGTCCAGCCATCCCATATTGCCATGAACCTCTAACCTTTGACACCTTTCCTATGCAAACCGTTGTTTGGCTATGTTACCGCTTTGCTCAGCCCCTCTTATAGCGTTGCTAGCTGCAGGTGAAGTTGAAGATTTCTCCATGGTGGACAGGGTTTATGTTGGGATATCACCATATCTCTTATATTATTAATGCATCTATATATTTGGTAAAGGGTGGAAGGCTCGGCCTTATGCCTGGTGTTTTGTTCCACTCTTGCCGCCCTAGTTTCCGTCATACCGGTGTTATGTTCCCGGATTTCTAATAAAACTTGTCCAGCTAGGCCCAACATTGACTTTTACCATTTGCCTCACCACCGCCTACCTTTTCCCTTGGGAGTAATTAACCCAAGGGTCATCTTTATTTAGCCCCCCCGGGCCAGTGCTTGTCTAAGTGTTGGTCAGAACCGAGCGGCCTGCAGGGCCCCCTCGGGGCAACTCGAGGTCTGGTTTTACTCGTAGCTTGTCTCATCCGGTGTTGCCCTGAGAACGAGATATGTGCAGCTCCTATCGGGATTGTCGGCGCATTGGGTGGTCTTGCTGGTCTCGTTTTACCATTGTAGAAATGTCTTGATGTACCGGGATACCGAGTCTAATCGGAGTGTCTTGGGTGAAGGTCTATTCCTTCGATGATCGCGAGAGCTTGTCATGGGCTAAGTTGGGACACCCCTGCAGGGTATAAACTTTTGAGAGCCGTGCCCGCGGTTATGTGGCAGATGGGAATTTGTTAATGTCTGGTTGTAGATAACTTGACACGAGATCCGAATTAAAACACATCAACCGAGTGTGTAGCCGTGATGGTCTCTTCTCGGCGGTCCGGAAGTGAACACGGTTTCGTGTTATGTTTGACGTAAGTAGGTGTTCGTGATCACCTCTTGATCATTGCTAGCTTCACGACCGTTCCGCTTGTTTCTCTTCTCGCTCTCATTTGCGTATGTTAGCCACCATACTTGCTTAGTCGCTGCTGCAACCTCACCACTTTACCCCTTCCTTTCCCTTTAAGCTTTGCTAGTCTTGATACCCATGGTAATGGGATTGTTGAGTCCTCGTGGCTCACCGGATACTTCAAAACCAGTTTGCGGTGCCTATGTTACCGAAAGCAGGTGGCGCAATCAAGCTCAAGGAGGAGCTCGATGAAGATCTTGCCCTTTGTGTTGTTTCGTTCTAGTTGTTCAGTAGTGGAGCCCAGTTGGGGTCGATCGGGGACCTTTGTCGCATTTGGGGTTCTTCTTTTATTTTTGTTCCGTAGTCGGACCTTGATTGTATCTGGATGATGTAATGCTTTATTCATGTAATTGTGTGAAGTGGCGATTGTAAGCCAACTATGTATCTTTTTCCCTTATGTATTACATGGGTGTGTGAAGATTACCTCACTTGCGACATTGCTTTCAATGCGGTTATGCCTCTAAGTCGTGCTTCGACACGTGGGAGATATAGCCGCATCGAGGGCGTTACAACTAGGTGCTTCGCCCCCTCAAAAAAAAAATTGTTGCTTCACGCGATCCATCGATACTACCACTAGTAATCTGGTAATCCCGACTAAAATGGCTTGGCCGGGTCTTTTCCCGCGCGATATGCTGGGAGGTTGGCTTAGTTGGGTTTTTTAGGATGAGTAATGCTACACCTACGTAATCCCAGTTACGTAATTAACGTAATGTGAAACATGTGAGCTGTTGATTGTAGATTGGGGGGAGGGACGGGCCCACACCATGAAAATCAGGGGAGGAGAGAGAGAGAGGCAATGTACGTTAACTCTTTCGTAGGTTCCCGTAGATGTAGAAAGATGTGAAATGCGTGAATGTGTAGTGGACGTACTATTGGAGTGCCTAAGATAATTTGTGTATGTATAGACCCTATGTGTTTATTTTACTTCGCATGTTAGATTTGTCTCGGTTCAATAAAAAGCAGAGTTGGTGATGATGGTGTGCCTGTCATCCTGCAATATAGGCCGTCCGATCTATATCTAACGGATAGGAAGGAAACTATGACAATTTACCCGCACTCCTCTCCACATTTGCAGATAAGGCTTTTCCTCGTTCATCCTTTTCTCCCACAAGATCTTGATCTTCCATGCAATGCACGGGCATCTTGCTAGTACTCCTACAATATGTATATTATTGTGAAAGTTCATATACACCGGCCGAGATTAATGGAAACACGACAGATTTTCATTACATTTTGAACTTTTATAGGACAGAAAAATAAAAGAAACCCGACCCTAAACCTATTCTACGGCAGCGACCGACATCCTCCATCTGCGATCTCTATGTACGGGGGCGGGGTTCAAGACCCGTGAAATGAAGGTGCGGTCTCCGGCGAGGAAGAGTAGAACACGGGATACGGACCAGCTAGTTGGCACACCATGCCCTGCCGCCTCCCATGCCCTACTGATCCTCGGAGGAGTCCCCGACCTTGGCGGTGCCAGACGTTGGACGACAGCAAGTAGGACGCGTGGCTAATGGTGCTCCCGTCGTCGGCCGCCAGCATGGACACCGCTTGTGCGGTCGCGTCCGCGTCCGACTACGCCGCTATTGCATCGCGAGAGGCGAATTGAGCGAGGGCGGCGACCTCGAGCTTCATCCCCGAAGACAAGCTCTCTTGCAGAGCGTTCACACTTGCGGTCATGGCAGATGTGGTGCCAGGTAGGAGGACGATGTGCTATGGTGTGGAGGTTAGCTGGGCGTTGCCGCTTTAAGTAGCGCATTCTGGTGAGGCCAAGCGTCCGGGTGTGTCATTAAGTCACCAGAGTTGGTTCTCGGGCACCGAGCCTCTTAACGATGACATACGAATGGACGACATGAATGCGGGCAGCTGGCGCCGGCAGGGAACGCACCACGCGATGGCGCGACGGATGAGGGTTTTGGTGTGGGGAAAATTTTGTTTTTGCCACTCTAGATTTCGCCAATTTTCCTTATGCCACCCTAGATTTTGACATTTCACTTTTGCCACTCTTTGTTTTTGACAATTATCACAATTTCCATTTTGTGGCAAAAGCAAAATAATTTTATTTCATTTTTGCCACTCTTAGCTTTTGACAATTATCACAATTACCACTCTGGAAATTTTGCTTTTGCCACGGGAATGGCAATTGTGATAATCGTCAAAAACAAAGAGTGGCAAAAGTGAAATGTCAAAATCTAGAGTGGCATAAGGAAAATTGGCAAAATCTAGAGTGACAAAAACAAAATTTTCCCTTAGGTGTGCCAGGGTAGTCAGTTGCGGTCATGGCAACGTTGGAGATGCCCTTTGCTCACATGCGATCCCCGCATGTCATTGAAAAAGCAAGATGACCCGGCATGGTCTCAGGTCCAGAGGATGCAGTTGGCCATGCTACACCACTCCGCGGACGCGTTGCGGCGCTCCGTGCATCCTCGATGAGTCGGGTGTTGGGGTGTGTTTGGATTGTGGCCAAAGTGTACCTTACCAAAATTTTGGTCATGACCCAAAGATTGGTCTTTGTTTGGATGGTTGCCATTTTTTGGCATGCCAATGAACTCTAGCCAACTCTAGTTCATTTTTCTTGCCAATGTCGGCCAAATCATGGGCAACCAATACCTCAACCAAAATTTTGGTCATGACCCAAAGATTGGTGTTTGTTTGGATGGTTGCCCTTTCTTTGGCATGCCAATGAACTCTATCCAACTCTAGTTCATTTTTCTTGCCAATGTCGGTCAAATCATGGGCAACCAATACCTCAACCAAAATTTTGGCTACCCAATGCTTTGATGGGCCAACCTTGGGCACAAACCAAACATACTGTTGGTCGTGCCACAGCACTAACGCCACCCTCGGCACACTGAAACCGACCATGTCTAGCGACGATATGAGTGTGTCGCTCACCGCGGTCGCCGTGTCCAGAGGCGATGCTGGAGCTGTGCCCCGTTGTTGGCCCCATCGACCCACATGAATGGTTGTCGGTGGCGAGGAGGTCGTGAGCCAGCTCCTCCATTGGACTAGTCTGCGCTACGTCGTTCCGACTGGTGTGCCCCACATGTCGGTTTCCCTGTTTTCCCGGCCATATTTGAGCGTCAGTGCTCCGTGTTGCGCATTAGGCCTTTCACTATGTAGGCCAAGCGAGACAACTTATTGTTTATTTGAGCCATTCAAGTATAATCATGTGGCGTTTGCTTATTTCTCATTCCTCTCCAACCCTCTTCTCCATCGATCATGTCACCCTCCAGTCGAGTCCAGCCTCCCGCATGCCTCATTTGAACATTCCGCCGAGTATCATTCGCATGTACCCACCCTAGTCCTCTTTCAATAGATCTCCGGACCCCGAGATGAAATCGAGAGGGAACGAGTGGGGGCACGTGATACCTAAGGCGGATTCACCATTTTGAACCGGTGATCATAGCATCCGCAAATCATATATAAAGGGTATTCAATGTTCGTTTCATTTTTGAACGTACAATATACTCCCTCCTATCCTTTCTAGTTTACATATAAGTTTTATGTGTAGTCAAAGTATCTCTACTTTGATAAAAAAAGGTATCAACATTTAACAACGCCCAATCAATATTGTTAGATTCATACGTACTCCTAGATTTGTACTCGAGATGGTTTCCAATTTGACTATTGACAAGGTTAATAGTACATGGAAACTCCTTTCACATACGAGTTTGACCGTATGCTTTGTGTAAGTTGCATGTCATATATTATTACTCTAACATTTGGTCAAAGTTAGCCTCAAAAAATGCATTAGACCCTGTATGCTTTGTGTAAGTTGCATGTCATATATTATTACTCTAACATTTGTGTAAGTTGCATTTCATATGTTATTACTCTAACATTTGGTCAAAGTAGTATAGTGGAAGTGGATCCTCTGACGTAGGTATCCCTGCCTTACCCTCCCTTTCGGTTACTTACTGGCGGACCCCATGCTTGCTAGGCCCCGCATGTCAGTTACTCAATGGGATCGGCCACGTCAGGGGATCCTCATCCATAGTATACTCCCTCTGTTTTTATTTACTCCACATAAAACGGAGGGAGTGGTGGTATAATAAATGACGCAGGTGGGGGAGGGGGAGGGAAGTCGGTTTGCTCTCAACTGCGGTCCCACAAGCGAGCAAAAACGCAAGACAAAGCGCGTTCTATTCGGTGAGCGACGTGGAGGGTCCAGCGTGCCGGGCTGCAACGTGAATGGGACAAGAGAGATGTACAGTCAAAACCGATTGACCAGTCGTCACCGGAACCACTATTCACACCAGAACCTTCGCTGCTCGACCTACGCCGGCCACTGCCCTAAAACCACACCAAATCTCCAGCCCATTGCTCCACCTTTAGATCCCCTAGCCTGCATCAAGCGTCCCCTAGTTCGCCGGAAAGCCATGGTGTGCCGCACGATCACTTACTACAAGATGCTGACGCCGGAGCGCTGCATAGAAATCGTGGCGGCGGTCGGCGCCACAGAACTCTGTTCCCAAGCTCGCTTTGCGGTGGGCCAATCCCCGAGTTCTCTAGAGCCAAGCTACGAGGAGGAGGAAGCCGATCCAATGTTCATGGCGGAGGTCGCGGCGCAGAAGGCCCCCGATGGGTATGAGACGATGGACGTCGACTTCGTGCCGGTGTCCGAGTCCCCCATGGTGCAGGCGGACCAGTGGTTCAACATGGCGATACTAAAGGAGGACCGGGAGGCAGAGGCTCAACTCGACGTAGAGCGCGTGCATGCCACTGCCATCAAGGCTCTCCTGCAGGCGGAACCGGATATCGTGGATGTGAACCGGGCGACGGAGGCTTAACTTGAGGCGGAGCGCACGGATGTCGCTGCCATCGAGGCCCTCCTGCAGGCGGAACCGGACGCCCTGGACATGAACCGGGCGGTAGAGGCTCGACTCGACGCAGATCGCGCGGATGCCGCGCTCATCGACGCCCTCCTGCAGGCGGAACCGGACGTCCTAGACTTGAACCGGGTGACGGAGGCTCGACTCGACGCGAAGCACGCGAATGCCGCTGCCATCGAGGCCCTCCTGCAGGCAAAACCGGACGTCCTCGACTTGAACCGAGTTGTGCTCTCGTCCGTGCAGAGCGCCCGCATGCTCTGCTTGAACGAGTAGCTGGAGGCCGAGGACAACCACGGTGCGGAGACACACGTCGACAACAATGACTGGTTTGCGCCGGCAGCCAAAGACGACGAGGCCGTCTCTTTCCGCGAGCAGTGATAGTTTTTATTTATGTTGTTGTTTTTATGGATCTTTTGCTGTGTAAAAACATATATTTGTTACGCAAGTCGCCTGACTTGGGTCAGTCTACCATTTCAGGCGGTTGGATGAATATCCTACGTCTCCTAACCCTTCTTTCCTTCTTCCTCACCTCTTCTTCTTCCCCAACAGACCACCGCTTGCGGGCGTCACGGATACTCCCCAACATGCGGTTGGATAAACATACTCTATGAACGAAAATTATGTGTCAGCGATAGGATGACTGAGTTTGGTTTGTTCACATGCGACAACACATGTCAGTGAGGGTGCGTTCCCTTGGTTGGGTTTGTGGCGTGCAAGAGCGACTGTGTGAGGGTGCGGTGCGACCGCGGCGTGTAGGAGCGACCATGTGAGGGTGCGGTGCGACCGCGACAGCTGTGCGCAAGTGTACCTCCTTCTCATTTTGAAAACTTTAGGCAAGCTTGGCAAAATGTGTGCCAAAGTTTGACAATGCAAGGCCTAGACCCAAACAGGATAAGTACGTACGTACTAGGAGTACTAGTGTTAAAAAAGAAAGGCGGGGTTTTCCTTCGCGGGATTTAATCGATACAAATCCTCGTTTCACGTGTCAATTAATGCGTATTTTTTTCTCCAAAGACCAAAGAGCTAACCATCTCACTCCTCATCGCTTGATTAATGCAGCACCATGCAAACCAACCTTCTCACTTCCGCATGCATGCAGGGGATATTAATGTCCTTGGTTGCTAACCCCATCAATTTTGCCTCGATTAGTGTTAGTGGCCCTTTGCAAATTGTAATTTTGATATACTGGCCTTGTGTACAAAAATGGAGGTAGTAACTATATTTGACTTCCTTCCCCATTGCGGTGACGTTGATTTATATCTTTTTTGTGGTTTGGCGAAGTGCGTTCGACGGAGAACACCATTGAGGGAGACCACGGTAAGTCGTTCGCAAGTGCCGCCTGCAAGCCGAGACAACCGCCTTATTTGCATCCAGGAAGTCCTTTACTAGTACTACTAGGAGTACTAGTGCGGTGAGATGGTTTCTCGAAGAAGACGATGGAGAAGCGGAGTCAGCGAAGAGTGAAATGATGGTTGCTTCGTCCGTGCTTTTGTGATTTGATGCCTCATTGCTTTGTGATTTGTGATAGAAGGGACAGGGGAGTAGACTCTGTGCTCTATACTGTACTACATGCGTCCAAGCATGGGAGAAAGAGGAGAGATGTTGCATTTTTCTATTCCTTCAAACAATCAATCAGGGAGCTTCGGTTCCATCTTTTTGGCTTTGGCAACACCATCCACAATGGTTCCCATGATGCCAAAAGCTATTTTCACATTTGGCAACACATTGTGGATGCCCTTAACTGTACCACTTGGTTTTGCTCCCGTGTGCTATCTATACAATTCTCAATTATATTGATCTAAAAAACTATAGAATCAAGATTAGTAAAAAGGAGGTGATTTTGCCGCGCGGATGGCGGGGGAGGTTTCTTATTTGAGCAATGCTATACATCGACGTAATGGTTTATGTAAAGTTACGAACTGATGTGATGTGGGACTATTTGATTGGATTAAATGAGAGGATTAGGCCCACCCCACCTGAAAATCAGGGGGGCATATATAGATTAGATGGAAAGTATACGTAGCAGCTACGTAGCCCTTTGTAAGTCTAGGATTAGGCTTCTTATTTTCGGTGGACGTTGTCCTGGCGGTTTGCTAACATGCGGTCCCACGTGTCAGTGCTTTACCAAGCCGATCCGCGTCCCACATGAGGCAGAACAACGATAGAAGCAACACGTGGTTAAGTTGAAGAAGATGAGGGAGAAGCGGATTCAGCAACGAGTGAAACGATGGTTGCTTCGTCTCTCTAACTTCTTTTTTTAGCATTATTACTTCGTCCCTCCAACTTAACTGCGGGAAAGGTGCAACTTTGTGATTTGACGCCTCATTGCTCATTACTACGCCGGCGCCATGACTGGGGTGCTTTACCCCGGCTGCTCTGCACTGTATTCCCGTATGGCACGTGGACCCGGTAGCTTGATGTTCCACATGTCGGCGAAAGGGACTAGAAGACTTATGAAAGCGAGCGCTCCACTCTTACGACGAAGGAGTAGACGACACGACGGCCTAGTGAACTGTCACTTGTACTGTATAGTACTATAGTTTTGCTGTTTTGTGTGATCCATCGATACTAACCCGATTAAACAGGAAAGGGCGGGATTTTTCCCGCGTGGTAGATGATACTGGCCATACATTTCAAAGGCAATTTTAATGTATGCAAACTGAATAATTATAAGTAACAATATGATATCTAGTAAAACTAAAAACACATATGATTTATTGTGTTAGAGTGTAGTAGTAGTGCTGTATTGCATAGTTGTTAGATGTAACATGCGAGAACGTGTAGAGATGTAGTTTTGGAGGGCCTAAAGAGAGAAAAGCGTAATACGGTCACCGAACTTCAAAATAAGCTGATTACGGTCACTATATACGTTTTGCGGTGATTATACGGTCACTTGCTCACGGTTCAGCATCGGATTGCACTCTGTTGACCGGCCAAATAGTCTGCGTGGCGCCATGTTGACTAGTTAAATTGACCACGTTCCTTGTGGGTCCCACCTGTCAGTTCGCATAGGGAAAAGGTCAGATAAACACAAATTTACGCAGGCGCGACAAGGCTCCAACCCGTGCGCGGGAATCACCTGGTTGTGTATGTGTCTGTCAGGGCCTGATGTGTGCGCATGCACGTGTAGGTTGAGCACTTGAGCGTGAGAGTGTGTGTTGGTCGTGTGGTGTACTGGTGTGTGCATGCATGCGTGCATGTGTGCGTGTGAGTGTTGCGTGCGTGCGTGGCTGCGTGTGTACGTGTGAGTGTTGCGTGCGTGCGTGGGTGCATGTGTTTGTGTGAGTGTTGCATGGATGCAGTTCGTATGCATGCGTGCGTGTGTGTATAATCACCACACCAGCTCCTGTATGTTAAAACAGATGGCTCAGCATACCAATACAAGGCCGCCTTGTCCGCTGTGCCCGCGGTCATGACTTCGAACCACCGTCCAAATATTTTTTGGTCGTTTGTTTTCATTCTTACTAGCAAGATGCCCGTGCGTTGCACGTAACATCAAGATGCATTTGTATGACTTGTTTATCTTGTGAGAGAAAAGGATGAACGAGGGAAGGCCTTATTTGCAAATGTGGAGAGGTGTGTGGGTACCTTTTTGCAAAATTGTCATAGTTTCTTTCCTATCTATCAGATATAAATCGGACGGCCTATATTGCAGGATGGCAGGAACACCATCATCACCAACTCTGTTTTTTATAAGAGTGTATTTTATGTATTTTATAAGAGTGTAGATGTTGACTAGATACAAGTCGACAGGTGGGCACGATGGTAGTGAGATAATGTGATGCAACACTAGAGGTGCCACGTGGAGCGTTTAACTGGTCAACTAGTCTTGTCATGAGCAAATACAGAGTTATACAGTGAGCCTCTGACTGTATAATAACCACTAAACGTAAATGGTGACCGTAATGAGTGGATTCTGAGGTCCAATGTGCGTATCGTGCTTTCACTTCAAATACAATGATCATCATTGCATATATCGCGAGAGAAAGATGAAACATGCGTGAATTTTCTGGGGGCTTACTTTTAGAGGACCTGGAGATAGTTTTGTGTGCATACGTGAAAGGGGCGTACGGGGGGGGGATGCGATGGAGAGAGAGATGCTCTTCGTTTCTCTTTATTATTACTAACTTTGTATATAGTATAAAAATATACAAATTCACAATGCGGAATAAATATCATTGTGGGCACCATGCAATGCAAATTAGCGTTCGTACTCCTCCATATAACTTTGTAATGTTGTATATATGTAGAAACTCTAAAATAATTTTTTGGCCACACTTTATTCAAAAGGAATGTTGTATGCGAAATAAACGTGAAGAGAGGGCTTTGTAGATCAATGGGGCACGTGATGTAACATGTGTGAATGTGTAGTTGATGCATTTGGTGGGGCCTAGAGATGTATGTGTGTGTATTACGTATTCGAGAGAGGCATGGATAGAGGGGCCGACCGGGGGGGGGGGCATGGGAGAGATAGCACGAAAAATGAGAGTGGTATAGAGAGAGAGACGAATATGACGTCACGACAACAGATTCCATTCCCTTGAGTGTGTATATGCAAGGGGGAGGGAATAGAGGCACCAGGAGAAATTTTCTGTGTGTGTGGTGTTTGTGTTGGTATGTGTGGGTGTGAGAAGATAATGAGACGTGGGGCAGAGGGTGTGTCACTGCGTGAGGTCCGGTGGGTCGAGGTGAGGCCCTTCATTCGGTTCTGTCCTGCGCCACATTGGTCGGCCCGTGACGCATTTAGGAAGACCCATGGATGACTAGTCGTACAAGACAAAGATAGCAGAATTGTGAAGGACTCTGTGTCCACTTTATCTCTAGAATTGTGAAAGACCCTAGAATTGTGAAGGACTCTAGGTTCTCGGACTAAGGTAACCCCTTTATCTCTGATATTACTATTCGTCCAACCTAACTTTAAGGGGCATCCTACAGAATGCTCTGCTAGAATCATACTCATCGATTAGGAAGAGAGTTGTGAGACAATACGTGAGAGACAAGCGTAAAGATAATGTGCGTACATGAGACACGTAGGCAGGTCCATGTATATAGAAAGGTCGATGAGGATTGTGCGTGTGTATGTTTGCGAGAGGAAGAGTGCTTGTGATAAAGGTTAGTGAAACAGTTGTAAATGGCTACGAGAGGGAGGGATGGTTATATCTAGAGCATTTGTGCGAGAAAGACACCTCGGGAGAGAGTGTGTGAGCATGTGTGAGAGACCACCGATGGAGAGTGAAACTACACGTAAAAGACTGCTCTACACATTGATTAAAGATATAAATTGTATCCAAATATTAGGATGGGATCATGATATTTGCAATTCGCGTAAGGAGCGGTCATTGATCCATCAGACATCTAGATTCTATCGAATTTGAGCATGTCTATGTTATTATTCGACACAATTGATCCACATAGTTAGTATTTTGAACTCCAGACAATGCATCGCTTTAGCAATCGAATATAAACGTGACTATAGTTCATGTTGTGTGTGTAAAGCACATTATACATACGACAGTTACACAATGGACATTATAAATAGCTACCTATGAACTAGCATACATTTGAATTCAACTTAAGGTGGTTTAAAAAATCGAATTCAACATGAAGTCCATTCAATTATTTGAATTTGATATCATGGCATTTGTAAACCATACCTAAATTATGGGGGCACCAATATTTGCTCTGATTTTGTACATAACAACATATGTAGTCGTGTACAAAATAGATTCAAATTTAGCTCCTCCATTCCAAAATAATCATAGTTATAGGATTTTCAAGTGTCAAAATTTCAAAAAGAAGCGGATAATTTAATGAGGTTTTCAAACATACAAGGTCAAATATAATGTTGTCTATTCAGGTCAATCCTCATAGTTCAAGAGTACTCTAAACGTGAATGCTTGTGTTTCAAAATTTCGAACGATGCGCCAAAAGAGCCTCTACTCGCCCGAAACCGCGTGAGACCAATGTTTGGTAGTACAAGGAAATTACTTTCCTAATAACTCTGACTCGTGAAACCTACCGGCCCGACGTCCAAAGGTCTAAACCGGGGTAGGTTTGCAGCTTCATCTGGACGCCACGCAACTGCCTCCGAAAACATTCATACACAATGGCCGTCTAAGCACACATGCGCGCAGCCGAAATCGCTCCCGCCCACTATATGGGACACCTGGGATTACCATCCTACCCCTGACCCGCAGTAGGTCCAAAATTTAAGAGGGGGGCAAAGTTTGTACTTTCCCCAAATTTCAAACAAGTGCGTCCCATCTTCTGTTCAAAAAAGCCAAAAACAAGTGCGTCCCAGACCGGAACATGGTTCCCCCTCACCCGTCCGATTCCCCATTCGTACTCTGTGGGTGCCAAAATTACCTCTCCACCAGCCGCGAAACCCCGGCGTCCTCTGTTCGCCACCCCATCCCACCCATCAACCGCCGCCCTCCTCCATCACGCTGGAGCCGATACCCCGACGTCGTCGTCCACCGCAACCTGAACCGCAATGCCCTCCACGGCTAGTAGTTGAAGCCGAGGCCGAGCCGGCCGTACCTGAGCCAGTTCAACCACGCCGTCTTGCGCCTCACGCAACCGCTCCAACTTCGCCACCCTCCACCGCACCGAAGCTGTTCCTGCTACGCCATCCTTCGCCGCCTCGGATCTGCTTCCCCTCCACCGACATACGGCCACGGTAATACAATCAACAATTTGGCCATGGGTTCGTCCAAGCCTGCACCCTCCAGAAGATTGGTTTCCCCGGTAAAAAGAAGAAGATCGACGCGACATGTAGAGGTAACCACACCGGCAATCGAAAAAGGTACTCCTCTTCCCTTATTCGTGCAAATCTTACGTCTCTGCTTGCATGGTATTCATCCCACAGAAGACACTAGTTGACCGCTTCTTCTTGATACTAGCTGTTCCTAGTAACTCGCAATGCACAAGGTTGCTCCTCACCATATACTATTTCACCTTAGCTAGAGGTCCGTCGCCCCCCTGAATTTCAATTTCTGGCCAGTTGATTCCCAATTAACGGAAGCATTCCCCGGCATAACAGGCGCTAATACGCCTATTACACCGGGGAAGCAGCGCCTTGGTGTTTATCTTAGGGGCGTGTGAAGCCTAGAGCTACTGGCGCCTGATCTGGAGGTCGGCCTGGATTAAAGGGATGGCCTGGGGGCGCTGCCAAGCACAGCAGTGGTGTGAGGTCGATGGGAGGGCGGGGCGGCGGAGGCAGGGGTCTGGGCTGGTGGTCGCTGGTGGTTCAAGAAAGATCGTCAACAATGACTGGCGGGAGGTAGACGAAGGCCATCTGCCCGTTCCTTATAGACCGGACGGTTCATTAAAAAATCGACTAACCAATTTATTTTCAGTCGACCGTTATCTTAGATATGACCATATGTGGTGGTGTGCTGGAGGAGTACCTGCATTTCCTGTGCTCATATATTACAAAATCATACGGAGTAGAATCTAATTTTGTTTGCCATGCATGCAATGTTGTAGAGCTATCATATGTCTCCTGTCATTTATTTTTCAGCCACCTGCTATCTGCTACTTTTACAGTGCACTAGTTCTGCACACACTTCACCCATACTCTCACTATTGTGTTTTTATGCAAGGGTATTTCAGACTCTGCCTTGAGAGAAGCAGAAAAGAAAAGAGAGAAGTCGCTCCAGCTTCGTATGTGGGTAGGCAAGACATGTTACAGCGCTATAAAGGGTGCAGTGTCAGCAGATGGAGACAGTAAACGTAGCTCTGGAGTTGATGACCTCGCTCACAATGAACCACCATCCCAGGTGCTTGCTTTAACTTCGCGGTGTCATATGTGGTTGCATGTTCCATATGGTGTCTAGCTTGTATTTGAAAGGCCGAAGTCAGTAAGATAAGGAAAGATATTTTTTACATGAACCACCATCCCGTGAGCACCAGAAGACAAATAGCTAGTCAGGGCACTGGCCGAGCCAGTGACAAGCCAAGCAAAGATAGGCATCACCTGGAAGCCAACTAAAAAGTTGCGATGGTGGCGAAGTAGCCCGCCTCCCACCAGGCTCTTAGGTCCTAGATGATCATGCTCACCACTCCAACCGGATGTCTAGCTTGTATTGCTTCCAATTTGGTTAAATTGCATCTGCTTAGCTTACACATTATACCTTTGAAAATGACATGCCTTTCTGTTTTTGGCACATACTAGTACATCTGTGTATTAACCATGTTCTTACATCAAACTAATGTTCTTGTGTATCCCTCATCAATCACTTATGACGAGGCAGGCAGACAAGGGGACTACTCCTCAATTAAAGAATGCAGCGTCAGCCTCCCGACATGAAGATAGTGAACATAGCTCTGTAGTTGATTACAACATTTCCCCTACACTAGCATCGCAGGTGCTTGCTCTAACTTGGCAGCGTGATATGTGGTTGCATGTTGTATATGGTGTCTAGATTGTAATTCTTCCAATCTGGTTAAAATGCATGTGCTAGCCTGCTTAGCTTATACATTATACCTGTTAATGTGACATGCCTTCCTGTATTTAGTACATAGTACATCTGTCTATTAAGCATGTCCTTACATAAAACTATTGTTTTTTTGTATCCCACATCAATCAATATGATGAGACACCTTTAGTATATGCAATGCGATATTAGTTGCATCTTTCATATGATTTATAGCATGCGCTGCTTCTAATTTGTTGAAATTCCATTTATGATGGGACGCTTTTAACTTGGCAGAGTCATATTGGTTGCATCTTTCATGTGGTGTCTAGCTTGCATTGCTTCTTATTTGCTGGAATGGTTTATGCTTAATTTACACAAATAGTTGTGAACATGCCATGCCGTCCTGTTTTTCGTACATATTCCATCCTGGTATCATGTGTTTGCCTTACATCAAAGTAGTGATTGTCAGTATCATGCATGAATGAGTTCTGAAGAGAGAATTTTATTGCTGTTTCTTGTCGGTTTTACTTGACAATTCAAAATCAATAAAGCGGAAGGAAGTTAGCAAGGCAGCGGATAAAGGTGCTCCTTCCGAACGGAGGGCCTCTACAGTTTCTACTCGTACACACCCCCAAGATGATTTCCAAGACAACACATGCATAGACACTCAACAAAGCTGTGTTTATGATGAGCACGTCTCCCCTAGTGCAGCATCACCGGTGCTCCCTCTAACTTGGCACTGTTATATGTGGTTGCATGTTATGTGTGATGTCTAGCTTGTATTGCTTCTAATTTTGTTGAATTCCATCTGCTTACTTTACACATTATACTTGAATAAGACACGTGTTCCTGTTTCTAGAACATACAATATTTGTCTATCACACCATGTTCTTACATCAAATTACTACTGTTGTGTAACCTGCAACAATCACTTATCATAAGACACGTTTGACTTCGGAGTTTGATATAGGTTACATCTCACATTCTTTTCTAGCTTGTACTACTAATTTGTTGAAATGGCACTTATGACGAGACAGTTTTAACTTTGTAGAGTGATATTTGTTGCATCTTTCATATGGTGTCAAGCTTTCATTGCTTCTAATTTTTTGAAATGCCTTCTCCTTAGTTTACACAACATAAGCTGTGAATATGCAATGGCACTAATAACGCGAGACCTCTAACATGGTAGTGTGATGTTGTTTGCATCTTGCATATGATTTATTTCTTGTACTTCTTCACATTTGTTTAAACGCCATTTATGATGAGACACTGTTAACTTGGCAGAGCGATATTTGTAGCATCTTTCATATGGTGTCTACCTTCCATTGCATTGCTTCTAATTTGGTGAAATATCTTCTTCTTAGTTTACACATCATAGTTCTGGTTATCTCTTCCGTCCTGTTTTTCATACATATTACATACTCCTATCATGTGGTTGTCTAACATCAAAGTTCAGTTCATCTGCATCACGCATCCATTTGTTCTAAAGAACTAAATTGTTATTCATTTTTCTTGTCGGCTTGACTTAACATGGTATAGAGAAAGAGGAAGAAACACAGAATGGCAGGGAATGAGAAGCGGATGAATCCTGCAGATTCTGCTGGTACTGATGGTGCAATATAAGGTCAAAGTCCAGCAGAAAATTCTACAAACATGGCATCCCATGCTACACGAGTTGCAAAAAAAGACAAACAGAAACAAATAGCTGCCACCAAACAAGCAGAGACAACCCTAGTTCTTGCAACACCTACCACAAGATTACCAACAGACGACTTACTCGTGCGTCAACTGAGCTAGCAGCACGTTCCCAAGCTCCCTTGCCACCTGACACTACTTCCCAAGCACTCTTGACACAAGATGAGTTGGCAATATCAGATAAACCTTTTGAGCTTCAATAGCAAGAAGGTAGTTGCTAGACTCAAGTTACAGTTGCATGCTTCTTTATATGTAGTCTCACAGTTTGATGTACACTAACACTTCCTATGTTCGTTGTTGGACTAGCACCTAGGCGCAAGAGGAAACAAACATCAGCAATAATGCTCGATAGGTTAACCAAATCTAGAGGAGGAGGAATGGAGATCCATTTTGAGGCAGGTTCAAAAAGGCCACGTGATGCTACAAAGTCAGCCAAGTTAGTATCAGAGGCAGCGGTTGCCGTTAGGTGTCATGTACGTATCCTCCCAACATGGATTCAGTACAGGAATGACAAAGACGAAACCCAGTTCAACACCTTCCTCGACCATTTATCTGTAAGTATGGTTATGTATGGAAACTAGTAATATCGTCTTGCTCTTGTCCATACTTTCTAGGTTGCTGATAATGAGACTCCCATAATTTTCAACAAGATGAGGTTCAAGTTGATAGCCAAGATGATACAACCGCAAGCTTGCACCCATGTTTTCAGTGTCTGCTCATGCGACAATATCGAGATAACATGAGGAAAACTCACTTTGAAGGCAAGGCTAACGAAGAACTTTCCCAAACATCTCGATGGAAAATATATCGGATGAAGACTGGAGGGGCCTTGTTAAACACTGGTCTAATCTGAAGTATCAGGTACATTGTATATATGTGACCAGAACACATGTTGAAGTCCTATTTACACATGTGCCACACAAATCTATCTTCTTGTAGGTGAAGTGTTCAAAGAACAAGGCCAACCGTACGAAAGTGAAATTCCAATAGACGACAGGATCTCGTAGCTATATTGCACACTGCGAGGCTCTTGTAATTAGCTGATGTTTCACTCTTTTCGCTGTACCATATTATCAGATCTATATTGACTTGTTCAAAATGCATAGGAAAGCCCGCAAGGACCAAAAGGTACCTGAACCAAATGTTGTGGAAATCTTCAAGGACTATCACACCAGCAAGAAGAAGGGCATGACTACACCAGTCAAAGCCGCTGTTGTAAGTCCTTAGTCCTCATGCCTTTTAACTACTACTTACTGTGACTTGTGCCTTGAATTGCATGGTTTGCAGCCAATGTCTATTACTATTTTCAATTTTATACACAATTGTCTTAGCATATCATTGCACCTTACAAGGTTTAAAAGAGAGGAGTGATGTTCCTTTGATCTTGACCCATAAGTTCCGTGCTGGACTTGCCGACACAACGTTACAATTGCCTGTTTGTCTGTTCTCAGTTGTTTTGTGATATGAATGATGTCATACTATGCTTACCGTATTATAAACTTCGTCTCTTTATCCTTAGCCCTCAATATGATGTGAAGAAATAGACAATACATTAGCGATGGTACATGGTCATATGTTTGGAACCTGGTTTTATTATGTACTTTGCAATAAAATACAACTAATATTTTACATGGGTTCACCAGAATAAGTTACGTATATAGACCAAAGCTATTTTGTTTGGTTTTGCTGCCTCCTTAATATCTTACGTTCGGTACTACTAATGTAAAACCTCAACTTTTCAAAGAGCTATGGAAAAAATGGTGGAACCGCCACCTTCGAAGGTGGCGAGGCAACTATAACTGCAATGTCGCTCTTCTTGCGATGGGTCAAGACCTGTCCACTAACGATGCCAAAAGCACGTTCTGCGTATCTTGGGTTGGTTGTTAAGGCAATATCGTCCAAACTGCCTCATGATCAAGATATGCAAGCTCAAAGCAATGTTGTATCTGCGCTCCGCACACAAGTCCATTCCCTAACAGAGACCCTTTGTGAAACAAGGAGAAACATTGCTCAATGTCGTCAAGATATGCATGGTTTTAAAACCAGACTATCAGACATTTGCTATGTTGTTCAGAGCCTAGGGAAATGAAGGCGAGGGTTATGGTGCTCCATCGGACAATACAAGATGAAAATGTAACAACAGTCAAATCAAATGGAGCTTCGAACTTCGGTGGTGCATTTATCTGCTAGAATGTTAAGTTTTATGCCACCCTTCCTTTTGTTATATAGTTGTAATTTGTTTTGGTGCGATACAAAATTTATTCTTAACGTGCAGCCAGCGGCTGAAGAAAAGAACAAGCCATTTTTGTATAGTGTAGGGTGTTCCCTATATTTGCACTGGTGGCGATCTTTGATGCCGAGTGGATGTAATCTATGCAATCGCCTTAATAGCCTAGCGTTAGTTTCGGCCTTATTTATTTCCTAGTCTTCTTTTTCCCTAGTATGCTAGTGGCCGCAATTAGCATGGGCCATATACGGGCCGTAGGATCCATGGGTCTCCTATGGGCCGTCGACAAATGGGCCTGTAATCGGTGGGCCTCAGGCCGTCGATAAATGGGCCTATAATCGGTGGGCCTCAGGCCGTCGGATAAATGGGTCTACATGGGCCGTAATCGGGCATAATTGGTATCGGCCCAGCATGGTAACGAGCCGTTAACAGGCCGTAGGACAGCAAAGGCTTAATTCTATCACAAGCACAACGGGTCGTTAAAGGGCCAGAATATAGGACGGGCTGGAAACGGCGCAACGGGTTAACAGGCCAGAAACGGGCAGACTCTTGCTAGGGCTAAATTTGGCCCATTAGGGTAACAGGCCAGTAATGGGCCGACTCTTGCCATGGGCCAAATTTGGCCCATTAGGGGAACATGCCAGTAACGGGCCGACTCTTGCCATGGGCCGAATTTGGCCCATTAGGGGAACATGCCAGTAACAGGCCGGAAGTAATCGAGGGCCGAAAAGGAGCCCAAGAACGTATGGGCCGTCAATAGGCTGAAAGCTAACACGGGCTGGAAATGGCCCATGTAAATCATGGGCCGTTAATGGGTACAAAGAAAATTATTGTTCATTATGGGCTAGAGTCACCATGGGCCTGTAAAGGGCCGAAAGATACGAAGGCCTCATATGGGCCGAAAGACGTCGTGGGCCATACATGGGCCGAAAGTGAAATGGGCTGGTGTTATATTCGACGGCCCACATGACGTTGTTGGGCCAATTTCCTTTAGGGCATAACGGGCCCTGAGTTAACGGGCCGTAAAATGGGCTATTTGCGAAGAGACCGTTAACAGGCTTTTCATGGGACAGCCCGTTAACTTTTGACCAAGACAAACGGGCCGGCTTTGTAAGCTAAATGGGCGAGTGGTGGGCCGTGGCACGTGCCGACATATCATAGGTGCCTATCTGACCCACTGACGAGATGACACGTGTTTCGTCCGGCCAATAAGAATTTTACACGTGGAAATTTCCCATTGGTCGGGGCTGTTAACGGGTTATCGGATCGAAAACCCGACCCGGTAGCTTAACGGAGTTCCGTTACGGTGGATGCCACGTGTCGGTCACCCTTGACGAAAGCACTTCTGTGACGCGCGATTTATCGTCATGGAAGTGGACACTTCCGTGATGATATTTTTGGTAATGTCTTGGAACACTTCTACGACAGCACATGTATGACTATCTTGATTCTGTCATAAAATCGTCATGGATGTACATGCATGACAAAAAACGCGACCTACTGTGACAAACACGTATCATCACGGAAGTGTATTTTTTTTGTAGTGCTCGTAGTTGAACCATTTCTTCGCCCAGTGCCGGTGAATCTTTTGCAACCTATTGTTCCTGTCTTGAGCTGTTTCCACCCCTGGTGGAGTCCTGTATGTTTCTTGATCAGACATCTCAGTTGCAGGATTTCTTTCTCTTCCTCTGCCACCCTTCTTGGGATTTCCATCTGAGAACATGGTCTTGGAATCTATGACTATCTCATATTCGGATTGACTGTGAGTAGAGGGAATATCATCATCAACATCATCAGCAGATTCTGATTCGACCTTTTTCTTCGGCGCTCTCGATGGCTTGGCTGATTTTCATTCGACCATCTTTGCTTTGTCAGCAACCCTTGGTTGCTGAGGGATTTCTTCCTCTGAACCAGAATGCTCATCCGAACTGTTTGCTATGACCACTCCTGAGGAAAAACACAAGAACGAAAGAAAGCACGGACGAGGTCAGAAGCATGCATAGAGAAAAATTTTAACAAAAAGAATTTTGAAGGAAGAACCAATGGATTCAAGTCATGCACTTGCAAGATATCATCGAGTAAATTTCAGTATGCCTAAGACGACATAACCGATCCTCTAATCTTTGGAAGAGCACGCACAGTGAACCATACATCCAAAGGACAGGTACGAGGAACAACTACAAACTGTACAAGTCAAAACTAACAGAGCCTAGAAGATCTACCACACAAAAAATAACATGGAATATATCGCGTCGGGATGAACTGCTTTAGAACAGGAGTTGAGTAGAGCCAAAACCAGATCTGAATGCCCTAACTTGGCAAGATAGATCAATTACGGCAGTGCGGGAAGAGAGGTTACCGCACTGGCACGATCAACGGTAATGGAGCTTCGCCGGAGTTGCACGGCGATGCTTGACGTTGACGCTGCTTCAAGCTCGGGCTTGGGCAGAGAACAAAGTAGGGTTTGAGGCCAAACAGAGAGGAGCTAAGGAAGAGGAGACCCAAAGTAGGGGGTTTATATAGCCTGAAGGACAAACCACCCACTTCGAAATCTACGGACGAAAAAACCGGGATGTTCCACATTCAACGGACGAGATCACGAAGAACAGATCGTGAGCACATGCCAGCCATTACCTGTGAAATTCTCTATAACTGAACTGAATGCCGAAGGGTTTGAGGAAAGGCAAGCGCCAAAACAGATGAAAGAATTGAAGATGATTTAAATCATGTTAGCAATTGCCGTGTTTTATGATTATGAAATTTGGCAAATGGATGTCAAAACTTCATTCCTTAATGGATTTCTTAAAGAAGAGTTGTATATGATGCAACCAAAAGGTTTTGTCGATCCAAAAGGTGCTAACAAAGTGTGCAAGCTCCAGCGATCCATTTATGGACTGGTGCAAGCCTCTCGGAGTAGGAGTATACGCTTTGATAATGTGATCAAAGCATATGCTTTTATACAGACTTTTGGAGAAGCCTGTATTTACAAGAAAGGAGTGGGAGCTCTGTAGCATTTCTAATATTATATGTGGATGACATATTGTTGATTGGAAATAATACAGAATTTTCGGATAGCGTAAAAGGATACTTGAATAAGAATTTTTCAATGAAAGACCTCGGTGAAGCTGCTTATATATTGGGCATCAAGATCTATAGAGATAGATCAAGGCGCTTAATTGGACTCTCGCAAAGCACATACCTTGATAAAGTTTTGAAGAAATTCAAAATGAATCAGTCAAAGAAAGGGTTCATGCCTGTGTTACAAGGTGTGAAGTCGAGTCAGACTCAATGCCCGACCACTACAGAAGATAGAGAGAAAATGAAAGTCATTCCCTATGCCTCCGCCATAGGTTCTATCATGTATGCAATGCTATGTACCAGACCTGATGTGTGCCTTTCTATAAGTCTAGCAGGGAGGTACCAAAGTAGTCCAGGAGTGGATCACTGGACAGCGGTCAAGAACATCCTGAAATACATAAAAAGGACTAAGGATATGTTTCTCATTTATGGAGGTGACAAAGAGCTTGTCGTAAATGGTTACATCGATGCAAGCTTTGACACTGATCCGAATGACTCTAAGTCGCAAACCGGATACGTATTTATATTGAATGGTGGAGCTGTCAGTTGGTGCAGTTCCAAGCAGAGCATCGTGGCAGGATATGCGTGTGAAGCAAAGTACATAGCTGATTCGGAAGCAGCAAATGAAGGAGTCTGGATGAAGGAGTTCATATCCGATCTAGGTGTAATATCTAGTGCATCAGGTCCAATGAAAATCTTTTGTGACATACTGGAGCAATTGCCTTGGAGATGGAATCCAGATTTCACAAAAGAACCAAACACATCAAGAGACACTTCAACTCCATCCGCGATCAAGTCAAGGAGGGAGACATAGAGATTTGCAAGATATATACGGATCTGAATGTTGCAGACCCATTGACTAAGCCTCTTCCACGAGCAAAACATGATCAGCACCAAGACTCCATGGGTGTTAGAATCATTACTATGTGATCTAGATTATTGACTCTAGTGCAAGTGGGAGACTGAAGGAAATATGCCCTAGAGGCAATAATAAAGTTTTTATTTATATTTCCTTATATCATGATAAATGTGTATTATTCATGCTAGAATTGTATTAACCGGAAACTTAGTACATGTGTGAATACATAGACAAAACAAAGTGTCCCTAGTATGCATCTACTTGACTAGCTCGTTAATCAAACATGGCTATGTTTCCTGACCATAGACATGTGTTGTCATTTGATGAACGGGATCACATCATTAGAGAATGATGTGACGGACAAGATCCATCCGTTATCTTAGCATAATGATTGTTAAGTTTTATATCTATTGCTTTCTTCATGACTTATACATGTTCCTCTAACTATAAGATTATGCAAATCCCGAATACCGGAGGAACACCTTGTGTGCTATCAAACGTCACAACATAACTAGGTGATTATAAAGATGCTCTACAGGTGTCTCCGAAGGAGTTTGTTGGGTTGCCATAGATCGAGATTAGGATTTGTCACTCAGTGTATCGGCGTGGTATCTCTGGGCCCTCTCGGTAAGGCTCATTACTATAAGCCTTGCAAGAAATGTGACTAATGAGTTAGTTATGGGTTGATGCATTACGGAACGAGTAAAGAGACTTGCCAGTAACGAGATTGAACTAGGTATGAAGATACCGATGATCGAATCTCGGGCAAGTAACATACCGATGACAAAGGGAACAATGTATGTTGTTATGGGGTTTGATCGATAAAGATCTTCATAGAATATGTAGGAACCAATATGAGCATCCAGGTTCCACTATTGGTTATTGATTGGAGATGTGTCTCGATCATGTCTACATAGTTCTCAAACCAGTAGGGTCCGCACGCTTATGAGTTATGTGTTTTGGTGACCGAAGTTTGTTTGGAGTCCCGGATGAGATCACGGACATGACGAGGAGTCTCGAAATGGTCGAGAGGTAAAGATTGATATATTGGAAGGTTACATTCGGACACCGGAATGGTTTCGGGAAGTTTCGGATAAGTTTCGGAGTACGGGGAGGTTACCGGAACCCCTCCCCCCCCCCCCCCCGAGAAAGTTAATGGGCCACATGGGCCTTAATGGAGAAGAGAGGGCCGGCCATAGGAGGTGGCGCGCCCCCATTGCCAATCTGAATTGTACAAGGGGTGGGGCGCCCCCCCTTTCCCTTACCTACTACCTCTCTCTTTCCCCTTTGCTACTCCGGAAGAAAGGAAAAAGGTGGGGGGGGGAGAATCCTACTAGGAGTGGAGTCCTAGTATGACTCTCCCCCGTGGCGCGCCCCTCCTGGCCGCCGGCCTCCTCCCCCTCCTTTATATACGGGGGAAGGGGCACCCTAAAGTCACAACATTGTCTTAGCCGTGTGCGGTGCCCCCCTCCACCGTTACTCCTTCGATAGTACCATCGAGTGCTTAGGCAAAGCCCTGCGCGAATCACATCACTGCTACCTCTTGAGCACTGCGTTGGATTTCCCCGAAGAGGAGAGGATGGTGCAGCAAAGTAGCGTAAGTATTTCCCTCAGTTTTTGAGAACCAAGGTATCAATCCAGTAGGAGACCACGCACAAGTCCCGCGTACCTACACAAAATGATAGCTACTCGCAAGCAACGCGATTAGGGGTTGTCAATCCCTTCACGGTCACTTACGAGAGTGAGATCCGATAGAGATGATAAATAATATTTTTGGTATTTTTGATAGATAGATGCAAAGTAAAAAGTAAAAGGCAAAGTAAAAACAAAGCAAGTAAATAAAGCGATAGAGATTGATATGATGAGAATAGACCTGGGGGCCATAGGTTTCACTAGTGGCTTCTCTCAAGAGCATAGATTTTCTACGGTGTGTGAACAAATTACTGTTGAGCAATTGACGGAATGGAGCATAGTTATGAGCATATCTAGGTAATGATCATGTATATAGGCATCACGTCCGAGACAAGTAGATCGAAACGATTCTGCATCTACTACTATTACTCCACTCATCGACCGCTATCCAGCATGAATCTAGAGTATTAAGTTAAAAACAAAGTAACGACTTAAGCAAGATGACATGATGTAGAGGGATAAATTCATGCAATATGATAAAAAACCCCATCTTGTTATCCTCGATGGCAACAATACAATCGTGCCTTGCTGCCCTAACATCCTTTGGGAAAGGACACCGCAAGATTGAACCCAAAGCTAAGCACTTCTCCCATTGCAAGAACTACCAATCTAGTTAGCCAAACCAAAAAGGATAATTCGAAGAGACATGCAAAGATAACTCAATCATACATAAAAGAATTCAGAGAAGATTCAAATATTTTCCATAGATAATACTGGATCATAAACCCACAATTCATCGGTATCAACAAACACACCGCAAAAAGAAGATTACATCGAATAGTTCTCCACGAGAGAGGGGGAGACCATTGTATTGAGATCCAAAAAGAGAGAAGAAGCCATCTAGCTACTAGCTATGGACCCGAAGGTCTGAAGTAAACTACTCACACTTCATCGGAGGGGCTATGGTGTTGATGTAGAAGCCCTCCGTGGTGGATGCCCCCTCCAGCGGAGCTCCGGAACAGGCCCCAAGATGGGATCTCGTGGTTACAGAAGGTTGCGGCGGTGGAATTAGGTTTTTGGCTCCCCTTCTGATCGTTTGGGGATACGTAGGTATATATAGGAGGAAGGAGTACGTCACTGGAGCAACAGGGGGCCCACGAGGTAGGGGGGCGCGCCCAGGGGGGTGCCCTCCACCCTCGTGACCGCCTCTTTTGTTCCTTGGAGCAGGGTCCAAGTCTCCTGGATCAAGTTCGGTGAGAAAATCACGTTCCCGAAGGTTTCATTCTGTTTGGACTCTGTTTGATATTCCGTTTCTTTGAAATACTAAATAGGCAAAAAGCAGCAATTCTGGGCTTGGCCTCCGGTTAATAGGTTAGTCCCAAAAATAATATAAAAGTGGGAAATAAAGCCCAATATAGTCCAAAACAGTAGATAAAGTAGCATGGAGCAATAAAAAAATTATAGATACGTTGGAGACATATCAGGCATCCCCAAGCTTAATTCCTGCTTGTCCTCGAGTAGGTAAATGCTAAAAAAGAATTTTTGATGCGGAGTGATACTTTGGCATAATTTCAATATAAATCTTCTTAATTGTGATATGAATATTCAGATTCGAAAGATTCAAGACAAAAGTTCATATTGACACAAAAATATAATACTTCAAGCATACTAATCAAAGCAATCATGTCTTCTCAAAATAGCATGGCAAAAGAAAGTTCATCCCTACAAAATCATATAGTTAGGCTATGCTTCATTTTCGTCACACAAAGTTGTTCCCAACTTCTATACCCCCGATGAAAAGCCAAGCAATTGTTTCATACTCAAATAATCTCAAACTTTTTCAACCTTCATGCAATACATGAGCACGAGCCATGGATATAGCACTATGGGTGGAATAGAATATGATGATGGGGATTGTGTGGAGAAGACAAAAAAGGAGAAAGTCTCACATTGACGAGGATAATCAACGGGCTATGGAGATGACCATCAATTGATGTCAACATGAGGAGTAGGGATTGCCATGCAACAGATGCACTAGAGCTATGAATGCTCAACAAAAGAAAACTAGTGGGTGTGCATCCAACTCGCTTGCTCATGAAGACCTAGGGCATTTGAGGAAGCCCATCGTAGGAATATACAAGCCAAGTTCTATAATGAAAAATTCCCACTAGTATGAAAAGGACAACTTTATGAGACTCACTACATGAAGAAAAGATGCTACTTTGAAGCACAATATATGAGACTCAGTACATGTCGGTGTACTAGAGTAGGGGTACCCTAGTATCCCGAACTTGTGCACGGGCAGTCGCAGCACCCCGCGGCAAGGCTTGCCGGGTGACCGCCAAGGTCCTCCGTGGTTCCTTTGGAGCCATTCAAGAACAAAGTGTTCAAGTCAAGGAGACAAGGCCCCGGCAAGAGGAGCTTGCCGGGAAGGCCAACCAAGGCATTTCGAGGAACTTGCCGCGACGCGCCACGCGTCCCGGCAAGGCCCGGTGAGCGACAAGCTTCCGGACGCGACAAGACAACGACCGCGGCAAGGCGCTTGCATGCAAGCTACCACTGTACCAGCGCAAAGACATCTACCAACGTGTCGCCCTGAGGCCTTTCCAGGTGCGCATGGCAAGAGGCTGTGCAGCCAGCGGTGCGAGGTGGCAAGCGACGCTGACAAGATTACCATCGTGGCAAGCGGTGGCGCCCCTGATGGTCCCTTTATGCACTGTTTGGGCGACACAGACGGGCATTTAATGCCTTTGTCCCCTGCCGTCAGGGTTAGGTATGATACACTGTTCAGGTAGTTGTACCAACCGCAACTCCTTTTCCATTTTTTCCCTTGCCTACGTTGCCACATGTCGGTGACCCCTTGAGCATATAAAAGGAGGCCCATGCGCAACGTAGAGGGGGGTTCGAAAGGTTCGAAGCCAGAAAACACTCACGCTCGGTCTCGTTAGCAGCTGGTGTGTACTATAGCACTCAGCGCTCCCGAGCAAGAACTCAATACAAACCACAAAGCAGCGGTAGGAGTATTATCTCTCCGGAGAGCTCCGAAGCTGGGTAAATCGCTCGTGTGCTTCGCCTCGATCCGCTCTTCGTGCGATCTCCGCCCCCCCGCCGAACCGAAAGGGGCCCGGTCCGCCGGCCCCATAGGTGTCCGTTCCCACGACATCTTTGGCGCGCCAGGTAGGGGGCGTCGAGGTTGTGTGAACCCGATCCGGCGTTCACGCGAGCTAGATCTTCATCTTCTTCATCATCTTCATCGACATGCCACCGAAGAAGAAGGCTTCAGAGGTGGCTGCTCCGTCCACGTCGATCCCACCGCCACCGGAGCAAACGGGTGGTGGATTAGACACCGGCGGAAGGACGGGCGTCGACGAGGGAGATCACGGTGCTGCCAGGTCCAAGGACATGGCTGCACAGACCTCGGCGTCCGTACATGCACCGCGCCCATCTCAGGAGGTGCGGGACCAACAGCGTCATGGTACTCGCGGTACCATATGTTCGTTGGACCGAGATCGAGCTGGTGGATCTCGGGATGCTCAAGACCAGCATGCGCGCCAACATGATGGCACGAGCAAGACACGGTCGCCTGGACGGGATGCTGCTCCTTCTAACATAGTTAGAAGTCCGAGCATATCCCGCTCCTCGCACCGTTCGCCACTGCCGCCAAGCACTCCAGCAGAAGCTTTGGCGAGAGCTCAACTGCTCCTGGATTACCCTCCAACGCCAGACAAGATGGACGAATGGAGGGCCACCATTCAGAGTCTCATCGGCTTCGCCAACAGCGACAAGCCACGACAGCCGAATACATCGCAACCGTGGCAAGACTGCCAGGCACGAGCCGATGGCGACAAAACCGGTGGGGGCGCGACCACCGTGCACTCTCCGCCCCGAAGGCCAAGATCGCCGACTCGCCGGGTCAACCTCGACACCGACTCCACCGCGTCGTCAGATCCACGAGCTCGTCGCGATCAGCGCCAAGTTCTTCACGAACGATAGCAAGAAGACACTCGTACTCGCATTGAGCGTCGAAGAGAAGCGCGGCGTCAATCGGACCAGCGCGCTGGGCCCACTGTCGACTTGCATGCGCCAGGGGAACCAGGCGACTTGCCGTACGCGGTAGGTTGCCCTGCGTTCACTCGTGAGCTGCGGCAACAAGTGGCCCAGCACAAAGAATTTCAAGCCAGACGTACCAGAGAAGTACGACGACAAGTTGCATCCGTCGGAGTTCCTCAGCATCTACACCATCGCGGTGCAAGCTGCCGGGGGGCGCGACGACAAGATCCTTGCCAACTACTTCCCGCTGGTGCTCAAGCCCAATGTCAGGTCCTGGCTCATGCACTTGCCGGACAACTCCATATCCTCCTGGGCAGATCTATGCCATCAGTTTGTCGGCGCCTTTACAGGCGGCCACAAACCTCATGGCCAAGAGAGCGACCTTCATCTGCTCGCCCAGAAGGAAGGAGAGCCCCTGCGCAAGTACATTCGGAGATTCAGCCATGTACAGCGCAACATCCCAGATGTCCACCCTGCCGCGGTCATCAGCGCGTTCCATCAGAACATGCGAAACCGCAGGATGCGGGAGGAGATGGCGATGTGCAAGATCAGAGATGTCAGTGAGCTATATGCCCTGGCCGACAAGTGTGCACGTGCTGAGGAAGGGAGGAAACGCCTCAGAGAGAATGCAGGAGCAGGAGGATCTGACAGCGAGGATGCTGCCCTGGCAAGGAAAAACCGGCGGCGGAACAACAGGAGGAAGAAAGGCAAAGATGTGCTAGTCATTGAGCAGTCCGGCAACGGAGGTGGCACCAAGGAAGCCGAAGCTGTGGCGGCCGCCGACAAGCAGGACGGCACCGGCAAGCAGTACTGCAAGATCCACCGCACCAAGGGCCATGATCTCCAGAGCTGCAAGAAGGTCGAGCAGCTTGTCGAGCAGCAAAAGGCTGAGTACGAGCAACGCGACAAGGAGAAGGCCCAAGAAGGTACTGGAGGATCCGGCAAGAAGCGCCCCGGCCGGGGAGGACGCCGCGGAAAGGCCAAGCAGCGGCAAGGAGACAGACCTCCCCGCGGCTGCGACAAGGATGAAGATGACGACGACGACGAAGATATGGATGATGACGAGGCCGATGAGCAGGAGTTCCAGAAAGCCACAGAGGTCCTTTGCGTTGACGGCGGTGCTTCTCTGCATATTTCACACCGCCAGCTCAAGAAGTGGGTGCGGGAAGTCAATGCGGCAGAACCACCCGTCGAGTCACGCAAGCCTCTGAAATGGTCCAGCACGCCTATCTTCTTTGATATTGAGGATCACCCTGATCGCATAACCACGGTCGGGTGCTTGCCGATGTTGGTTTCACCAACTATCCGCAACCTCAAGGTCACTAAGATGTTAGTTGACGGCGGGGCCGGCTTGAACCTGATCTCCTCCGTGGTACTCCAGAAACTCCAGATCCCTGACAGCGAGCTCGAAGAGACCTGCACATTCCAAGGAATCAATCCGGGAAGGAGCAAGCCGAAGGGAAAGATCACGTTGCCGGTAACATTTGGCAGCGAGTTGAACTTCAGGACTGAGAGGGTCACTTTTGACGTTGCTGACTTTCCATTGCCTTACAATGGGATACTCGGCCGTCCAGCGCTCGCCAAATTCATGGCAGCCTCTCACTATGCATACAACGTACTAAAGATGCCAGGCCCGATAAGTGTCATCTCTGTCCTTGGCGATAAGAAGGATGCTCTTATTTGCACCGACAAGATCTACCGGGAAGCATCAGCCGCAGCTGAACGCAAGTCACTTGCCGCTGAAGCTCCCGGAGGGAAGAAGAAGACCAAGTCCGGCAAGATTTCTGATGCCCACTCCGGCAAGCGCACCTCTTCGGAGTGCTGCGCTACCGTCGAGGACGCACCATCGAGCTCCACCGGCAAGTGTAAGAAGGCAATGGCAGCTCCGCCAGAGACCAAGAAGGTGCCCGCCAAGGAGGACGGCACTGGTGGTACCTTCACCATCAGTGCCACTCTCGACCCTAAATAGGAAGCGCCGCTCGTTGCTTTCTGCGGTAACGTCGGCGTGTTTGCGTGGCAACCGTCGACATCCCGGTGTTCCCGAAAGTAATCGAGCACCACCTTGCTGTCTGTCCTCATCGCGCGCCCGTCAAGCGTAAGGTCGAAACAAGCGATGGGCGCCAAGAATTCATCGCAGAAGAAATCAAGAAGTTGGAAGCAGCGGGGCCTTGTCGGAGAGTGCTCCATCCTCGTGGTTGGCTAATCTCGTAGTCGCGTGCGCAAAGCGAACGGAAATGGAGGCTTTGTATCGACTTTACCGATGTTAATAAAGCTTGTCCCAAAGACCCATTTCCTTGCTGCGCATTGACCAGATTGTTGACTCCACGGCGGATGTGATTTGCTTTCATTTCTTGATGCATACTCGAGATACCATCGAGATCTTCATGGCGAAGAGGATGAGGAAGACCACATTCATCACTCCATGTGGCACATCTTTGTTTCATCACGGATGCCTTTCGGTTTGAAGAATGCTGGTTCAACATTTGCAAGGGTAGTACATGACGCTTTTGAGCCACAAATGCACAGAAATGTGGAAGCCTACATGGATGACATAGTGGTCAAGAGCAAGGACAAGACAACTCTGATTCAAGATTTAGATGAAACCTTTGCAAATCTGCGCAAGATCAACCTCAAGCTTAACCCCGAGAAGTGTGTGTTTGGAGTCCCCTCCGGCAAGCTTCTCGGGTTCTTCGTGTCTCAGCGGGGAATTGAAGCCAATCCCAACAAGATCAAGGCCATTGAGCAGATTGAAGCACCAAAGCGCGTCAAGGATGTACGAAGACTTGCCGGTTGCGTGGCGGCTCTCAGCAGGTTTATCTCTAAGTCTGCTGAGCGTGCCCTGCCGTTTTTCAAAATATTGAAAAAGGCAGGTCCAATCAAATGGACTCCAGAACCGGAGGCTGCGCTGCAGGACTTGAAGAGATACCTGTCCTCCACTCCAACACTTGTCGCACCTAAGCCACAAGAGAAGTTCCTGCTGTATTTAGCGGCAACCAATCAAGTGGTTAGTGCTGCGTTAGTAGCGGAGAGGGAGGCGGATGATGAGCCAGCAACCACGGCAGACGCATCCAGCGACAAGCAGGGGACTTTGCCGACAAGCTCTGGTCCCGACAAGGATGGATCTGCGCAGGCACATGAGGAGATGCAGAAGAAAATGGTGCAGCGCCTAGTTTACTTTGTCAGTTCCCTTCTGCATGGGGCTAGGTCAAGGTACTCTGGTGTGTAGAAGTTGCTTTTCGGCCTTTTCATGGCCTCGAGAAAGCTGCGCCATTACTTCCAAGCGCATGAGATCACAGTTGTCACTCGTTTTCCGCTGAAGAGGATCTGCGAGAATCCGAAGCAACGAGCGGATTGTCGAGTGGGCCTTTGGAACTGTCAAGCTTTGGCCTCAAGTTTGAGAGTACTTCAACTATCGAGCGCGAGCATTGGCGAATTCATAGCGAGAATGGGCGCCAACACGGATGAAGAAATTCGAGAGACGAGCATCCCGTCAAGGAGGCAAGCAAAGAGTGGCTGATGTACTTTGATGGTGCCTTCTCGCTGCAAAGCGCCGGTCTTGGGCGTGCTGCTTGTTGCACCCACCGGAGAGCACCTCAAGCACGTAGTCGGATGCACTTTCCCAAGGAGCAAGCAACAAACAATCTTTGAGTATGAAGGTTTGCTTGCCGGTCTCAGGATCGCAGAAGACCTTGGGATCAAGAAGCTCATTGTCAGGGGTGAGTCACAGCTTGTCGTCTGCCAAGTGAACAAGAATTATCAGAGTCCGTTGATAGAAGCTTACGTTGATGCGGTGAGAAAGTTAGAAGAGCACTTTGACGGCCTACAGATGCAACATGTCCCAAGAGCTCAGAACGACATTGCCGATGGCCTGTCAAAGTGCGCCACACTTAAGTTACCTCTGGAACCAGGGATCTTCGTGCTCAAACTGACTTAACCGTTTGTAACGCCATCGACCGGACAGAGCAAGAAGAGGAAGTTGATTTCTGGTGACTATTTTCCGGCAGAGCTCCCCGAAGTCGCCGCCAAGAAGGTCCCCAAGATCAACACCAAGGGTGCTGAGGAGCAGTCTGCTCCGGCAAGCCCTAGGGTTTGTTCCGTTGAAGCAGACGCTCCCGACAAGTTTTGCTCCGGCAAGCTTGCCGGGGAACATCAAGCTCTGGCTGAGCCGCAGGTTCTCGCCATAGAAGCGGATGTTCCCGCAGCAGCATATGTGCCTTTAGTCCTTGTTGTCGAGCCGCAAGCTCCAGCATGGGCACAACAGATTATCCTTTTCCTTCAGACAGGAGAACTTCTCAAAGAGCAAGAAGAAGCGGAAAGAGTAGCCCGGCAGTCAAGTATGTACCAGTTTGTCGACAACACACTGTACAGAAGAAGACTCAACGGTGTGAAATTGAAGTGTATTCACCGGGAAGACGGACAAAAGCTGTTGGCAGAGATACATGGAGGCATATGTGGCCACAACATTGGCGTGAGAGCACTTGCCGGCAAAGCTTTCCGGCAAGGTTTCTTTTGGCCAACAACCCTCCAGGATGCAACTGCACAAGTAACCAAGTGTGAAGCGTGCCAGTTCCATTCCAAGTAGATACACCAGCCAGCTCAAGCTCTCCAGATGATCCCTTTATCCTGGCCATTTTCGGTCTGGGGGCTCGACATCCTCGGCCCCTTTCCCCGAGCTGTCGAGGGCTTTGAGTACTTGTACGTTGCAATCGACAAGTTTACAAAGTGGCCGGAAGTGGAAGCAGTGAGGAAGGTGACAGCCGCGATCGGCGATCAAGTTCTTCAGGTCGATTGTTTTCCGTTTCGGGATCCCTAACAGGATCATCACCGACAACGGCACGCAATTCACAAGCCGCACCTTCATGCAGTACGTCCAAGATCTTGGCGCCAAGGTCTGCTTTGCTTATGTTGCTCACCCGAGAAGCAACGGTCAAGCGGAGAGGGCAAATGCTGAAGTGCTGCGCGGGCTCAAGACCAGGACTTTCAACAGGCTGCGCAAGTGCGGAAAGAACTGGATTGAGGAGCTGTCGGTGGTTCTTTAGTCGTCGGGGCGACGCCAAATCGAGCCAGCGGCGGACACCTTTTGCTCTAGTCTATGGAGCAGAGGCAGTTCTCCCCACGGAACTCGTATACGGGTCACCTCGAGTGCTCGCTTATGATGAGCTTGAGCAAGAGCAGCTGCGACAAGATGACGCGATGCTCCTTGAGGAAGACCATCTTCAGGCTGCTGTACGAGCTGCTCGATACCAGCAAGCTTTGCGCCGCTACCATAGCCGCAAAGTTAATGCCAGAAATCTCGAGGAAGGCGACCTTGTTCTTCGGCGCATTCAGTCCACCAAGAACTCCAACAAGTTGACGCTGAAATGGGAAGGCCCTTACCGGGTGAAACGAGTCACTAGGCCTGGTGCTGTCTTCCTTGAGACCGAAGATGGCTTTCCGGTGAGCAACTCCTGGAACATTGAGCATCTTCGTAAGTTTTACTCATAGGGCGCGGTTGCCGGAACCTGTTCCGGCAACCACCTTTTGTACAAGTCTTGACGCTGTTGCATGTAATCCTTTGTACAAAGCCGGGCGCAGACCCCGTGCATAAATAAAGCTCATGTGCTCCGCACATCTTGTCAATTTCATGCTTTCTATTTTTTGCATGTGTTATCTGACATTTTGTGCAGCACCTACCCCCGGTAAGCAATAACGAGCCGTAACGCTCCATATCTTTATTTTCTCTTCTTTCTTTTTCCCAAAGAAAGGAAGGTTCCCTCGCCCACAAGTTTGCCGGGGGGAAGGAGAAGATAATGGTGTGGACCAAGCATCGTTCAAGGAAGTTTTGCCTTACCGGGAAGCAAACGACAGAAAAGCTAAGTTGCCAAAGTTTGAGCAATTAGTTTTAAAAAAAATTAAGTTATCTTCCTCGAACGACCGTGCTTTGTATGGAAAACTTGTGCGCGGAGGAACCAACTCGTAGGTAGTTGCGCCCTTACTTTGTTTTGAGTCTGCTCAACAACTTAAGTGAGCAGCGACTAGTTGCGACAAGGTTTCTTGTCGGTTCTTGGCACCGCCAACGAGGTCTTGACGTCCCTTTTCGATGCTTTCATGGCTAAGGTGCCTGCACCGGCAAGTTCCCAAAACCGTAGGGCAAAAACATACAAAGGAAGGAGTCAAGTAAAGGAAATAACATAGCAATCGATGCCTAAAATAGAAGTTATATTACAAGATAGCTTGTCGCAGCTCTAATAGATTGTTCTCGTAACATGACCAGCAGCGACAAGAAAAGAAGAAAACGGGCGGCCTAATCTACACGATCGCCATCAACCCTCTTGACCTCGTTCACTTTGTCCACAATGGGTGCGACAAGGGCCTTGAGCGCTTCCAGGTTAGCATCCGGCGGCAGCTTCTTGAGGACATTGTGAGGTTGAGGCCCGGGTTGCGGAAGGCCACCTTCACCAACACCTTTTGAAGAACTCTCGCACAGATCGCACGCGACTCGTCGGCCAGCTGCTTTGGGATCCTTTCCTGGAGTCTCTGGAGGGCCGTCGCCATGCCTTTGAAGAACAAGGTGAGCTTGGCGCTGGGCTGGAGGTTCTCATCGGAGGAATACCCGAAATCCTCCATCCCCAGCTGCGCCAGCTCCCTGTCGATGGCTGCGGCAACATCCACGAGACCCTCCGTCCAGTGCTCCACGTTCTCCCTGAAGGTGTTCTGGGTGGCGGCAGCACTCGCCAGCAGCTCCTCGTTGGCCTTGATCTCCTTCTTCAAGGCCACCTCCTGCTCCCTGGCGCCGTCCAGCGTCTTGGTCAAAGTAGCCAGCTTCAACTCAAGATCTGCGTTGGAGTCCTTGGCGGCGCTAAGCTCCTTGCCCTTCTCGACGAGATGACCCTGCAGCTCGCCATGGGCGAGGGCATCCTTCTCGCGCTCACGTTTGAGCGCGGCAAGCTCTTCACCGCTCGTCTTGAGATCGGCCTCCAGCTGCGCCACCTGCGTCTCCAGCTCCTTTTTGGCGGCCTCGGCAGCTGCGGCAGCATCCTTTGCTTCCTTGAGAGCGCCGCCAAATGTTTGCTCGCGCGCAGCAAGCTCCTCCTCATGGCTGTCAAGATTGACCTTCCGCTGCGCCAGCTCGCCCTCCTGCGCAAACAGCTCCTCGGCGACAAGCCGCTGTTGCTCTTCGGATTCAGCCTTCTCGAGGAGGAAGGCTTTCCGCGCCTCGGCGAGTTGCTCCCGCTCCGCCGCCAAGGACCGGAGAGCTTCCTGGTTGCGACCCCGGAGCTCCTCCGCGCGCTTCTCGATGTCCACTCCGGCCTGTGCGACAAGCGCTTCCCGGGATTCCACCTTGGCTTGTCGGGCGCGGTAGAGCGACACCAGCTTCCGCAGCAGTTGCTCCTCCTCAGACTCGCCGCTGCTGCTGCTCGGCGCATCAACCAGCGTCAGGCCAACGGAAGCAAGCACCTCTCCATCAAAGGTTTCTCCTTCGACCGGCGCCCTGGAGCTTGACGCCCAGGGGAGCTTGATGAAGACGCCATCGCCAGCATTGACATAGGAGCCGGGCTGGGGCTCTTCGGAGCCTGATGCTACGGCAGCGGCGGAGGGATCGGCGGTCGGCGTAGCGCCTTGCGCTCCTGCGGCCTCGAGGCCGTCAGTGCGATCGCCAGACCCCTCGCCACCTCCTGCGGCGGCAGCTTTGGCGGCCTCTTCGCCGGCAGGATCATCAGCGCTGGCTTCCTCCTCGGTGGCGGCGGCGTTGTTGGTGTTGCCGCGCGCGTTCTCCTCGCCGGTGGCCTCGGTCTCCATCGGCTCCGTGGAAGGTGGATCTGAAGGCCGGAAGAGGGAGAAAAGTCAAGCAAATATCCAAAAAGGAAATCAGAAGAAGAACCCAAGGGAAGTTTTCAAGCAAGAGGGTTACCTGTACTGGGCTCTTCAGTCATGGGCTCCACCACCGGGGGGTCGCTGGTGCTGTCCCTTGCCGGAGAACTGTCCCTTGCCGGAGACTTCTCCCTTGCTGGAGAACGCTCCCTTGCCAAGGAATCCTCCCTTGGTGGTGTAGTCAAAGCAGATGTCATGTCGGGGGCGGCTTCCGGGTGCTCCTGGTGAGGCTGCTCTGCTCCTGCACAAACCAACAATCAGATATCAGCAAAGAAAGGGCACCCATGCGCGCCTGGCAGCGGGAAGTAAACCATATACTTACGCTGGGGGCTGTGCTGGGGGCTGCTTTGGGGAATGATTGCTGGGTCCGGCAAGGTGGTCTCGGGTGCCCCCTGCTGTCGCGGTGGGCTCGTCCTCGATGACAATCACCGGAGCCTTGGCTCTCTTCACCGCTCTCAGGGCCAGGGTCCTGAAAAGGAATGAGTTCAGAGTAAAGCAAATCAAATACATGACAAAAACAGCAAGAATTGAAGAACTACAAGTACAGCAAAGAATCTTACTCTTCTTCTTCCTCGTCGGAGCTGAGTGCGGAGAGGTCGAAGTCCGGCCCACCTTCGGCGCGACGAGGTGGAGGAGTGGGTTCCCTTGACCGCTTGGCGGGGGCAGTGGCAGGATCAGAAGCGGCGGTCCGGGAGGACCCCGCTCCAGTTGTCGTAGCAGCGTGAGACGCTCCCGCGGCAACAGTGCTTGTCGCGGTGGAGCGTGTCGCGCGGCGCGGCGGCTGTTGACCCGTCTGCCGCCTTGCTACGTCCCCAGCCTTGCGGAGACGCCTTCTTGGTGGAGTTGGGGGCTCTGCTTGTGGCAAGCTGCTTGAAGATGGCGGGCCGCTTGCACCCTCGGCGGGCTCGCTCGACTCGACGTCAGGCCCGACAAGCTCTTCCTCGCCGGCAAGCCACTCTCGCTTGGCAAGGCTTGCCGCCTCTGCTGCCTCTGCCTCCTCCACGGTGAATCCAAACTCGCCCGCGGCAGCGGCTGCCGCCGCCTCTTCCGCCCTAGTGGCGATGCGCTGCATCTCCGCGTCGGTGGTGTCGCGGGTGAGGCTCTTTTGTTCATCGGAGCGGACCGCCACCTCCACCAAGCCGTCGAAGAACTCCTGCACGACGTCGTCTGCGGGCTCTTGCCAAGTTGGAACAATTCCATGCGAATCGCACAAAGGCATCATTGCACGGATGCGGTCGAGCGAGGAATTGTTGCACAGCGGGACGATGCCCTTCGGCAGCCTGAACCATTCGGGATGTTGAGGGTCGTGCTTGAACAGCTCCTTGAGCATCGCGTCCAGTTCCAGGACGGTGAAGTTGAAGTTGAGGCCCAGGCGCAGCCTCATGATGTCCGCCGGACCCCCGAACTCCCAGGCGAGTCTCCTCCTCTCTTGCAGGGGGGCGATGCGGCGGTGAAGAAAATCTGCGCCAACGGCGCCTACAGTGAGCCCGGCAAGCCCGAGGTGCAGGATCCGGGTGACGGCAATCTTCAGCCTATCGTCTTCCGGGGCCAAGTTGCTCCAATCGTTGCCGCGCATTGCTGGGGCTTGGCGCTGGGCAGTAAACGGTTGTGGGTTCTCCTCGACGATCCAGCACCAGTCTGCTCTCCACTCCTCCCATTTGCTGCGAAGCTCCCCCTCCAGATAAGCTTCCTTCTTGCCGGCTCTCGAGATCCAGGCGATTCCGCCGAATAAAGGCTCTCCTCTCTCAACTCGGGGCATAAAGAAGTGGCGGAAAAGAGCTACGTTTGGGTGGACTCCGACAAAGTTTTCGCAGAGCTGCGTGAAAACTGCCATGGTCAGAACGGCGTTGGGGGTGAAATCAAGGAGGTGGAACCCGTAGGTGTTCATGATATCGCAGAAGAATTCAGAGAAAGGCAGGCAGAGCCCGGAGTAGAAGAACAGCGCGAAGAAGGGATATCCATTCGGAGCCCGTTCAAGCGGCGGCGAGAGTACCTTCGTCGCTGGGATGCGCTCGCGTCTCCGTCGACCAGAAGAGGTAGTAGTACTCCCTCAGCTCCTTCGCGGCAAGCTCGGGGAGGAAGATTGCCCGCTCCTTTCGCAGCGCCTCGAGCCGCAACGCCTCGGCCGACTTCACGGCCTTCCCGGCTTTCGGAGCCATGGCGGAGGTGGTGGGGGAGATCGACGGCGTTGGTGGTGCTGGTGGCAATGGGGGGCGGAGCACTGCTCTCTTTCGGCTTTGGGAAGGAGAGGGGAGCGGCGGAGATTTCTGAGATTGGGAACAGCAACTGGCGAGATGGGCAAACTGCCTCTGTTTCCCCTGCTTATAAAGAGGGAGGAGGCGAACGTTACGCTTTTTCCGAATAAAGAAACCACCCACGATCTCTCCCATGACACCGCATTCAACGCGTGCCGCTAGGGGAGGGCGCGGTGGATACAGAGTAAGATACGGCGTAACCTAGGCCGCGCGTGCCCGTGCCCTGTTTTGGACCTGGCCCAACAGCGCTCGGCACCGTGTGTGGCCCAGCCGGGCTCTGTCGGTGTACTAGAGTAGGGTACCCTAGTATCCCGAACTTGTGCACGGCGTCGCAGCACCAGCGGCAAGGCTTGCCGGTGACCGCCAAGGTCCTCCGTGGTTCCTTTGGAGCCATTCAAGAACAAAGTGTTCAAGTCAAGGAGACAAGGCCCGGCAAGAGGAGCTTGCGGAAGGCCAACCAAGGCATTTCGAGGAACTTGCCGCGACGCGCACAGCGTCCGGCAAGGCCCGTGGCGACAAGCTTCCGGACGCGACAAGACAACGACCACGGCAAAGGCGCTTGCGCTGCAAGCTACCACTCTGTGCCCAAAGACATCTACCAACGTCTCGCCCTGAGGCCTTTCCAGGTGCGCGTGGCAAGAGGCTGTGCAGCCAGCGGTGCGAGGTGGCAAGCAACGCTGACAAGATTACCATCGTGCAAGCGGTGGCGCCCCTGACGGTCCCTTTTTGCACTGTTTGGGCGACACAGACGGGCATTTAATGCCTTTGTCCCCTTCCGTCGGGGTTAGGTATGATACACTGTTCAGGTAGTTGTACCAACCGCAACTCCTTTTCCATTTTTGCCCTTGCCTACGTTGCCACCTGTCGGTGACCCCTTGAGCATATAAAAGGAGGCCCATGCGCAATGTAGAGGGGGGTTCGAAAGGTTCGAAGCCAGAAAACACTCACGCTCGGTCTCGTTAGCAGCTGGTGTGTACTGTAGCACTCAGCGCTCCCGAGCAAGAACTCAATACAAACCACAAAGCAGCAGTAGGAGTATTATCTCTCCGGAGAGCTCCGAAGCTAGGTAAATCGCTCGTGTGCTTCGCCTCGATCCGCTCTTCTGCGATCTCCGCCCCCCGCCGAACCGAAAGGGGCCCGGTCAGCCGGCCCCATAGGTATCCGTTCCCACGACACTACATGAGGAACAAGGTGCTACTTTGAAGCACAAGTGTAGAAAAAGAGATAGTAGCATTGCCCCTTTTTTCTTTTTTTCTTTTTTTTCTTTTTTTTGGGGGCTTTTTTTTTGCCTTTCTACTTTTTTTCTTTCTCTTTTCTTTCTTTTTGGGCAATGCTCTAACAATGATGATCATCACACTTCCATTGATTACAACATAAGGATTACAACTCGAAACTTAGAACAAGATATGACTCTATATGAATGCCTCCGGCGGTGTACCGGGATGGTGCAATGAATGAAGAGTGACATGTATGAAAAATAATGCATGGTGGCTTTGCCACAAATACGATGTCAACTACATGATCATGCAATGGCAATATGACAAAAGTAATGTATGTCATGATGATGATGATGGAATTTGCATGGCAATATATCTCGGAATGGCTATGGAAATGCCATGATAGGTAGGTATGGTGGCTGTTTTGAGGAAGATATAACGAGGTTTATGTGTGATAGAGCATATCGTATCACGGGGCTTGGATGCACCAGCGAAGTTTGCACCAACTCTCAAGGTGAGAAAGGGCAATGCACGGTACCGAAGAGGCTAGCAAAGGCGGAAAGGTGAGAGTGTGTATAATCCATGGGCTCAACATTAGTCTAAAGAACTCATATACTTATTGCAAAAATTTAGAAGCCATCAAAATCAAGTACTACGCGCATGCTCCTAGGGGGATAGATTAGTAGGAAAAGACCATCGCTCGTCCCTGACCGCCACTCATAAGGATGCACAAGTCAGGTACACTTCATGTTTCAAATTTGTTACACAACTTTAACCATACGTGCATGCTACGGGACTTGTAAACTTCAACACAAGAATTTCTCAAATTCACAATTACCCAACTAGCACGACTTTGATATTATCACCGCCATATCTCAAAACAATTATCAAGCATCAAACTTATCTTAGTATTCAATTCACTCAAAAGAAAGTTTCACATATCTTGAACCCTAAGTATATTAATCATTAAGCAAACTACCATGCTATTAATGACTCTCGAAATAATCTAAGTGAAGCATGAGAGATCAATAGTTTCTTTAAAACAAATCCACCACCGTGCTCTAAAAGATATAAGTTAAGTACTAGAGCAAAAATTATCACGCTCAAAAGATATAAGTGAAGTACTATGAGCAAAACTATCAAGCTCGAAAGATATAAGTGAAGCACATAGAGTATTCTAACAAATTCCAATTCATGTATGGCTCTCTCAAAAGGTGTGTACAGCAAGTATGATTGTGGTAAACTAACAATCAAAGACAAATAATACAAGACGCTCCAAGCAAAACACATATCATGTGGTGAATAAAAATATAGCTCCAAGTAAATTACCGATGGAAGTGGACGAAAGAGGGGATGCCTTCCGGGGCATCCCCAAGCTTTGACTTTTTGGTGTCCTTGGATTATCTTGGGGGTGCCATGGGAATCCCCAAGCTTAGGCTCTTGCCACTCCTTGTTCCATAATCCATCAAAAGAATTCACCCAAAACTGGAAAACTTCACAACACAAAACTCAACAGAAATCTCGTGAGCTCCGTTAGAGAAATAAAACAAAGCACTACTTAAGTTACTGTAATGAACTCATTCTTTATTTATATTGGTGTTAAACCTACTTTATTCCAACTTCTCTATGGATTATAAACTATTTTACTAGCCATAGATTCATCAAAATAAGCAAACAACACACGTAAAACAGAATCTGTCAAAAACAGAACAGTCTGTAGAAATCTGTAACTAACGCCAACTTCTGGAACTCTAAAAATTCTACCAAAATAGGAAGTCCTGGAAAATTTGTTTATTGAACAGCAGCAAAAAGAATCAATGCAAAATCACGTTCCTGTGATTTAACAAAACAATATTCGTGCGCGCAAAGTTTCTGTTTTTTAGCAGAATCAAATCAACTATCATCGTAGGTTATCCTATGGGTTCTACTTGGCACAAACACTAATTAAAAGATAAAACCACATACAAACAGAAGCTAGATGGATTATTTATTCCTAAACAGAAGCAAAAACAAAGAACACAAAATAAAATTGGGTTGCCTCCCAACAAGCGCTATCGTTTAACGCCCCTAGCTAGGCATAAAAGCAAGGATAGATCTAAGTAGTGCCGTAGTAATAGGATAGATCGGTGAAACTCATTTCATATTCTCTATGTTCGGCAGCAAGTATTCTTTGATGTAAGCAAAAGTAATCAAAAGGGCTAAATTTAATAGGGCAAAAATCTCCAAGATCAATTTTAGGAGGTATAGGTTCCTCTTTTGGCCCTTCATAATGCACAACCAATTCATCATTATAAGCGTTCTTTTGAAAAAACCTTGTGAGTCTACACTCAAGAGAGTATCCTAACTCATTATTTCGAATAGCCAAATCATCATTATGTTCAGAGATTCTATCAATTAAAATATTGGTTGGCACCTTTTTTTCTAAGGTTTTCATTGAAAGCAACATAGTCAAGAGGTTGAAAACGCATAATTTCTTCTTGATCAAAGAGGATAGATTCTATGGGAGGACGGCCGGCGTCCACCCTATAATGCACAAAGATTTCTTTGGCCTCTTTTATTATAAATCTGAATTCATGAGCCAAAAAGATAGTAGCGGCACGCTTAACAGAGGAGTGTTCGATATTAGAAAATTCTAGGAAAATCCTTTGTATAGAAGGGTGCATATGCATAAATTGCCTTTCAAGGTCAACGATAAGCATGGCAATGGCATCAGCAAGACTACCGGTTCTATGAAGAATAGAACTGCCCATAGAGGGTAAAGCACCGGCACAAGTAAAGAAATCTTGGATAACTCCTTTTCCAATAATATTACCACTACCGATTCAAAATCTTTTTGTATGATAGGTAGGGGATTCTTCAGCAGGAGCTTCAGAATTTTCCATGATATTATTATCACCCATGTCGTCAATAATTTCCCCAATTTCAGACATAACGACAAACAAGCAAACTAACACACGAGCAAACAGAAAGGCAACGGGAAAAAGGCAAACGAGAAAGAGAGGAGGAGATTGGGAAAGAGAGGGCGAATAAAATGGCAAGGGTGAAGTGGGGGAGAGGAAAACGAGAGGCAAATGGCAAATAATGTAATGCGAGAGATAGGGATTGCGATGGGTACTTGGTATGGTTGACTTGCTTGTGTGAGCCTCCCGATAGCGCGCCGAAAATTCTTCTTGCTACCTCTTGAGCACTGCGTTGGATTTCCCCGAAGAGGAGAGGATGATGCAGCAAAGTAGCGTAAGTATTTCCCTCAGTTTTTAAGAACCAAGGTATCAATCCAGTAGGAGACCACGCACAAGTCCCTTATACCTACACAAAACGATAGCTCCTCGCAACCAATGCGATTAGGGGTTGTCAATCCCTTCACGGTCACTTATGAGAGTGAGATCTGATAGAGATGATAAATAATATTTTTGGTATTTTTGGTATAGGGATGCAAAGTAAAAAGTAAAAGACAAAGTAAAAACAAAGCAATTAATAAAGTAATGGAGATTGATATGATGAGAATAGACCCGGGGGCCATAGGTTTCACTAGTGGCTTCTCTCAAGAGCATAGATATTTTACGGTGGGTGAACAAATTACTGTTGAGCAACTGACAGAATTGAGCATAGTTATGAGCATATCTAGGTAATGATCATGTATATAGGCATCACGTCCGAGACAAGTAGATCAAAATGATTCTGCATCTACTACTATTACTCCACTCATCGACCGCTATCCAGCATGCATCTAGAGTATTAAGTTAAAAACAGAGTAACGCCTTAAGCAAGATGACATGATGTAGAGGGATAAATCCATGCAATATGATAAAAAAAACCATCTTGTTATCCTCGATGGCAACAATACAATCGTGCCTTGCTGCCCTCGCTGTCATCCTTTGGGAAAGGACACATAAGATTGAACCCAAAGCTAAGCACTTCTCCCATTGCAGGAACTACCAATCTAGTTGGCCAAACCAAAAAGAATAATTCGAAGAGACTTGCAAAGATAACTCAATCATACATAAAAGAATTCAGAGAAGATTCAAATATTTTCCATAGATAATACTGGATCATAAACCCACAATTCATCGGTCTCAACAAACACACTGCAAAAAGAAGATTACATCGAATAGTTCTCCACGAGAGAGGGGGAGACCATTGTATTGAGATCTAAAAAGAGAGAAGAAGCCATCTAGCTACTAGCTATGGACCCGAAGGTCTGAAGTAAACTACTCACACTTCATCAGAGGGGCTATGGTGTTGATGTAGAAGCCTTCCGTGGTGGATGCCCCCTCCGGCGGAGCTCCGGAACAGGCCCCAAGATGGGATCTCGTGGATACAAAAGGTTGCGGCGGTGGAATTAGGTTTTTGGCTCCCCTTCTGATCGTTTGGGGATACGTAGGTATATATAGGAGGAAGGAGTACGTCGGTGGAGCAATAGGGGGCCCACGAGGTAGGGGGCGCGCCTAGGGGGCGCGCCCTCCACCCTCGTGACCTCCTCTTTTGTTCCTTGGAGCAGGGTCCAAGTCTCCTGGATCACGTTCGGTGAGAAAATCACGTTCCCGAAGGGTTCATTCCGTTTGGACTCCGTTTGATATTCCGTTCCTTCGAAATACTGAAATAGGCAAAAAAACAGCAATTCTGGGCTGGGCCTCCGGTTAATAGGTTAGTCCCAAAAATAATATAAAAGTGGAAAATAAAGCCCAATATAGTCCAAAACAGTAGATAAAGTAGCATGGAGCAATCAAAAATTATAGATACGTTGGAGACGTATCAATCACCAACACCGTCAGCATGCCGTCATGCTGACGGAACTCATCGACTCCATCGACACTCTGCTGGATCAAGAGTTCGAGGGACGTCATCGAGCTGAACGTGCACTACTAGGGAAAAGCCTATACACAGAATCTTATCTGCAGCGCGCTTCAAAATACCACGCTACTGCTACTTAGCAGCAGCGCATGTCTGCCAAACGCGCCACTGACTTAGAAGTAGCAGTAGCGCGTTTGAGGCATCTGATGCTCTGCTATAGTTACCATGACCTTGGCCCCGCTAGCTATAGCGATGGCGCGTTATCTTTAGAGTGCTACTGCTACTTGCGTTAGCTGTAGAGCTTTGCCCAAGCGCTACAACTATCCCTACCTTATCCCCACGGGAGGACCGCCCTCACTCACACTCTCACTCTCTTGCTACTAACATGGCGTAAATCGTCGTCGTCAGCCAGCTGCTGCCGTTCGTCCGCCGAGGTACTCCCTCCTTCGTCCCTCCTCCATCCTCCTCGCACATCCTCCCCTCCGCCTACGGCCGCCCTCCCTCCTCCGCCGCCGCCTCCTCCATCCGCTCTGCACCGCCCTCCTCCCTCCTCCTTGCGCAGCCCGCCTTCCACCGCCCTCGACCTCGCCGCCCCTAGCTACCTCTCGTCGCCCCCACCCCTGCCACTAGTTAGTACTAGATTTAGTAGTAGATGTTAATTTAGGGTTAGCTAGTACTAGATGTTAATTTAGTAGTAGTAGATGTTAATTTAGCTTAGTTAGTACTAGATTTTTAGTAGTAGTGGTGGTAGTTGAACTACTTTAGTTGTAGTTGAACTAGTTTAGTAAGTAAATTAATAAACTAGTTGAACTAGTTGAATTAACAGAACTAATCTATTTTTAGTAAGATAATTAATATAACTAGTTGAACTACTTTATTTTTAGAAAGAACTAGTTTTTTTCTATTTATAGTAAGTTTATATTTAGTAAGAACTAGTTGAATTAATAAAACTAGTTGAACATGTTTTGTTGCTAGTGATAACTTATATGATTTCAGGTGACCTCCGTCGTCCCGTCACCGACCCCTCCGACAACCCGCCGTCATCCCACCACCGACGTACCCCTCCGACATCAAGGTGAGACCAGCCAAATATCCTTGTATATCTTGTGTTGTTGCTCAAATAGGATATGTGGTTGCCCAAGTGGCCGTTCATTCTCAGTTTACATCTCCGAGTGGCCTATGTTTTGCCGGAGTGTTGATTAATTTCGTTCCGGCAAATTTCAGGCGCTCGATATGTCCTTTTTTAGCAAAGGTCATGCCGGATTTTGTCGTGAATTCTGGCATGACTTGTGCTAGAATATGTACAAGTTTAATCTTTGAATTATGATTGTAGGAAATGTCGTACTTTCGGACGACGACGGTCTCCGGGGAGTGTAGCTGGTGCCACGACGATCGAGGTATGTGCGACGGGTTCGTTAATTTGGGCGACGATCGCCGCTTCACATTAAGCTCGAGGAGACCTGCGATGTTCATCTGATGCATAGCAGCGACAATAGTTTTTTCTCCATTAAGCATGACTTCAAATATTTCAACGTCTAATTTTCATATTTTACAATTCGACTAGCTTATCCCATGCCATGCAAGGCGCTATGTCTTGGAGAGGATGGGTTTTGAAGACCATGAAAATTTTGAAACAAAGAAAATACACCTAAGGACCCATCATGATATGGATTTTGAAGTAAATCTGTATAATGCTCAGAGCGTAACCCATTTTGGTTGCCAAAATTGGGAAGCACTTTTCAAAATGTATGGTTTTGATGAGGGTATGATTATCACCATGGATCTTGGTGATCCCGACAATGAGGAAGACAATATGGACATTTGGGTCCTTGTTGATACGCTGCCGATTGTACCGCTATGTGAGTTTATCAAACATAGTTATTAACTAATTTATATTCTTTATTTCAAAATAGTTGATAGCTTATTTCCATTGACAGCTTATTTTGATTCTTCAAAGACTGTGTGGAAGATGGTAGATAAAACCCACTACACCGAAGGCACCCAATTAACATATAAGGAGAAAAATCATCGATCGCATTTTGTACTCTTTTTGAGAATTACAATGCCTATTATCGAACTCCTCCAAATTATGGTGAATCGTGCCACTAGTGCATGTGTTGAACAACGATAACTTCTCTGGAGATACCTGGTAAGATTTTTTACTATTACGACATTCGTGCATTTTTGCATACTTCTAAAACTAGTACATCATTGCTAACTACAAAGTTATTATTATGTTTTCAACGAAACTCCCGATGGATTGTGTGCCTCATCGATGTGTCTGCATGGTCGCCTCTCGATTCTGAACATACTGCCGAGTAAATCTAGGGAGCTCACCTGTGCATATCGGTTCTAAAAACCGTGAACACATGATCATCGAGAATGGAAGAAATGTATGGACATTACAAAGGAGGTTCTTGGAAGTAACATTCAGCGAAAGGCAAGAATGGGAGACAGGCTAATCTCCATTCTCCATAATGGAGAGTCGGGGCTATCTTGTTTTTGTTATTTTACCTTAGAAAATGTAGTAGGTCTTAATCGAATGTAATAGGTCCTATGAGGTACAATATGTTTATTATGTGGTAATGTGTTAGAGTTGATAATGATGATCTTGAGGAGGTGTTATGTGATGTCAATGATGAAAACGATGATATTGAGGAGGTGTTATATGACAATGATGTATTATGATGCTAAGTTGTTAATGATATGATGATGATGATGATATTATTATATCATTGGGTGAAAGAACATGATTAGTTTCAAGTGGATGGACATCCACTTGAAACTAGTCCACGATTCTTTCACCCATGATGTATAACTCATTATGATGTAAAACAATCTCTAAATTCCTGTTGTATGAAAACTTGTGTAAAGGTGTATGAATACAACATGAAATAGAAAAGAAATAAAATACTAAATAGTAGTAGTAGCGGGTTAGGAGAAGCGCTACTACTAATTAACGATAGCGATGTTATAAAGAACCGCTGCTAGTAAGTCAATTTAGCGATGGCGTCGTCAAGCCGCGCTATTGCTAAGCATTAGCTGTAGCGCCTTATCAGTAGCGCTTGTGCCCGCGCTACTGATAGGCCCAAAACCCGCGCTGCTGCTAGGCTTTTCCCTAGTAGTGGTGTGCAGAACTCGGAGGTGCCATACGTTCGGTACTAGATCGGTTGGATCATGAAGAAGTTCGACTACATCAACCGCATTAACCTAATGCTTCCGCTTTTGATCTGTGATGGTACGTGGACACACTCTCCCCCTCTCGTTGATATGTACCTACTAGATAGATCTTGCGTGACTGTAGGAAATTTTGAAATTACATGCTATGTTCCCCAACAGTAGCTGGCATGACCTTCATACTGCTTTGGAGGCATGCCGTCTTTTTCGTGCACACGTTGCTGGTCCTCCCGTGCCTCCGGTGTATATTTTGTCTTCCCATACACGCCCAAGAAGCCTAGCAGGTTCACGCAAAGATTCTTCATCACGTGCATCACGTCGATTGAAGAGCGGACCTCTAGGTCTTTCCAGTAGGGTAGGTCCCAAAATATAAATTTCTTCTTCCACATGGGTATGCGTCCCTCAGCGTCATTCGGAACAGATAGTCCACCAGGACCCTTTTCAAAGATTACTTGTAAATAATTGACCATGGCAGGTATGTGATCATCGGTACGGACGGCGGGCTTCTTCCGGTGATCTGCCTCGCCTTTGAAATGCTTGCCTTTCTTTTGACATTGATGGTTGGTCGGAAGAAATC